>SWKJ01000013.1:706975-1413950 GCA_019425465.1 Colletotrichum falcatum | reverse complement strand
CCCCACCGCCGTCATGGCCTCGTCGCCGCCGACGTCGCCGTCGTTGGTGACGGCCCGCCCTCGCTGGCTTGCAAGTTGCCCATCCGAGACAAACGCGGCGGGAGTGGTTGTGTGTGCATGTCTCACCTCTAACTCTTCGGACACCAACACCATCGCCGCTAGCCTGTGTATAGCACGTCTCTCCCGTGGTGGACGGCTCGTTCCGGCGGTTTTTTTTTTTTGGTTTTCATCCCACGCGCGCTACGCAGATTTCGGAAAGGGGGACACCAAGGCAAGGGACTGCAACCGTCCGAGACCAGAGTGCGGTTGCGTCGCAGGGGACGTCATGGCGCCCAGCAGCCGCACTCCCTTTTTTTGACGGTTCTGGATCTCCCCCCCCCCGCCGAGCGCCTCGGCCCGGTAATGTCGTGTCGTGCGTGTGAGATCAGCGGTCGGACAAGTCTCCGACCCCCTGCCGTTTGCGTGTTCGACGCCGGCCGTCTCTCTCGGCCGCAGGAGTATGGATGGTCGTCGTGCCCTGCGCGACGAGCGTCAGCCATTCGTCATTTCAGCCCACGTCGCCGGAATCCCGCAGATCGGCCGTCTTTCCGGCGTGGAGGCTCGTGTGCCACGAAGCACATCTGCCCCGTAAGTTGGAGGAATGCTTGGCGGGATAACCGTCCGTGTGGTTTACACTGCGGCAAACCCCGACGTAATGTGTCGTCACTTGGGCCTCGGTTCTCATCTCGCACGCGGCTCTCAGTGTTTGAGACGGTTTTTGAACATCTCACGGAAACAGTCGTCTTTTCTGAAGTCAGCCAGAGCAGATTTCGTAGGAACAAAATGATCTCGTCACAAACCAGCTGTTCTACATGTAGACACTTGACACAGGAGCAGGGTATACACCCGCATTTGGTGGTGGAGAAACGACGACGAGACTTCTATTTATGGGCTTGAGGCGCCCTACTCCCCCTCCCCGAGCAATAGATGCTAGTATTGGGAAATATGATTAGGCCGTGATCAGTGTAAAGATACAGGGGGTCCGTATAAGTCAAAGCTCACCTATGAAATAGAAAAGGCGTGGTCCCGATTGGCAAACGAGAGAAGCTTGTGCCTCCTACATCTGTCATCTCCTCCTTGATTCTTCATCCAGACTGAGAGTATAGGCAGCAAAACTGGGAAACATCGACATGAAAAGCCATTCATCAACAAATATGAAATGGAGATCGCCAGACCTCGGTCCGTCCAGTGCAGAAGCCAGCCTTCTCACACGCGGAGACATATGCTACCAGGCATCGTAACGGATTATACAACAAAACCTCACGAGGCCCTGATGGGTGATATGAATCACAGATGGCAACACATCACACGAGGATTCACGAGAAGCACAATGGATGTATGCCAACGTACAGGAATAACAAACTGGACAACCCAAGATGGCGTCGTTTTGCGAGGCAAAGTCGTCTAGAGGCAGCGGGTTTGAAGTTCTCGTCGAATATGAAATCCCAACTTGATAAAAATTTGCAGCAAGATCCGAGGTGAGATACGAGGTAACGACCTGAGCTTGGAAGCGAGGTTATAACGAATGCCGGGATGGATATGTGCCGACCAGCGCGGGGACGTCTCTCATTCTATACGAGAATCCGTCCTGGCTCTTGCGTGAAGGGACACACGGCTTCTCCTAGTCCAAGCCTGCGTGGACCGCGTGCGGGCGGGTCTGCTTTTCCCCAAACAGGCACGTGGTTCTGGATGACGCATTTTGCATCGACACCACCGCGCACGCGCGTAGATGGCACGATGGGGATGTCGGCGTAAACCGCCCGGTGTATCGGAGAGTCCCTGGACTCGGATAGCCCAGTGACCCCCAAGCCGGACAAGCAGCAAGGAAAGTGGCGGTCGCTCATTCGAAACATGCCCATACTATACTGCCCAGCATGAAACTTGCACAAGTTTGCAGGATTCACCCGGCCGCAAGACTTGTCGATATGCAACCCGTATTCATCACCTTCAGCTCTGTGCCTTCGGGCAGCAGGACAAGCACCCGTGGACTCGCCGCAGCTATTCACCGCGTACGATAAGCCGAAGACCGGGCTAGTGTACCCTATGGATCAGACGCATGCGCTCCTTTACCCCTGCCGAGTCTCACGGGGCCCCTGGGTTGTCAAGTAGACAGACACGTGCGCGCGCGGCACTGGAGATGGGTTGATGTAGTTGCACGTCGGGCCTCGCTTGGCGGATACCAAGACGTTCGTCCGCCATCCCGCTCGGCCCGATGGTGTGTCCCGTGTGTCGTGGCTTGATTCGGGTCGCCGGGCCCCGAACTGGCGCGTTTCCGCATCCGGTTCGGAGAGGGTGGGCGAGAGAGGGATCCCTCCCGGCCGAGCGTTTAACCTGAGTAGCAAATGGTTCTCGCCACTGCGCCTCGGGTCGAACAATGTGCCTCCCGCCCCCCGGAGACTCTCTTCCGTGCCTCGAGTGCTGCGATGGACTAACCTAGAACAGCGGTCCGCAAGGAAGGTTGATCGCAGCGTCTCTCTCTGGCGCAGCCCCGGGCGCCGTCCCGCGGCGAAGCTTAAAACATCCTTGTCCTCTTTCCATCCTGCCTCGTGTGCTTTCGTTTTCGCGCATGACCCTAGGCCTGTCTAGCGTGGACCTTGATCTCTTGAGGACCTGTTCAGGTCTTCCGGCCCCGGGAGGACAGTGTGGACAGAAAATCATCGCAACAGTTGCGCGCCTAAAACTGTCTTACTTGGAGTGCGCGATACCTGCATTTGTGACAGCGTCTCCGACAACAGCAAGTCCACCGTGGTCTCGACCTCCGGGGTCACACGACACCAACTCGAGTCCTCGCCAAATCGTGCTCGCCACAGAACGTCACAACGTCCTCGCCCGCGCCCTCCTCTCCCTCTGATACCGGAGCACCTACGCGTGTTGCCGCCTTGCCGTTTGTCCGCTGAACCACGATCACATATGTCTGTCTGGTGCGCGGACGTGGGGCCTGAGACGACATGTCCCGGCAAGAGGACACCCAAGCATCACCCCTAGGCACTCCATGAGTTCGACAGGCGACGGCCCGGCGGCTGTCTCCTTGCCGGGGTACTCAACATACCGGCACCGGCAGTCGGCGAGTGTCCGAGCCGTAGGCCGGGCCCCGTTTCGTGTATATGGCTGAACCGGCCGGAAGAAGCCGACAAATCTGCGCGCGACCCTGCCCTCCCTGGTCAGGAGTCTCTGTAAGCCTCATCTCTTCCGTCCCCTGCGGCTCTTGCCCGCCGTGGCTTTCCGGCTGGCCTGCCTAGTGACTCTCGGCATTAGCACATATCAGATCCATTTTGCCGACCTGCTCGCCCCCGGGTGATTACACCACGAGATGATGTCCTGGGAGGAGCAAGATATCCTGGGAGAAGCAAGGCAAGGCCTCATTTCAACGCAAGATTTCGCCAGGACCCCAACTCCGAATCCTACCCGCTCTGATAAATCGCAAGTGATTGGTCCAGCAGTAAGTAGCCAGGCCGCTCCCTCGCCTTGGATTTCGGCACGGCTGTGTTGATACTAATGTCTCCTCAGCAGTTTGTACCAACGCCACAGATCTGCCCGTCAAATCTTCTGTCCAAACATACATCATTATAGGCACCCCTAGGAACCGGCTGCCAACATTCTTAGCGTAAGCCCCTTCGATAGAAAGCTTCCGCATGATTACACCGAGCTCTCGCAATGTTCAGCTTCGTCATCACACAGAATGGCATGCAGTGTTCTAGGCTGCCTGTGGCGTCGCGGTGATTAGATGGCCGGGCAAAAGTCATGACTTGATGGACTCGTTATAAGCCAATTGGTTTCAATATTTGCTCAAGAGACGAGTGCGTCCGAGGAGCTCGGGATGTTGCTGCAATCAATGCTTGTCAATCGGCTCACGGAGACAGCAACGGGGCTGAGCAAGCATGGCGGGGTCAAGAAGCCAACAGAGATGACGTAGGCAGTTGAAGATTGTTCTTGGCCCTGATTGTTGACAGAACCAATAGTTGCATGTCGACTGGTGGGTTGGTATAGGTGGGTAGTAAGAAAAAAAAAAGCCATTCTATTTCTGGGTAGCAGGCTGGAGCGGGGCGAGAAATGCATGTTGGATCGCCTTGTTTCTGGGTTCCGGCTGACTCGTCATCACGGGACAGGCAGACAGACAGACAGGAACACGGCGTAGGGGACGGGCAGTGTGGTGCCAAAGGACGACGACGTTGCACGGGGCGAAGCTGAGGGCTGCATGCGGCCCGAAGGCGTAGGTAGTGTGGTGATGATGACAGGAACGGGCGACGGCGTACAGGTAGTAGGCATGTGGCGCCGGAGTTGAAGCATCGGTGGCCGATGGTCGTGGGCCGTGGCTGTTTTTTTTTTTTTTTTTTTTTTTGAATTGGAGGAGGACATTTGAGGAGGGCTGGTGTAAAAGCGAACTTGATGGCGTAGCATCAATTGCTGAAAAGACGGTTCAGCGCCGTTGAAGGGTGCATTCGTCAACGGGCAGCAGACAGCCTAGCAGACCCTGCAGAGGGGGGAGAGAGAGCAGGCCGGCAAGGTCTCGAAGAGAGAGGATCCTGTTTGAGGGACGGGACATCACGGTGCAAGCGGTTTTGTGATGTCATGCGTCGACATGGGTCAACGCTGCAGAGCAGGGTAGGGCGGGTGGAAATATGCTTGACTGCGCATGTTTGGTGGTTTTGGTGAGGGGTGTTCGCAGACAGCGGTATGAGACGACAGGACGGATGAGACGAAGGGGCTACTCCCTGGTGGTTTCGAGACGAAAGGGGGGGGAGATGACCATGTTTCTCATCTGTGAGGCGTTGACACAGGGTCGAGTGAATATTCGTAGGTAGGCGTGGTAGGTATCCGTAGTGGGATGGAGGATGGAATGGCGGTTTCTGGCGGTGGCCAAGACGGATGGATCCATTGGGAATACCGGTAGAGAGGGCGGCGGTGGATGGTTGGGTGGTGGCTGGTTCGGAGCGACGAGTGGCTGGTTGGGTGGTGGCTGGTTTGGAGCAGTGAGGGACAGTCCAAAGCTTGTCTCTATCTGGATCGTTAGGCCTGACGATCGGCGTCATTGGCCCCCGGCTGGTCGCACGGATGGAAGAGAGAGGCAGTTGGCACGCCTGGCCCCTGGGTGGCCAACGGAGCGAGCGAGCGAGCGAATGCCCGGATCGGGGATGGGGGCCGGCGGGAGAATCGTCAGTCGGCGCGGCGGCTTCGCACCGCCTCTTCGGAGACGGCTTGATGGGGAATGTTGTCAGCAATCGAGGATGGAATGGGAGAAGAGAGGGAGATGGTCAACGAGCGATGGGGGAATCCGTGGAATTCGACATGTGTGTGTGTGTGTGGACATTCCTGTGATGGGATGTGATGGGATGGAGGGAAGCGAGCGCATCGTGGGGGAGGGAATCGGAAAAAAATGGCTGGCTACTCAGCGGGTTTCCGAATTGCGGTGGCAGGAAGTGGCAGGAAGGTACCTACCTGCCACCTCGTAGTATGAACGAAACAAGAAGGCCCGGGAGGGGGGCAGGCGCCTCCGTCTCTCAGCCAACCACGGCCGGCCCAGAGGGTCCACAACACACACACACACACACACACACGAGGGGCAAGCGCCACCTTTTGTCCAGGAAGGCGCAGGGGGCTCGGCTCGCCAAAGAAGCAGCGACTCGTCAACCACGACGACCACATCTCACTCACTCACCCACTCACTGCCGCACGCTCAGTTCAAGTCTCATCCACACGACGGGCCGTCTCACACGGCATGACATATGGCAAAGAGGACGACGACCTGCGACGGGAGATGGGTGGTGCACGGAACAAACAACGGCGAGAACCAATGTGCCGGCCGAGGGCGTGTGTGTCTACGTAGTATAGTCCAGTGTAGTCTGTGTCGCAGTGCGGCTGCTTTTCGGGGGGATTCGCACTTGGCGACGCGACAGCACACCCTCACTCCTCCTCTGCGTGTGCCTCTCTCTTGCTCGGTCGCTTGCTTGCTCGCCAACGCGTTTATCCCGTACAGTGAGTAGTGTGAGGAAGCGGACTGACGTCGGGAGAAGCAACAATCCCTTCCTCGCTGACTGGGGGGTCCGTCCTCCGCCTGCCCTGCTTTTACCCTTGATACCTACCTACCTAGGTACGATGTACGGTACAAAGGTGTCACGTAGGTACCTCGACTCGGTGATATCCCGGCTCCCTTTCTCTGTGCCTCTCTTTTCCCTCCTAGTATTGATTTCTTTTTGCCTTTTCGACAGGAGCAAAAGTCGTCGTCAGTCCGCCGTCGGCAGACCACCGGGGTAGCTGCACCGGGTGGAGTGGACCGGGGAAACCATGGAATTGGATCTCGGCCAAGAGAGGCACAGGCACGTAGGTCCGGCAAGGTACCTCATCCCCCAGGTTCCCATGTCGAGGTACCTGTAAGGCCAGGCCGGCAGTCCATTTGCTCCCTCGTTGCCATTGTCGTTGATTGTCCTCGTCGCCATTGTCGTGGGCATTCCATTGTGCTGCTGCTGTCTGGCCATTACAGGTTACGCGGTAAACAACTGCGACTGCCCAGGCAACATGTGCCTGGTTAGCCTGGGAATTAATTCCACAGAAGACGGGCCGCACATGGGACGGGGTAATTGAGTGGAATCGGCGAAGCAGACGGTAGCCAATGGTAGCCTTCTTCCTCATCCCATTGGCGGTTGGAGGCACACCACAGCGCCTGATGTGTACGGTCGATTACGTCCTGCTTGACCCGTCCCTACTTCGTACCAGCTAGGTTGGGCAGTTGTAAACTCTGCTATTCGTAGATGCGAGATACCTATCCGGGGTACACCCTTTGTGCAGCTCGTGTACGGAAGACATGTTGGCCACGGAACAAACACACAAGGTGACAAGCAAGGGGAAACGAGGGAAAAGGTGCGGCGTGGCTCCCTCCGTACCTGCCCGGCTGCCCTCCTCTCCTACCTTGTCTGTCTGTCTGTCTGTCTGTCTGAACGGGAAGCAATCACCCCATGGAAAGAAGGGAAGCAAGGCAAGCAAGGGTGGAAGGGATGGGATGCAAAGGGAAACAACCATCTCCCTTTTTGCTTTCCTGGCTCCTACCTGTACGAATACCTGCCCACCCAGGTTGCCATCGTGCCTACTACGTACCTATCTGGGTAAGTGTCAGGTACGGATGGATACTTGCTCCGGTGCCTGCTTGCCTCGGTATTTCCGGGTACTCTATACCTTGGCTGCTGCTACATACCCTGTACGAAGTACGGATATACCCCCCCTGTTCCTGCCTGTTCTTGTTCCTGATCCCTCCCCTCCTTCCTTCCCTCGGCCACTCCTGCTGTTTGCTTCTAATTCTGATACTCTGCTCTTGGTGTGTGTGTGTGTGTGCAGGTATGAACACTTCCATGTCGTCGTCCTCTGTCTTCCATCCTCCGTCTTCCGTCTTCCGTCTCGTTCCAACCGCAACCCGACGACCGACCGACTGACGCACCCGAGCAGCGAGCAGCGAGCAGCAGCGGCGGCAGCAGCAGCAGCAGCACGATTCACGCGCCAGAAACACGACCGGCAAGGCCAAAGACCGAGATACCTACTAGGTATCCGTAGTCCGTTCTGTCTACGCTACCCGCACCCCGGCCAAGATCCAACCCACGCCAACCTCCAACGTGCTGTGCTGCATTGCATGCAACCTTGCCTCATACCGCATCGCACACCTCGCTTCCACCTCTCTCTCTCTCTCTCTCTCTCTCTCTCTCTGTCTCTCTCTCTCTCTCTCTGTCTCTCTCTCTCTCTCTCCTCTCTTGTTTTCTCGCTTTTTCTTCTCGTCTTCTCAGACAAAATACTACCGGTAACCTGACCTGTCCACTTTTCCATCCCAAGCCTTTTTCCAGCACCACCACCACCTCCCTCCTCAAAGGCAGCTGGACCGGACCAAAAACAATCTTCCCCTCGGCTTCTGCTCTTCCGCACCCCGCGGGCAAACACTCTCTCCAAAAGAGTCTTGCCTCGACGCCAACAGAATACGGGTCGGAATACGAGCAAACACCACACCAGGGAGCCGCACGCAACAACACCACACCAGTCCTCGAGCCAGCCGCTATTGTGGGCGAAGAAGAAAGAAGAAGAAGAAGAAGAAGAAGAAATACCTACAACCCAATAATCCGCCTGTTTCGCGCCCAAGCTCACTCGGGCTTGCGCCCACCCTCCCTGCTGGTGGTTCACTCTCTCCTCAGCCTCCACCATATTGCCTGCCCTAGGTGCGGCTACTCTCACCTGGCTGCACCAACTCCCATCAGCCCTCTCCTCCGAGCCGTCTTCGCAACCCTTTGTCGCAATACGCATAGGGGCTCCAAGACAACATCCTGCTGCGCCCCAGAGTGCGTGTCGCTTTCCCATCAACCGCACTGTTGTTGCACACCCACCCGCTTCGTCCTCCCCTCCTTCGCCCACCTACACGACCAGACGCACACACGACCCTCACGCCCTACCGCACTTATACTCTCCGAGACCTGCAGTAGTCGCACCCACTTGTTTGGCGTCGTCTGCCTGTCGCCCTCGTACCTCAAGTTACTGGGCGACCTGTGGTGCACCGAGGTCAGTCTTTTTCTTCTTTTCTTCCTTCCTTGCCTGTGCCGCCTCCTTCGTCTCTCCTCTGCTCCGTCCCGTCACCCATCCGTCGCATACCTGCAGTCGCTGGAATGACCAGACGGACGCGGCCATAGACAGCTATTAGTGTTTGCGGTAGGAACACCACGCTCACGGTTAATCAGTCGTCGCTCCGAGACATCTAATATTGCTTTCGCATTCCTTTTTCCGACCCTTTCTTTGCAACACCCACCGCCCGTCCAGGGTCGACTTCTGTCTCTCCAACGGTTTCCGCCTCTACCATTGCCGTTCCCCCCCAACCGGACAAGAATCCCGTTTGGTCGGGTCACTCTTTCAACCCACGAGGGGTTGCGCGACCTTGGCCCTGACCTCTCAACTATACCCGAAACATGCCACGATACGACTATGACGACGGCAGCGCTGAGCGTGAGCCTTTGGACCATTCTTATCGCTCGCATCCGCCCAGCCCTCCTGAACATTACCAGGACCACCAGCACCACAACGCCGCCCCTCAGGCCTACTACCCCCAGCAGTATTCAGATGCCCATCCCGACCCCAATTTTGATCGTATGAGAGCAGAGCGGAGGGACGATCGGCAGGGCGGCCCACCACCAGCTGCTGCGGGACCTGTCGGCGGTGCTGCTGCTGCTGCTGCTGGCTACGGCGCTCACAAGGCCGTCTCGCCCATGGATCCCACCCCACAAGTGCCCCCTCATCGTGAATGGGGCCCGGAACGCTACGCACCTCCGCAGCAGAGCAACAACCTCAACCCCAACATCACCCCTGGCGCAGACAACTTCAGTGAAACTGCATCCGGAGGCATGGCCGGCATTGCTTACACCGTCGCCGAGCGCAACGCGAGGGAGAGCGGCGTCGCCGCCATGAGAAACGCCGGCCAGGCGCCGCTCGCGCCGCCTCATGACCGAGGACAGTTTCAGCAACCCAACGTCCCACCACAGACATACAGCCAACCGCGGGGGGACGCCTACGAGATGACCACCGCGCCCCGCGCATACCAAGGCAGCCTCCCGGATCGCAGCTCCCACTCGAGTTTGACCGCCCTGGGAGGCGCCGCTGCTTCCCCGGCGCGGCTATCGCCGGTCTCGAGCCCGTACGGCTACAGCGACTACTACAATGAGAACCCGTACTACCAGAGGCACCCCGAACACCTCGGTGTCGTGGACCCCAACTCGATCGCCGACGACGGTGACGACGGCTTGCACTATGGTAAAAGCAGGAGCGGGAGGAACTCGATGCTCAGCCTGTCCAACAGTGACCGCACAGGCAGGAGCAAGGCCGGCGCAGGAGGTGCCGCTGCTGGTCTGATGGCCAACCGAAACGTCAGCGGATACTACGACCCGAAAGACTCGTCCTCGGGCTACCAAAACGGCGACGCGATTGACGCTGCGGGCCAAGAAAAGTCCCAATGGATAAGGAGCGAGAACAAGGGACGGAGGAAGTGGAAAATCTGCATCATTATCGGCGTCATCCTCATCATCGCCGCCGCCGTCATTGGCGGTACGGTGGGCGGCCTGATGTCGAGGAACAGCCGCGACGGCGGTTCGAGCCGACAAGGCCAATCGGCCGACGACGACAAGAACTCCAACGGCGACCTGGACATCAACAGCGCCGAGATCAAGGAGCTCATGAACAACAAGGACCTGCACAAGGTGTTTCCCGGGATGGACTACACCCCTCTCAACACGCAGTACCCCGACTGCGTGCACGACCCGCCGTCGCAGAATAACGTTACGCGCGATCTCGCCGTGCTCAGCCAGCTCACCAACACGATTCGCCTGTACGGAACCGACTGCAACCAGACTCAAATGCTCATCCACTCTATTCAGAGACTGAAGCTCGACGACACGGTCAAGATCTGGATGGGCGTCTGGCAGGACAAGAACGAGACGACCAACGCGCGACAGCTCCAGCAGATGTGGGACATTCTTGACCAGTACGGGGACAAGTACTTTGAGGGCATCATCGTGGCCAACGAGATCCTTTTCCGCAAGGAAATGACCGAGTCGGCACTGGGAACGCTCCTTGCCGAGGTGCGGACGAACCTGACGAGCAAGGGGCTGAGCCTGCCGGTGGCCACATCTGATCTCGGCACCGACTGGACGGCTTCGTTGGCAGCCAAGAGCGATTACATCATGGCCAACATCCACCCCTTCTTCTCCGGCACCCCCGCCAACGAATCGGCGGATTGGACCAACACCTTTTGGCAGACCAACGTCGGCAATTTTTTCAAGACGGACAAGAAGAAGAACATCATTGCCGAGATTGGCTGGCCCACCAAGGGCGGCACGAATTGCGGTTCCGGCAGCACGGTCACCGACTGCCCCGGCGGCTCTGTTGCCGGTATCAGCGAGCTGAACAGACTCCTACAAGACTGGGTGTGCCCTGCCCTGACCAACGGCACCAACTACTTTTGGTTCTCGGCCTTTGACGAGCCGTGGAAGATCAAGTTCAACGAGAAGGGCAAGGAATGGGAGGACCAGTGGGGCCTGATGGATGTTAACCGCAACCTCAAGTCGGGCGTCAAGATCCCCGACTGCGGCGGCAAGACTGCCTGAAGAAAGACAGCCTGAAGGAGGCAGACAAGTGATTGTTGACGAATCGGGTTCTTTTTTTTTATTTTTAATGGGTGATGCATGAGGCAGACGCGCCTCTGGCCTGCTGTTTTGGTTTGGCAAGTTGCAGCCAGCAAATGTACATGACGGAGTAATTACGGAGTTGAGGGCTCGAAGCATGCCTGGCCTGAAAGCCGCCGGCATCATGTGTACATGTATGATGTATGTTTGATATCGTATATATAACGTCGGTAACGGTCCGGGCGAAGGGTTCCACATTGTCGTGAGTATTTGACCGGACGAGATGAATATTAGATTAGCCATTGACGTGCTGGATCTGTGCAGTGCAGCAGCTCTGTCCGATGGGTGCATGTGGTGCAGGTGGTGCAGGCGGGTTGGGATTGTTGGCCTGCATAACGATTATGTGCGGAGGACACACGGATGATGCGGGGATTTCGGTCGCCTTGCCAATGACGTTTGTGCATCCGACCGTGTCCGGAATCTTGCCTCTCGCAACTACAATTCCATCGTGGCCAACGCATCAAGTCACTGTCTCTCAGCTACAAGGTCATCTTGCCGTTTCATTCACCGACGAGAGCGAGCGGACCTGTTTTTAGAAACAGGCATCTACGGCACTCGGCGGTCGCCGTCGGGAAAGAAGAAGGGAGAGTGGGGGAACGATGAGGTGCGCCGTCTTGGTCCTCGGGCTGCCGTTTCTCGGCGCCGTCGTCTGCGGCGGCGGCGGAGGAGACGCGCAGCAGGCGACGGGAAGCGCGACGGGAAGCGCAACGGGGACGATGGAGGCGGGGGGGAGGAAGGGAAGGGGAAGAGCAGCGTGACTAGGCCCGAGCCGGCGGTGCCGCTGGCACCGGTGCCGCTCCCGCCGTCGGGCGCGGCGCGGGACGGGGCGGAGATTGCGAGGCAGCTGACGGGGCTCACGCGGTCGGGCGTCGGCGGCGGCGGCGGCGGAGGGGGAGGGCCGGGCGGCGGGAGCCGGTTGCGGTTCGTCAAGAGGATCGAGCTGGAGGGGGAGCTGTGGGAGCCCGAGGGGATCGTGAGGTTGGCCGGGGGGTCGAGGTCGCCGTCGTCTGCCGAGGGAGACGAGGGAGACGAGAGGTTCTGGGTGTCGGCGGGGAGTACACGGTGCCGACGGAGAAGTTCCGGGGGCCGGTGGGAGGGCGGGACGGACCGCAGCGCGGGGCGGGGTTCGCGCACATGGTGGTGTTTGACGGGAGGGGGAGGCGGTTGGCGGACTGGGTCCTTTCGGGGGAGGGGGACCTGGAGGTGGGTTTCGTTTTGTCCCGGCTGTTTTGTCGTTTTCAAGCTGACGAGAACCCCCCAAACAGTACCACAACGGCGGGCTCGATTACGACGGGCGGCACATCTGGGCGACGCTCTCGCAGTACCGGCCCAACACGACGGGGACGGTGGTGAGGATCGACCCGGCGGGACTGACGATGGAGCCGGTGCTGCGGGTGGGGGACCACCAGGGCGGGGTCGCGCGCGACGCCGAGACGGGGACGCTGACGACGCTGAACTGGGGCGGGCGGACGGCGAGGCGGTGGGATCTGGGGGGGGGGAGGGGGGCAAGGGAGAAGGGGGGCGACGGGGAGCAGGTCCGGCTCGGCGACGGCGACGGAGGCGGAGAGGGGGACGGGGGCGGGGACGGGGACGGGGACGGGGGCGGCTTCGACGAGCCGGACGGGGAGGTGGCGAACCCGTCGCACTGGGTCGACTACCAGGACTGCAAGTCGCTGGGGCGGGTCGGGGGCAGACGGCTGATGGTGTGCTCGGGGATCGCGACGGCGGGGCCCGGGGGGGGCTCGAGGTCGGGGGGCTGGCGGTCGTGGACGCGGAGGACATGGCGGCGGTGTGGGAGGCGCCGTTCATGGAGAGGACGGGGGAGGGGGGTGGGGTGCTGATGACCAAGAACCCGATGGACGCCGCGCTCGTCGGGGGGCGGGCGAGGCTGTACTTTGCGCCGGAGGAGGGGCGGGGCGCCGTGTACGTGTACGAGGTGTGCGAGGGGTGAGGCGGCGGGCTGTCGGTGGTTTCTGTGTTTATAGACGACGGGGAGCAGGAGAAGCAGATCCGTCTGGTGCTTTTGTAGGACGAGTCGACGTTCTTGAACCATATCGCGCGCGGGGGGGGGGCCTTCGACCCAGACTGCATACGTGATAAGGAAACGCTGTGCGGTATACGTGGTGTGCAGGTCGAGTTGTCCGGAGGGAGCCAGGCACACGGATTGGTGTTGGTGCCGGGTGGTCTGGCGAGCCGAGACGAGGCCCGTCCGGATGCCGGCGCCGTGGTGCTGGGGGACGAGGACGGCGCGCGCGCGCACGCCCGTCGGGTTCCCGGGATGTCGTCCTTCACCCGTGGGCGACCCTGTCCGCGCCGATGACGACGGCGGGATTGGTGCTACAAAGTTCGATGAATCGGCCCCGGCCAGAGAGGAATGCGCGCAAGCCACGATCCACAGTACAGCGTGGGCTTGGGGTTCGTTGCCCCTTTTTGTTGTTGTCGCCGTAGCCTGCGTGTCTGTGTCTCCCTAGCACGCAGCCACCGGCGTCGATATCACCCTCTGGCCCCATCCATCCGATAGCCGTTGGAGCGTCCGTTGCCGTGACTAGGCGCTAGGCTGGGCTTGGTCTGTCGGGCTCGGATTGTGCTCGCGCTGGCTGCTTTGGCGGAGCTTTACACCCCAGGGCCACCGGTTGGAATCCCACCCCCCCCCCCCTTCGCGCAAGATCACGCAGCGGGCATCTGGCGCGCTTGTGCGAGGCCATGGCGCCAAGGGGGGAGATGCCGAGGTCGTCCCGGTCAGGCTCGCACTTGGGCGGCTCGGATACCCGTCTGTGGGATCCAGGAATCCAGATTGCCGAGCCTGAGATTCGGGGGGGGGGGGCGCGAGATCTGGATCACCTACGCCATCGACGACGCCAAACCCCCGCCGGCCAGGGCCCGCTGCTCCGGGAAGCGCGCCGTTTCGCCGCGCCGAGTCGTGGCTGATGCCGTTCGTTGCGGACCAGAGGTCCAAGTCGTCGGCCCCAGGGCGCAGAGCCGTTCCGGGCCTAGCTCGTGGGGCTCGCTCGAGGAACACCAAAACCAACGTTGTTAATTTTCGGCGTGTTTTGCCGTCATGACGGTTGTCGACGGGGATCGAGATCTGCTGCTTGTTGCACCCAGGCGTTTGTTGTAAAACGTTTGACGCGGCCCGGTGGCTGTCCTCGTGCCCCGCCCAACCGACCCCCCCCCGCGTCGACAGTCCCAAAATCAACCACTCGAAAGCATACAGGGTCCTATCCTCACGTCGCGAGCAACATGAAATCCCAAGGGGCGGTTCTGGCCTCGCTCGCCGCCTCGGTGGCGGCCTTGCCGTCGATGGGCGCGAGAGGGGGGGGCTCGAGGACCTCCTGAAGCGCGACGCGGCGCCGGAGCCCCAGCTCGTCGCGGGCGTGCCCGGCTCGCTGACGGACAGAATCGGCGGGCTTCCTCGGGAGCGTCGCCGAGGGCGTCCTCAACCACGGCTATCTGCCCCGCGACGGCCACGTCATCTTTGGCCAGGTCGTCGAGGCCGTCGCCCGCGGCTTCAACATGGGGTCCCGCCCGTTCAGGCAGAACGTCGACACCGTCGCCCGCAGCGGGAACCAGGCAGTTCGACCTGACCAACGTGGGCAACCCAGCACCAGCGGTCCTCGAGCTTCTCCCAGCCGGAACAACCCATACCTTTACTACTTGCCCTTTCCCGCTCATCGTCTCGCTCGGCGCGTTCGCGTTCTACCCGCAGGCAAGTTTCCCGGTCTTTGACCAACAGAGGCAGACAGACAGGCAGCCAGCCAGCCCCCCCGGTGCCGGTCGCTCGCTAACTCGGACCCTTGCAGTTCTTCAGCAACGGCACGTACGGTGCCGGGGGCGTCGCCAACTACGAGTCCGTCTCCTCCATCGTCGGGGCCAGGTACGACGCCGGCGCCGGCGATCGACCCGCGCAAACGCCGTCGTGCCCTCGGCGGCGCGCTGTCGCCCGACGGCCCGGGCCTCCTCCTCTTCCCCGACGCGAGGCGCGAGGGGGGCCCGCTCAGCCCGCCGCCGCCGCCAAGCGTGACGAGGAACGTCGGCGACAACGTCTATTACAAGACGTATTTTGACTTTGCGACCGCTCCGGTCACGCCGACCTGCTGAGGGGGCAATTTCACCTGGCGCAAAGGCAGAGGAGAGGTTGTATATATTGAGTTTGGGACCCGGCAGGGGGGGTAGGTGGGCAGGGGGGGTTTATATGATGATGTGATTAGCTGCATAGAGTGTATAGAGCCGTAGCGCAATGGCCGTCCGTAGGGAAGATTGGGCCATGGTTGTTGTAATCTGGATGCATAAAGTGTTGAATGAAATTGCGTCCCGAACAATGCCGGCCGATATGACATGACAAGTTGCTTCTCCACCCCCCCCCCCCGGCTTCTCCCCGGCTTCTCCGCAACCCTTCACCATGGCCAAATGTCGATAGCTCATCCTTGTCGAGGAGCGGGACGATCCTACTGCATAGGATCCGCGCCTATCATGGCTCCTAGGGGACCCCTGAGGAACACCCCCCCCCCTGACGCGATGATATTTTGGTGCTATCCATACCCTGCCTCGGTATGGCCATCACCGTCCGCTATTAAGCCGTTCCCCCCCCGGGTTCTGCCCGCGTTCGCCAGTGTATATAGTCGATGCCAAGAAGAAGGACAAACGTCGTTTCTGCTGTTTCTCCTTGCACCCAAGCGTGAACTAACTACCACCGTGATTTCGCTGTCAACATGTGGCCTCTTTGGATCGCCGCAGCTCTGCTAGGAGCCGACGCGGCTCAGGCGTACCCCAGCGGAAGCGTGTCCAGCGCCAGCAAGCTGGACGTTCCGCAGACCGCCGACGGCGCCTCGATACCTCACGCCGACGAGTTTGCTTCCTTGTCGGTCGAGCCGGCCTTCTGGGTCGAGTTCTTCGGCAACGCGAGCGCGCCCAACAACCTCACCTTCAACCTGCTCACCCGGATCAACGAGCACGGCGGGCGCCCCGTCATCCGGCCCGGCGGCATCACCATGGACAGCATGGTGTTCGATCCGCTGGGCGGAGACCCCGTCCGCACGACGAGCCCCGGCGGGGGCGTCTGGCGGACGACGGTCGGCCCGGACTACTACCGCAGCTGGGACAACTTCCCCGAGGGCACGAGGTTCGTCTCGACGCTCAACTTTGGCAACGAGAGCCTCAACATAGCAAAGGGCCTGGCGGTCGCCTCCGTCACCTACCAGGGCGACAGGATCGCCTACTTTGAGCTGGGCAACGAGCCGACCAACTACCCGCGCGGCCGCTGGAACGACTCGACCGAGGCCTACGTGCGCCAGTGGAAGGAGTACGCCCACGCCATCGACGTCGCCGTCAACGCCACCGGCCTCTCCTCCCTGCCGGGCGACCGCTGGTGGGCCTCGTCGGCGACGACGGACAACTCGGGCCTCGAGGTGCGGCCCGTCGCCCTCATCCCGGCCGGCATCGACTCGGACAGCCAGGTCGGCGTCTACTCGATCCACTCGTACGCCTTCTCGACCTGCGACCCGGCCCGCGCCGCCCAGGCGACCATCCCCAACATCCTCAACCACACCGAGCTCGTGCGCTACTGCGACGAGGAGATATACCCCTCGGCCCGCGCCGCCCTCGCCGCCGGCGGCCGCTGGAGCGTCGGCGAGTTCAACTCGGTCAGCTGCTCCGGCAAGCCCAACGTCACCGACACCTTCGCCCAGGCCCTCTGGGTCGTCGACGCGGAGCTCATCTACGCCACCCGCAACGCCTCGGCCGTCCACCTGCACCAGGGCGCCACCCTCGTCCTTCAGTCGGGCGACCAGCTCAACACGCCCGGCGCCAACGGCTCGCCCGGCTACAGCACCTACTCGATGCTCTACCCGCGCGACAGCGGCGAGCGCGGGCCCGCCCGCGCCCTGCCCTCGTTCCTCGCCCAGCTCTTCGTCGCCGAGGCCCTCGCCGACCCGGGCACGCGCGTGCGCGCCCTCGACCCGCCGCCGGGCGTCGACGGCGAGTCCTTCGCCGCCTACGCCTTCTACGTCGGCGGCCGCCCGTCCAAGCTCGCCCTCGTCAACATGAAGCCGTACTACGCCGGCTCCGCCTCGGACCACGCCGTCGGCATCGACCTCCTGTCGGCCCTCACGGCGGCCGGCTCCGGCACCGCCGGCGCCGCCGGCGGCAGCGCGCGCGTCAAGAGGATGACGGCGCCGTCCGTCGACACGGGCGACGCCGCCTTGGCCACCTGGGCCGGGCAGGCGTTCCCCAGCGGCGTGCCGGTGGGCGAGATGGACATCGAGACCGTCGGCGCGGACGGCGTCGTCCAGGTCAGGGGGAGCGAGGCCGTCCTGGTCTTCTTCGACGAGGACGACGTGTACGGCCTGTCTTAGAGGCCCGGGTTGCCGGGGGAGGGGCGTCTTTGGTAATGATTAAACACTATATACGCAAACACTATGTGCGCAGACACTGTATATGCAAACACTATATACGCTATTTTTGTAATGATATAAATCGTCGGTTATAAACGGGAACCCGTGAAAACACCAAGAACCCACCCGCTCAACGTCCCGAACCGTCGTGATGCGATGCAGCGGATCCTCCACGCTTCCACACAGCCCGTCGAAACCCTGCCCGTGTCCACACACGCCCGTCCGTTGTAGATTGTCGAGTCGCTCACTCGGGCGGGCCACGTCACGGGTATGATGGCAGCAGCGTGGAAGTCGACGATGGAGGGAGGCGTGTCGTGTCGATTCAATGGTGATGTGCTGACCAGGACCATTGCGTGTTGTCATCGACGGCCTGGACGTGCCTTCAAGAACAACAACCCCTTGCAACCCCCCCCCCCCCCCCTTCCCCCCCGCGAGACATCAGCGTACGACGGGAAACAAGCGAATGTATTAAAGCTGGGGCCTAGAGGCTACGCGAGGAACGAGAGATACAGCGAAAAAATAAACAAACAAAAGAAACGCGCCCGCGAGTGACAGCTGCCGTTGCCCGCGCCGGAAAGCACCCGGATAAAGGAACCCCCCCCGGCGCCCTCTCCCCCCGCCCGCCTTGCCGGCTCTCCTCGCGGGAGAACCTCCGGTGTGTCGCCGTCGCTGCGCCCTGAGACCCCTGAGACCCCTGGGGGACGGGGGGGGCAAACGCGTCAGCAGTGGACGGCCTCGCACCCTTTACTGTTGTCCGCGGTCTTGCCTTTCTTCTTCTTGCCCTTCTTCTCCTTCTTGTGCCTGGCCCTGGGCGCCGGCCACACCAGGACGCTCTCGCCGGCCGCCGGTCCGTCTTTTGCCGCCTCTGCCGGCCCCGGGTTCGTGAACCGCGCTCGTGTCGGCTCCGGTTGGGGGTCTGTCCGCCGGGCTGGTTCCGGTTCCGGCTCCGGTTCCGTGTCCGTCTGTGTTGCGGGTCCCGGAAAGGGTTCTGGCTCTGGCGCTCTCCGTTGCGTCGGCTCTGGCTCCGCGACGGGCACAGGAGAGGCTGCTTCAACCTCGGGAAGGGCCTCAGCCTCAGGAAGAGCCTCAACTCGGGGAACGGCCTCAACCTCGGGAAGAACCTCAACCTCGGGAAGAGACTCAACCTCGGGAACGGCCTCGGCTTCTGGAACAGCCTCGACTTCGGAAAGAGCGGCCTCAACTTCAAGAGGAGCTGCCTCAACCTGGGAAACGGCCTCGACCTCGGGAACAGCCTCGACCTCGGGAACAGCCTCGACCTCGGGAACAGCCTCAACCTCAAGAGGAGCTGCATCAACTTTGGGGGCGGCCTCGACTTGGCCAACAGCCTCAACCTCGGGAGGGTCTTGGCAAACCCTCTCCTCCACAACCTCCTTCTTTCTCGCGCAGAGCCCCCAGGTCCGCCACGGATCGGCCTCGGGCTCCGCGATGGCCAGCGGCGAGACGGCCTCGACCCCGGGACAGGGCTCGGAGAGCTTCCCCGCCATCATCTCCGCCCTCCTCTTCGGAGAGAGCCCCCAGTACCCCCACGGGTCCCTCTCCGGCTCCTCCATGTCCGCCGGAGAGGCCGCCTCGGTCCCGGGAGGCGACTCGGGCCGCGTTTCCTCCGCGAGGTCCTCCGCCTCGCTCGCGGCGAGGTCCGGGAGGTCTCGCGGGTCCGGCCCTCTCGGCTCGTCGGCGGCGTCTGATGGGGGGGCCGCCTCGGGCTTCGGTGCGGTGTCCGGTTCGGTCGGGGGCGCGTGGGGCTCGGGGTAGAAGTCGGCGGGTGCGTCTCTTGCCTCTTCTACGGGCTCCGTATCCGTCCGTTGCGCTGCTTCTGTCGACGCTTCTTGCGGCGCCTCCGGCGTTGGCCCGGGCAGTGCCTCTTGCGATACATTTTGCGGTACTTCTGGCAGTGCCTCTTGCGTCGACTCTTGCGGCTCTTTGGGTTCTTCCGGCTCCGGCTCCGGCGCCGTGATAGCCATGGGAGGGGCTTTCTCCTCGGGCGGACCTCTGTGGTGCCTCCTCGTCTTGCCCTTCTTCTTCCTCCTTGCGCACTTGTCGCAGGGTGCCTCGGGATCGTACAGCCCCGACAGCTCCAGCTCGGGCGGGGAGAGGCCGACTCCCGGCAGCACATGTCGAGCATGAGGCCGGCGAGCATCTTGGAGTAGGGCGTCGCGCTGTCGAAGCACGTCAGGAAGCGCGCCCTGTCCAGCGGGTCGGCGTCGTCCCGGAGCAGCCGCTCGACGCGGTCCCCGACAAAGGCCGAGAACCAGGCGTCGCCGTCCCCGAGGAGCCGGCAGACGTCGGACGCCGTCAGGAGGACCTGCAGGGCGGGCAGGGGCGCCGCGCGCCGGGAGATGTCCTGCCGGGCGAGCTCCGCCAGGCCCGGCATGCCGTAGGTCTGGGCCGCGGCGTAGACGTGCAGGCCGACCTCGAGCGGGCCCGGGGGGGGCGGCCCCGCGGCGTCCTCGGGCGGGTCCGCGCCCTCGAGGGTCTGCCAGGTGCGGGTGTAGAGGTAGTGGACGATGACGTGGCCGACCTCGTCCGGCACGTTCTTGAGGCGGACCTCGCCTGAGCCGCGGCGCATGTTCTTGAACTCGTCGCACAGCAGGTCGCGCGGGACCCTGAACGGCTTCCCGCTCCTGAAGTAGACCCTGCAGCTCGTGCTCGAGTAAGGGCTCGAGGCTCGCGTTAGCCCGCGACCACACGTCGACGGGGGGCGATGGGGGGGGGGGGGGGGGGGTTCCCCGACTTACGACACTTTCGGTCCGGTTTTGGGGCCATGGTCGTCCGAGGCCTCGGACAGCGGCGGCGACATCATCTTGCTCGTCTCCATGTTTGGCGGTGGCTTTTTTCTTGGTGAACCATGTCCTGATGCCAGTGAACAAACAGATGTTTATAATGAATCCCCGCGTTCCTATATTTGCTGCCCCCCCGTGTCTGTCGCTCGAGAACAAACGGTCGACCGCCTCACCTCTGCACGGGTGAGTGAATCAGCGACGACCACGCGCGTCTTTCCCCGGGACCATTCGCAACCCTTTGGGCGCCTGTTGGGCACCGCAGGCGAAAGCCTCTTTTTCCGCCGTGACTTGCAACGTCGAAGCGCAAGCGGTTCGTCCGGCCTCCTGCGCGGCGGTCGTCGCCGCAAGCCCGCGGAACAGTCTCAATGGTCCGGACCAGACGGCATCGACGCTCCCGGAAACGCCCCCCCTGCCCGCTTACGGCCCCTCCATTGGGCCCTTGGGATCCCCCCCCGCGCGGGCGAGCTGTGCTGGACTTGCAGACGGGCGGGTGCAGATGCGATGCGGGCTGCCCGCCGCCTCGGCCAAATCAGTGGCCAAGCGTCCCCCACGTCGTTGGGATATGCGCTGCTTGCCTGCCCGAATCGCCTTGTTGTTGTTGTTGTTGTTGTTGTTGTTGATGATGATGATGTTGTGTCCAGAAGCGAGCAAAGAGTCGGGGGTGTTTCCTGGAATCGTTGACCAAGGCCTTTTCTTTTCATCTGCTTCGAAGGTTTGTGTGGTCGGTGTTGGTTCTCGGCGCAGGGGGTCGTTTGCGTGCCGGGACGACGCAAGTCGCCAGTCTCTTTGGGGCCACGTATCTGTATATTTCAATATGGAAACGATCGGGTTCCGATTGGAAAGGGGGCGGGCTGAAAGACGGACGACACGGGTTTTGTTGGCAATCTATGCACGTTTTCAATATGCCCGTCGGTTGACAGAGAGGCACGCGAATGAAAAAGATGGCAGGCTAGACGGCAAAGAGAGACGAAGACGCAACATGATTGTGTAGGACTTGCGTTGCCGAGGCGTGCTAGAGATGTAGTGTCACCCGTCCATCCGATACTGGCCGTCCGTATTCGCTCGCGGCTCTACATTTGTCTGCATCAGACACAGGCTTGACGAAATACAAGTCGTCGTGTGTGGGAGCCCAACAACCAAGGCCATGCGGCGCGATGGAGCTCAGTGCTGGAAACACAGACAGACTATACTCCGTATACGCCGTAATGCTCCAGACCAGACACGCAGCGCAGCTGCTGTCATGACAAGTTATGCCGAGTTATGCAGGGCCGCGGGCCTCGTTTATCTGCGTAGCGTGCCTCTCGGTTGGCCCAAGTCTTCATTCTCTTCTCTCGTAGCTTCATAAATGCAACAAAGGAGGCCTCGGGGTCGGAGAGTCGCAGACGCCCCCGCGCCGCCGCAGGAGGGAAAAGGCGCCCCCCCCCCAGCGAGTGGCCGGCGTGGTCGGATGCGGGATTGGACGCCAAGCGTGGCTCACGATGATTCATCCGCGCTAGCAGGGATTTGTGCGTCGTGAGGTTGCCCTCGGCTGGGGTGATCCCGGAATCCTGCCCCCCTCCTGTATTTCTGCCCCCTCCCTTTTCTCGCTCTTTTGAGGGAGGGGGCACAGAGCCAGGGAGACAAAGGTGGGTGGGATCCTGGCTGGTCAATGGGTGACAGACTTGGGATCCAAGGTTCCGTCACTGCGTCGTCGAGCTTGGTAGGGTTTTGCACGTGGTGCCGTGAGCGCGCAGAGCATGCTGGCCCGCCGGATGAGCCATCCGTCAAGTCATACTGAGCCATCTGGGCAGAGGGTTCCGGTGAAAGCACTCATCCCGAAGGAACAGTCGCCAGGAACAGTCACTAGTTTACACATTGTAGGAGGACGGACGTTGCGTGATGGATGAGCCATGTCTGGTCGACTCTGGATCACCTGCGTCACGGCACATCGCCAGTACATATATAGCAGCCCATCTCCAGTTGCCTGCCCGAGAAGATGGCATGGCCAACATGTGGCGGATGCAGCGCATGGACGCGTGCGTCGTCGCATGGAATGCAAGGCAAGCATGATGGGTGACTGATATAACCATTTCATTCATCGACTACCGGCTTGACAGCGGCGCCGGAAAGACGAAGCACCGCCAACGGCCGTGCGTCCGAAAACACATCTAACAAGAGTAACGACACGGCCCCCAACCCCTAGCTACTTCTTCGCGTCCCTTTCCATGATGCTCTTGAGAGCCTCGGTCTCGGCCTCCTGGCGGGCGAGACGGATGCGCAGGTCGTCCCTCTCGCGCGTCATCTCCTTGAGCAAGGCCTCGAGCTCGTCGATGCGGTCGACCTTTTTCTGCCTGTACTTGCGCGCGGCGATGGTGTTGCGCTGCCGGCGGAGGATCTTGTCGGCGTTGGGCGTCGCCGCCACGGGCTCGGGGTCGCGGCCGTCCGAGTTGGGAGAGGAGCGGCGGGACGGCGGGGGCGCCCCCGAAGAAACGGGGGCGTACGCCGTCATGTCCAGGAGCGGGGGTTGATTGGGGCTGTTGGAGTCGGAGCTGTCGCTGGACCCCGAGGTCGGATCCAGCTGGGCCGAGAGAAGGGCGTCTGGGAATGCGCCTGGGAACGTGTCGGGGAACGTGTCGGGGAATGTGTCGAAGAGGGTGGGTGGCGAGGTGTCGATGAACGGGAACGCTGGGAGGATATATAGTTAGCGACCCGAGGCTTGACTCATCCGGGGTCCGATCAAGCGGAAGAAGAAGAAGAAGAAGAAGAAGCAGCAGGGCCGTCTTACGTTGACCAATCGAGTTGTCGAGGGGACTGGCACCGACGTGAGGCGTGGCAGAGGCAGCCGACGTCCACGGCAGAGTGTCCCAAGGTGACGGATCAAGAAAGGAGAGGCTCGGATCGTGGACGGATTCCGGACCAAAGAGGCCAAAATCCGCACCCGGGAGGCCGGCGTCCGACGACAACTGCGACAGCGGCTGCTGCTGCTGCTGCTGCTGCTGCTGTTGCCGGGGTTGGTGATACTGCTGGAGGTCGCGTATCAAGCCGGCCTCGTCGGGCGAGTTGCAACTATCGCGCGCTCAGTGCGGCAGCCCGTTGGGCAGGCCTGAAGAACATTGTGGCGGTCTGGCGCGCGGCGCCGCTTGCTGTTGCAGTTGCGCCTGGCATTGTTGCAGAGTGTAGCGGCCCCGTTACCCAGGGGCCAGCAATTGGCGATTCAAAGATGAATGAAGGGGGGGGAGGGTTCTCGACAGGGCGAGGAGAGTTGTTGCGAGAAGAGGAGGAAGACGGGAAGAGGGACGTGGGACGCGGGGGGGGGCCGGCGTGTTATATGGGCTTCTTTCTGTGAGATGCCGTGTGAAACGGCGACAAGAGGGGGACAAGAAGAGAGAGAGGACACGCAGTATAAGCTGCTTGGCTGCATGGACGAGGACGAGCTAGCCTCGACCCGGACAATGCAAGGTCAGAAGCCATAGAGGCAGGGCAAACGGATCATCGGTTCCGGGTACGTACAATGGACGATCAGGATAAGATAACGAACCAACGGCTCGTCAAGGCGATGCGAGGAAACGCCTCTTTGCAGATAAGGGGGCGTTGCATAAGACCCGTACGGCAGCCTTTGCACAACTTTCATATGCAACAAGACCGTCCCATCGTATAATCCAGGATCACCATCCCCCTCCCCCCCCTCCTCCCCCCCTACCGCGTGATCACTGTCCAAGAGCCTACGAATACTCCGTACCGAATACCGTAGTACGATGTGAGAAGGATGACAAATGGCGCGCTGCTTGGTCCATGGGGGTGAGCGCCTGGAGGAGGAGAAGCCGCACATGGGTTCGTCGAGAAACAACCCAGCCCATCTCGGCACGTGTCGGTCCCTGATAACTCGCTGCCTTTTGACCTTTGGGCACTGCCGTAGCCGGATCGTCTAAGCGGGAGAGTCTGGCACTGGAATATCCCGCAGGATTTGCTCGGACGGAAAAGGAAGTCTGGCAGCGCTACCGAGTCGAGTCCGTCGGCGACGCACAGCTGCATGAACCGGAACCCGGTAGTTTGCTCTGCCCACCTAGACCGAGTCGCCGCCCTCGGACGATCACCCCCCCCACATCGTGGCCCAGTATGGATCCCGGTCTTGCTGCGGATCCGGCGTCGACATCGGCCTCCTCTACCTTGTCCCCAGAGACCGCTCCTCGCGCCGTGGCATCTCTCGAGGCCGACAACGGCACCGGCAGGCGCACCGTCGTCCACCGCCCCCGACACACCCGCACCAGTACCCCCAAAGTGAGGACGGGTTGCGTTACCTGTAAGTGCCCCCCCCCCTTCCCCCCTTTCTCTGACGATGCATACTTTGCATGCGGGATGCCGCTTACGCTTAGCAGGCAAGTGAGTTGGTTGACTGCGTCTTCTTCTTCTTCTTCTTCTTCTTCTTCTTCTTCTTCTTCTTCTTCTTCTTCTTCTTCTTCTTCTTCTTCTTCTTCTTCTTCTTCTTCTTCTTCTGCTTCTTCTTCTTCTGCTTCTTTACCTTGTGAAAAAAAAGTTGCCCTGCCCGTTGACCGTTTTATTTGTTTAACTTACCCCTGTAGGAAACGGCACGTCAAATGCGACGAAGCCAAGCCCCATTGCATGAACTGCCTCAAGACCCGCGGCGTCTGCGATGGATACGTCGTGAAGCCGCGCAAGGCCAGGAGCAGGCCCCACGGAGAGGCCGAGAGGCCGAACCCGGGGGTGGTAGTCCCGGGCCGCCCAGCAGCAGCAGCAGCAGCAGCAGGCAGCGCGGGCGGGCTCATCAGGGAGCCCGACGTGAACACGGTCGACTTCGCGACGGACTGGCAGAGCATCTACTTTGACGACTGGAACGAGCTGGTGAGCGCCTCGCTGGGCGGCGCGTCCTTCTCGAGGACGAGGCTGTGGACGACGACGATGCCCCAGCTGTGCCGCAGGAACCCGGCGCTGCGGCACGCGGCCATCGGCATCGGCGCCATCAGCCGGGCGCTCTCGTCGTCGTCGTCGTCGCCGCCGCCGCCGCACGGCTCGTACGTCGTGGCGCGCAACTTTGCCGGCGTCGCCAACCTGCTGCAGAGCCCGCACTACCAGAACGCCATCGTGCACTACTGCAAGGCGCTGCGGCTCCAGGGCCAGGCCGACTTCGACACGGCCAGCATCCAGGAGGCGGTGCTGCTGTCCATCCTCTTCGTCGCCTTCGAGGCCCTGCGCGGCAACCGGCACTCGGCGCTGCAGCACGTCAAGCTGGGCTTCATGATGCTGCACGAGCTGCTCGTCGGCGACGGCTCGGAGCAGCGCGTCTGGAACCTCGCGCCGGACCCGAGGCAGCTCGCCGGCGACGTCCTCGAGCTGTACAACCACTTTGACGTGCAGAGCCGCACCGTCGTCAGCGGCCGCGCCGACCCGTCGGCCCGCTCGCCCGCCTACGAGCTCACCCGGGCCCTCAAGGCCCGCGGGCACACGATCGAGACGTACAGCATGCAGATCCAGCGCTACACGGACCCGCGCGACCGGGGAGGGGGCAGCGACATGCCCGAGGCGTTCGGCGACGCCGACGACGCGCACGCGTGGTGGACGGCGTGCCAGCGCCGCATCGCCAAGCTGGCGCCCCTGCTCCTCACCGTCGTCGACGGCCTCGGGTTCGGCGACGTCAAGGACGAGCGCGACGTCGACCGCGTCCTCGAGGCGATCCAGGGCCAGCCGGAGCTGGTGGCCTACTGCGAGGCGTCGGCCGCGAACCTGGAGCAGTGGCGGCGCTCCTTTGAGCCGCTGTACCACAGGACGCTGTCGGACCCGGACGGCGGCGGCGGCGGCGGCGGCGGCGCGCCCCGGAGGAGGGAGCGCCTGCGGGTGCTGCACCTGCGGATGCACTACCTCGTCACGCTGCTGTACAGCTTCTTCCCGAGGTTCGCCGACGCGGCGGCCATCGCGTCCATGACGCCGTGCTGCCGCGAGATCAACGACGTCGCCGAGGCGCTGCTGCGCGAGCAGCAGCGCGACGTCCGGTCGTCGGCGGCGGCGTCGGCGGCGAACGCCTTCTCGATGGAGCTCGGGCTCGCGTGGCAGGTGACGCTCGTGGCCATGACGTGCCGCGACCCGCTCGTGCGCGACGACTCGGCGCGCATCCTCGAGGCGTACCCGCGGCGCGAGGGCCTGTGGGACAGCGCCGCGTTCCTCGCCGTGGTGCGCAGGAACCGCGAGCTCGAGGCCGACAACGCGCGCGCGGGCGGCTCGCCGGCCGAGCAGTGGCGCCGCCTGTGCCGCCGCGAGTTCATCTTCGAGGACGCCGGCGGGACCATCGTCTTCCGCTCGCTCAAGAGGGACGCCGCGACCGGCGGCTGGGACCTCGTCGAGGAGGCCGCCGAGTTCAGGGGCGAGGCCGACGGGCTCCTCGAGTGGAAGAGGCGGCCGCTGAGCGGGCCGGGCTTCATGATGACGGTCTAGTCCGGCCGCCGCGCGTCGCACCCGAGGAGCCGACACGCGACTCTGCGAGACACGGCGGTATCCCCTGCGGAGGGGTGGCACAGGCATATCCCCCCCCCCTTGCGTCCCGGGATCCGTCTTCCGTCCTAGCCGGAGTTTAACCTCCTCCACGTGGGTCTGGCGGAGCCGCCGGCTCTCGAGTCGAACGATGGGGGTGTCCCGCTCTTTCGAGAAGCTTCATTGTCCGGCCAAGGGATGTACGATGTATGTAGTGTAGCTTCGGCAGCGGGGGAAATGTCGAAATGGAGCAGCTAGGCCGTCCCCGAGCCAATGAGCGGCGGATGCGGTGATAATAATGACGTGTAGGCCGGAATGAGGAGCTTCTCTAACGGCTCTGGATTATCAATCAGTGACGAATCCGTTCGTTTATTAATAATTGCCTGGGTTCCCCGGCCAGTGCTTGCACACCCCGTCTGGCGCCACGATGCTCCGTGTGGAATCTTGTAAGTGGAAGCTGACACGTGCATATATATATATAAGAATTCTTGCGACTTCGTAGTACGCTTGCTTTGCATCCGCAAGCCAGACAGTCCGTCCATTGTTCGCTCGTTCAGAATAACAACCTTCAAGGCCCACGGGACCCTCAAAGCAGCCCGCAATGTCGACGACGCACCACAACATCCACAAGAAGGCCGAAACCCTCTACGGCAACGTCAACGAGCCCGCCCCGGGGTTTCGTACTTCACGCCCAAGCAGGACCCCCCGGCAGGCACCGCCCTGCTGCCCGAGGGCCAGAAGCATGTCCCCAAGCTCTTCCGCCCTCTCAAGCTGCGAGGCTTGGTATGCCTTGACCACAGAACAAACCCCCGGGCTCCGGACTCGCGCTGACCGCCATCCGCAGGTCCTCCAGAACCGCATCGGGCTGAGCCCGCTGTGCCAATACTCGGCCCAGGACGGGCACTACACGATGGTAAGTAAGCCTGACGGGCGGCGCTCGAAAACGGCACGTGAAGCCTCTTTGCTAAAGCCACGTTGGCAAAAAGTGGCACGAAACCCACATGGGCGGCATCATCCAGCGCGGCCCGGGCATCTCGTGCGTCGAGGCGACGGCGGTCCAGGCCCGCGGCCGGATCACGCCCGAGGACGTCGGCCTCTGGCAGGACAGCCAGATCGAGCCGCTGCGCCGGGTCGTCGAGTTCGCCCACAGCCAGGGCCAGAAGATCATGGTCCAGCTCGCCCACGCCGGCCGCAAAGCCAGCACCGTCGCGCCGTGGCTGAGCGCCGGCGCCGTCGCCGGCAAGGAGCTGCACGGCTGGCCCGACGACGTGCACGCGCCCAGCGCCATCCCCTGGAACCAACACCACGCCGTGCCCAAGGAGATGTCCGTCCAGGACATTGAGGACTTCAAGACGGCCTTTGGGGACGCCGTCCGCAGGGCCCTCAAGGCCGGCTTCGACGCCGTCGAGATCCACAACGGCAAGTCGACGAGACCCTTGTCGCGTCCGCCCCCGGGGAACGCTGCTCTCTTAACCCTGCCGGCACTAACGCTCGCGATGCAGCGCACGGCTACCTCCTGCACGAGTTCCTCTCGCCGGTCAGCAACACGCGGACCGACAAGTACGGCGGAAGCTGGTGAGTCCGTCGACCCCCAAGAGCGTCGCCCGAGCAAAAGCTGACATTCGCGCGGAACCAAAGGGAGAACCGAGTCAGGCTGACCCTGGAGATTGTAAGTCTTGCAACAAAAAAGAAGAAGAAGAAGAAGAAGAAGAAGAAGAAGAAGAAGAAGAAGAAGAAGAAGAAGAAGAAGAAAACAAACGCGCGGCAGCCCTTGACACCCCCGCTGACCCGGCACACAGGTCGAGCTGACCCGCGCCATCATCCCCGACGACATGCCCTCTTCCTCCGCATCAGCGCCACCGACTGGCTCGAGGAGCACGAGGACATCCCCGAGTCGTGGACCGGCGACGACACGGTCCGGCTGGCCCCGCTGCTCGCGGAGCGCGGCGTCGACCTCCTGGACGTGAGCACGGGCGGCAACCACGAGCGCCAGCACCCGCACGTCGCGCCGGCGTACCAGGCGCCCTTCGCCGTCAGGGTCAAGAAGGCCCTCGGCGGCGGCAGCGGCATGGCCGTCGCCTCCGTCGGCGCCATCGAGAGCGCCGCGCTGGCCAACCAGCTGCTCGAGGAGCACGGCCTCGACGCCGTCTTCGTCGGCCGCGGGTTCCAGAAGAACCCCGGCCTCGTCTTCGCCTGGGCCGACGAGCTCGGCGTCCAGGTCAACATGCCCAACCAGATCCGCTGGGGCTTCGGCGGCAGGGGCAAGAAGAGCAGCACGCCCGCCACCGAGATCCCCGAGCTCATCGGGAGGCCTTGAGATGGGGAGGGGGCGGTATGTAAGAAATAGGGAGACTGTTTCTTTTATAGCCTGAATGTAGACGACGCTAGAACAAGATAGAGCGCAGTCGAGGTGTAAATACAAAGGCAATCGACATGGGCACTGACCAAAGATGTACTCGCAGGCGGTATGTCGCCATCGTGATTATCCACGCCCTGCTCCTTGTCCTTGCAACCGGCTGCCGTCCATGTGTCCCTTGCCAGATTGTGTCAAATGCTTGACCAGACATGGCTTTGGGAATACATGTCAACAGTCTTTTCCGTAGCATGAGCGAGGTTCACGTCACTTTATACGAGTCATAACAGTATGAGAACGCATGTATCAATGGTGGGATCTATCAGACACGGCATGGACACTCGGCAAAGAGAATCCCCAAAAACCCAACCACCATGGAAGGGGGGGGGGGGGGGGCAACATGGAAGAAACCCTCCTCGCCCTCCGCCGCTCTTCCGTTTCACAGCGGCGGCGCGTCCGGGTCCTCCATGCACTGGTCGATGCGCATGATCTGCTTGCCGGTCGCCTTGGCCAGCCTGATGAACTCGGGCAGGTAGTCGACCGTCGAGGCGTACGAGAAGTGCATGACGACGAGGTTGCCGCCCCTCGCGACGTCGGCGCTGAAGGCGTCGAGCTGCCGCTCGGGCGTGTCCGTCTCGGCCCACAGCCAGTCCTGGACGTCGACGCTCCAGTTGACGAGGTACGCGCCGTCGCCGGCGCCCGAGGCGGCCGCCCAGCGCTGCCGGGTGCGCGCGCCCTCGACGCCGTAGGGCGGGCGGAAGTAGCGCGACCTCTCGCCAAAGACGCCCGCCATGACGCGGTAGTCCTCGGCGTACTCCCAGTCGATGGCCGCGTCGCTCGCGAGCCCCTCCACGCGCGGGTGCGTGTACGAGTGCAGCGCGATCTGGTGGCCCTCGGCGCGCAGCCGCAGGTACAGGTCGGCCATGCCCGTCGCGTTGTTCTCGAGCACGGCGCCGACGGCGAAGAAGGTCACCTTGACGCCCGCGTCGCGCACGACCTGCGCCAGCCGCTCGGCGTACCGCGGGTTGCCGTCGTCGATGCCGAACGCGAACGAGTTGGGCCGCGTGCAGGCGAAGACGAGCGTGCCCGAGGGCAGCTTGCGCGGCACGGCCACGCCCGCCGGCACCGACGGCACGATCTCGATCCTGCTCAGCACCACGGGCTCGCGGCTGTACACGCCCCTGACGGCGACGCTGCTGACGCGCCGCAGGTCGATGTTGAAGTGCGAGATGGGCATGTAGATGTCGCCGCCGCCGCCGCCGCCGCCGCCGTCCGTCGCGTACCGGCCGGCCTCGAGGCTGTCCCTCGTCTCGGGGTACGGCGCGACGCCGGCGTCGCACTGCGCGTTGTGCTGCTGCAGCGAGACGGAGAACTTGGCGTGGCCCGAGTAGGCGATGTGCAGGTACGCGCCGGCGTGGCCGCGCAGGTCCCGGCAGCCGTCGCTCACGAGCGTCGTGAAGGCGTAGTCGGGGGCCGACGCGACGATGGTGACGCCGTCCCGGCCCCAGCTGAGGCTCAGGTCCTCGCCGCCGTGCCAGAACCCGAGCGAGTTCGTGCTCGGGTTGCTGAAGGCGTCGACGACGATCGCCGAGGCCGTCGCCGCCGGCGCCTCGACGGTCTGCGTCGGCGCCGCCGGGCCCGTGGCCGGGGGCGGCACGATCCAGCCGCTCGGCGTGCTGCCGCAGTATAGCGCCAGGGGGCCCAGGTTGAGCGGCTGGCTCGGCGCCGAGATGACGACGGATCTCAGCTTGGTCAGGTCGACCCCGCCGCCGCCGCCGCCGAACCTCGACCAGGGGAAGCTGTACAGCTTCTCGGTGCCGTCGAACGCCCAGCCCAGCTGGGTCGTCGTCTGCGTCGCCGACGCCGTCGCCGCGCCGTCGTCGCACGTCGTCTTGGAAGACAGCTCGATTCTGAACGTCGTCCCCGCCGCGGCCTTGATCCAGAGCGACATGCCACCGTACCTCGTGGCATCCACGCACCCTACCTGGGAGTAGAAGTAGGACGAGGTGGACTTTGGCGTCAACGTCACGTGGTGGTCGTCCACGACCACGGACTGCATCGTCCCGTCGTCGCCGGTCGGGAGCAAGAGGGCGTTGTATGCCAGGAAGCTGAGGCGTGACTGCGACGCCCAGTCGTCCACCAGCAGCGGTGAGCACGACGACGGAGGAGTGGACAGCGCCGTGGATGGCGTTGGAACGGTGGGATTCTGGGTTGGGGCGGTGACTGTAGACCACGATCAGTATTTACCGGCCAAGCGGGAAACCCGTGTTGGACTCACCAGCAGAAGTTGTTGTGGCCTGGCCGCAGACGAATTGCACCCTGTCCAACTGCCACTGCTGCGCAGACGAGAAGGACCCGATGACGACGGACAGGGCAGCGTCGAGGTTCGCCCCGGCGAAGCTGCTCAGCGGAACGCGGAGCGTCTGCCATTCGCCGGTGAGGCCGGCGACCCGGAAAGCCGTTTTCGTCGTCGTCGCCGCCGCCGCCGCCGAGCAGCTCGAGGCCCAGCTGAGCTCGGCGGTAAAGGCCGCGCCCGGCGCCGGCGCCTTGATGTCGAACTGCACGTGCGTGTACGAGTCGGCACGCAACTCCTGGCAGGGGAACGTCTCGTAAAAGTACGCGCCGCTCTTGGGGGTGAAGTCGAGGATGCCCCCGATGCCGAGATGCTGGCCATGCTGCCGTCGTCTGTCCAAGCCGGTCAGTTGCAAGTTTGTGAACAACGGGGCCGGCGACCGGCGCGCATCGGCGGATCTTTACCTGACGTCCACGACCCGAGGTTGTTTCGGTTCGTCGAAAACGAGCTGGACAAGTCGTCCACCAGGAGGTCGGAGGAGCACGCAGCAGCAGCAGCGGCGGCGGCGGCAGCAACTCCTGCGCCGTATACCGCCGCCAACAACAGGCGTCGCGCTCCGAGGTACGCCATGGCTTTTTTTTTTCCAGGGCGCACTGCTTTCAGTTTGTTCGACCTGATGAGCTTGATATCGAGGAACGGGGATCCTTGGCAAAACCCCTGCCCAGCAGACGGGACATCAACAACAGGCGGGAACACCTCCATCCTATATACGTGATCCTGAGCACAAGACAACAGCCACGCCGGAAAAGAATCGCGCCATGCCCACGGCGGCATTTGATCCCAACGTCCCGCGTCTTGGGTCCAGAAGCCCATCGGCTGAGAAAATGCCACCCAGGCACGGCGAGGACGTCGCCAAGCAGTAATATGGCGTGGCATCCGGTTGGCGCGGGCGGGGGCCGCTGCGGCATCAATTGGTCCCTGATGCCGTGCGCACTTGGCATTGCCCAACGATTTCCTCTCCCCTTGCTCTAGCTGGCTCGCCGGCACGTCGCTCGGGGGCCGCTCTGTCTGCTGACCGCTTGCGGAGGGGGTGGGCGCCAGAGCTGATCGCTTTTCGACGCCACCCCTCCTCCCGTGGCACCGTGTCCATACCCCGAGATCCAGCTACTCGGCGAGGTGCATTCTCCCGTTGGAAGAGAAAGCGTTGGAAGCCCGGGCCGGGGGACCCAAGTGTGTTTTTGCCCGCCTGGCGTGAATCGCGATCCGGGGCCGCCCCCGCCCCCTCGCCATGTCGTGCGTCAACGAGCCCGCCTCATCAGCCCCCCTCTCCGACGTTGATTCAATAGCCTCCAGGCTTATGTGAGCTGCCACGGCGCTAGCGGGGGGTTCCTGGCCCTAGCAACCGATATTCTTGGAATACGACGCTTGGCGACGCCCAGCTTCATGCCCATTTGCCGCGCGACGTTACCCGGAAGGGACAAGAGAGAAGGAGAGGCACAGAGTTTTGGTGTGTGTGTGTGTGTGTTCGTATTCACCCCGCACTTGGATCTGCGGTCCCATTTGAGTATCGCGGTCCAGGAAAAGAAAGAATAACCATGCGGACCGTTGAGTGAGGTTACTCGGGTACCTGAGCATACCTAGGTAGGTCTGTCTCATCATGACATGGGTATATTCCTTTTGTAAAGTAGCATGAATCGATAATAGCGTAGTTGCTTTACGGGGTTGACATCGTACGGGTTTAGTCACTGGACCTCTTTAAGAGCTCTAGAAATCGGGTTGCTACGGTCAATGTTAAGCTGCGCCCAGACTCGGGCTCGGCATGGCCATGGATACCAATAAAGTCCCAAGGCGAACGGTTAGCTCCCTGAAGTAAACCTACAATCGAGACGGAGTGAAGGGAAACCGAACCGGAATCTTGTTCAGGATATTGCAAGCACGTGTATTAGACGTTTGGAGCAGGCTGCGGCAATCTTGCCGAGACGTAGGGGGAGGCGGGCCAACGGCGGTAACGCTCCTCATGCTGGACGTTCGAGTACAACAAAGGCCGTCGGAATTGAGAGACATTCTTACTCTCGTCTCTGACCAACAGCAGTATTTGCCGAGGGTTGGACAAATGGCTCCTTGGCAAAGTTTGCAGAAAACGTATGTAGCGGGACTCTGCGCGACATCCGTACCATTGCGGTGAATGGGAAGGGTAGGAAGAGCACAGCACATATAGTCGCGATGGAGAATTGGCATTCTAAAGATCTTCCAAGGTATTTATTAAATGACGTGGGCATAACTACCTTCGCGCACATCCCTCTCGATGTAAACCATCAAACATTTTACGTACAGCACTCTGGTGGCCGTGATACGCTGCATTATCTTGGTTGAATCTGGATGTGTCTTTAATAATATCCTTGTGGGTATATCGTCTCTCGTCCTTCCCCATCTCGCCCGCGCCTTTCAAAAGACCCATGATGCCGCCCGCTCATTTTGCAAGAGTGGTTTCCTTCTCCCTGGCAGCCTTTTCCGCCTCCAGCGTTTCCTTCCAGGTCATCTTCGACACCCGCGGCGGGGGCTGACGTGTGCCTTTGCCCTTGGACGGCAGAAGCGGCCCGTCGGCCGGGACGCAGTCGACTCCATCGGCGTGAGAGGCGCGGCCCATGGCTGGAACGAAACGTCGTTTATTAGCATTGTATTACGAGACGGCCTGACGGAGACCGCATTGACCGGACCGTACCGGCAGAGTTGACAGCGTGCATCGCAAACCTGTCGGCCATGTTGCCCAGTGACTGAAACTTGCGAATGTCAGTGACAATGAGAGTGCGCGAACATGAGATCGCGGTACGTACAAACCCCATTATGACGTCTTTCTAAAGTTGGAAACCGAATATGCGCCAGACGGCAGGGCTGGAGTGACGTTTAGTCACTGAGATTGACTCCCGACGCAGTTTTCAAAGACTACACCGCAGCCGAAGGCCTCGCTTTATAGCTGAGCAACTCGCACGCGACGAAGGCAGGCCGTGTCATACCACCCAGTTCAGGACAATGGTGGATTTTAGCCGACGACTGATCGGTGTGTGCCTCCGACGATGACGTGCAGTTGACCGGTTAGGAGTGGTCTCTCGGGGGCATGCCCGAAGCGGCTGGCCACATAACTCGGGCGTATCGTTTACGCACATGAGCTTAACAAACTAATTAGCCTCGAGGGATTCTCCCGTCTCCTGTTAGCCAATAAGAGCCGCAAGAGTGCGCGCAAGGCGAGAAATACGCTTATTTCTTCACGTCACAGCCAATCCAGCTCGCCTACTAGCAAGGCACAAGATCTCGCCAACACCACGTGGGATCGGCGGGCAAATTGTTTCCGCGCAAAGCTGGCGTAATACCGGGCTGACCGTCACGTCAATGGCCCCCGGTGGCGTAAACCCATTTCTTGTCATTGCTTACCACAACCAAGGTCTAGTTTTGAAGATGCTGTACCGCATGATACAGCTTGAAGCATACGTCGAGTCTGAAAGCCACTATAGCCTGTACTTTCTGTTGTCTAATATGTGAGAAGACATAGCTTTGTTGTCGGGAGCAAACTCTTCTCTGATTGAGGAGACAGTCTGATGGTGTTCAGAAGCGCGTTTTCAAATAGCCAGCGGGGAACTCATAGATCAGTGTAACAATACTCATACTACCTAGGCCTATATTTGTGTGTCAAATACTCAACATGGTGTTGGTGGTAGCCGCATAGGTCTGCATACACATGAATGGTTCTGCATCTAGTAGGATCAATCTACTAACGTGGCACTCGGCATCATTTGTTCTTCCGGCAGATGACTTGGTGAAGAGCGAGATTGCGCTCATGAATGACGACTTTGCGCATCCTGCAGTGCAAATGAGTGCATGTTCTAGTCAAGCCACATTCCGTATCTGTGAATATTTGACTAAAGACTAGAGCTGGCAACTGAAACTGGAACCTATAACGATAGCGTCATACCTCAGACTTATCCTGGAGTGACTCTGCTCCAATGATATGTTGATAGACTACAGGATGAGAACAATTTCAACTACGTTAGAGTCCCCTGGCAATTTCTACCATTTATTTACGGGCCCTAAGAGTGTAGTGAGCTCTGTCTATGCGTGTTGTCTTTTCACCACCCATTCTACCAAACTCCTTAGGCTTTTAAGACCTGTTAAACTCTCTGCATTACCTTCCACTTTGCTATGTCATATTCTGTGGAATCTAGTCATAAGAATTGAGAGAAATGCGGTACCAGGCCACGTTTGGCATATGTGAGCTGATGTATTCATTTCTTACGAAAACCTCATTGACAGAAGCAGCACATCTGACTAGGGTTAGAGATACCCATGGGTATCCGTATGGTTTACCACCCATAGTACCCATGGGTAATTTTGGTAGCATCAAAATACCCAAAAAATAGATTTTACCCAAGTACCCAAAATCCATATGGGTATGGGTTATTTTATTTGAGTATACCTATATAGGTGTTTTTATGTAATAATTATTCATAAAAACCTATAAACCATGATAAAAACACAGAACTTAATTAATAAAAGAAGTCATAAAAGTATTAGAGTAATGTAATCAATATAATTAAGAATATAGTATTTTTATACACTTTTATATTGCAATAATCAAGGTATGGGTATGGATAAGCCCCACATCTAAAAAGGAAAAAAACCTATAGAGCCTAAAACCCATAATACCTATTTTATGGGTGCGCCCAACTTCCCAACCCATTTATCTGGGTACCCATGGGCACCTATGGTTTGGGTATTTTTAACCCTACATCTGACCTGTCTCGCATCTAAATCAATCGATACAGTAACAGATCCTCGATAACGTAGAACTGCCAGATCTGGGTTGACTTCTAGTACGGCATATGAGTGCTGGTTTGGCGACAAATTTGGGGAGTCTCCCCTGGGCCGTGGCTTGACGTGCTGGTGGCGATGGTTCTGTTGAATCTTCCTATGAAGCAACTATGCTGAACGATATTTCATGGGTTTAAGCATATTTTGGACTGGTGTTTCTTTGCCTTACGATGCACCCTAACTGGCGATGTCATCCAGTAATCGTGCGCAGAAGCCAAATTTGGCTGCCAGTCTTGGAGGAATCCGGGTACCGAAGCACGCAACTCTGTCAGTCACGACACTATTGAAACGACTTGGCTTCTGGAACCCGGTATCTTGACGACCTGAAAAGAACAGGGGACGTGTTGACGTTCACCGATTCCCATCCGGGTTCTGTTATCAAAGGCAAGTACGTATGTCACCGCGCACGGCCAGGCTTCAAGCATGGTTCTGGCTTAATCGGTTTATCTGGGACGACCATTTGTCCCCAGCGGCCTCCATGAACTTGTCTGTCACGAATCGCAGAAACCCCCGAACCCCCGAGCCCACCGGGGCTGGAGCGAAAATGGAAATAAGAGAAGTTGTCTCCACCACATTAACTTTGACATTAAGATCAGATTGATTGCGGTACACCATGTGCCGTCTTAAGGTGCGATCTGACAGTCGGCAAGGTCTTTCAGGGCAGCTATACGTTTGGAAATGGTTTGGCGTCAGGAACGTCCTACTAAACGGCTAAGATATCCCTGAGTCTAGGTGACCTGTCTATGTAAGCCCCCTCCGAGCACGTTAATTGTAAGCGGAGTCAATGAGATTCGTACCCGGTTCTAAGATCCCGTGCTTCTTTGACGAGATCCATCTCAAGTAATACCAAGACAACCTTAAGCCGCATAATTCACACCTGCCTATTGCAATCTATAATTGCAGTGATTTCTATTGAATACGAGACAATGCTATGTCAAGATAGGACGGAAAACGTTCCCGGAGTCTCTGCGAAGAACCCCTGGTAAGCTCATTTATAGTGTATTGTAAAATCGGGATTCTATAGCTATGTGATGGCGACGGTAATAGCTGTCACCAAGCCAATATGTGCGTGCAAGATACCGTGGCCAAGGAACCTACACATCATAGTAGATTGATACCTAAAGTTGCGCATGAGAAAGAGCCGCAAGATGATCTTTCAATGACCTATATTTGATATGACGGAGGTTATCCATCTGTAGGGAGTACACCTTTGGCACCTGCAAATGCAAAGCAACATTGAGTAGTAGACCACGAGTATACATATGCAAATAGTTTGGGTGTGGGCTAGAGCTCTCTCTAGCTGGCTTTGAACGGCACATGACATGCACACGGCCGGAAACCATTACACTCGAAGGCCCTAAAGCGGCAATCCAGGATTAAGTCGCGTCGTGGATTTCCTGAAGCCGGCTTACGTCTTGTCCAAGTGAATTGTTGGCCTACGACGACGAGATAAAGACGGCACATTTTAACGCGTCACCACACATGTCGTTGCAACATTCACATTCTGCCCATCTCCGCATCGTCATCAGCCGTACTGATGGAGGAATCGGGCTTGGAACATTTGCTAAAAATATGCTTCGTAAATACCCTCCCCGCCCCCACACTCCGAGGAGGACATCGTTTCCGCAATCGAAAGTTGTGATTGGAGGTTCTATCTACTAGCGCCATCCAAATAGTTGTTGGTATATTGCAGTACCATCGGACAAACGCGGCATTACATGTCCCTAGTGCACTGCTATGACACATCCCCGTCTTTCATTGTGCTATGAATCAGCTTGTAGGGACAAGCCCCGAGGCCTAGTTGGCATCGTGACCCTGGCCGCGTACCGAACGCCGTCTGTTCAATCGATATGTCCGGCAGCAACGCGGATAGGCGATTATTGGACATCTTCACTAAGCACGCGCTTAGCGAAGCCTAAAGGGCATGATGTGCATAAAGGCCAAGAACAGAGTCGCGGGATGTTAATATAGACAATGGGCCAATACCCGCAGGAGAGTGAGTCTAAAGCGTGCTCAGCAACTCGGAAGACGGCCCAATGATTCCTATTACCTAAAAGCTTCCTCGCCGTTGATGCGTTTGACCCTGTTGCCTTCCCGAGCTCCAAAGGTTATTTGCTAGACAGTGGTTTTGATTGGCGATGCGTCGCCGTCAAAGATCTGCATTGGATGAAATCCGGTTGGCCCCAGAAAGATAGGCTCGCCAGTTGATCCATCTCTGCTCGATCCAGGGAGTTGTATAACATCTGTCAAGGCGAGACGTTTCCCAGCGGCAACTCATATAGCTGGAGTTAGTTAGAGTGTTGATATATTGTTTTTTGGGGGTGTTGTAATTAACACGAGCTTCTGCTGGGCCGAGTCATGCAAATAGATGGGAAAGTCCGGGGGATGAGTGTATTACCTAGTTGGTCTTTTTCCCAGCACGACGGCGGTCGACACACCGCCTACAGGCGCTCCGTGCCACCTGTAAACCCTGACAGGTTGAGCGAGGACGTGAAGGCCGAGCTGGCCTCCAACAGGGAATGTCGAATCCGTCAATATCAAATAACTAGATCCTGGGCCGAGCCAACACGGTGGGAGGTCCATACTACGTATGTAACGAACGACCCCTGACTAGCGCTACTGTCGGCAATACCGTCGCTGAAATATACCAACGGTAACTGACGGCCAAGTCACCCATTACCTGCAGTGGGGACCCAGAGGGCCCAGAGTGGCGCTAGAGTTCCCGTCTTTGCGGGTGGCTCAATATGGACCAGCCGCACAGGGCTCCGAAGCTTGACTGCCGATAGTTCCGCCGTCGGGATGGAGGGGGATTTGGCGGGCCAGCAGTTGTTAGCCCTGGCATCTGCCTTGGCTTGCTCTGCCTGCATTAGTGGTGCGCAGTGCACCATGCATTGCGCGAAGAGAAGCTTATTTCCCACCTAGGATGCACCCGGTTGGAGGTTGGGCGAGAGACAAACACGCCCAAACCGCCCAAGGCTCCCCCCCCCCCCCCCCCCCCTCCGCCTCCGCCGGAATGGGAACTACCATGGGAACGAGCGACAGACAAAAAAAAAACCCTTGGTTGGGAGAGCCGGTTCAGGGTCAACAAGCAATGAATGCAAGAACCAGACTACCATTGAACCTTGGCCGGCGATGTCCGCACGTGCTTCCCGCCTTGGCTCGGCCATATTGGGAGTGATATGAGATTGCGTCTGTAGGAACACATGGCGAACCGACTCATCGGGACCATTGAGAACTCGAGCACGCACGGTAAAAAGAGGGAGGCCATGGTTACGGTCGAGGACGGATTCGAGAGCATCCATACAAGATCTCAGAAGGGTATACACAAAGAGTCAATGTAAACAATATGGGGTGATCGCCATGCACGTGGTCCCACGGCGAAAATCAATTGGTCTCCTCGGACTTATCCGTGCCGTGACAGGGCGACTCGTCACCGTCACCGCCAACGGCGCAATGTGCCAGCCAATCCGCCGAGTTGGAATTCCAATCATCCTTCTGGGGGAGGAAGGGGTCTCGGGCCGTTTCTTGACGCCGACGGCCTGGGGGGGGCGTGTAACTTGTCGGTGACAGACTGTGACAGTCGAGCGCCGATCATTAGTGGGCATGGGATCTGGGGAACCTTATTTGGGTATGTTTGGCGGCCATGGAGAGTCGCATTGCAAGAGGGAGAGGGCGACGCAAAACGGATTTTCCCGCTTTGAGAGGGAGAAGAAGAAGAAGAAGAAAAAAATTCGTGATCCAGAAAGAATGTCAAGGTGCCAAGCAAACAGCCTGAGCTGTGGGCAGGTGGAATCCCCGACATCTCGAGCGGTGAAGGTGAGTTGTGACATGGATAACGCTGGTCGTCGAGTTCGTCGCGTACCGCGCAGCTGGCATCCAAGCCCTCCTCTATTCTTTTTTCTTCGTTTTGTCTATTCTCCAGCCGGAGGTGAAGAGTTTTCCTGAAACACCACGCAACCACGGTATTGGTCTTACTGGGTGCGATGAGCATGCTCGTTTTCGGCACAGCCAAGTTTTTTGTGTTCGAGTACACGACTGTTCGAGAGACACAGACTGACCGCAAAAAAAAAAAAAAAAAAAAAAAAACGGCAAACTCCCACTTGGCCATTCTATGTGGTAAACAAGCCGAGTGCTGTGACCAATTCTTCCCCATGATAGCGTATCGTAGAGATATGCATGAATCAACCCAGACTTCTCGTTGGGGGGGGGGTTGGCTGATGAAACAAAACCCATGCTACGGCGTCCCAGTCGTTCACACTATCAGACTCACTTAGAAACGTGTAAACATAATACCCAGAGCCCAACATATACCTCGGTGGTATTGGCGGACTAACTTTTCGTCTTCCGGTGGAGGTTGTCCAGCAGCATAGGTGAAATAAGCTCGTCGAATTCAGGGTCTGTCCCCTCCAGCCTCCTCGGTGGAATCAAAACTGGATCGACGGCGCTACCCACTTGGCAACGGTCCCTCCAACGAAGGCATTTTCGAACCTGGAAACGGCCATCACCTGCGACTGCACCACCGCCGTCGTCACCGGCGAGGTCGAGCGCTTCGTCAACCAGGATCCCCCGTCGTCGCGGCGAGGGGCATGGAAGTTGCCGTCTCCAAGTCGCCGGCAGGCACGTGGAGGGCTCCTGCGAGGGTATTGACCGGGTCACCGGCGCCCTCGCCGCCTGCGGCAAGAAACAGACGGGCATTCCGTCATCTCGTTGCAACAACCAAGACGGATTTTTTCCCCCCTCCCCCTATCAGAGGCCTCTGGATTCTGGTGGCTAAACGGTCCCACCATTCCTCTGGAGGCGACGCGCACGCTGGGCAAGTAGAATCTGCAGCAGGCCCGAGTGGACGTCCTCACGCTTTGCTTGCCAGATGGATGCAATTTTGTGTGCATTGCTTCGAGTAATTAACATGACATGTCCGCGGAGAAGCCCGCGCAAAATTGGGGCAAAATGACAAATTTAGTAAAGCATTCAACATGTGCCTTATCTTGGGTTACGAGTGCAACCCCACAAAATCAAATAAAACGGGAGCTACGAAGTATAGGAAACCCCTGCTCGATAGAGATAAGAGAAAAAAATAAGCGGCCGCTGTCAATTCTATTAGTGTTGCCTCTCGGCTTAGTCAGCGCCGATGGTTTTTCGGCAAAAGCGGGTCCGCCTTCGGCCCCGGATCCGAGGGCCGCTTACACCCTCCTGTGGAATCCCAAGTCCGGCACGGGGGCCCTCAGGGGACGCCGTAGGACCAAGGACGAGATGCTGACATGTTTGGGGTGAATGCTGTTTCCGGCTTGCATTGCGGCTCCAACATTCCTCACGTACGCGTTTGTCCTTTGGAACAAATGCATCCGTCACTCTACCAGAAGCTCCAAGTCATGACGTCAGCGCTCACCATGGCAGTGTGTCACGTCAGCGCCCAGTGACGCGACGAATACGCGCACGACGGCTCTTTGACAGTTACGACATACATAGGTCACTCGCCCATTTCATTACCCCGGATTCCCCTGACAAGCAGCTCCCTCCCCGACTTCTTGTCTGATCCCTCTCACCATCGCCTTCATGCACCCATCCGCCAGACACATCGCAAAGCAAGTCGCTACTCACCCACAGACCAAGTCGTTCGCAAAACAAGTCCAGAGAAACATGGCTTCCGGGACCCCTTCCGAGACGGCCAAGGCGCAGGCCTCGGCCGACTCCAGCGCGCCCAGCTTCGAGTCCATCGGCATCAAGAACAACGACATCGTCCAGAAGTCTGGCGTCTCGTTGTCACAGCAGCAGAAGGTCCTGGTCGGCAGCGTCCTCGACGTACGGATCACCCCTGCCCCCTTCCCCTGTAGGATTGGCGGGCTAACAGACGCTCCCCCCGCCCCCCCCTCTATTAGCTCTTCGAGGGCAACCCCACGCTCAAGCACCTGTCGCTGTGGTCCAGGAACGCCACCTTCCAGGACAACATCACCGTCGCCGAGGGGTTCGACAAGTACGCCGCGCAGTGGTACGGCCTCCCGGCGCTGTTCGACCCCATCAAGATCCAGTCCCACACCGTCACGTCCGCCGGCAACCCGATCGAGCTCGAGCTGAAGAACAGCTACACCGTCAAGGGCGTCAAGACGGAGCAGACCATGGAGAGCGTCGTGCAGATCGAGGTCGGGGACGACGGCAAGATCGTCAGGGTCAACGACAAGTGGAACAACAACCTCCCCGACGGGGCCTTCTCGCAGGTACGTGGCTCCCTCCGCGTCTCTTTACTCGCCGCCGCCCGGACGCTCGCCTGGCTCGCGAGTCAGGCCGGCGTCGCCGTGTTCTGCCGCGTGTCCCAGTGGCGGCTTTTTTGGGTAGGCGGTTTCACATCCATCATCGAGCACCTCTAAACTGTTTTTTATTTCTTCTCTCCCGCAGGCCCTGCGCAAGCTGAACGCCGTCACCGTGCCGGCCTTTGTAAAGGTCCCCAAGAACGAGGAGGAGGACCAGAAGCTCAAGGCGGAGCGGGAGAAGCAGTGAAGCACGAGCATGGCATTTTCCATGATGCCGTGGTCCCCACTTATTATTTCTGATATAAGATGACAAACATATACTATATAACGGTCTTGGCTGGGAATTGCGAAGCCACATTTAAAATGACCCTCAGGCGGAAACAAGCCCAATTCCGCCCACTGAATGTTGGGGAACAAGCAAATCCGCAACTCGTTACTGTAAAAATAATGCGCGACTGGTATAAGCAACCGCGCTCATGTGACGGCCCTCAATGGGAGTTTTGCTGTGGATAGACAAACACCTAGCGCCAATCACTCGAGAAATGTGGTTCCAGGGGGGCATGATCCCGAACCGCATTCTCGGACAAAGCGATCGGTACCGTTGAGTGATGCATACGAAGCGTGCGATGAGGAACAACGACTTGAGTCGCCCATCTCACACCAAGAGCATCGTACTGGCTGCACGACATCGATACCGGACGGGAACCATGATGGATGTGTTTGAATAAATTTTAAATGTTTTCAGTATTTAATAGTTAGGTAGTTAATAACATAGGAAACAGTAGGCCCCTTCATCGGCCTGTAGCAGATTTGGTATCGATATCGCTGTAATCGCTTTAAAACATGCGGCCGTCCACAACCGTCGTCCAACCAACTCCCTTGCAAAAAGATTGCCTGCTCCAGAGTCGATACGGTTGGTATAAAAATAATAGACCGTAAGAAGATCTCATAAGACGTCTCCGCGCAACAACAAAAGAGGACTAATAAAAAAAAATGGTATAGTAGTAATAAGACATGCCGTGGCAGAAAGATAAGTAACATAATACCGCGCAGCGTACCAGTCTCGGGGGGGAATTGGCCCCCAAAGGAGTCCTGAGCGCCGTGCGCAAAGTTTGCCAGAGCGGTCGCGGACCTCGACCTCCGGGGAGTGCTTGGCGCACCAGGAGGCGAGGCCGCCTACGAGTGCGTACCCTCGCCGAGGCAGTAGGGGACCGGGTACACCGTGCTGTTGCAGAGGCGAATGACGCCCTTGACCCAAGAGAGGAGGCCGTAGGACTGGTCCTCGTAGGTGTCGGAGACGAAGGGCGTCATGGTGGGGTTGTCGGAGCAGCCGGAGATCATGTTGCCGGTGACGCGGCGGACGGCGGGCTGGGAGACGACGAGGCCGTAGTTGTTGGCGACCATGGTGAAGCGGAGCGTCGTCGTCTCGGTCGTCGTCCACGTGCGGGCGTAGCTAACCTGCAGGGAGATGGTGAGGACCTTTTCGAGGGCGCTGAGCTCGCCGCCGACCGTGACCTGGAGCATGTTTGCGATCGAGTACCCCTTGGCGACGGACACGTCGGAGATGGAGCCGAAGGAGCTCACGACGGGCGAGACGGCGACGTCCGAGCCGAGGAACACCTGGTCGGTGAGTATCTGGGCCTCGGAGGTCTGCTGGCAGCCGTCGCGGCGGGTGAGGTTGCCGTCAGAGGCGCTGGCGGGCAGAGGGAGCTTTGCGTAGCCTTCGGGGACCGGGGGGAGCGGCGCGCGGCGTTCGATCTCGGCGTACTTGTCAGCCTTCATCACCTGCGTCGTGCCGTCGTTCATGACGACGACGACGTCGTCCCAGTTGAGGGCGGGCGGTTCAGGAGTGGGAACGGCGGCGGTGGTGGCCGCGAGGAGGCCCGCGGCGGCGAGGATGGAGAAACGCATTGCTGAGGATGTATGTTTTTTTTTTCCTTCCCCTTTTTTTTACTTTTGTGCTTGTGTGTGTGTGTGTGCTGGAGGAGGGGGAGAGAGAGAGGGAGAGAGAGAGAGGGGGGGGGTTCAAGTGAGGTTGTTTGGCAGTATTAAGGTTGAGGATGTTTCGTCTTATAGGGAGCAATGAGGGCGTCAAGTGTAACGACGAGGGAACCGGTCGTTGCTGATGAGCTAAGGTGTCAAGGCGGGAGGTGGGAGGCTGTCTCGAGTTATAAGCAGGCTCGCCAAGAGGATCCAAGCATCGATGGTTGAACATGGTTCCCGTCCAACGACCCTTGAAAGCTCGCTGAGCTATAGCCAGCCCCGATAACAGCTGCGTGCCCCTACGAGCCCACAATCCCTCTCTTCATTTCCGAGGCGAATTACACGGCGGAGTCTGTCCCTATCTCGCACGTGTTCGGTCCTGCTGGAATGGGCCACCCATAGGCCGCAGGGATCATCCTTTTGGAAGCCCTTTGTGTGACCGTGCCGCACGGCAAGGATGGCTTGACATTGCGCCTCGTCCCTCCGCAGCGTCGGAAGCCAATGGCAATCACCTTGGGTCGACGTGCGCCAGGGGGGGGGCGTCCAACGCCGATACGACTGTGTACTGACTCGATGCCTGTGGGATGGATGATGGGCGAATGGCCAGGGGTGAGCCGCTTCAGATGGCAGCACGGATGGGACAGCCAGCCATAGGACGAACACGGAAACGGTAGTGATCCTACCTCGTGCGTATGCGGCATCTTGGAGAAAGCAAATGGGTACGGATATCCCAATTCATGATGGGCGGGGTGGACTTACGCGTCTGACCTACGCCTACCTATACCCAGTGTCATTGACTGATTCGGCTAACGCGCAAAGGGCAATACTGTGCGTTGGAGACGGAGCGCACACGCTTCCAACGTCCATCCAGCGGCTCTCGCGGCCGCGTCTCTGAAGGCCAATGCAAACAACCACATCAGCGGCCGGCGGCCGCATGAACCGTTTACCCTTTTCCATCGTCCCGTTCCCCACCTCCCCCCCCCCCCCCCCCCCTTTCCCAAAGGGCCAAGAAACACTCCCATGCCCAAACAACGTATTTAGCCACCCACCTACCTACCTACCTACCTCGCCAGGCGCCAGGCGCCAGCTGAGATCCAGGAGATCGACGGATTTGCGATCCAAGTCTCATGTTGTTATGTCGAGTCTAATAACAGATTCCGGCTGAAGGGGCCATGGTGGGCTCTGCGCCGTCGGGAGGTCGCACTCGACCAGAGCGTTGCAGTCGCCCAGACGTCGCCCCCAGCCCACCAAGCCCTCAATTGACCGACTCCAGATGCGGGCCTCTGTTGGGCAAATGGCCGGCGGTAGGGGGGGCCTGGCAGCGTGAGATGAACTTTGCCAGCCGTCTGGGAAGAAGGGGGAGGGGGGGGGGGGGGGGGGGGGGGGGGTAAAGGGGGACGGCCACACCTTAACGCAGTCCCCCAGCGAGGAGATGAGCTATACCCAGTCGATTCATGTCAGTTGGATGGATAATATAAACCAGAGTCAGTTCCATCCGCTTGTTTGCCCTTTCTGTTCACCGGCCTTTTCTGCGCACCGTTCACGCTCTTTTTTCGCCCTCGGGTCCTGTCACTGGTTTCGATATAATTCCAGCCGCTGGCACAACCTCCCCCCCCACCCCTCCCCCCTCCCCTCCCATCATCACACACTCACTCACCACCCTCTGATCATCATCACCGCCGCCGCCGCTGCCACCGACAAGATGCACTTCTCCGTCTCCAACATCGCCGCCGCCTTTCTCTTTTTCTCCGTCGCGTAAGTCCATCCGTCTCTCCAGCCCCCTCCCCCCCCCCCCCCCCCTCGTTTCCCCATTTCCCCCATATAGCTAACCCGGCCTACCAGATCTGCCAACATTCATGACAGCTGCGCATGCCACAACAGCGGCAGCTACAACTGGCGGATGACCACCAAGGCCTGCCAGCTCTACGCCACAAAGAACTACCAGTGGGGGACGGCCAGCTACGACGCACCCAGCGGAAATGTGAGTAACTGACACCCTTTTTTTTTGTGACTGCTTTGGTGCCGCCGCACTTGGCCAGATCAGAAAAGACCCGACCGCCCAAGATGCTGACTTATTGCCCCTCCCCAGTGCGTGAAGAGCAACCAGGCCGAAGGCATTGCCGGCGACCAGTGGGAGGAAGCCTGCAAAGAGGTCGCAAAGACTGGCTACCAGTGCGCAGACAACAGGGGCAGATGCTCGGCAGACCCGGATTCGGTCCGCGGCCGGTGCTAAGCTAAGCCTTGTCAAGTGGGAACGGCAACAGCGGTGGAAGGGGGAGAAGGGGAGGATCTCGCAAACCCTCCCCCCCCCAAGAGCCGAGCCTGGCCGGCAGTAGGGGGGGGGGAGAGGATGTGATGGTCTTCCCCTTTTAGCCTCTCGCTAGTCAGGCATGCCTGTCCATAAGGCTGGACCCCTGGCTATGCACCACCCGGCTCCACCCCTCATCCTGGCCCGTTCGTCGGATCATGACATGATACCCTGGCACAGAGGAGGGAGGGCCTGTCTGCCCCAAGTGTGTGTGTGTCCTGTGTCTTTGGGGATCTGGTATCACGGAATGTTCCGCCATACCGCTTTTACGTACCTGTCAGCGTTGTCGTTTGTGTTTGAATCTATACCCAAAGGTACCGTACTCGGGGGAGAAGTAATGAATCTGTATGAGATTACCGAACATAATAAAATTCACACATCAAACATGACCCAATCCCCTCTGCTCTGCTTGTCTCCGCTTGTGACCTCTTCCCCCCCCCCCCTCTCTCTTTCTCTCTCTCTTCACTCTCTCTTACCCTTGCTATCTCTGCTATCCGTATCAGGAAGCCTTACCAAACAGCAAACAACCATGGCGTCCGGTAATGAGAAGGATCGTCGGATCAAAGATGACATCACGCAATCTCATCACGCCATCTCACTAACTGAGACGGGAATACAGGGCGGTCCACCTCAAGATCGGATAGATACGGAGTTAGACGATCGTGTTCTTGGCACAGTTGGAATATTATGGTCACTCGATACGATGGAGGGCTTTCTACAAGAAACCCGACGTCATCCAGCGCGGCCAACGGTACCAAGAATACGATTCACCAAATCCTGCTTCCTGGAATAACGCGAACAAACGGCGTAGTGATCTTCATTAGCTGACATGGGACGCGGGATAAGGGGAGAGGGGGGGGGAGACGGTGGCATCCCGCCGTGCAGCGCGGCATCCTCCCCCCCCCCCCCCCCCCCGCGCGCCGCCACGCGCCCATCCGTCACGAGGGACTCGAACACCTGCCAAACCGAGAGAAGCAGGCGCGTGAAGAGTAGGACCGGAAGGGGAGGAGGGTATGAAACCCCGATTCGGGAAGGTGGCAGGCCAGCCGGGCTCTGCACGGCTTATCGTGAGTGCGAGAAAAGGGCACTGGGGGGGACAGCAGCTCGACTCGGGCACGCTCCGGTGTCGTATCCAGCACTTTGGGGTAAGATTTCGTCTAGATTGGAGAGTAAATAAGGTCGTCATGCACACATAGCAGGAGGGGGGCAGGATATAACAGAGGAAACAGCAAAGATCGGCAGCCGTGGTCTGCTCTGTGTGTGGGTGGGTGTGTGGCATGAGTCGCGGACGCTGCCGATGCCTGGGGGTTGTTGTTGTCGGGCCCATGTCTTTGGGGGGGGGGGGGGAGGGTCCTCGCAAACGGTTCGCGTCCGTCTGCAATTGGGTGCCGTTCCTGTGGTCTTCCGGGGCGAGTGATGGCGCAAGCGTGGCTGGGGGCGGGATTCACCTTGCCGATGCCTCTCGAACCTACAAGGGGCTGGCGGGGAGGGACAATCATTCTACTGGGTTCACCCCCGGCCGGGGCTCCCTATCTTCCTCTCACCCTCGTGCGGTCAATGATGTGGCCCCCGGTGGGCAGGCGAGTAGCCACAGAGCGAGCAGACGAGTTGCCCCCTCCACTCCGCCTGGAACCCTTTATTCAATGGAGTCGGTTCTGCCCTCTGGGGGGGGGGGGGGAGAGACAACGGTCATTTACGCTGTGCAATGTACAATGCGCACCAGAATCCCCCCTCAGCGCCGAAAGTCATGCTGTGGCCCATAATCGCCTCAAGATGCCGGCCGCTTTTCCGCGGTGGTGCAAGTTCATCGTCAACGCAGTCGCATGACTCCTGGCCAATATGGCACCGTTGTTATGATGTGTGCCATCGGGTCAGGACAAGCAGGATAAACAACTCGCGGCCGGGGCTGGCGGCGGCCGCCAAATGTTCTCACATGCCATGTAAACTTGGAAACGGGGACAGGCCCCATCCCGTCGTTGTTTTGCAACCTTGGCCAGCACGGACGCGCGCACCACTTCACCCATCATTTCCTACGCAGCTCACTCGACGCATGAAGTATGGCACCGTCATGAGCGGATCACGTACTACGTTGTGTCACCGGGCTCCGAGCAAAAAACCAGTTGAGAAGCTTCGTCGTATCTAGATCTTGGCATCTGAACACCCAACTTGGCATCGGAACGTGCACCTTGGGCATGGCCCCCCACGTGCTCGCGGAGGAGAGGGGGGGGGGGGTCACGGGACTCTCTGATCGCGACTCTGGGCATGTCGTAACGGCCATCTCTCCCACGTCGTGCAAGAACGCCAGCTGCCCCCCTCCCCCCGCCCCCGCCTTGGAGTGGTCGACCAGCTCAAAAAAAGCCCACGTGCCGGCACGGGTCAGTTCTGCAATGCCGATACGCATCCCCCGTGCCTGCGAGTCCGACCTGGCCGGCCGTCGGGCAGTAACAAGTTCCTGACGACGAGTCAGTCAGAAAAGATAAAAAGAGGGGGACACGAGGGAACATGGGAAGAAGGGCTTCGTAGAATGTTCAAAATAGCGCAGTCCTCGCCGACTCAGTTCCCGTTACCCGTTCGGAGAACGGCTTCTGGGCGAAGCTGTAGCTACTCGCGTACCCGACGACGCCGTCTTGTCGTTGCCAACGGGGTTGTCCGGCCGTCGCCCCACCTCCTTTGCCGTGAGAGCGAATTGTATTCTGGTTCTCCATGGTACTCTTGGAGCTAAAGGCCTTCGGTAGGCCAGGGAGCGGGCCTGGTTTCCCAGCACCTGGGTCCGCGACTGATTGCTGGTGGACCAGGTTGGATATAACGTCAAAGGCCGCCAGCAGGTGAAGTTGGTAGATGCCGACAGCCTCCAAAGCCAGCCGGAAAACACGTGCCATGTTCCACTCCTCAATTCAGTCGGACCATGCAAATCCTAGACCCATCCCTATGTAGTCGTGCGCTTAAGATTACGGGCATCCGTAGTTCCGGAAACAGGGTTAGTGGTTGGGGTTAGGGTTATGACTAACGCGGCAAGATAAGCTCAGGTAATCCAGAATATAGTATCTCCGGCTGCCCTTGGAGGTCGGCACTGTCCATGGGTTAGTCTTGACACAGTCAACCCACTGCATGCCCTCTGTCATTTTACCCGTTACCATGAAAGTTGTTACCATGGCGCGGCGGACGCGACGAGGCCACACGGGGGTCCGAGACGACCGTCTTGGTGGGTGTGTGGGTTGGGCGGGGGGGGGTGCCCCTTGAGAAAGATGGTGGGGCCGGGGACGCCGCGGGCGTTGGGGGCACTTGGACCAACTGAGGGTTTTCTGACGGCTGGCAGCTCATATGGCGATCGTTCGTGGAGTTTGAGGAGCTCGTTTGGACACGCAGACGGCCGCATGCAGATGCCGTGACAGGTCCATGGTGTGAGGCCTTTTTGGACCTTGGATATTGGTAGAGGGGGTGGAGATAATTTCCGTATAGGCAGCAGCTCCCAAAATGTAGAGGAAAGATTGCAAGCACGACTAGTGGTGTACAGCTCAGTCAGAAACCTAAATAGATAAATAAAAGCTTAGGCTCGTGCTGCCTCGGGCCACTGGTAATCATGCCAACCAAGTCGTGATAGTAGGCACTGGGGATGCTATAGGTCACAATACTAAACCGACTGTAGAGTTGTTATTGTCGTATTGTTCTAATCTGTTTTTGGGCTCAAGTGAGATAAAGGGCTCCTGGCCGCCTACCGGCACATAGTACCAGCCTGAGCACATTGCCACGAGTTAGTGCAGACAGCGGGGCGTATAAGAATAGTAATCAGAAGGTCTTAATTCTATAAGGGTCAAACAGGGTGTGAAAGTGATTGTATGCATAGCCAGGCAGGCGGGTGTCAAAAAAAGCCACACTCAGTAAAGTTAACTTGAGGTGACCTGTGCCTTGGGGTCTACAATATGTTAGGGAGATAGATAGCTTATAACTAAAGACTACCTACGTACCCCAGATTTTGGCGTATAGGTACTCAAGTTGACCACTGTGATTTGTGAGTGCGGCGGGTTTTTTTTGTTTTTTTTTTTTGGCACCCGCCTGCGAGGTTAGGCGAGTAATGAGTGAAAAAAACACGTGATACAGCACCTGGGGAAGCTGATAGCTCAAGCTGGTTGAAGCTATTACGGCCCGCATTTACATCGTATATCGCCCAATAGGACGTGGGTATTGATGTGTATGTCGCTTTCGGCGCCCGTAAGCGGTTTAGTGCAATTCACATAGTACTCATATAATATCCCAATATGTAAAAACCTAATTCGCTAGAACTTAGATATACAACTCTAGATAGCTGTATCTAGATAGCCATGGTTATCTTACACAACTACATTTCCCCTCTTACCATGTACTTGCCTGCCTGGAAGTAATGGCTGTCTATAACCCTGTACCTGCCCCGACTTCTAGTGAGCAAGTTGTCAACCCGCAATGTAAAGGCGCGTTATGATCCCGGCACGACTATCATGATCGGACTATAGTTCCAGGGACTATTTGTAAAGTGAATGTGTCGTGATAAGATACAAGTCCAGAGACTACACTGCAAAGTGCGGTTCCACTTTTGTCCCATCATCGCAGAATGCAATCAAAACTGTCGAGTAAGCCGCACAGCCCAGAGCGTAGCCGCGCCCCGTTCCCCCGCCAATGTAGCGCATGGTAGCCTTGAGGGCGTCGCGAGTGGCGCCATGTAAACGGCTTCCGTTTGCCGAGTGCGGGCGCGTTTTGTAGACTTCCCATACCTGACGCGGCAGCTCATTTCACTAGAGCAGCGCGTGGGCAGATGCCTTATCACTGCCCAATCCCCCTGCTCGCGTTGGGGCAACGCCGCCAGAGTTGCAAAAGAAGAACAAACAAAACACAAATGGGGGAGGGGGGGGAGCAGACACCACTTGACAGTTTACTGCCATGAAGGCCATCGGTCCACCTACGCATTCGGGTTCCCGTGAGTCTGACTGGTGTTGTTACAACTCGAAAACGTAATGAAATCGACTAGGCTATTATTTCTGTTTGTTTCCGTTTGTGTCTTTTTCAGAACCAATATGCTACTTTACCGCAGCTGTCTAACCGTTAGTTCACTTTCTAGACCCGGACAAATTTGAATCAACTACAACCTCGGTACAGTACATCACTATTCCTGTGTATTCGATATATGTGTAGGTATTACTTAGTCTGCCCCATTGTGATTGCTTCAAGTGTACGGGTTGTCTTCTTGTTTCTTTTCTTAGTGCAAACCGCTGGATGCTGTGTGACCAAGTTCCGTCGCCGGCTTCTGACGGACCGTCGACTGTCGCCCCCACCCCCCACTGATCATGATCCCGCTCAACGGGTCCCGGATACGCGGCTTTATTTGGTCTCATCGCGCCGGCCCAGGAGAGACGACGTGCTGCTAGTGATCCGGCGCAGTCCACCCACAGGCTCGTTTTTGAATACTCCCGGGCCGGAGGGGGGGGACCCCACTTGGCCTGCCCCGGCCTGCGGACGCCGGGCGCTGTCATTCGCGAAAAGGACGCGGTGCCGTGTTCCGCGACGTGCCCGTTGTAAAGTTTATTGCCACAATGCCCGGTACCCCCCTCCCCTCCCCCCTCCCCCCTCTCCACGGCGGGAATCCAGGGTCGTCACTAATAATAGCCAGCCGAGGAAAGTTAAACTGCATGCTATCCAGGCAGGGATTGCAGCAATCCAAAGGGGTAAACGTATTGACCGGGAATAGACCTAATGACGGACCAGAGCCCGCGAGTCCGCAACATCAAAGAGCTCTTGTGTGCAAAGTATGCAAACCAGCCGGCTTCTTAGGTGGATGAGTCCGCTGATATTTCAGACAAAAACGGACCCGTAACCGCCAATCACGGCTTATGCATTGTATACCACGATAAACGAAAATGCCGAGACTTCTCAAAATAGATTTCAGAGTCCCACCACAACAATCCGCTCGTTAGACATATGATATAGGGCGCGCTTGTATGGCAAATGGGTTGTCGGGTTGATCCCTTGAAAATACGATGATGAGACAATGCAAGCCGGGGGCATCTCATCAATATTAGTGGGTCCGTTTGTTGTTTTAACTTTCATCTCCGCTTCCTTGGCCATCGGTGGGCCCTGGTTGACGAGCTTCTCCACTACTGCGTCGTTTCAACGCCTTTGCCATGTTATCAGCCAGTAGTGTATAGTACCATTGAAGATTGGCATCACCAGTGTCAACTCTGTGAAACAACGCTGGGTTGTTCGAGCACGCGGATGTCTCCATATTGCGGTCGACTGCGCCCTAGTGAGACCGTATCTCGGTGGATGCACTCTCCCTACCATTTCCACCGATTTCATTCGACCACTGAAACCACGCTGACGGCAGGCTCCCAACGTGAAGCAAAATTTGACAGCCGGCAAATTCGTGCCTGGTTGTACCAAGGGTGGGGATTGGGCCCTTCCTCCAAGCGCATTTGAAACAATAGCAATGGCTGGTGTTTAATACCTATAATACCTTCTTCTCCACCACCTAGAGTAGGTGCTATGGTCTGCGCTGGTGGGTTAGCTTGTGCATCAGGATCCAAAAGTGAAGTCTTGCGAGCCTACCCCTGTGAGGGCTGATACCGAGCTGATCTGCGACGTTGACGTAGCCTTCGTGGGTGACTTTGCCCCCTTTCTTGATATTCTTCACTACATCATCGTCGCCTTGCCAGACGCTCCGGCAGAACGGACAAGTCACGTCGGCTGCCCTGGAACGACGACGTTTGGTAGCGGCCCATGTCTTGAAACAGCTCTCGTGCATGTTCTGACCGCATGCTGCGCGGCACCACACAATGGTCTCGTTGCCTCTGGCGTCAAGCTCGGAAAAGCAGATGGGGCAATCGCCCTCTACAGGTTTGCGGTTCTTGTCTTGGGACCCCCCAACGAGGCGTCAATGGGTGGGGCGTTTGCAAATATCTCCCTGAGCTCGCTGGGAACAAGGGCCAGTTGGTACGTGTGCTCGTACTTGGCGCGGAGGACTCGCGACATGACCTGGGGACGTCAGTCTTTGTGCGGACAGGCGACTGCGGCGGCAACAAACATAGAGCCAGTGCTTGCACTGATTGCCCTGCCTTGAATGCGGGCAAGTGCAACACGGGGTCTGGCTGATATGAACAGTGTAAATATTGCCAGTAGAGCCCGTCAACTCCACCTTCTCCTCAGGGATGTCTCGGGTGCCGCAACGACGTCGCTCAATGACGTAAAACCTCTGGGTCCTGGCACGGCGATAGATTTCACGGAAGCTTTGGGGTGCTTTGGGCCGGTATCGACGCAGTCGCTTCTCTTTACGCTTCTGTTTAGTGTCGGTAGCAGGATCAGCATCAGCCTTTGGCTTCTTGGCCTCGTCAGTGCTATCTGGTTGCGATCCATCGTCCATGGAACTGGCTTTCCTTTTCCGGCTCGACGAGGCCACCGGCTTTTTCGGGTTCGCCGGGGTTTCTTCCGGGGTGGAGTTTCGCATCTTCTGGGGAATTCCGGTCACGGAGCGGGCGGCCGCCCTCTTGGGGCGCGGGGACCCGCCATTGCGACGGAGTGACAAGGCGGTCTTGGTGACGTCGATGATGATGTATCAAGAGACGTTGGCGTGATGAAGTAGATGCAAGGTGAAGAATCCCGCTGACGCTGGGAATGTTGACGGGAGAGAGTTGAAGAAAGCGGGGTAATTATCGTTTTGGAACCGCGTATGACTTTGGAACCTTGAGGATGGTGGACGAAGTATCCGTCGAGGTAGAGGCAGGCAAGAATGGCTCAGTGCATCTTCCCCCACATCCAACGCCTCGATGACGGAAGCTGCTCCACGCGAATTGACGACCGAGCCACATTCATGCCATACTCGAGCCACACGAGCCACACGAGATAGGCCTAGAAAGTCATGTGATTTGGACCTTTGCTCGTCACGTGATAGACATGACTAGTCACGGATGCTGACTAGCACACTAGGATGCAACACTCCGTACTATTACTTCGTATTTTTGGACAAGCCGCCACATGTTGTTATGCGTAAGGAAATGGCCAAAACCCCTATTGTGACTTGTCGGTTCTGTAGTCAAAAATATCGATCTCGCATAAAGCTTCGGCCCGGTTTAAAGATGTCCGTAAGCAATGGCATAATTAATATCGGGTACCTTGATCCGATTAGTAGCACGCAACGCCAGCAAATCTAAAACCATGATTTTGCATTGAGGACTTTATTCCTTTGTTAATGAATTTTATTTCGGCTGGATGGACCTTCCAGTCATCCCCGTCGTGTCGCGGGTGATTGTCGTCTACAAGGTATGCACGGTTGGTTCTGATAAAAGACATCCATGCAGGCGTGGCACTGTGTACCCTCGATGCAATTCCCAACAACCAAGCCTGCATACAGAGTGTCCTCTGCATCCTGCACGTGCCCCCGCGGCTTCCGCCCAAAGGTGGTTGTGTCAATGGTGAGCCCCGGTACTAACACCAGAGGGGCGGGGGAATACGGTCGCTCTACGCTGCGAGTCCCTCAAAGCCTGTGCAGCAAGCGCCGCCTGACTGTCCCTGGACGATTCAGTGTCAGCGACCTTGTCGCAGTTGGCGCCCCTGCCAACGCTCGATGCTGTGCCTGAACGAACGCGCCAGCCTCGCCGGCCTGGGCGGCTCCGGACGCCGGGACCCTGGCCGGTCATGTGGAGATGTGCATCTGCCCCCTTCGAGACATGGGGGGTGCGTACCTGGCGAGCGGGTTCGTGTTCTCGCCGCAGGTCAGGTTGCAGATCCTGCCGGAGCGCGGAGCCCGTGGCTGTCGCCGCCGACGGTGATGTTCGAGTTGAGCAGGGTGGCTCGGATGCCAACGGTGACCATCACATTGACCTCCTTCGCCGCGGAGCGGATTGCATGGACCTATTCACCGTCGATGTAGACGGACTCGGCCGGACCCGACGGGATACAATGGGGGGGGCAAGATATGCGTCGTGATCCGCGGTTTGTTGGACAAGGGAAACGACACATAGTCTCCGTCGTGAGGAATACGGGCGAGACGTGGCATGCAGCGATATATAATATTAGACTTGGCATGGAGGCCAGAGGCTCGGCTTGGTGCCGCATGAAAACCAGGTCTGTACCGAGAGAAAGTCAACGTTTCCAGCTCGCATGCTCGTTGGAGCTTGTTCTACACTAACATCCGATTTTGGCACCCGGCGGCGACGGCTATTGTTCCGATGACCCAGTGTCTAAGGTGGGTGCGCCCGCGTCACACCCGCTGCAACCCGGCAATTTGAGGCCCACCCCGGCCGCTGTGCTCTGTGCCTTGGCGATTCTGGATCTCACCCCCTGGCCGTTTCTTTGCATGACAGTCGAATCTCAGGCTCGTATTTTTACAGCGATTCCAGCCATCATCACATCGAATTGTAAATTGCAATCGTCTACTGGCTTGCTATGCTTGGGGTCACGACTTCAGCAATGTCCGCAGTCACGCATACCCTCCCTGTGTCTCCTCTACGAGAAAGTGGAGAGAGCGTGAGGCATGTCATTAGATCGACCATGACGGCTTCGACATCCCACACCCACCGGTTCCACACCTCCTCGATTTGCCTTCGTTACGCCCGACTATCGAATATTCCAGACGATCAACGTAGGCGCCGCAGCCGTGGACGACGAGAAACGGATTCTGGTGGCCGACGGCCTGGTCGCGCGCCCCTTTTTCTCTTTGCCTCGACCAACTGAATTGGCTAGCGTGCAGCTGCGTCACGGCGTCCCACGAGTGCTACGCCAGCCCACTTAACCCCCAGCCAGTACGCTTCGCCGCGTAGGGAACGTGACCTGGGTCGGCGTCCTTCTGTTTGATCTCGCCGGCCCTTGCACGGCCACTCCGCGGAGCTGCATCGCGGCCGACCGTCAATCATCGAAACGGCCTGCCAATCGAAAAAGGCGCTGGGGCCAGGAGCCCTTCTCGCCTAGTATGAGGTGAACGGAGGATCGCTCAACAAGGCGCGAGGGAGGCGCTGTCGGACTTGTCGTCGGCCTGGTTCGGGACGAACATGACGAAGAGGCGACGCCGATTGTCGCTGCAGAGCAAACTGGCGGACGGCCCCTACGCGACCTCGTTCTACAACGAGGTTCGGCCCGACGGACCCAGGTGGCAGGAGGATGTGGCCTGCCTGAGAGGGCGAGGTCAATTCAACCATCACGAAGCTATAGCCTAGATCAGTTCATGTTACCGGCCCAGACGTACAGGTGGAGGTGCGGGCGTGGTCTCCTGGGGCGTGTGGGCAAGCTCGGCGAGCGTAGACGCATACGCGTCATGGTCCGAAGCGGAAGCGAAGCCGAGACGGAAGTGAAGCCGAGGGCGGGCTTTGAACAGCAGAGGTGGGGGGAGGACGTCGTCGCAGACCCGGAGCCATTGAGGACAGCACGTCTCGATGGGCCAGCGTTGCCTCGGGGTCTGGTCAGAAGCAGCCGCTTTTCAGGCCGGGGCAACCATGTCCATTCTGTGCCCATCACAGTGCAAGATGCACCCCTCGAAATAACGAAGACTCTTGTGTCCCGACGCTGATTCCGCCATTTGTAGCGGGACATGTTGGAACGAAAAGGGAGAAACGTTGCGGCAAGCTTAGAAGGCTGGCGGGAAGTTTGCCATTTGGCGACGTATCAGTGTTTGTGTCCTGTCGAGAAGAGACATGGCTTCTTTGGCGACTAAGGCCTGCCTAATATATCGCATTCAAATGACCCAGAACAACGTGTAGATGATAGAAGGATATTCTAATAAGCCGCGGATGAGAGGTAAAGTTTCACAATTTGACTGCAACGGGGCGGAGAACTCAGTATAAAATCGGCCAAAAGAGCGTTACCAAACAGACAAGGCGGGGAGATCTGGACCAAATTCAAACTCCATGCCCGCTTTCGGCGTCAAAGCCTATTCAGGTCGGGAAACAATTGAAAGTTGGCGTCTGTTCTGCACGCACTCATACCGCCCCCGTGCCCACGCAAACCACTCGCTGGTCCCAGGGATTCGGGATATGTCTAGAGCTGCCTGGCCACCAAAGGTTCCCATCATGCGAAGCATCTCTGCGCGCGAGAAGAACCAAGCGTTTGTGTCCCGTGGAAGCCGCACGTGCGCTATGCAGACTTCCTCTGGTATTCCGTGACCAACGTCAGGGACATGCCGTCACATATTACGTTATCTTCTGCTTCTTTTCCGCCAGGAGCAAGCACTGTCGGGAGGCCACCCCCTCATGGCAATATCCATGGGAAGTGAAGGTTCCGGCTAAAGAATTAAGAGTTTACATTTACAGTTGACCACAAACCTAAATGTGAATCTCGATACGGCGACGTCCCTTATTTGCAGAAGACCAGCCAATTGGTTAAGCCCCGCAATTTCCAATGCGACGTTCATGATCTAAAGCTTTTCCCTTGAAGCGAAACTCTACTCACCGAGGCAGATTTGGCAGGTTTCTTCTTCACATGATCCATGTCAAGTTTTGAAGCCTTTGGGAGGGGATATTTAACTAACTGCTAATCTAGTACCAATTTCTGAGGATCAATCCGAGCACATTGTTGAGCTTTAATTTCGTTATGGATCCTGAGTTCCGTCAAGACGCGGGGAAGCCCAACCAGTCAGAGGCCGAAGACGAATTGATAGAACTTCATCCCAAGGGCGATGTTGTGTTAGCTGTCAGTGGTTCCACGTCCGGTCTCGAACGACGGTTTTTGGTTCATTCCGGGCTTCTCACTATTGTCTCTCCTTATTTCGCTGCGCTCTTTGGGCCTGTCTTCCGAGAAGGCAGAGAAATCAAACAGGGGGCCTGCCCTCGGATTCAACTCAAAGAAGATGACTTGGAAGCCATGGAGATTATTCTATCTTTGCTCCATTTTAAAGCAAAAGACGAATACAAGAACATCGTGCCTAGAACCCTTGCACTGGTCGCAAGGGAAAGCGACAAATATGGATGTACCACAGCCCTGTCGCCATGGATATTTAGATGGCTGCATGACACGCCCGAGCCTTCGAGCGCTGAAGAACACGGCTATCTTCTCGTCGCGACCTATATGTTTGGCGCTACGGACCACTGGAAAGACATCTCGACGAGAGCGATCAAACAACTGGCGCCTGGCTTTGGAGAATCTTGGTTAGGCCAAGAGGTTTTGTCCCTCTTGCCCCAGCATATCAAAGGTGATTTAGACGCGCATTGTCACAGGCCATAACTAACAGTCGGAAGATGGCATTGAGGAACAGATATCTTTGACGCTGGATCTTCTGCACATCGAAATCCAAAAGATCGAAGGCGTGCTGCAAAACGATACCGCGGCTCACAAACAGGATTCCATGCTTTGTTGCGACTGCGGAAGACCCCTCCGCTGTGGTGCCAAGCAGTGCCGCCCATGTGGAAACAAGAATCCTCACGCAACCTTTTGTACAGCACAGACACGAGTCGCGAAGTATTTTGAGGTCCTAAGGCAAAACGATCTGTGGCCGTCGGTAGTTCCATTTGGGAGCCAAACGATTACAACAATTGGCAACAAGATATCCTTGCTGTATGCCTTCAACCACCAATGCAAGGCGGGTATGGGCTGTCCGCTGAGACTCAGTATGTACGGTTTAACTCAACAAGCGAGACGTATCATTGGAAACATCAAAGGGGTTAATCTAAAGTAAGAAAAAATCGTTATAGCTCAAACTGGGTCACGCAAATATGCGCATGAGCTGGTAATCAACGACGACTTGCGTTGAACTGTTGTCTGAGCGCGTTTAGTGAGGTGCTTCTGCTCACTACACGTCTCGCCATCACGATCAGCAGCCATAGTAAGCCGTAGGCTGCCTCACATACCCCCAACCGACTGAGTGAAACTTGTCTCTCGGCTGCGTATTGCCTGGCCTTGGCCGTAGGTGATGACTGGTTTTGTGGGATTTGCTTCTGCCTTTACGTCGGCTTGCTTCTGATGCGAAACAATCCCAAAACCCCTCGCTATTCTCCTTCGTGCAAAATCCACTAGAAGCTGGGCGAGGCACCACGTTCAGTTCTCGTCTCATTCTGGTAGATCCAGTCCTAACTTTTATTACAGAAAACGTCCAGGCATAAGAGAGCGGCTATATAGCGCCTACACATGCGTTGACGACGCTTCATTAGCGTCCCGTTTTTGTGGCGGCTTTTGATCGGCTACGCTCATGCACGGCACCCAATCCTGTCCAAGTGAAGCCCAGACGAGGCGAACAAACAAATCAAAGCCGGGATCTGCGAAGTGCAGTGTAATGTAACAATATAGAGCATATATACGATTTATTCTACAGCGGTCAGCGAAAAGGGCTTCATCCTTATTCTCAACCCTCTCCTCTTTCCACACAGACCTGTAAGCATTTTTGCGTCGTCTTTATTGCTCGCGTTTCGCATCCTCCAAGCTGTTGCAAAAGGATATGAACTGTGTGGGAGTTGAGTTTCACCAGTTTAGATGATTCGTCATCGCAGAGGGCGTTATGACATGCCAGGGATTCACAAATCTTCGCATTCAATGCTTATGCCACTCTACGGAATCCGTGTCCGGATCTCCTTCGGGGCCTCACCCTCTAGACAATGGGGTGAGCTGGGTGAGTCTCGCTGCTTTTGCTCATCTTCCACGATAACCTGGGTGAGGCCGGGATGAGGCCAGAGTGAGCCGAAAGTAATCTACATGAAGAAAGCCCCATAGAAAACAAGAGCCAACAAACCCTTTAACACTTTGAAAATTCATCTAATAACTGCTGGACCACCCCAAGTATCACTCAGTTTCCTTGGTAATACTGTCTACGTTTACTCCTCTATTCTTTGATAACTTCTTCTTTAACAATCTCATATCGACCCTTGTTTGCCCCAATCTCGAGTCTCCCATATAAGTTACTAGCAAGCTTTTGCAACTTCTCGCTGGTCTGCGGCCCGTCCACGTAAACCTCGTTCTCTGCCCATCCTGTCAGCGGGTAGAACAATAAAGCGAGAAGCGAGTCCTTTAGCAAGGGCGTCTGTCTGGTCAGGACGACAGTGGTGACGAAAAGACCCAGTGATAGGACGACCGTTGCCACAGGCATGGCAAACCACACCCACCGCACTCGGATGCACGTAACACTCCCAAATGCCCGGCCTGTAGTGAACATTGTTGCGTTGTAATTATCACCCGGATTGCTGCTGCGCGCTTGATCTGTGAGGACTGCTTCCAGGCTTTTGGTGAGGTTGGCAATATCAAATCGGTACAGGAGGTGCTGCATCTGCATTGCCGAATCCAGCGATGTCTCGTTTATTGCTCGACTTCCTGGGCGTTCACCGTACTGTGTCCTGAAAAGGTACGACAAATAGGTCGGCAGGTCTTTTATCAACGTTGTCGTAAGTCTGTAATTATTCCTCCCATCCTCGGCTTCGAAGACGACACTGTCAAAAGCGTTGTGTTCATCAGTGTCTACAACCTGGCCCGGCTTGAAAAAGGACTCCTTAACATCATCGTCCGAGATTTGGATTGTACCGTTAACCGCCTTGACGCGCTGGTAGGCTTTTTGACACCACCTAAAGCTGGTAAGGAATATGTGTGGAAGTGTCGGATTGCTTATGGACATCCATTTGCTCCCTCGGTCCCATTTTCTCCCATTGTGTCGTATAACGATGAACTGCCCGATCCAGCGGTCCGGGCTTGTAGAGGGTATAAGTGTGGTGTTGAGAACTGCTGAGACCTGTGAACTCTATGTGACGTCATGGTCAATATATGTCATCCACATTTCGAGCTGGTCTTCTTCTCCGAGGCGGTCATCACCGAGCGGGATAGTGTAGTTGCAGTTTTGCACCGAGGAGCCTGGATTGTCACATTTCCGGGTGACCTCTTCAGTCACATTACGAAAAGTCCGACATACGGCCAAGGTGCTGAACCCCTCCCATTCGCAAGTTTGCGCCTCTGCAGGGCAGTGAAATTGTGGTTGAGACGAGTAGCCGGTAAGTGCTTGGAGGATTTGGCTTTTGTCGTAGGGTCGACCTTCGGGTGAGAATAGACATGAGAAAACGGCTTGTCTTTCTTCGTGTGTAAAGGGCGAACCCGATACGTAGATATACGTACTCTACATGTGGGGATCGCCGTGTGGGGCCGGACTATTAGATATTCCGGCACCCGCGAAAGTCAGCAAGGCTGCCCGATGCCGTGAAGGCATCGCGACAGCTTTGAAACGCGGGTAGATCTTCGTTTGCCTCTCTCTTCTGCCCTGTTGAAATAGCCATCTTAGTCCGAACTCGGTAGCAATTAATCGGCGCACGTGAAGAACTCACATGACTGATTTGGCAACTGGCGGAAGCCTTTAGAGAAGTACTCATCGGCCCTGCCAATGGAAATATCCAGCCCTGGAAGTTCTTGATCGAGCGTAGGATATTCCAGAATCTGCTGTGCACTCGGGATATGCCGAGCGTGAGAATAGTGGCCAAAGACAGCGCGCAGGCAATTTTTGACTGGAGAAGGAGATGGCGTATCATCAGGAGCGACCCCCACGGGCCTCGGCTTGCACTGTCAAACAATTGGAGATGTTCGAGCGGCCGAGCCTTAAGGAGTAGGTGCCTCCACTTCAGTTGGCTAATGCTACTCCCCAGAGGCACCAGGAGCGCCGTCCTGGCGATGGTCGTTAAAATGGAAACGATTGTGTTGGGAGAAATCACCAAAGGCCATTCAGCCAGCTGCTTTCCATCCGCTTCGAGGAGGGTCGCGGCGATAAGGACCATGCAGATGATTGCGACTGCAGCACCGGCAAAGTCCAAGTACCACCATAAATGAGTGGCCTCTATATTCTCTCCATCGAAAATGGTTGGTGGCCGTCCCGGGTCTATGGTCTTGCCTGGCTCGTTTAGCTGTGAGATGGAAGGTGAAGGCCGTGGAGAGTTCTCTTGGGGAGAAACTATGGTGCATTCGTTACTTGATGATTCAGCATCATCTGAACTCGATTGATGCTCTCGTTCGGTGCTGGTGATACGTTCACTGTGCATGGGATCGTCAGGCTCCATGCGGAAGACAACATCGTCCGCCGCCTCGGGAGCGGGATCCAAAAGACGTTGCTGCTGCTGAGGGAGATCCATTGTTACTTGGTGAACGACAGATAATGGGATAAGGAGCTGTGTAGGCTGTTGGTATATGGGAATGCCAGAGGGTGAGGAGATCACGTGACTCGTCACGTGATCCACTCACCGCCCACCTGGCAGAATCCACCAGCCTACCTATCTGCCCCTCCACCAGCAAACAGATGATAGTTAATCAACCACCATCATCTTCACAACCAGTACCCAACGGTGCACCGTGATCACGATACCCAACTAACCGGTGATAATCCAACATAGGCATTTTAACAACAGAGATGATGGATCTCTCTGTAGCACCTTATATATGTATAAGATCGATCTCGAATGGCAGCCTGATTAAAGTTACACAGATCAGGGCACTGCCACAATGCAAACTGATTTCCTCGTATGGCCAGCCCTTCACCAAATCCTCAGGCTGTGCATCATTTACCAAGATCTCCCAACCTCGCCACAGATGACGACTCTGAGACATGCGAAATTTTCAACATCACATCCAGGCACCTTACGAGGCAGCCTATTAAAAGGAAAGAAAACAAGCGCACAGCATCTCCCGCTAGCAAATTACTGGAACGCCCCAACCCAACAAGTTGCAGGCAGCGATAAGCTGCCTTCGTGCCACAACAGAAGGATGACTCCCCACGGATCGGAAGAATTATATTACATGTCACGTGGTGATCAGAATGACCGACATCCAATAAGCGGCCCAGGGAAAACTGGGACTTGTATGTAGGATGGACTTGGACGCATTCAAGAACAGACTTGCATAGCCCCCAGTAATCAACTTTGTATTCAAGCCAACACTCAGTATCCCTTTACAGATTCACCAGAAGCTATATGAGCTACCCAGTACAACCTTCAACCACCCAGCTAATCACCAAGTGACCAATACACCAACAAGCCAACAATAAGATTCTGAGTATCGACCTCAGCTAAACTATTGGCGGAAACCCTACTGTCGGATTACTGGCCGTAAGAGTAAACTTGACTCAATCGACACCGATTCAAGCAGAAATGATGCGATTAGACCAAACTGAGTCAACAAGGTCAAAGGCATCTGAACATCACTTAATACAACAGCAGCACGTCAATCCGACCGACAGGCAATTTCAAGTCAACCTAGCAACTAACTCACAGAAACACCGAATCAAACCTCATGCTTCAAAGAAATCTACACTGAATGAAATTAGGTCCATCTGCTCCGATCCACCACTTTGGGTTTGGACACGACGCTCATTGCGACAAGTTCATTCCGCTCCTAACCTAGAGTATTGGGCCGTCCTCTCTGGTAACCCCATGTTTCTCACCCATCTGTCTGTAGGATATCCTCGCCTACCAATAGCTTACCCTAGCTCACCCTCGCTTACCCGGTGCCTCAATCTTACAGCAGCAGCACTAGGTGAGCCTTGAGAGCGCTTCAAACACAGGATCTGTAGAATAAGCCGCCATGTTCATGCGGCGTGCGGGAGAGGTTGCCGTACACATGGTACAGATCCACATGCTCTTCATCGGCGCCGAAGCGGTGATATCAGAAGATCCCTTGCATTTAATCCATTGAAGATACATGTATTGATGTGACAAAGTAGCGAAGAATTGTTCGGGGGGGCCTTGAGTGTGATCGTACTCAGTAAATCGAGTGAAATTAAGATATGTTGATGGGAGCTATCTTTCCTTGCTATATATTTGGCTTCCGTACGACCGGATTTATGTCTTGTAGGAGCCACTGGTTGCATCGACCCTAAACCATATAGGTTCGTGCTTGGGATAAACGAGGGCCGGGTATCCAGTCAGTGCTTTTATCACATCGTCCTTTATCTGTTGTTTTGATGTCGTACGCACATACATGTATATTTTTGCTGTTCAAAAAAAAGAAAGTCCTACACAAGTAAATCCTCTATACCCTCAATCTATCCACCCCTCTGTTATAGGCCAACGCTGCCAGCGAGGCCGCCGGCGAGGGGCGAGAGGAATAAGATTTCCTCTTGGCCTGCATACTTGTACTGTACGTAGTAGTCCAAGTAAAGTCCAACTCAGCAGCCGTCCTATTGTACTACGTAATCAATGATGGGTGTAACTCAGTTAGCCGGTGGTCAGCCCATTGTGAAGCTTTAGCGACCCTGATGGAAGATTCAATATTGTTATTATCGCCGGTATGTCGCGTCTTCGGTGTACATGGGCAGTCGACCTTGGCGTTCAGCGTGGCTCGTCCGCGAATCCGACCGACCTTTGTCCGTTGTCGGCGGCGCTGAAAGATGGCGTATACTTCCAGGCCATGGTTGGAGTGAAGTCGAATTCGACCGTTTCTCTACGTTATTGGGTGTTATCTACAGTATTATATCAAAAGATTGCGATGCTGCACAGGTTAGTGGTGCTGCGTATTGCGCTTTTACGCAGTGTGACAATATGCAAAGTGCCAGGTGAACCGCACTGAACCGCTTATGGAGGTATAGAGTGGTATGTACATCAATATCGTAGACCAGGTGTGCTGAGTAGCTAGTTGTACGTACCGTGACATTCACGTACGAGGTGCACCGGAGGGTTTATCCCGAATAGAACAACAAATACTGCTGCTCAGTGAAGTTTGTGGATTCAGTCAAGGCATTCAGTTGGAATCCGAGGCAAGGTCTCAGAGACCGTAGCTAAATATATATTATAGGGAAGAACAAAAACACCCCAGAAAGTCTTCAAGCCAAAGGTACTTTGCATGAAGCACAATGTTACATACTTTGGTGTCAAAAAACAAAAACGGCCACAGAGAACACCGCCTCAAAGTTGATAAGTGTTTGAAGGATAATAATCAATGACAAAAAGGACTCGGCATATAAATACTCTATTATGCAGCCTCTTGACCGGTGTCGATACCCCGTGACAAGATCTTTAGTATGCAATCAGTTTCGATTCACCGGCCGCTCGTCAAGGAGCCACCAGGTCTTCAGGCTTCCCAACTGCCATGTCATGACTGCATAAAAGTAACAAATGAACAGTTACCGTCCCATCCAATATGATGCCAAAAACCGTACAAACGGATGCCTTATCGGCGAGGCACGAAGCGATGTTCCCCTCGCATTCGAGTTAGTCTGTCTGCCTCGTGCCCGAAGTTGCCTTACGATGACGGCCGGTATGGTTGTAATGGTTCGCCCATCTCAACCCGCGCGGTATTGAGCAGAATGTCTCAGAGTCGGACCCATCGAATCTGCACGGTAGTTTGTCGTGAATGGTTCATGCCGGCGACACCTCACACCCCCTTGTCGAGCCCCCCTCGCCGCCATTGGGCCGTTGGACAAATCTCACCATGCAGCTCAGCGCTGGCAGCTCCGTTTGAGCTTGAACAACTCGGCAGTGGGCGTCGCACAATTCATAAAGTTGCCCCCCCATGTCGATGCGCGTGGCCGCCGCCGCCGCCGTGTCTGGCAACCCCCCCCCCCCCCCCCCCCCCGGGCTCACGACTCTCGTCATATTGTTCTGCGCCGCCGTGCGGTGTGCCGCTTTGTCAACGACCGCTGTCGATAGCCGCAACGGCCTCGAGCCCCGCAGCCATGCCTGTCCCGCCGACTGCAGAAGAATGGGAGAAGCACAGGAAGCTCATTGCGGACCTGTACACGCATAGGACCCTCAAGTTCATCAGGGGCCACCTCAAAGAGGCCTATGGATTCAACGCGACGTGAGCACCCGACCGGCCCTCCCCCCCCCCGCCATGGGGCTGTTGTGATGGACGCTGATGGGACGATAGAGAGCGTATGTACAAGGGCCGTTTGAAAACCTGGGGCATCGAGAAGAATAAACGGCACAAGGCGAGGCCACTGCGAGACAGAGCACGCTCTTCCGGAGACCAGCTGCAGCTAGAGCCGCCTGTCGCGGCCCCCAGCGACGGCAGTCGTGGCGAGGCTCGTGCTCAGACCTCGCCCGGTTTCCCATCCGCGCTGACGCCCCCCTCTGCATCGCCCTACCCGACCGACACGTGCGGGGTGGATTCCCGCTCTACGACCTACGTCGGCACCCCGGGACCGGCATCGTTCCCGCCAACACCGGCGACAACCGTGGTGGGCGACAGGTCGCCTACCGCCTGCGAGCCGGAGGACGTGACCGCGGATCCGGACGTGCTGTGCACCGAGATTGTGAACTTTGCGGTCTCGATCCTGTCCCGGCTGATCCGGGAAAGGCCGGTCGGCGCGGGCTTCGAAGACTGCACGCCGACGGACGACCACGTCGAGATATACCGGACGCTGCAGGAGGACCTCAAGCACGAGGGGTACGTCAGGGGCTGCCTCGTGAACAACCCGTCGGCCGTCCCGGCCGGCTCCCTGGGCGAGCACGTCAGGGACCTGCTGAAGTCGTACCACCCGGCGATGCCGATCGGCCTGCTGAGCGCGGTCAACCAGTCCACGGATGCCGGGACCGTCAGAGAGCTGGCCCACCACCTCACGGCCTCGGCCGCCGTCGTGCTCCCGCCGAACGACGACTTCGTCCACCTCGCGCGCCGGCTCCGCCGGCTGCTGGCCGCGACGAGCTTCGAAAAGTTCCAGCAGTCGGCGGAGCGGATCTGCGAGAGCCTCGAGTCAAAGGTCGTCGGGGTGCTCGGCAGGAAGAGCCTCGTGACGGTCTACCTCGTGTTCCTGCTCAGCGCCAAGAGGGCGAAGCGCGAGCGCAGGCCGGACAACAGGGTGCTGGGCATGGCGCTGGAGAGCATGGCGCACGTGCAGCACTCGTACCGGGACGACCCGAAGCTGATATTGCAGTTCAGCCTCTTCATCACGGGCTACTGCTCGCTGGCGGCGCCCGAGGGCAAGCTCGACCAGGGCGTCCTCGGCATGGCGGCGGACTGCTGCGACCGGGCGGAGAGGTACCTCATCGGGCTGGAGTCGTCGGCGGCGGCCGCCGGAAGCGGGAGCGGCAGGGAGGCCGAGGTCCGGGACGCCCGGTCGCACTACGGCAAGAGCTGCTCGCTGCTGGCCGACTGCCGGTACGCGCAGGGCAACGAGTCGCACGGCGAGTTCCGCGAGGAGCTCCACGAGTCGTCGCGCAGGCTGCTGCTGCTCGCCATCGCGTGCCACGCCGACTGCTCGCTGGGCACCATGGCGCAGTTCGAGCGGCAGAAGCTGAAGCTGGAGCGGTGGTGCAACGACGCCAACGACACCCGGCGGCTGCAGCAGCTGAGGGCCTTTGAGAAGCTCATCGGCGAGCACAAGCAGCGGCCAAAGGACGGGCCTCTGCTCCCGAGGCTGCCGGTGCTGGGGCTGATCCAAGGCAAAGAAACAGACGAGGCCTCCTTCTGGTGATGGCGGGGGAACCCCCCTTTTTTTTTCTTCTTCTTTTTTTGAGCCGGAGTGTCGGGGGGGGGGGTCACGACAAAAACGCACCGTCGCTGCTGCGGGAGTGTGTCACGATGCGCTCGCTCTACGGAGTGTGCTCGGATGGAACCCGCCGAGGTTGCCGGGTCGAAACGGCGGAAGATTCTCGAAGCTGCGTGGCCCCGGTTGACTGAACCAGGCTGCCGACTGTCTACTACGTAGGCCGGCAGCCAACCGCAGTCGGTGAGACACGTTTTACGTCATGCCAGCTCACTCTGCGTCTCGGTGTGTGGCGTCGAGGAGCTCGGCGAGCCGGCCAAGACACACACACACGCACACCGAGAGCCGCCCGGACGAAACCGTCCGCGGCACGGCGCCCAGATCCGGGACAACCTCGGTGGCGATCGGGGGTTCTCCCAAACCGTCTCGCCCCATCCTCCACCACAAAAGCTGGGGATCCCGCAGGCGCCGCATCACGCTTTCGATTTCGATTTGCCAGACAACCCGATCATCGCTCACTGCATTTCCCGCTTCGGACCCCATGACGGTCTGACGTCCTCCAGGGGGAGGGGGGCTCTCTCGCACAGTTTACTTTCATCTTCTCCACGCAAAAAGTGGCGCTGTTATCTCATCGCCCGCGGGCGTCATGTAATATCGGGGTGACATCATGCACACCTCAACTGCGCTCACCATGGCGTTTGGGCGATTTGGCACGAGATACTTGAAAGCGTACAGTGACTGTCGGAGGGGGGGCGAGAAGGGATTTCTATATCAGTCGATAGAGTTTTACCAGAACAAAAACATAAGAGATAACCCCCCCGTCATCCCATCGAGCAAAAACCTTGAACCTTTTTGTTTTTTCCAGAAAGAAAAAAGGAAAGAAAAAAAAGCTACGTTCCCCTCCGAGTACATACGAGATATCAAAAATGTCCGTCACCCGCAACGTCGATTCCATCAACAACAAGCAGGGCGAGTTCCACGCCAGAGTGCCTCCCTCGGAGCCTCTCACCACAAAGGGGGTAAGTTCTTGGTTCGGTTTTTTTTTTCCCCCGGCCGGCGCTCGCCCCCCGTCGATCGCCACCTAACCGGCAGAGAGCAGCACAAGCCGGGCGTCAAGGTCGGCAAGGACGCCGCCTACCCCGAGTTCCACGCCGAGGCGCACCCCGCCGGCACCGCGCCGCGGGAGAAGACGTTCCGGCCCAACGCCCAGGACATCCCCGGCCGGGCGCTGAACCCGGACGCGGCGGACTACATGGCCCCCGACGAGTTCCCCGGCGCGACCAGCGCGGACGTCAACACCGGCCTCGGCAGGCCGCTGCAGGGCCAGACCAGCAACGAGGTGCGCGGCGCCCACCCGCGCCGCCGCAAGAAGGAGAGCGCGGGGCTCGAGGGCGTCGGCGCGTGCGCCGAGGACAGCTTCAAGAAGCGCCACCTCGACCTCGACTACGACCCGGCCTCCCGCAGGAACGTCTCGGAGATACCCGGCGCCGAGGAGCGGTATCCGGCCACCGCCGAGGAGGTGGCGAGCGAGAACCCCTGAGCCATTCACGAATCACGCATCAGACTGACTGACTTTTTTTTTTTTTTCGGGGGTTTTTTATTCTTGAAAAATGCACGACTTTGGCGTCGAAACGAACGGCAGGGGGTGGATGGAAAGGTTTTTTTTTATCTGCAATCGAAGAATATCACGCTATTTGAAGTATGTAATCCGAATAAATCTTGTCGCACCCTGTGTTCTAAAAGCACCAATGCAATGCTTGCATACGAATTGAAAAAAAAAATTGAAAAAAAAGGACATGTCTTGATCCAATCTGAGACGGGCGAACCAACTCGACAGCCACAAAAGAAAAAAGAAAGAAAAGGTCCTTTCTCTCCGGGACGTTGACGTGACCGACGTCTCAGGCGTTGGGTTGCGCGGGGACGAGGGCGGTGGAGGGGATCGTCTTCTTGAGGGCGACGATGACCTTGTCCTGGGCCGAGTCGGTGGTGAAGTTCCACTTGAGGGAGTAGATGCCCTCGACGGAGCTGGGGACGGCGTACCACGAGGACTTCATGGTGCCCGAGGCGCCCTCGAAGAAGACGACGTTGCCGTAGGTCATGAAGCCCTTGGTCTCGCGGTCGGAGGCGGTCGTGTTGGGGTTGATGAGGGTGACGCTGTGGTCGGAGGCGCTGTCGACGGGGATGGAGAAGACGAGGTTGGACCAGTCGGGGGCGGCGGTGGAGTTGAGGGCCGTGGTGTTGGGCGCGCCCTGCCAGACGTTGTCGGTGGGAGTGACTTGGGCGGTATGCAGTTAGCTTCACGCACGTCGAGAGAAGAGGACGGTTGTTGGGCTTATACGTACACGTCACGGGAGCCGCATTGGAGTCGTTGAACTTGGTGTAGTCGCCCAAGAAGGCATCGGCTAGGCACAGCAGCGTTAGGTCGGATCATACACTAGAGGGCTGTCCGTAGGGGAGGGGGGTTTCTTCAAGACGTTGCTACATACTTCCTGCAGAGAAAAGGGGAAGGCCACCGATGCCGTCGCCGTAGGCGTAGATTTGGAACGGGTTGTTGTTGTTGTTGTTGGAGGCGCGCGGCAGGTTTTCCGCCGGGGCCGCAGCTGCGACAGCCGCGAACGACAAGAGGATGGCTCCGACGTGCTGCATGTTGGATGACGGCGTTGCGATGGCTAAAAGAACGGATGAAGCTTTGAAATAAAGGTTCGAAAGGGGGGTGGTGATGAGCTCAACGAGAGTAATGGGTGGGCAAGAGCGGGAGTTGTTGGGTGGGTGGTGAAGGAGGGGAATCACGAGAAAGGAGGCCGGATAAAGGGGGAGGGACTGGACTTTGTTAAATAAATGCCACGCAGAATCGGCGATGCAGTCATTGCCGGCGTCGCAAGCCGTCGATGGGAGGTAGCATTGGGTTCCTTACTCGCACGCTCGCTCGCACGCGCACATGGCGACATACGGACGCCGAGATGGATGCTACCTCTCAGGCGGGAACTGCAACTCTAGACGATAACAACAAGGCGCAGTCCACCAGTCACATCTCACAGAGACGGGGTCTCGATCCCCCCCCCCCCCCCCCCCGGCCTTCCCACTATTCCGGGATCCAAGCACAGCATACGGTCCACGGAGAGAGGTTCGGAAACTGACCGTGGTTGTTTACCTACTGGCCCCGGCGGGGGATGGGCACTGCCGCAAGATGCAAGCAAGTGCGGCTCTTTCGACCGGGGGTTCGCTCCGGCATGTGGGAGTGGTCGGGCCCTTGGACGGGGGGGGGGCCATGGAAACCTGATCTATAGTCCAGACGATATAGATCTGGTCCCACTACCCCTAACTCCTAATCCGGCTAGATACTACATGGGACTACGTAAGGGGGGGACGGCAGTTTACGTGGACGGAGGTACGTGGACAACGCGGCTGGTCCCGCCGGCCCTCTTAATGAAACGAGGAAACGCGCAGCGGTCCACGTTCACGTGTGCAAAAGCCAAAGGGGCGCCGAAATTAACCCGCTGCTGCAAGGTCCAGGGAGTCAGGGACCTTCTCCATGTGCGTTGGATGGACAGAGAGGCATCTGGTCAGAGGCGGCGCTTGGCCGGAAGAGGCAAAGTCGACAGGCAGATACGGTGTACGGGGGGGGGGGGGGGGGAGCAGATGTGTGTTTGATGTATATCACGTCTGCCGGATAAACCATCTCTCCATCAACTCTATCCCCGGTTTTGCGGGTGCTTTACGCTTAACGCTACTCGTGTGTAAGCTCCCACCGCGGAAACTCTCGTCGAGACCACAGTCTCTCGCAACGTAGCCCGTGCAAGGATCATCGCAGCAGGGAGCAGTCTATGACTTCAACATCTCGACCCTCTCCGGGGCCATGTACGGAGGAAGCCCCGTCGACTCTTCATCGGAATGCCAAGAGATAGCCAAGATGGAGCACAGCTTCCGAAGCTGAGTCATTCATGGTGACAACGAAGCCTCTCGTGACCCGAGCCTACGGATCACTGCAGAAGGAGTCAACCCTTCACGATGTGTATCCGTATCGCCAGGGGCAAGACATAGATAGGGGGTGGAAGAGATAGGGGTCGTCTTGCGTACGATGCCGCCGCGCCTGATGCTGGTACAGCCAGCAGGGCTTCTTTTGCCATGGGACATATTTTTGGACAATGACTGACGACGGCTCTCCCGTAAGGCAAAAAAAAAAAAAAACCCACAAGACATTCAACACTTCGTGGAAGCCGGCGAGACCGGTCATCGGGGCTGTGACGAGTGATCACCATCCAAGCGAAATCTCGCATCGTGCCGCAACCGACAAGTGTTACGAGGCTATTCCAGGCACACACACGGCGGGCAATGCAATCAATGCCTGGACCTTCATTTTTTACCCCTGGCATGGATGGGGTCCTAGCCACCACGCTTGCTGGTTAGCCCAGGTGTGTGTGCGGCTGAAGATATTGACGCGTACTGCTGTCGAACCCCGTGCCCGCGATGGGATGCGCAATGCCTCTACGCGCGGTGGCATCCATCATCCGGTATCAGGTGAAACTTGACAATGGCCGGTAGCGTAGCCCGTCGAGGCAGAGTCGTGAATCTCCATCGCCGCGGAGCCCGCCATGCTACCCGATGAATCGTGCGATAAAATGACGATCTGCGACCAACTGGGGTTGCAGGCCGCCATCGGATGTCACGTAACCGATTCAAGCAGCCATACGGCTGGGGGGGTTGAGCCGTCCGAAAGGGGAAACAATACGATGCAAAGGAAACAATACGTTGCAAGGGAAAACATCCTCGATGGGAACGTGGGGGGGGGGGGGAGGGCATCGTCGTCCTCTTTCGTGAACCAGGCAGAGATGCTGCTCCTCGTGAGCCGCCCGCGACTTGGACATCGTCGCCTGGCGGGCTACTTAAGCTGCCGCCATCTGCCGCTTCCTGTTGGTGTTTTTCCTTCTTCTCACCATCACAGGTTGCTTGTGCTTACATTCGCTATACCCTCACTCCCTCCACACATCAACCCGTGTCACACAGTCACTCATTTTGCCTTTGCCTTGGGCACACACACACACACACACACACGAACCATCATGTTCCGCTCTTTGCTCCTGGCCGGGGCCCTCGCGGGCTCCTTGGCCTCCGCCATGCCTTCCTCCGGCCTCCCGGAGGCCAAGCTGTTCCCCCGCGCCGCCTGCAGCGGCAACACGGCCAGCACGAGGAGCCAGTGGTGCGACTTGTCCGTCGACACCGACTACAACACGGTGGTGCCCGACACGGGCGTCACCCGGGAGTACTGGCTCGAGCTGACGGACGTCACGGTGGCGCCCGACGGCGTCTCCCGCACGGCCATGGCCATCAACGGCTCCATCCCGGGGCCCACGCTCTTCGCCGACTGGGGCGACACGGTCAGGGTGCACGTCACCAACTCGCTGACGACGTCGGAGAACGGCACGAGCATCCACTTCCACGGCATCCGCCAAAACTACACGAACCAGAACGACGGCGTCAGCTCCATCACGCAGTGCCCGACGGCGCCCGGCGAGAGCATCACGTACGAGTGGCGGGCGACGCAGTACGGGTCGACCTGGTACCACTCCCACTTCGCGCTCCAGGCGTGGCAGGGCGTCTTTGGCGGCATCGTCATCAACGGCCCGGCCACGGCCAACTACGACGAGGACCTCGGCATGCTCTTCCTCAACGACTGGGACCACCAGACGGTCGACCAGCTCTACTACAGCGCCCAGGCCGACGGCCCGCCGACGCTCGACAACGGCCTCATCAACGGCACCAACGTCTACGGCGACGACGGCTCCGCCTCGCAGACGGGCCACCGCTTCAACCTCACCTGGACCGCCGGCACCTCGTACCGCATCCGCCTCGTCAACGCCGCCGTCGACACGCACTGGAAGTTCTCCATCGACAACCACACCATGACCGTCATCGCCGCGGACCTCGTCCCCGTCACCCCCTTCTCCACGACCATCCTCAACCTCGGCATGGGCCAGCGCTACGACGTCGTCGTCACGGCCGACCAGGCCGCCACCGCCGACAGCTTCTGGATGCGCGCCATCCCGCAGGCCGCCTGCTCCGACAACGACAGCGTCGACAACATCAAGGGCATCGTCTCGTACTCGGGCGCCTCCGCCTCGGCCGGCGCCACGCCCAACACCACCGCCTACTCGTACACCGACGCCTGCGACGACGAGACGGACAGCCTCAAGCCCTACGTCGCCAAGACGGTGGGCGCCGCCGACGTCACGGACCTCCAGACGGCCAGCGTCGCCAGCAACTCGGCCGGCCTCTTCCGGTGGACGCTCAACAGCACCAGCATGGTCGTCGACTGGGCGCACCCGACGCTCGAGTCCGTCATGGGCGGCGCCACCAGCTGGGAGACGGACGACGCCGTCGTCGAGCTCCCCGACGCCGGCAAGTGGGTGTACTTTGTCATCCAGACCGACCTCCCCGTGCCGCACCCCATCCACCTCCACGGCCACGACTTCTTCGTCCTCGCCCAGGGCAGCGGCGACTACTCGGGCGACGTCGCCCTCAACCTCGACAACCCGGCCCGCAGGGACACGGCCATGCTGCCGGCCTCGGGCCACATCGTCATGGCCTGGGAGACGGACAACCCCGGCGCCTGGCTCATGCACTGCCACATCGGCTGGCACACCTCCGAGGGCTTCTCGATGCAGTTCGTCGAGCGCTACAGCGAGATCGAGGCCATCACCAGCAACTCGACCCTCGTCGACACCTGCACCGCCTGGTCCGCGCACCAGGAGAAGTACGACATTGAGCAGGACGACTCTGGCGTTTGATTTCGCACGCATAACACGCATACACACAGACACACAGACACCACCCCCCCCCTTTTTTTTTTTGTTCAGTCACTGCGGGTTCGCAACGCGTGGAACGGAATGCCTTTTTTTTATATTCTTTACTGTACATGGTTTGTAGATTGCATGTCTCCAGGTAGCTGGAATTTGGTAGCCTTGTATTTCACGTGTTATTTTGCAGATCAGACGAGGAAGACTCTCATTCAGGGGTAAGACAAGGGGAAGGGAGGGATGCAACTAGAATAGCGAAAGTGGCTAGCGGAAATCTACTACTCGATCCTTGACCTTTTCCAGCCTGGCCCAATGGTGATTTATTTGCCGATGCCCATTCGTGGCCGTTTCTGACTAGACATCGTTTTTGCCATCGCCGCGCGGCAACGGGGGCCGCCCAGTCCATCTCGGGCATGGCTGTGAATTTGTCGAGAAAAGGCGTGCCGCAGACGCCGAAAGGAGACGATATGTATCACAGAAACGAGGCGTCGAATTAGGGTGTTGATAGCGTAAACCTTGGTTTGGAATGATAGACCGGGGTTGCTACGCACATGTAATAAGACGCCGGGTTTAAGACACGGAACAGTAAGCTTGCGAGGAACCTTGAATTCCATCGACTCTTACGTGGCAGCGCTTGTTGGTGTCACGCCATTCCAACCTTAATTTGAAAGCCGCCATCGACGAGGCCCGTACGCTGCGCTCCCTCGTGTGGGAAGCTCTGCCGTCCTGCCACGGCTGAGCAGCCACCGAGGGGCTTGCTGGTGCGAATGGGGGAATGCGGCCGAGAGAGAGATTCTCAGCCTCGGGGGGCCCTCTCAGAGCCGCTCACGGACGCCTTCTTATAAGGGGCTGCGGGCACGACGAAGCCCAAAGGCGACAGTCGCGTCCGTCACGACAATCGCCCAAGTGCCCACGTGTTCGGACAGCCGGCTGCGCAGAACGTCCATCAATAGGGAGCGTATAAAACGTCTCAGAATCCTCCTTGTGGGCGAACGGTCCACCGTCTAGTCAGGAACATGGTGAAGCGGGAGACCCCGATCGAGTACATTGCACGACGTTTGTTCCGCGGCGTCCCGAGTCCCGACTTTCCTCGCAACTCGCCGGCGACAGCCAATTCGCGCCTTTTACCAGCCACCGAGTTCCTATGGCGCGCCTCGTACACCCACGCTCGCTCAAAAAAAACAGGCTTGGAGCCCCCTGAGCCCTCGAAGCGCCGCCGGGACGTCCCCCCTCTCCTCCCGGTCATGATGCGTACGGCGAGCTGTAAAGTCTTGCGCGCAGCACCGGCTGTCGCGATGACGCCAGGACACGATTGGCAGAAACCAGCCTGCCGGGAGAGGCGAAAAGGTGCCGGGACTCGGGGCAGGGAAACGCGCGGGTCCGCCGCCCGAGTCGAGGCCCCGCCGCCGACCGGTCAATCGATCGGCTCCGGTAGCGGCCGAACGGAGGAGCGGAGTAAGAAACAACTCCCGAGTCGCCAAGGCGTTGGGGGGGGTCCGCCCTCGAGTCGCCGAGCACACAGCCCAGAGTCTTTTGATATAATTCACCGGACGGGGAGGTCGGAGAGCGTTGAGGGGTGTGTGTGCCTGGACCCCGGTCTGCGATGCCGCCATCGATTTCAACATGTCGTGATCGCCGTCAACCAATCAGGCCGAGAATAGGGCGTGCTCGATCCTCTGCAATGTCGCCGCAGCCCACCCGCCAGTCACGGCCTGCAGCGGCAGTTGCGCAATCAGAGGAACGAGAAGCCGGGGAGCGCCATCATGGACTGATGATGCCATAGGTAGGGGGGGGGGGGGGGGGGGGGGGGGGGGGGGGGGGGGGTGGCCTGGGAAAACGGCCGTCGGGAATGCCATCAGGCTGCCCGGAAAGTTTGTTGAACACAGACAGCTCCCCTCGCAAAGCGCTCCATTCGCCAGCTTCTTCCGGAGACTCGGGACGGGCCTCTTGGTCGCCGCATTGAAAAGCCGTGCGCTGCCACAGACTTTGTTTCCAAGACGCCGCCGGCCTCGAAACTCGACTTTGGGTGAAAAGCGAGACCCCCCCCCCCCCCTCCCCTCGGCCCGGCGACGCAGGACGTTTCTCTCCCAACCCCTCCCCAACAACAGGCCGACGAGAAAAGGACGAGAGAAGCAAGCAGAAGGGATCATCAACATCCACATCGAAGAAGAAGAAGAAGAAGAAGAAGAAGAAGAAGAAGAAGAAAAATCCCCCTTGCCCGAGAACACCCCCCAGACGCCCCGCAGAATGAGCGCGACCACGGCCCCGTCGCCCGAGAAGGCGCTGGACACGCCCGCCAAAGACGCGAGCGGCGGCTCGGACAGCCCTTCCGAGGCCGAGGCCGGGGACGAGGGCGTCGACGCCAAGGCGCTGCTGAGAAAGATGGACGCCAAGCTCCTGCCGGCCGTCGGCATCCTGGTGAGCAAACCTCGGACGCGCGCGCCGCTTCGGGACGCGGGGACGTGACTGACGACAAGGGCCGCGCGAGTATCTGCTTTCGTTCCTCGACCGATCCAACGGTAGGTCTCTTGCGTGCCCCCCGTCCCCCGCCAGAAACGGCGTGCAGGATCCTGACAACCGTCGCAGTGGGCAACGCCAAAATCGAAGGGCTCACCGATGATTTGCACATGGGTGAGCGTCGGGGCCGTTGAGTCGTCTGGGCATGCGTCCGGGACAGCTGACGGACGATAGCCGGTGACCAGTACCTGACCGGCTTGACCTTGTATTTCGTCGGTTACGTTCTATTCGAAGTGAGCCGCGCGGTGCCCCCCCCCCCCTTTTCCGAGTCGTCCAGTGTGCCTGGGGAATGCTGAAACAACCCCCGTCTAGATCCCGTGCAACATCGTCCTCAAGAGGACGACGCCGAGATTCTGGCTCCCGTCGCTGACGGTCGCCTGGGGCGTCGTCGCCACGCTCATGGGGATCGTGACGAGCACGGGCGGGTTCTTCGCCGCCCGCTTCTTCCTCGGCGTCGCGGAGAGCGGGCTCTTCCCGGGCGTCGTGTACTACTTCTCCATGTGGTACAGGCGCCGCGAGAGGCAGTACCGCATCTCGCTCTTCTTCAGCGTCGCGTCTCTCGCCGGGGCGTTTGGCGGCATTCTGGCTTGGGTGAATGATTTCCCGGGGGGGGGCTGATTCCCCGTTGTTGATACGAAAGAACGCGGGCTGACTTGGTCCAGGGCATCGGGCACATGCGGGTCGTCTGGGACGGCACCGGCTGGAGGTGGATATTCCTGCTGGCGAGTGATCCGTTCCGAACCCGCTCGTGCGTTTTCCGCGGGGAATGGAGGGTGCTGACCGCGGAGTAGGAGGGCATCGCGACGGTCGTGATCGCGATCGGCGCGTACTGGTTCATCCAGAACTACCCCGACACGGCCGAGTTCGTGTCGGAAGAGGAACGCCGCTTCATCCGGGCCCGGCTCGCGGCCGACAGCGACGCGACCCACGACGAAGAGTTCGCCTGGGGAAACGCCGCCGAGGCCGTCAGGGACCCCAAGTGCTGGCTGTACGGCCTCGCGTTCCACACCATGAGCCTGCCGCTCTACACCTTTTCCCTCTTCATCGTACGTCGCCCTGGCCCCTCCCCTCCCTCCGCGACGAACCCGGCTGTAAGCCGGGGCGAGCAGAGAGAGAGAGAGAGAGAGAGAGAGAGAGAGAGAGAGAGAGAGAGAGAGAGAGAGCAACGCTGACCGCGGCCCCCAGCCCACCATCATCAAGAACCTCGGCTACGCCGCCGCCGTGGCGCAGCTCCTGACCATCCCGCCGTACGCGCTCGCCTTCGCCACGACGCTGGGGGTCGCCGTCTGCTCGGAACGCACCGGCCGCCGGGCCTTGTTCGCCATGGGCTCGTCCGCCCTCGCCGCCGCCGGCTACGTCGTCCTGCTCGCCAACGGCGACCCGGCCGGGAGGCCCGGCGTCTCCTACCTCGGCGTGTTCCTCGCCGCGGCGGGCATCTACCCGGCCGCCGCCCTCGTCCTCTCGTGGCCGGCCGTCGACGTCTCGGGCCAGACCAAGCGGGCCGTCGCCAACGCCATGCAGATCACCATCGGCAACCTCGGCGCCGTCCTCGGGACCCAGCTCTACCGCTCCGGCGACGGGCCGAGGTACCTCGTCGGCCACTCCGTCGCGCTGGGGTACCTCGTGGCCAACGTCGCCGTCTGCGCCGCCCTGTACGCCGTGCTCAGGCGCGAGAACGCGAGGAGGGAGGCCGTCGCCCCGGAGGTGCGCGCCATCGGCGACCTGACGGACTGGCCCGGCGACAAGGATCCCAGGTGGAGGTTCCAGTACTAGAGACGGTAGGATCTCGCTGCGCGGGGGGAGGGTTTGTGATGGATTGGAGACGGAGTGGTGGTCGGGTTCTCGCGGAATGCTGGTCATGTCGTCGATGGATTTGTCTGGCCAAGAACACACGCCTTTTGACAATGAACGACCACCCCCTGATGGAGCTCGTCTTGGATATCAACCCCCCATTTGTCAAGATTCACAAAGGGCCTTTATGGGGGAAAGCACAGTACAGAGGACAAGGCGCGTCTCAAACCGGGTCTCGAGTCCGGGGCGTGGATGCACGCCACCGAATGCAGACTGTCGTGATATGATGTATACAGGTCAAAAGACTAAGACGCAAAAGAGCGGTTCCACATTCTGTCCCATCGCCACACAAAACCTTTTGGTGATGGCGACGCGCATCTTCATCTATTTCCAAGCCACAAACAGAAGCCATGCATCGCCGCCCGAGACTGTCCGCGCCGTCGACAGGCGATATCGCGTCGGAAGAGAGGGCCGGACGGCCTGGCAGGGCGAAAAGAACCGACAAGAGGCTTACCCGTCCCGTCAAAGCTGAAAAGAACGTCCCGACAGGCGGCGGAACCCAGCCCCGGGACGCCGCCGAGTGCCGAACGCGTCAGTTTGGAACGTACCCGGGGAGGCCGTACTCGTCCTTCCAGCAGTTCCACCACACGCTCCATTTGCTGTGGCAGTTGTACCACCTCGGTTCGTCTTGCTGGTCGTAAGCCCCGAGGCGCTTCCAGTAGGGAGGTTCGAAACAGTTGTCCCGGGAACCGGGTTTGACCCTTTTTTTGGGGGGGGGGGGGAGGGGGGGTGTTAGCAACCGATACCACCGCCAAAAAGCCTTGCGCGGGCGACGGGGAAACCCAAGCACTCACTTGTACCTCCAGTTCCAGTACGAGCTCACGCCGCCCCGGTCCGGATCGCACATCAGCTCCTTGGTCATGCCGTCCATGCACTCGTCAACGTCGATGTCGCGCGTCTCGCCGGAGCCGATCATCTAAAGCGCCGGTCAGCTCGCTGGGCGCGCTCACGGGAACCCACACGCGGCGGTAACAAGTGGCGCTCGTGCCGGCACCGGTCTCGGGGCTGGGAGGACGACACCGGAACGGAACGAGGCGGGGGCAGGCGACCGACCTTGAGTTCGAAGCTCCAGGACACGTCGATCTTGTCCTTGACGCAGACTCTCGTGACTTCCAGCCTCTTGTAGGGGCCGCTCAGCTGGCGGCACACGTCGCGGAGGTCGAGGACGTCCGGGTTCCTGCGGTAGGACCCCTGCCTCCCGCTCGTGTAGCAAAGCCCGAAGACGACGGGCAAGTGGGAGACGACTGCCACCAAGGCGTAGTTGAAGCGCATCCTGCTGGGAGACAGGTCGGGAGGCTGCGGCTTGCAAGTGACTGGGTTACGGCTGTCCGGTAATCACGGGATGGCTCTGCGGACTGGAGGCGGGCATCACGGCCGTTTTAAAAAGCCGGAAACGATCAGAGTGATGACTGGAACTTATTCCAGCCCCTCCCTTCATCCCGAAATCCTTTTCAGCATTGCAGAGGGGTTGAGCCGGCTCCCATTTCATTGCTTCACGTTGCAAGAAAAATGCAAGGCGTGTCGGCAAGGGACGATGCGGGTTTTTGGACCGAGAAAGACACAACTGCTCCCCTGCCGATCTTGGCCGGAGGAACCGAGCGGGCAAAGGGTCGAGTGTTCCGCCTGCAGCGGCAAGGGCGGAACATCTCTTGGAGGCCAGACGTCTGTGTACGTGCAACCAAGCCAGGCAATGGGATGGCGATGCCCAAAGGGATGGCGGAGGATTCGTGTAACCTCCCCAGACATCGTCCCTGAGCAACACACCAGACGTGTTCTTTGTGGGAAGTCTTGGGCCGGTACTTCAGTGTGATGCTTTGGCTGGGTTGAAGACATGAATCACCTGACGGGCCTGGTGAATCGCAGCCCGGCTCGAGCAACGGAGGGCCATACGCTTCCAGCAGTATTTCTTGGACTCGAATCACCGACAAGAAACCCACACGTTTGTCAAGTGGAAGCAGATCCAAGAGCCGTTCTGTGGCATTGAAGGTACACCGAATCTTTGGAAATGCCGAGTGCATTGGTGGCGCGGGACTGCGCAGCTTGTTGGCCGACGCTGCTCGGGTGCTTTCTCGTCGCGGTCCTCGGCAGTCGCTGCAATGGTTAAGACTCAAGCACCGAGGCACTGATGGTCTGATAATCAACCGTCCAACAAGAGCCGAGATATAAAAAAAAGAAACCATGTCTCTCTGTATCTCCTGCAACTACAGGGTTGTCACCATAGGCGGCCTCGTCACATTTCTCATCTCTTTTGATTTCCCTGCTCTCCTTGTAATACACAAACCGCCTATGGCCTGTTGCATATACATTATGAGACATGCCCGATGCGTCTCTCTCTGCGTGGCTGATCTCTGCGCGACTCTCACCATCAGTGACGCCTCGGCAGGCCTATGCCGTGTGTTTGAGAGCCAAGCGTCCGGCGTTGCTTCGAGGTTCTACAATAGAAGACGAGGTGCCCCGGACTGCCTGGGATTCGGGTCCCGTCGTTCACTTGAAAGCAGGGCGCACTTTTGGGTTGGTCTGGCTCACCAACAGCACACTTGGAACGTCAAACGCACCTCCGGCCCCGAGGAAGGACAATACGACCGGCCGGAGACGAACAATGCGAAGCTCAATCGAATCAATCGGCAATCCGATATCAGTCTCGTCGTTCCAACAAAGGAACGCATCTGCCGCGTCACCGCCGTCGCCCAAGCTCTCCCTTGGCCTCGGAAGACCTGTGCACCGACATGTTCCCATCGTCTTGCATGCGCACGCATGCTTTACTTTTGCAATCAAGTGGCGATCGGGGGTGGGAGGGCGTTGCCAGCAAGTCCGACGCACACACGTGCCAATGTCCCGCGTAAAGTCCTCACGCCCTCGCCTGGAAGAAGACTGGGACTTGGAATTGCGGCTGTGATGACGCTTCGTCCCGGCGCCCAAGCTGCGTCGCAGGCACCCAACCGGCTCGATGCCTGGAAGTCCATGTCGAGAAAACGGTCCTTTGCGTCACAGTAGCCATCTGTGAAGACGCATTGCAGCATCTCGGAATGGACAGGCGCTCCCCAGCTGGCGTAGCCAGAACCGGACTCGCCGTCTTCGAGCATTCGAATCGTATGCCGGCGGGTTCCAGGCGACCTGGACCATGTTGCCTTGGACACGCTCGCTCGATCAAACTCGGTTTCTGTCAACGGTTCGATAGAAAAACGCCACAGGTAAAAAAGCCAGTAGATCCGTCGCCAAGTCTCGGTATAGCCGGCTATATTCATTTTCCTGGCCCTCGAGCCCGGTTCTGCTGGGGGGGGAGTCGACGCCGTCCACCTGGGGAGGGGGGGGGGGGGGGGGGCTCGTCGAATGGATGGATTAATCAGGCGCCGTGAAGCCAATATCGATCGGCGTGGCGAGGTTCCCACGCACCAGCGTGGCATCGTGAAGACGCTCTGTGGGCTTTTCCCGAGTGGAGCGGCTGGGCCGCCTCTGTCCGTGGGAACCGGTTAATTCAAGCCTACATTCGGGCGGAGCCTGGTTCAAGGCACCAAGCCTCTCTCTACCGGCGTCTCGAGTCGGGAGTGACGAGCTGTGTGGTATGCGGCATCTTGGCGTTTGTCAACGCAGCGGCCTTTGATTGGTGCGGAAACAGTCTGCGCATCCGGGGACTGCAACGTAAACTGCCGCCGTTCCTGCGCCCAGCGTTCAATCTGGAAAGACTCTTCGGGCATCGTGCGTCCGTCGTTCTCTTTCCGCCGGGGGGACGCCTCGCGCCCCCCGTACCGATGGATCGAGTTGGATCTGCGTGGTAGGACACTATGCGAGGCGTTCGTCGAAGCTCCGCGGCCGCCATTCGTGCAATCAAGCCACCGGGGCGATTTGCTCTTGCACAAGGCCCGGACAACGCCTACATGGAACCAGCAATGGATCGGCTCTATAAAGCCCATCGTCCTCGTCGTCGTCGTTGTCGTCGTCTGCCCATGTCAACTCTTCCGAAGAGACGGGTAGCGCCGAGCCGTTGTCAACCCAGCATTCGTAACCCCCGAGCCGTGATCCACCGCAATGAGACTCTTCCAGTCCAAGGCCGACCTCGTGTCGGCCGGCATCGCGCTCCTGGCCTCGGCGGGAGCCGCCGTGGCGCAATGCAGCCTGCCCTCGACCTACCGCTGGTCGTCGAGCGGCGCGCTGGCCACGCCAAAGTCGGGATGGGTCTCGCTCAAGGACTTCACGACGGCCCCTACAACGGGCAGCACCTCGTCTACGCCACGACCCACGACTTTGGCACGTCCTGGGGCTCGATGAACTTTGGCCTCGTCTCCAGCTTCTCGCAGCTGGGCTCGGCCGCCCAGAACACCATGAGCTCGGGCACCGTCGCGCCGTCCCTCTTCTACTTCGCCCCCAAGAGCGTCTGGGTCCTCGCCTACCAGTGGGGGGCCAGCGCCTTCTCGTACCGGACGTCGACGAACCCGACCAACGCCAACGGCTGGGGCGCGGCGCAGCCCATGTTCACCGGCACCATCTCCGGGTCCAGCACGGGCCCGATCGACCAGGCCCTCATCGCCGACGGCACCACCATGTACCTGTTCTTCTGCGGCGACAACGGCAAGATTTACCGCGCGAGCATGCCCATCGGCAACTTCCCCGGCAGCTTCGGCTCGGCGTCGACCGTCGTCCTGAGCGACACCCAGAACAACCTCTTCGAGGCGGTCCAGGTGTACACCCTGCAGGGGCAGCAGAGGTACCTCATGATCGTCGAGGCCATCGGCTCCCAGGGCCGCTACTTCCGCTCCTTCACGGCCACCAGCCTCGGCGGCGCCTGGACCGTCCAGGCCGGCACCGAGAGCAACCCCTTCGCCGGCAAGGCCAACAGCGGCGCCACCTGGACCAACGACATCAGCCACGGCGAGCTGATCCGCGTCAGCGCCGACCAGACCATGACCGTCGACCCGTGCAAGCTCCAGCTCCTCTACCAGGGCCGCGCCCCCTCCTCCGGCAACGTCGACTACGGCCTTCTGCCCTACCGCCCCGGCCTGCTGACCCTTACCAACCCTACCGGGAGCTCTCCCCGAGCACCCCGCCCCCAGCACCCCGCCCAGCACCCCGCCGTCCACCCCTCCCCCGAGCAGCGGCACCGTTCCCCAGTACGGACAGTGCGGCGGCCAGGGCTGGACCGGAGGGACTGTTTGCCAGGTACTTGAGCACCCCCCTCCCCCTCCCGGTACATCGGCGAGTTGCTGACGTGTGAACAGAGCCCTTACAAGTGCACCGTATCCAACCAGTGGTACTCCCAGTGTATCTGAGGGATAAGCAGAGCACGATATGTGTGTGTGTGTGTGTGTGTGTGTCGAGGGTTGTTCGGGGGGGGGGGGGGGGGGACGCCCCATGAGGAATCGTCAACTTGTGACGAAGAGTTACGAGATATGGATTGTGGTTGCAAACGAGTACTTGCTTTTGAACCGTCTCCCTATGGGACGCGTCTGCGTGAGAGTCGAGAAAAACCTTGCGTGTCTTCATTCCAGTTACGCTCAAACGTCGCCGGGGCTTTCCCCCTGACCGGGATTCTTCATTGCCAAAAAGGGGGTTTTTCTCGGCCCGGCCCGGCCCGGCTCCCAACGGCCGTGAATCTCTCCATCCTACTTCGTTTGCCGAGTACGGAGACCGTGTGGCTGCAATCATCCTGCCATCATGTGCATCCCGCGCGGTTCTCTGCGTGTCAAGCCCGGATCGGTGAGAACCTGCGTCTGTCCGAATGGAACACGAGACCATGTGAGAAGCCCATGAACCTCTCGGTAACGTGATGCTTTGGATGCACGGCTTCGCCCCCCCCCCAATCTTGAATCACGCTGCGTAAAATCCACGACTGACAAGGCGCCCGCCCGTGGTGACTCGACAGGCGAGGACGGGATTTCGCCTGCGAATTCCACCGTGTCCCGGCGCGCCGCTTGCGTCCAGCCTGCTAGGATCTCAGGGAAGGGGGGGGAGACATTCTCCCGCATTGCGAACCCACGGCCCGCTCGTGGAAACGTTGTTTGCTGGCCGGGGCCTGTTTGGCCTCTTCGCGTTTGCAGCAAGCAAAGGGGGCGGAATGTTTGCGGCTTCGCATTGAACCGAGGACCCGATGCCCGTCCCGGTAAATCGACTCGCAAAACAATTCGAGACCCGCACGCGCGTCTTTCAGGCTTCTCAACAAAAAAATGCCGACTTGCACGCGTGAGGTGTGACGGCTTTGCATGTCTGTGTGGACAATGAATGCCGCCTGCGCCGCCGGCCATCTTCTGTCCCGAGGGCAAGGGCAGCGGCAGCGTCGGGGGGGGTTGGCCGTGAAGAGCATGCCCGTATCCCACGGAGGCCCTATATGATGACGGAAGTGGTGCGGCGAGACTGCCTTTGGGCTGTTGGGGCTCCGGTTGGCGATCCTGGAGGCGATGCTGGCACAGGCGAGGTCGCGATTTGCGCCGGCCCAAACGAGAGAGAGAGATAGATAGAGAGAGAGAGAGAGAGGAGCAGTAGACTTGTTTGCTTGCGGGTTGATTGTTGCAAAGCCCAGAACGGGTCGGTTCTCTGTGCCCTCGGCCTGCGTTCCCGAGTCAGAAAATGGCTGCCGGTGTGTGGATGGAGAAGAGCATATGCCCTCTGTCCAACGAACAAGTCTTGAGCCCGCCCTTGTCACTGGGTGTCACACTTTGGATGTAGGGTCGGGGCGAGAATGAATGCTTCAAAAAAAAAAAAAGACGACGACGAATGTGAGAACTTGTTACGCGCCAAATCCTGAATCTTGGTAACTACAAGTACACACGTGTACGGATGGCGTCCCGCCCTCGTGTCGTCGACCCTCGCGAGCCAGGCTCTCTCCTTGGCAACGCAAGCTCTCTAGAGTTCCCGTTGCACCAGACGCAAGGACGGGCCCTTCCTCTCCTCCTCCGTCGCCTGCTCGCCGGGGTCTCTTGCAAAAGCCTCCCCGCCTGGTCGTGGGTTGCGTCCCACCCGGCCAGCTCCGCGACGGGCACCTTGACGAGCTTGTGGCTCTGCGCGCCGTCCGCCAGCTCCAGGATCTGCTGCCGGATCTCGTACCCCTTCAGCCTGGGGACGGCGCATATCCAAAGCCAGTAGTAGACGCCGCAACCCAACAGGCTAGTGCTCCGCGTTAGCTTTTGTGCGTCCGCCGGGGGCCGGGCAGGCGTCCCCCGGGTATGACTCGGCACTCACATCCCGATGCCGGCGACGGCGTACGTCGCGTACCAGAAGCCGACGTCGCCGGCGAACGGGCCGCCGTCGGGCGGGTACCATGGCATGACGAGGAGGTAGGCGTCCTTGGCGACGTTGAAGACGACGATGGCGTCCCACGCTCTGAAAGCGGGCGGCGGGAGGCCGAGACGCTTGCGCCGCCGCCGCACCACGTACAGGCCGACCGACATCAAGAACCCGAAGAAGGCCGACGGGTACACCTGCAGATCGGCGACTGGGCCGCGGTCAGCGCACGGAGGACTGACTGGCCTGTTGTCGTCGACGCCGCGACTCACCAAAGTTGAAGGCGTCGCCGGCGGGCGGCGCGACGACCATGACGACAGTCAACAGCCACTTGACAAGATACGGGCCCAGCGTCGTGCCCAACGGCCTGGTGGACGCCCAGAACCTGGGATATGGGAGGACTCCCTGTCTGTGAGAGGGGCCCTTTCGTCAGTGAAAATTTGGCGCCGGGGCGTCGGACCTCGGGAGCACGCCCTCACCTCCCGCACTCCCTGAGCATGCGAGAAGATCCGATCAGCACGGTCAGGAGGTTGCCGAACGAACTCAGGGCAATCAGGAAGTTGAGGCCCCTGACGGCCCTGCCGGGGCCGAAAACGTTCTGGAAGAACAGGCTTGCGGCGATCTGCTCGGCCGCGGCGAGCTCTGCCTTTGGGACTGAGGTGCGCGGCTGTCAGTACACGAGGCCCTGGCCAGCGGGGGGGGGGGGGGGGGGGGGGGGGGGGTTGCCAGTCGCGCCGTCCTACCCGCAGCGAAGTAGGCCATGTTGGCCAGTAAGTAGAGCACAGTGACGATTGACAATGCGATCCAGCCGTTCTTCCTGATCTGGCGGACGGGATCCTGAGGGAGCATTATTACTAGTCAGTGTGGTCCCGGCACGCGGAAGAACACAAGGTCCATTGCGCCCCCCCCCCCCCCGGACATACCTTGACTTCGTTGACCACGTTGAAGGCGTTCTCGTACCCGGAGTAGGAGAAGATGATTCTGTAAAGGGCGTTGGTCAGGCCGTACGCCGTGGCTTCTCCCTCGAACGGGTCTTTGAAGTTGGCGCGCGGCGCGGGGACCCCGGTGCGCCCCCGAGCACCGCCAGACCCGTGACCGAGACGAAGACCAGGGTGGCGAGCTTCACCGCGCCGACTCCGTTGGAGACCCGGTATGCGAACGCGTTGTTGAGGGCGACGACTGGCGAAGGCCGCCGGTGTCAGCGCCGGGCGATGTAATATATCGGAGCCGCGCCCCGAGAACGGAAGGCCTTACCCAGGGTGGCGGCCGTGAACCCCGCCACGGCGACGCCTTTGAGCTGCCAGGGGCCGGGGTCTGCGCCGGCCGCCCTGAAGAGGTATTGCGAGAGCACTGGCGACGTCTCAGCATTCACCCGCCGAGCCGCGCGCGGCCGTGGTAAAAAAAAGGGGGGTGGGAATCACCGATCGCGTTGCCGCTGCTGAACGACAGGGCGACGGACTGGAACGCGAACGCCGTGGGGAACAGCCACTTGGGCCGCGGCCAGGCCTGCTCGAGGTAGACGACTTCGGACCCGGACCGGTTGGGGAAGTACGAAGCGAACTCGAGGTACACCGAGAACGAGGCGATCGAGGTCAGGAAGCCGAGGGCCCAGTAGACCATGCTCAGGCCCACGGACCCGGTGCCCTTGAGGATGGACGAAGCTTCACGCCGAACCGCGTCAGCGAGGCAGCCTGCGACGCAGCCTGCGGGACTCAGTGGAGGGGGAGAGGGGGGACGGCGCGCTCACGGGTAGAGTACACTCCAGTACCGATCATCGTGCCAATGTTGAGAAAGATGATTGTGATCGGGCCGACGCCGTATCCGAGAGGAGAGCTCGTTTCGACCGGCGCTCCCGAGGCTTCCTGGTACGAGGGGCCAGAGCCGTTGCCGGCCTTGTCGACGACGTAGTGAAGAACGCCATCGGTGACGTCGGGCCCGCGTCCAGGAGCGTCGTCGGGGCTGGCGTCGCGGCTGGAGGGCCGCCTCGGGGACGACATTGTAGGAGCTTTAGGGGGGGGGGGGGGGTTGCCGGATCAGGCCGAGAGATATTGACGGCAGAGGGGAAGCAAAAGAGACGGGATCCCAAAGATGGCATTCTACTAACAATCTGCCGAGTACCTTGAAACATGCACGGAGTCCGGGGCTCGCGAAATGAGACGGGACGGCTGGAGCCATATAAACAAGCTCATGGCGTCGCGCGCCGGGGGGTCCCGTGGTGTTCGGTCCCAAGTCCAACCCACAGACACCCCCCTCTTCACACGTGTCTGGCATCCTTGGTCCGGGTTTCATCTGTTGGTAAGCATCAGAAGGCAATCCGACGGGGCTGGCTTGTCTGTTATCCCAGCTCGGATTCCCGATGCCCCGAGCCGGCAGCAGCAACGTCCCCTTTGCCCATCGGTCGACGGAGGGATCGCAGCCTTGTGACCCGGGGTGACTGGGCGCTCAGTGCAGCCGAGGGTACAATGGTCAGGCCGCAACCTCATCTCTGGCGGCTTTTTGTGCGCCGCGGTCACTTGGCCGTCACGATGACACCATCTTCACGGCAAAATGGGTCATGAGCTATGCGGACGCCAGCCAAGTGGCTTTCGTAACACGACATTCGACGGAAAGATTCTCGTATTGATCGGCCTAGCCTGGGGCGGCCCTGAACATGTATTACAAACAAATAGCTAGCCCTTCCGGAACGATGCTTCCGCGGATGTCCCTGTCCGTCAGGAAGCCCGAGCTCTCCTTCTCCTCAGACCTGAGCTCCCCCCCCCCAGGCTCACGCTGCGGATCTGGGGCTCGAGGGGGAACACAGACTTCTCCGGGGTCACGCCGGAGTACACGCGATCCCAGCGATCTCTCAGCGCCTCGGGGGTCTCCCAAGCATTCTCGGGGTCCCGAAGCCAGAGTCGGACCAGGTGACGTCTCGTGCGAATAGTCAGTCACGGAGGAGTGGAGGGGGGGGGTACACCTTGCCCGGTGCGTTGTACCACTTACTGCTTGTCGTCAGAGTCCACGAAGCCCCCGCGGGCGTGGAAGATGCTCAGGTTGTTGGCGTACTGGATGTCGCCCTTGTGGAAGTCCAGGGAGGCGGCGGACCCCTCGGCGAGGAAGTGCAGGGCGTCCAGGGCCTCGGCCTGCGCCTCCGTGATGGGCGGGATGTCGGCCGACCGCGGCAGGCCCCAGTAGCCGGTGAAGACTCGCCGGGCGTATTGGATGACGAGGCGCTCCGGTTTGCCGCCGGCCGCCGGCTGGTGGTGCAGGAGGGGTCTGCTGCTGTACGCCCTGCCGTCCTTGCCGAACCTGAGCCGGGCCTTTGTTGGCCAGATCATCCCTACGATGCGCACCGGACGAAAAGGAAAAGGGCGAGTGGGGGGGGGCGACTTACTCATCGGCGTCCCACGGCTCGGCCAAGGTGCGGATAAGGTCCGGCCTGGTCCTCGCCAGCTCGTTGTAGACGTGCCAGCTGCTCGAGAGGTAGCTCTGGCCGCCCTGGGCGGCCTCGCCGAGGGCGAAGAGGGCAACCACGTCGCCCGAGTCCGTGTGGAAGACCTGCTTCTCCGTGGTGTACGCCGGCGCCCCGATGCGGCGGGCGTCGACGACCTTTGTGAGGTCCTTGATGTGGGCGAGCACGACGTCCGCCGGCCGGCCCCGGAACCGGGTGTCCTGCCGACCGCGGACGGGCGCCACGTGGGACGAGATGCCGGCGTAGATTGCGACGTTGTCCTCGCGGCTGTACCTGTCGACGGGCACCCCGCGGACGACCTTGAACCCGTGGCCGTTGTGGATCTCGTCCGAGACGGCGCGGAGGGTCTTGCGGAGGTTAGGCAGGGGGAAGGTCTCTTGGCTAATCTCGCCCAGCGGCCTCCCCAAAGCTGTGCTCCCCGGGTGAGTGACTAGCTTGTGTTTTGGGGAGCGCGGGTTTGCGAGGTTGGCCTACACTTGAAGTGGCTGAGCGCCTCGTCGATTTCTTCCTGGTCGTCCTCCGTAAGGACGTAGTTCCAGTCGTAGTGCTCGGCCAACGTCTTGCCATCCCAGACCAGCTCTGACTCGAGTTTCTGGGGGAAGCCCTCTGGCAGCGTCTTTTCGAGCCTCTCGTGCTCCTGCCGGCGTTTGGTCCGGGCCAGGTAGTTGTCGTAATCCGGGGTGTACGCGATGTCTGGTTGGCCCGGCGGACCAGGGAGTGATGGTGGTTGGGCCGCGGCGGCGGCCATGGTATACAAGTCTCGGGTTTCTGGTCCTTGAAAAGTGATTCGGGCAATTTCCTGCGTTTCTTGAAGCCTTTGGATGCGATTTGGGGTGCTTTTCATCACTGGCCGCGCCAGATAAGAACGGAAGCCCGACTCGAACGTTGGCAGGCGGAAGGGGGGCATCGGGCGCGAGAAATGCCTCAGAAGCCTGTCCCGCGATAGACGCCTCGTATAAACGTCGTGGAATGCTCCGGGTAAGCCAATGAGAACTATCGGATTGGGGAATCGAATTTGTAATGGAAACCTCCCATCCGCGCCGAGCACGCGAGCCAAGCAGCTGTTCCCGAGCTTCTCGACGGCCACGACAGGTCTCGCTCGCTTTTGCCTTCGGGGCCTCCGAAGGCGTCACGCCGCGTCGTGCTGCGGCTTTTGCGGGGAAGACTGAAACACGATCCGGCGGCGTCATCTTCCCGCGGATGTCGCAATCGAGAGCCAGTTTCACGTGCGACGGGCGGTCGTCTGCGGCGCAGAGTCGGAGTCTATTTGCAACATGTGGCTTGAGACCGCGGTCCAGCTCCGAGTCGAGGAACGGGGGGTTACCAAGCCCTGCCCGTGATCCGTCCAGTCAACAGAGCCACACCTTTCACCTCGGGAAGCCGATACCGCCACCCGGTCCGGTCCGGGTCGTTCGTTTGCGATTCACAGACCCGGTCGAGCGGAGCGGGTTCCGGGCGGAGTGGGTTCACGCTCCGGAACGGGACGTTGACGTATGAACTGGACCTCAACGTGTCGCCGCATGGCTCATCGGCCGTCACACATTGCCGGCTTACACCAAAGGATAGCCGGCTTATGCCAGGGTCCATATTCGAGGCTCTCTCTCCCTCCCTCCCTCTCTCTCATCATGGCGACTGCGAAAAGGGAAACAAGAAACGCCAAGGGAATGCAATCCGGCAAGCGAGTCTCAAGTCGCCGAAACCGCACAACCATTACCGACATACGGACAAGGAAGCCGACTCGCGGCCCTCTACTGCGACCAAAATAGCTGTTGGGGGAACTTTGACCGTTGCCGGACTCAGAATTAGTAGCGGGAGTCATTGTTGTCCTGTCTCGTTGATTCGCCAAAGCATCCCATGCCACAACCCAGCCCCCCTACACCTATCATTATTTTCGTTTCGCACGCTTCACTCTGCTCAGACTGGACATGGGATGAGGGTCATGCCACGGGCAGTGCAGGCCTTTGCAGCCAAAGTCCTGGCCACTCGGCGACCCCGCATCCCCTCCCATCCCCTGCAACCTCTCCTCCGCAACCGAGCCGGCTCCCGGGCAAGCCTATGTGATAAGGCCCTCTTGGCAATGCGGCTCGCCTTGGCCTGCGGCGAGGAGATGATGATTAACTGGCGATTGACGTGCCCGAGTAGGAAGGTGCTGACGGGAGACGGAGCGGGGACGAGAGCAGAAAGAGTGCCCGTACCCAGGTAAACATGGGTAAATATAACGTGGCTCACCGGTGCGGACTGAACGTTGTCGAGACCGCCCTCCTTTCAGCGGGATCCTCTTGCTTGTCAGGCCCTTTTGCGGACGCGCCAAGATGAGGTCTCGGCTGTCCATCCTCGCCCTCGCCGGCACGCTTCTCCGCCCCTCGGCGGCCCAGTTCCCGCCGACGCCCCAGGGAGTGACGGTGCTGAAATCCAAGCTCGGTCAAGGCATCGAGATCAGCTACAAAGAGGTACCGTGTTCCATCTAGAAAGAAAAAAGAGCCGCGCCAGTCGGTGAGGGGGGGGGGGGGCGTAGGGGTCAACTCTTTTTAACCAAAAAACCTTCAGCCCGGTCTCTGCGAGGAGGCCGAGGGCGTCAAGTCCTACGCCGGGTACATCAAGCTCCCGCCGGGGACCCTCGAAGGCGGCGGCCAGGAGCAGGACTACGAGATCAACACCTTCTTCTGGTTCTTCGAGGCCAAAGAAGACGCCCAGAATGCGCCCCTGTCCATCTGGATGAACGGCGGGCCCGGAAGCTCGTCGATGCCCGGCCTCTTCAACGAGAACGGCCCCTGCCACATCAACCGGGACTCCAACTCGACCCGGCCGAGCGAGTGGTCTTGGAACAACAAAGGTAAGGAGCTCCGGATCCGTGATCCTCCACCGCTGACACGTTGCCCCCCCCCCTCTCAAGTCAACATGCTGTACATCGACCAGCCGGTCCAGGTCGGCTTCTCGTACGACTCGCTGCGCAACGTCACCGTCGACCTCTTCAACGGCACCAAGACGCTCAACGCGTCCAGCCCGGTCCCGGCGCAGAACGCGACCTTCCGGACGGGGACGCTGGCCAGCGGCAACAGGAACACGACCAGCCGGGGCAGCCGCAACGCCGCCATCGCGCTGTGGCACTTCTCCCAGGTGTGGTTCCAGGAGTTCCCCGGCTACCGCCCCAACGACGGCCGCATCAGCATCGCGACGCAGTCGTACGGCGGGCGGTACGGCCCCGCCTTCGCCGCCTACTTCCAGGAGCAGAACGACAAGATCAGGAGCGGCGGCGAGGGGCGCGTCCTCGACCTCGACACCCTCCTCATCGTCAACGGGTGCGTCGACCGCCGGGTCCAGTGGCCGTCGTACCCGCGCATGGCCTTCAACAACACGTACGGCGTCGCGGCGGTCAACGAGACGGTGTACCGGGCCATGGCCGACGCCTACGGCAGGGAGGGCGGCTGCCGCGACCAGATCGACGAGTGCCGCAGGGCCTCGGCCGCCCACGACCCGCGCAACACCGGCGCCAACGCGACCGTCAACGCCGTCTGCCAGGCGGCCGAGTCGTACTGCACGCGCCACGTCCGCGACCCGTACCTCGACGCCTCCGGCCGCGACTACTACGACGTCACCCAGGTCGACCCGACCCCGTTCCCGCCCCCGTTCACGGCCGGCTACCTCAACCGGCCGCACGTGCAGTCCGCCCTCGGCGTGCCGCTCAACTGGACGGGCAGCTCCGCCGCGTCCGCCGCCGCCTTCCGCGGCATCGGGGACTACCCGCGCCCCGGCTGGCTCGAGGACCTCGCCCGCCTGCTGCACGCCGGCGTCAAGGTCGCCCTCGTGTACGGCGACCGCGACTTCGCCTGCAACTGGATCGGCGGCGAGGACGTCGCGCTCGCGATCCCCTGGGACGGCCGCGAGGGCTTCGCCGCCGCCGGCTACGAGCCCCTCCGGACCAACTGCTCCTACGAGGGCGGCCGCGTCCGGCAGTACGGCAACCTGTCCTACGTCCGCGTCTACCAGGCCGGCCACGCCGTCCCGGCCTACCAGCCCGAGACGGCGTACCGCATCTTCAACCGCGCCCTGTTCAACAGGGACGTCGCCACGGGCGCCGTCGACACGGCCCGCAACCGGACGTACAGCACGCGGGGGCCCGCCGACACCTTTGGCATCAGGAACGAGCTGCCGCCCCAGTACGACGACTTTTGCTACGTGCTCGACACGAGCACCTGCAGCGCGGAGCAGGTCGCGGCGCTCCGCGACGGCACCGCCGTCGTCGACAACTACATCATGGTCGAGCCCGCCAGCGAGCGGGGGGCCGCCCTGGGAGTCAGGGCGAGGGACATGTAAGTCGCGCCTTCGCCGTGCGAAACGGTTGCTTGGCGTGTTTGTGCTGACCGCTGTGCTCTATCCAGTCTTGACGAGGCATAGAAAAGCCTCGGTCGTTGTGAGGAAGTGTTGGCGGCAGAGGAGGTTTTTTTGCTGGTTGGCGAGCTTTTTTCAGATCCATGCCGGGGCCATCCACGCGCTCGTCGAGCTCCTATCCGAGGTTGGCGGGCGGGTTGCAATGGTCTCGGGAGAACCGAGAGTTCCGCCACGCCTCTGTCGAGATACATGCCCAGACATGCAGCGGGAACAGTTCTATCAGCTCTTTGTACATATTCGGGTACTCTTTTTACATAGTCCGTTCGAGCGGATAACCGATCGAATAAACAAGTCGTGTCAATATACTCGAATATCAAACACTCGGACGACACGCCAGCACCCAGGCGTCCCGACGGACCGCGGGACCTCGGTCCCTTGGCGTCGGATGCCCCGCGCGGCGTGAAGAGCGTCCTCGGTCGTCCTGGAGGAGGCGGCGTTCCGGCGCGTGCGAAGGCGCAGTTCGTCCAGATCCAGCTCAGCGCGTGCTTTTTGGGCTCCTCGTACGAGTCGTACAGGCCAGTTCACCGTCGGTGGCAGCGACGACATGGTCAGAGTACGTGTGAGCGAAATCTCTCACGTACGAAAACGGGCGCCGTTAGTTACGGGGCAGTAACCGACACTTACACATCTCGTGAAAAAGCTTGACCAGGACAAGGCGGGCAGAGTAAAGAGGACGCGGAATGAAGCAAGACGGACTCGGGGGGGGGGGGGGGGGTCTGTCGTTTTGTCAAGCCCATTCAGTCCTTGAGACTGTGCCCTCTGGCTGGGCCTTTACGGCCGGACGCCACGATTGTCAGCCTGCGGGTTCCCGTCGCCAAGAGGTGTCTACGTGCCTGGGCCGTCGAGACGCGCGAGCGGAGGCATGTCCCGTACCGGTTGTGGTGCAGCTTCCCGTTGGCCGGGGGTTATTGGTCGCGAGGCCCGCTGACGCCGGCGCAGCACGGCGTGTGGCATTGGTCGGCTCTCCCTTTGGCGATGCAGGACAATGTTTGCTACGAGTGGTTTCGCCCGCCGGTGATTAGGACATACTGTTGGAGGGTTGAAATAGGAGGCGTGTCACCCTGGTCACTTCCCACGCGGTTCAACTCATCACCAGCCAGCACATTGTCCAACCAGATTACCTTGTTTCCATCATTCCCTTGCCTACTTCCACATGGCTGGAGCACCCGAGGCTTTCAACGTGCCTCCCTTGAGGGCTCATCGAGAAATGGATGACGTCCTGACTGGGTGGCGCCACTGGTAAGCGCCTGAGCCGCACTTCTTGCGTCGAGGTCGTTTCTATGGCGCTGCGTGATGGAAACCATCGTAGCAATATAAGGACAGGCCCCGCAGTCATGTCACGGTGCGACGTCAACGATGTCAGGCTGGTCAGCCTCGGGGGTTGAGGAATGGCTTCGGGTTCACATGCCTTCCCAAGTTCTCCCGTAGAGTAATATATAACGTTATAATTAAACTCCCCATCATCGATGTAGATTTCGAAGAAACCTCCCGCAACGGGCAAGGTGATTTTGTTGGAATTGCTGCTGCTACCCCATTCGCCGACGCCCCCTCCGGCTTTGGCAACTCACGTTCCAACCTTCTCCTCTGTTGCCGCTCATCCCCGACGACGCATTCACAGGTGAATAAACTATGGACCAAGACGACACCGTCTGTCGCAACCGTCGTCGACGAAGCGAAGACTTCGTATCTTGGCCCTCCAGCAAGAGGTCACATGGCATTTCGTCGTCGTCGTTGTTGTTCTATTCAACACCGGGCCGTTCCTGAAAAGAACAATGAGCGTCTGGGCAGCCAGCTGCTGAAAATATACATTGCATTCTAGTCTGCGAACCAGGGCCGCGCATTCCTCTCGCCAACCGTATTCAGGGAGTCAAACTAGGGGGGGGGGGGGGGGGGGGGTTCCCTACTGTCAACGCCCGCGGGCTCTCCAGTGTCCGGGAGTCATACGGCGTGCTATCTTCTCGGCTACCTCGACAGTCGGGCCGGGAGCTCTCCGTGTGTTCTTCCTTGTACTCGCTCGACATGGCGCTCTCTCGCCGGGCGTCTCCCTCCTCGTCACCGCAAACCCTGACCAGACACCCGCAAAGCGCCCACTACCGGTAGAGACTGGTCTGGGTCCTGACTGCCTGCCCTCGTTGGTTTAGCGGCACGACGTCCTGGAGCGAGACTTGTTGGTACTGCTGGAAGTGTCGGTTATGCAGCACAGGCCGGACGCAGGGATGCCGTTCAACATTGAATCCGTTTTTGTTTAATGTAAAAGAAGAGAAAGGTAACGGGATTCTGTCAAATGCGCAGCGAAGATGGACTCTTGAGGCTGACACGGATGTGCCGTGGCAGGAAGCAATGGCCGTGATGAACAAACCGGCTGCCCCCTTTCCCGCCCAAGGAAATATCGTGGGGGGGGAGAGTATTACAAAGGCACAAAGGCCCCCTCTCCCAGGGCTGTATTCAGACCAGCTCTGACCATCAACCCGTCAACTTCGTCTTCACATCAACAACCTACCACGCTTGGGGCCAAAGACGGGTTGGTTGCTCGGCACACAGCGCTGGCCCTTTACGATAGCCGAAATGAACAGTAAATACGACATAAAAATGATGAAAGTGTTGAATGGAGTCTCTCCTGTTCGCGACAGTCCAAGGTGCAGGTATCCCTCGGGTAAACAAAGTACGGGGCGAGGCACAATGTATTACTTATAATTATCTTTCTTAACTGCACTGTCAGCTGTCGTAAAATAGATATACCTCTCTGTTCTAGTACGTGGATCAGGCAAGTGCAAGACCAGTGTCTCGGCCTCCCCTATGGCTGAGGTCACGATATCCGTTCCATGACTTTTGTACATTGACTACTTCCCAAAGGGAGCATTATACGGTCGTGATACTGACATTCCAATAAAACAATTATTTTTCAAATTCTTCTTTCTTCAATAAAACGAAACGTTCTTTGAAAAGAAGAGAGAGCAGAGGAGGAGAATAAAACTAAACGGAAATCAACGGTCGTCGTTCACCGCGCAAACGCGCTCCGTATTGCGGCAATACCCCTACACACGTCGTTTTACCCATCTTCATGGTAAAACCGCCGCAGGAGGTTGCGAAAGATGACAAACCCGACGAAGGAAGAGTGAGAGAAAAAGGAGGTCAGTCAATATATCACACACTTCTTACATTAACGAAGACGAATAAGCAAACCGAGAGGGTGGGAAAGAAAAAAAAGGGGGGATGACAACCACATCTCAACAACGGCAGATGTTGGACGTGGCTACTTGACACTCGCGAGGAGCGGATCGACTTGATACGAAATCGCAATAAAGATCAAATACATAAGCAGGCATCACGTAGTTTTTATTTCTGTTTTAAAAAAAAAAAAAACTCCGCTTTTCCATTGTGACTTGTCCGTGGGCGTCGACGGCCGCTCATCCACCGTCTCGCAGGACCCGTTTGGTCAAAAACCAGAACCCCTCCCATCACATCCTCCCCGTCACATGCGGACCACATACACACACACACACACCCTACAACCCAGCAGCGAGCGTGTACCCCCGTCGACGGCGAGCGTCTGCCCGTTGAGGTACTGGTTGCACGCGAAGAACAGCACCGCCGCCGCCATGTCCTCGTCCTTGCCCGGCCTCCCCGCGGGCACCTTCCCCTCGTACCTCTCCCTCGGGATCGCGCTCTTCTGGTCGGCGTCCGCGGGCTCCTTGGTCGTCATCTCGCTCGGGAACACCCCGGGGGCGATGCTGTTGATGCGCACGCGCACGCCGTTGGCCGCCGCCTCGGCCGCCAGCATGCGGTTGACGTGCGCGGCCGCCGCCTTGCTCGCGTTGTACGAGAAGTGGTGCTGCGACGACTTGATCAGGCCGCTGATGCTGCTGATGTTGATGACCGTGCCCGACCAGCCCGGGTGCGCCTCCGTCGACCGCTGCAGCAGCGGCAGCGCCCGCGCCGCGACGAAGAAGGCGCCCGCGACGTTGGTGCGGTACGTGTCGGTCCAGTCGTCAAACGTCGACGAGTCCGAGCTGAACAGCGTCGCCGACATGTCCGCCGCGCCGTCGCTCTCGACCTCGACGGAGCCCGAGGACACGCCCGCGTTGTTGACGAGCACGTCGAGGCGGCCGTCCTCGCGCGACTCGATCTCGGAGAAGAGCCGGTCGATGTCGGACTTGCTCGTGACGTCGGCCTGCAGCGCCACGATCTCCCCCGCGGGGCCCTTGCCGCCGTACGTCGCCGCGGCGTTGTCCAGCTTGTCCCCGCTGCGCGAGGCGATGTAGACGCGCGCGCCGTTGGCGGCGAGGGCCTGCGTCGCCATGAGGCCGATGCCCGTCGCGCCGCCCGTGACGAGCGCCACCTTGCCCGTCAGGTCGAAGAGGTGGTCGCGCGTGAAGAGGGCGTTGCCCTCGGGGCCCGCCGTCTTTTGTCCGGTCGACATCCTGGCGAGGCGGGCTGTGGTGGTGGTGGTGGTGTTGCGGTGTAAGGGTGAAGTGGTGGAGGACGGAACTCGTGTGCGCGAGGTGGACAGGAATCTGGTGGTGATAGTAGTAGTGGTAGTGGTAGGAGTAGTAGTAGTAATGGCGAGAAAGGGCGAGGTCGAGGGCAGAGGGCGGGTGTTATAGCAGCACCTGGTGCCCCTCGCGGCGAGGCAAAGGGCCGATGATCTCATAGCCGTCCAATCTGGACAAGGAGGGGAAGAGGCGGGCGGGGGGGGGGGACAGGAGCCAGGCCGTATGTCTCACTGATGCAATCCGAACTCGCGGCCACCGGCGCACGCGCAGAAGGGGGGGAGCCCAGGCGGTTCTTATTCTCGGACGGGGGGGGGGGCGGGCCCGTCGAGCATCGAGATTCTGATGGCGGATCGTCTCATTACGTGGTACACAGAACTGCAGGGCTGGCTCCCTCTCGCTCGGGATCTCCGCCGTTCGCTGCGTTATCCGCGAGGCGAGGGCGTCGGATGAGGTCAGTGAAGCCCGATGACGACACCCTTCCGCAAGTCCCGGAGCGAACGATCCGCTCCCGGCCGAGAGGATATGTGGGGGGGGAGGGGGGGGGGGCCTCGGTACGTACTCCGGCTGCCCCGCCCGTTTGACGGCCAGTCCCGGGGTACGTACCCGACGACGCCGGTACGTACCCTCCTCTCATCAACACCGTCACAACATCACCATCGGTGTGAGAGACGCGAGAGATGCTAGAGATGCAGGGTAATCGGGACCTGCGCGAGACGCCAGAGATGCAAGTGATATGGTGCAAAAGATACGTGTTCATACACACGGTGCCGAAACGGGCATCGATTCGTCCTCCCCCCCCCCCCCCGTTGGCCCCGTCAGCAAACCCAAGACCCCTATTCTCGAGGCCCCGTCAAGTCTGTTGCGGGGGTGCCTCGGAATGAAAGGAGGAGGAGGAGGAGGAGGAGGAGGAGGGGGGGAAACGAAAATGATCGGGAAAGAAGAATGAGAGAAAAACCTCGGATCCATCCTTGACGGGTGGTGGTATTAACACATACAAACTAACACAACCCGTCGTCCGCCTGTTTCCGTCCTCATCAAACACAGGCATCGTGACCCGTCTGTCCGCGGCAAGCGGCCGTCCACATTAACAAATCTCCCAGACGCGTCACTCCGTCCTCATCGGACCGTAATGTGCTGAATCGCGCTCTTCCACTTCTGCTCGTCCGTCCTGTCCTCGCGTTAGCAATCGTAAGCACCCATTCCGGCGGGATTCCCCCCCTCCCCCCCCCCCAAACTTACTTGTCAAACTTGAGGATCCTCGCCAGCACCGGCACCAGCTGCTCCCGCAGCTTGTTGTCCTTCTGCTCCAGGAACTGCAGCATGATCGTCTTGAGGTACATCGTGTCCGCCGACGCCCCGGCCCCGGCCCCGGCCCCGGCCCCAGCCCCAGCCGCCCCGTTGGGTCCCCCCGACCGGTTCGAGTCCATCGAGCTGCGCCCCGACGTCACGCTCGCCCCCAGCTTCCCCTGCACCGCCTTGAGCTCCTTGCTGACCTTGTCGAACCGCTGCTTCGACTCCTCCAGCAGTCGCCGCAGGTCCGACTTTTGCCGCTCCGCCTCCCGCACCTGCTGCTCCGACGCGTCCAGCGTCGACCGCAGGTCAGACACCGCCGACCGCATCTCCTCCACCTCGGCCGCCGCCCGCTCCTCCACCGTCTCGAGCTCCTCGCGCCGCTTGCGCCACTCCCGCTCCTTGTTCTCGAGCTCCTCCTTGGTCCCCGCCAGCGTCTTGACCTCCCGCTCGAGGTCCCGCACCTTTTGCTTCAGCTCCTCCGTCTCCCGCGCCCTGCGCCGCGCCAGCGTGCTCGACTCGTCCTCGATCCGGTCCCGCTCCTCAATCGCCGCCTCCATCCGCGCCCGCATCTCCCGCACCTTGCTGTCCGCCCGCTCGTCCACGTCCGCCAGCAGCCCGCGCATCCTCTCCGCCTCGCGCGACCGCTCCGACAGGTGCTTCTGCATCTCGGCGAGCTCCTCCTCGAGCGACTCCGACTGCGCCCGCGCCTCCTTGAGCTGGATCGTCAGCTCCCCCGTCTGGTCGCGCATGCTGCCGAGCAGGCCCTGCGCGTTGGCGTACTGCTGCGTCTTGAGCTCCGCCTCCTGCTGCAGCGACTTCTTGTCCTTGTCGAGCTTCGCCACCTGCTCCTCGAGCTCCTGCACCCGGGGCCGCAGCTTATTGGCCTCCTCCTGCACCTTTTGCAGCTCCCGCGTCGTCTTCTCCTCCCGCGCGCAAATCTCCACTTTTTCCGCTTCCGACCGCCGCAGGTCGCGGCCCGACACCCGCTGCGCGTCTTCCAGCCGCAGCCGGTTGTTCGTCTCGGCCGCCAGCTTCTCGCGGAGCGTCTTGATCTCCGTCTCGCGGTCCGCCGCCAGCCGCTGCACCCTGGCCACGTCCGACTTGAGGTCCCTCTCCTTCTTCTCCAGGTTGCGGAGCTCCGTGTTCTTGGCCGCGAGCTCCTCCTTGGCCGTCTTGAGGGCGGCCGAGTCCTGGCGCAGCGTCTTCATCTCGGGCTGCGCCTTCTGCAGCACCTCGCGCAGCTCCGTGAGGTCCTTGAACCGCGTCTGCGCCAGCTGCTGCGCGGCGCCCAGGTCCGACTGCAGCGTCGTCGACTTGCTCTTGAGGTCCTCGTACTCGCTCTGCAGCTTGTCGAACTCGCCCTGCAGCTCCTCCTTGGCCTTGGCGTCGGCGGTCGAGGACCCGAGCTCCTTCTCGAGCTCCGCGATCCGCGCCTCCAGCGCCTTCTTCTCCGCCTCGAGGTTCTTGATCTTCTCCTTGGCCACCACGTGTTCCTGACCAATCTCGGTGACTTCGTCGCGCAGCGTCTCAATCTCCTCGCGGAGGTCCTCCTCCGTCTTGCGCTGCTTCGCCAGCCGCTCGATCTGGGCGTCCTTGGTCGCGACTTCCTCCTTGAGGCGTGTAATCTCCGCCTCCAGGGCCTCCGTGTCGGACTCCTTGGCTTCGTCGGCCGCGGTCGTCGCAGACGGAGTAGTGGTGGGGGTGGTGATAGGAGCCGCAGCCACAGCCGCGCCGGCCTTCTTCTTCTTCTTGTTGTTGTTCTTCTTGGCGTTCTTGCTCATGGCAGCAGATGCATCTGCAGGGCCTGGGGTTGTGGGCGTGGCTGGCGGGGCGGTTTCGGCAGCGGCGGCGGCGGCGGCGGCGGCGGCCTGTTTCTCCAGCTGTTTGGTGAGCTCGTCAATGTTCTTCTCGTGCTCGGCCTTTGCCTTTTTGATGTTCTCAATCTGCCCGTTCAGGGTGTCAATCTTCTTCTCGACCTCGGTCTTGGCGGCAACGGCCTCCTTGGCACGCGCCTCTTCCCTATCAGCACGGGCGTTGGATTCGTTGAGCTGCGACTGCACCGCCTTGGTGTCCTTCTTGGCGGATTCCACTTCGGCCTTGAGCTTGGCCTCGACTTCCTTGAGCTGCTTCTGCGAGGTTTCCAGGCGCTCCGTGAGCGACTTGATTTCATTGTTCCTGGCTTCCAGCTGCGTCTCAAGGGAGGTCTTGACGGCAGCAATGTCGCGCAGTTCACCGGCCTCCTTTGTCGCCTTGTTAAACTTGTCGGTGATGTCGGCGGTGGACTCCTGGGCGGAGGCAAGGTCGGCTTTGAGCGACTCGACCTCGGCCTTGAGCTTCTCAATCTCCTCCTCCTTGGCGGCCACGTCGGCCTCGTACTTGGGGGCCTCGTCGTCGTAGGAGAAAAAGTCGGCTCCGGACTCGTCGGGCTTGGCGCCCTCGGGCTCCTGCGCCTTTTGCTTCGGCGAGAAGATGCCCAGGGCCTGCTGCAGAGGCGACTTGATGACGGAGGGATCGGGAGACTTGACCGCTGCGTCGTCCTTGGTGTCGGTGGCGGCGTCGACCTGCTCCTTGGTCTCGTCCGGCTTGTTGGCGGTGGTGGTGGGGGTGGCGGCGGCGGCCTGGGCCGCCTTGAGCTCTTCGACCTCCTTCTTGAACTTCTCGACGTCCTTCTCGGCGGCCTCGAACTTCTTCTTGAAGTCGTCCTTCTCGATCGAGACCCGCTTGTACTCGTCCATTATCATCTGCTCCTTCTGCTTGAGGGAGTTGAGATACTCGACCAGGCCCTCGGGTTCGCGGATCGAGCCGACGCTCGTGTGCTCCTTGAGCACGCGCTCAAAGGGCTCGATGGATGTGGCGCGGGTGTGGGCGATTCGGTAGGATCGGAGGAGCTCTGCAAGAGTTGTTAGCGGGGTGCCCTCCTTTCCGGTTGCAGCCGTGGAAGGGCAGATACACACCCGGATACGTCTTTTCCAGCTTCTCCAGTTTGCGAAGCTTCATGCGGATCTCGGGGGACGGTTCGGGCGCGGCAGCTGTGGCTGCAGCCGCAGGGGCGGCGTCGGCGGCGGCGTCGGCGGCGGCACCGTCAGACTCCTTGTCCTTTCCATTATCCTCGGCGGTGTCGCCATTCTGGCCCTCTCCAGCCTTTTCCTTGGGCTTCTCGTCGGTATCGTCCATGGCTTCGGCTGCGGGCTTGGGGGTTCCGGCGCGGCTGAGCTCCTCGCTGTCGTCCAGGGCAAAGGCTGCTTCGAAGACGGCCGGGTCGGTGTTGGATGGGCTGGCGGCGGCGTCGTCCTTGGACTGGTCGGCAGTCTTCTTGGGGCGAGGCCGTCTCGCGGGCGACTGGTTGCTCCGTGAGGCGGATTCGGACCTGCGCGGAGTGGTGCCTCCGGAATCGATTCGTTGTCGTGCCTGCTCCTGGCGAGCCTGTTCCTCCGCAATGGTCCGATCGATGGCGCCCTTGAGCCTCTGTTGGACAGGCATGAGTTAGCAATTAGCCTCGGCGGGGGGGGGATGTGGAAGGGGGTACGGCAAAGCGAGCGAGCGAACGGCAGGTAGGCAATAAGCGGAGGGAGATTGCGCGCAAGGTTTGTTTCCACCGGGTCCACGAAAGAGGGTTTGGGAGCATAGACGAACCTGGAACATGTTGCCGATCTATGGACGATTGGGATCACCCTGTGACCATGGACCGGATCGATATGCTCTAACGGCAGGGCAAATGGTGGATGGATAGGTAACGTGAGGTGGGAAATCAAAGAGCTATGCGCAGACGTCGATGCAGAGGATCGGAGGCTGCATTATCGGTGCCACAAGTCGGTGGGAGGGAGAGGGAAAGTATAAGCAACGGTGGCGCGGTGTGTGTATGGGTGCGTGTCTTCGTTACGAGTCTGCGAGTCGGTGGACGGGTTGGAAAGGGAAGAAAAAAAAAAGACACCAGACGACGGAATCCGAATCGACGGGCGGAATGGATGGATGAATGGATGGAATGCATGCAAGGGTCGTTTTCATACATACCACAAGTGTCCTCTCCAGCGACTCCGTAGCACCCACAGCAGCTGTTACAGCTTCTCTACCTCCAAACACTGCGCGCAGCGAGTCGTGGGACCCACTAATTGCCGTGTGCGGGGACCGCCCGCGCGTACCCTAGCTCGATACATGACGGTACCTGAGCACACATACTATGGAAAGTGGTTCCAAAGGTGCCGTGATGTCGTCTTCAGCCTCACCACTAGCCACATTTCCATCCTCTCCGCCCACCTACTACGTATTTTCATACTCATCCGCATGTGAGGCCGTACCTTTTGTGGCGGACCATGTTGGATTCATGACCTAACTCTGTTATGAAATGTTGTTGCGTGTAGCTGGCGGCGCGCATCCATTTGCCTGCGCCATCACGTATGTGTGTATCTTCTTCACCTCCCACCCTTGCCCTTGCGCTTCTTCGTTCCCGCCGCCGACCCCTGTCTGCCCGTCGCCGTGGCTTCGTCCGCTTTGTCCTTGTCCTCCTCTTTGACCACGACGTCCGCGTCCGAGTCGTCGCTATCCGACTCCTTGAACTCCTCGCTCACGGGCACCTCGTCGCTGCCGCCGGCCCGCGAGCCCAAAACCTCCTGCATGATGCGCCTGCCCTCGTCCATCTCGCCGTTGGCGGCCCCGCAACCCATGCACTTCCACGTGCCTAGTTCCGACAGCGCCTTGGTGCCCGGCGGCGCTTGGCCGTTGACCAGCCGGCAGCTCTTGCAGATGAGGACGATCCTGTTCTTGGACGCCGTCTCATCCTCGCCGAGGAGTAAGTCCATGATGCGGTCGTACCAGTGCGACGAGCCAGCCACGCCGTCGCCCTGCGCAAAGTGCTGCGACTGCGTCGGCGGCGGCGGCGGTAGGTGGGCATATGCGTTCGGCGCGAACTCTTCCGTGGGCTCGAGGCCGTTCGGGGGCTGGCGCGGGCCTTGTGCGCCCTCGAGACGGGGCGGAGGCGAACCCTGAACTGGGAAGGGGCCGTCGCGTCGCTGGATGTTGGCGGTGGGAGGAGGGGGCATGTTTGTGCGACCACCCGCAGGGCCCTTGGTGTGACCGTTGCCCTGCTGCTGCTGCTGCTTCTTGTCTGCTTCAATGACGCTTTGCCTCTTGCCCTTGCCCTTGCCCTCGTTGCCGCCGTACTTTTCGAGAAGCTCGAGGGTGGTGTCGTACCTGGTGGCATCCTTGAGCTTCTGGATCGTCTTTGCGCGGTCGGCTTGCTGGTCCTTGAGGCGGAGCGACAGCGCATCGATGCGGTAATTGAAAAAGGCCGTGACGGCGGTCCGGGTGAGGTAGATTCTGTCAGGGTGGGGGTCAGCAGGCGCAAGGCGCAAACAGGGTGGCGGCCACAAGACGAGACAAGGAGAAGAAAAGCCACGTACAGAACCGGACCCCCGGCGACACCGGCCCACTCCCAGAGGCCCATGTTATCCATTCCGACGACGAGGAAGATGACGATGGAGTAGACGAGGTATGCAAAGGCGAGGTACAGGGACCACAGGACCCTGATGCGACGGGAGGTGGCTCGCGCGCCATCGAGCCTAGCCTGGGTGTTTGTGATCTTGGCCGAAAGAGCGGACAGCGTCTTCTCAAAAGAGGCGGGGGAGGAGTCGTCGGCCTGGGATGGATGGATGGATGGTGTCAGCGGTGGTCATGTCGTCGCAGAAGAAGAAGCAGCAGGCTGCGGGGGGGGGGGGGGGGGGGGGGGAGGCGCAAACGTACCCTCCAGGGCCAGAAGGAGACCATGGCGAAAGGATGGAAGAAGGATGCGAACACGTGCCGGCTTCAGTGCGGCATTGCCCACGTTGGTCGGAAGAGGCACGGAAGAGAAGAGGGCGGATGGAAGAGAAGGGAAGAAATGGAACAAGAGAAAGGCGTGTCGTCGGGACTGCGATGCGATGGGATGCAACGCGCAAAAGGGATGGAGAAGAGCAGAGGGGCAGAGCTGTCGTGATGGTCCCCTTGAGAAAGCAAAGATGTTGAAGGGGGATCGGGGGGCTGGTGGCCTTTGGGGGGGCTGACTTGGATGGCGGGAGCTTCTGGAAGCACTGGCAGGAATAAAATGAAAAAAAAAATAAAAATAAAAAAGAATATTTGCCAGCTGTTATGACGCAGGAGCGACCGTCATACGTGCCCTAGTAGGTGCCGTTACCCAAAAGGGTACTTTGTAGCTACTACGTATGCCACACCAGACGGTCCGACGGCAGCTGATGCTGAGCTGAACATGTGGAAAAGCGGGTCCACCAAGTACACATAGGTATCTAGGTAGAGCTCCGAGAGCTGCTTGCTGTCCAAAGTACCATGTACCCAAGTACCCACCTACCTACCTACCTACCTAAGGCACTTGTCATGCCTTGACTGCAGCTTATATCGTGTGCTTCAGATATATCTCACACAACTTACAGTGCCCAAGTAGAGTCGGAGCCTTTCATGTCCTCCTTCCGGATCTGATTCATGTTCCCTGTCTAACCGGATTCATTCACTTCCACGCGTATGCCTTCCATCGGCCGTCCCATACTCCCTCCGTACACAGCATTGTCTTGTCGTAAGCTAAGCGTGCCCTGCCGGAATCATACGAATGAGTACTCCGTCAACAGCCGGTTGTGAAAACCCCCGTATGAGGCCTTGATCCTTTTGACAAGATTGGCCCGAAATGCATTGCGAATTTGGCCTACTATTCACTCGTCCCTGAGGCTTTGCAACTTCACGCGGCTCCAACCTCACACGGCTCGGGTCAGAGCAGCGTCCGTATTAGACGGCAGACCCCGTGGGCCGCCTAGGTGGTTTGTATACGCCGTATATCCAACCCGGACTGAGTTGCACGGAATTACACTTACACTTGGGACTCCTCAAAGGTCGACCTTCTCTTCTACTCGGCCAACTGCCCAAGCGATCAAGACTCCCCTCCAATGCCTACCAATCCTCGTCCGCCTCCACCAAGCTCCACCCCTCCGTCCGCATCTCCGCCTCCACCAGCACAATCACCCGCCTGAGCACCTCGACCATCTCCCCGTGCAAAACACCCGCGCCCGCCCCTCGTCGCTCATCCGCGCCAGCCTCTCCCGCACCATCTGCACCGCCGCCGTCTCCTCCTCCCCCTGCTCTTCTCCTCGCCCCAGCGCCCCCGCCAGCGCCGCCCCGAGCCCCTCCCGCACCAGCCTCTCCACCTCCTCCGCCACCGCCGCCAGCACCTGCCCCCGGACCTCCTCCGCGAGCCGGCCCCGCTCGAACTCAAAGTTGTCGTGCACCCCCTGCGCCACCAGCACCCGCATCTCCTCCCGGAGCCGCACCCGTGCCGCCTCCGGGCTGGCCCACGTCCCGTTGCGCATCCGCACGTCGCCCTCGCCGTCGACGCTCCGCTTGGAGGCCTCCGACGACGACGACAACGACGAAGGCGGCGCCGGCGAACACGACGACGACGACGACGGTGACGACGACGACGAGGCCGTGCTGGTCCCCTTCTTGACGACCCGCAGACGCCCGACGGTTCGGGTGCTCTCCGGCGTCCGAAAAGCAGAGGCGATCGGCTCCGAGGAGGACTCCTCGGCACTGACGACGAGGGTCCTCGAACGGCGGCCGGGCGTCGGCGTCACGGAACGGGAGGGGACGTGTTCGGGGACGCGGTCGAGGACGCGGTCGGCCCGCGAGAGCTCCGCGAGGATCTCGGTCGAGGCGCGCGGGCGGACGGCCGTTCGTCTGAGGGTGAAGGGCGGCAGGGCCCTGCGCGGCATACCTTGGCTCACGCCCGGAAAGAAAGGGTCAGTATCAATAACGTCCGCGGGGATCTCCCGCTCGAGGGCGCTGACAAGGTCGGTGGCGGGCGCTGCAGGGCGCTTTGTTGACGGCTTCTTGGCCATTGGCATCGCTGTTTTTCTGTGGCGAGTAGCTGGGATGTGAGTTATATTGTCCTGATGCGTGTTCGTTGTGATGGGAATTTGTTGCTTCCGCATCCAATATAGAGCCATATTATATAGCTCCCGCACGGCATCTACCGCCGTGTTTTGACTCTGACCAAATCATCGTGAGCCTGCGCAGGTTGACTCCCAAGCAGTCACCGTTCTGAAGGCTGACGAGCTGCGAAGCAACACAGTACCTTCACTGAGAAATAACCAAACCGATCGCTTGATCCGACATTCCAGGCCCAAGCAGACCCGGCGTCACCCCGCCCAGTCACAGCCCCGGCTTGCCCCCCCCCCCCCCCCGGCGCCACATTATGCACTCTTTCGGGTTTATGCACGCCAGAACCTTTGAATAGTGGCTCGGCACTTGGTCAATGGACCTTTGTCTCCGCGGCAGCGGGGGCCAGCCAGGCAGTAGTCCTGCGGGGGGGGGGGGGGGACAGGAAGAAAATAAAAATAAAAATAGAGTTCGCCAGCCCACAGCGGTTCGCGGGAAGGCAACCGGCCGTTCGCGCGACGCAGTCGAATTTGAGTGAGGGGGGGGAAAAAAGGAAATTGTCGCATTAGGACGAACTGATCGTCACCCCGGGGCCTCGGCCCCGAACTGATCTTCAACACTCGAATACGAGCGTGTAGCATGGTAGGCCCTACAGTCCATTCTGGGGACGAGTCTGCAGGGTCCTAATCTACGTGTGCGTTTGTGTGTTTGTGCATTTCCTACTCAGATTATGCAGGAGAATCCGTCAGCGACAACCATCCGGCGGCGAATGGGCGGCAGCCTCGTGGCAACAGTCCTATACGGGTGAGGAAGATGCATTACGCTTCCCCCCTCCCCTCCCCCCCCAAGATGCATGTGGGTGTGGTTCTCAGCAAATGATTCGCCGGGCACGACGACCTCACATGCCAACCACCTCGAAGCTGAGGAAGCGTCTCAGCTCCTGTTGGGAGCCGACAGGTGGCAGAGCTAGCCAACGAGGGGCGAGCCGAATCCCTTGTGCACAATGAGTACGAGGGACGCGCGTGGCGAGGGCCATGCTGAGGCCAGCAGGCTCCACGGTACAGTGGACGGCGGGCTGCAGCTTCGCGGGTTGAGAAGACAATGTAGGTAGTGCATGGCTGGCGGGACTACTGGTGGCGGGGGAGCAACTGACACAGCGAAGACGTAAACCAGCTTCGGTCAAGATGCTGCGAAACAATGCAACGGGTAAAACGGGACTGTCTCTTGAATCTGTCAAAAGCGTTGAGATCAGCAGCGATTGCTCTGAAGGGGGTTAGGCGAGAACTAGAGTTTAGCCCCGGGTCTGGCTCAGTTCGACGGCTTGGCCCAGACACCAGCTGCTTCATCGGCTGCCCCGCAGTTGGCCTTGGGTGCCAAGTTGCGAGTGAGATGTGATACTCTGGTGTTCTAGTTCTCGGGCATGTTGAGAGCAAAGACGGTGCCTAGGCCCCCGATGGAGTCGTCTCTTTGGGCGGGCCGGCTGGGGTACGGGGGGTTGCAGTTGCAGGAGCTAGGGCGGAGCTGGGCATCTGCAAGGACGTCTAAGTGAGGAGAGGCGAAAAGTTGACGGAGAAGGGGGACGGCGTAGCTGGTGAAGAAGCCAGTAGACAGGGAACAGGGTGACACAACATCCATTGGCCATGTCGATTGGTGCTCGTCGTACCTCGGTGGTAGTGTAATTATGAATGAGGCATGTCGTGTAGGGTCACTACTTACGTGCGTAGAGGGTGATCCGAGAGGCAACCGGTAGACGATGCGGCTGCGCCATTGAAAATCCCAATCTCCATCGATCATCGGCGAGGGAGAGTACCGGGAAGTTGGCGTTGTTTGAGAGAGGTAAACTGCTGGATAGATGCATGCCATTGACAACCCATCATCCAAGGGTGGCCACATCAACGACGGCCGGCCGGCCGGCACGGGGGAATGGAGAGGGTAAAAGAGGGCACGGGAGGCCCCCAAGCATCCGTCCGTACCTAAGGCGGGCGCGACCTTGAGGACATGAGAAGATGAAAGGATTTTTGGAAGGGAAAAAAAACATGACAGAAAGATGGAGATTATCCCAAGATGAACCATCAAACGGACCGAGAAACACGGCCACTTGGGAAGATTCAGAAGGAGCACGGGGACAAGCAGGGAAGGTGGGGGCTCCTGCCAGAATCACCGGAACATCGTCCGGTGTACCTACCTATGTAAGTATGTGCAGGTACGTACTTGCCTACCTTCCTGGTAGGCAGGCTGGCAGGTACGGATGGAAAGGTACTTACCCAGGTAAGAGGGTAAATATGGTTTGTACCTCTGGCACAGAGATTGGCGTGCAAGGGTACTTGACATCTTTCCGTCCTCCCATTGGCTCCGGTCGGGGCCGCGGATCCCACTTGGCCGCTCGTTCGATTTGGCAGGGCAGATGGGCTGTTACTCTTGCCCGTTCGACACTGCATCGAAATCAGACCACCTTTGGCTCTTGCCTCGAGCCTAAACCACGCCCTCCCACCACATGCCCGAATCCGCACCCGATCTTGGGGGACCAACATTCCGCCATCATCCAGTCACTCACTCGCTCACTTGCTGCTCAACGGTACCGGTCTTGCGAACAAATCCTCCTGGTTTACGAACAAGACGTACGTCGTCGCCGCCGACAACCAAACAAGGGTCCGGGTCCCCGGCGAAGCAATCAATGATGGATGCCTCGTCAACCTTTTCTCGCCTCCCCCCCCCCCCTCCAGTGCTACCTCGATGAACGAGCGACGACCGCCGTGCTCCCCTCTCCAGCTCTCGGCTCCCGTCTGCCAACCCTGCGTTGCGCGGCGTAAATCACGAGCAAATCACTACCTCTTGGCGTCAAAATGAAAATGGGCCCGGCAAGGCATGATATGACACGCCGCAAAAGCTTCGGATCCCTTTTGCCCTCGCAGACAGACAGGCCCCCCTGGGGGACTTCTGCTGTTGGTAGGCCAAGTGGGCGCGAATGGGATGTGCCCGGAGGACCCTGGAGATCTCGATCCCGCACTGCCACCACCACTACCATAGGTACTAGTCCTGCCTACCAAGAAGTGTCAAGAACAGGCGTCGCGCAGAGAGACAATCTGCAACGGCCATCGGAATCAGCAAGAGACGCCCGTCACGTAGCGACTACGACATCCGGCATGATGCTTGCTTGCTTGCTACCCTTGCTACCTACTGTTCATAGTTGGTAGGTATGTACACTGCGAATGGGTAGTTTGTGGCTACCATGGATCCACGCCTTCACCGGCCACTATGGAGAGGTCTTGGCCCTGTCCTCTAGTTAGGTAATGCTTGACCTGCCGCCCGCCAACCTCGGCCAGCTCTATTACGGCGTCTAGCTTTCCGCCGTCGGCCTTGAGACTTTACGAGCATCAGCATTCAGGCTCCTTGATTAAACCAAATCCCGCCGCTCACAGTCCGCCGCACGGGAACCCAATAGCGCGCGGGCGGCGGCGGCGGCGGCGGCGCCACCACAGCCAAAGATGACAGCCGCGATGCCTGTACGGATGCAAACCCGCCCTCGTCACATCTCATTCCAAGTCAAGCCAGCGTTGACGCCGCAAACCAAGGAACATGGCCCCAGGTGCTGCTGGCAGGCCATCGTCGACCAAGGCGCTCACTTCCGATTTCCCCATGGACTCAGGGCATGAGCATAGGCATGGGAATGGGCATGTCGGCGGTTTACGCAGCAGTCCAAACGGCCGTCTCGCATCCACTCGAGCCAGGGATGCCGAGATGATCCCTCCGCCGTCCTGTCTTCTTTTCGTTTCGCCGTGTCCCGTTCCGGCATGTGCATCACAGCATCCCGGAACCCTGTCCAGGCTGGCGAGCTTCACCAAGATACTACGGAGTACAGTATGGAAACTATGGTGGGAGTCACGATCTCTTTCGGTTTCTTTTTTTGTCCCCCCTCCCACGCCTAGCCTAGTCCGGAATGGGGCGGGGCATCCCCATCCCAGTCCCGGGTATTTTCGTCTGTGGTGGTGTAGTGTATAGATACACTGCACTGCATATGTACAGTCAGTAATCGACGCGCACAACAAAGGCCTCGGTTTGGTCCATCGAGCCCGCGATCCGTGCTGCCCATCGGTGCATGACAAGTGCATCCGACAGAGGACAAGTTTCCTTTGCCAGGCCAGGGCCAAGCAAGACATCTGGGCGTGGGTTGCATCTCGACAAGCTGTTGGGGAGACCGGATACAATCACCCGGTGTGCCCCGGTCGTGGTCGAGCGGGTGTGTCGCCCTTGGCCTCTCTCTCTCTCCCCCCCAAGTCCTAGGTCAATATATCCTGCAGAGGTACATGACATCCCATGTACAAGGTAGGGTAACTTCCCAGGCCAGGCACGCAGCACGCCGTCCCGGATGGACCGTTTTTTTCCCGTTTCTTTGGTTTCTTCTTCACGCCCGGTCCCGGCGAGGCCACGCCCCCCCTCGTGCATGTGTCAAGAGAAGCACACTCCACACACCAAATCTCGTGTCAATCATCAGTCTTCTACTCCGTCGGCTCCGTCCGCCCGCACCATGAGCTCAACCCGTCGCAGTGTACATTTTTTGCTTTCCCGTCACATTTTTGCCTTGCCTCGACCTGGTACCCCCGCGCCCATTGATCTGTCGTATGACGAACCCGGTCCATCGCCAGTTTTCATGACCGTCTCAACCCGCACCCGCCCTACCATCCCTTCCCCCCTCCAATCCTCGCCGCCCACCCTATCCCTACGTGCATCCAGGCCCGGTAGCTAGACCCCGGCTCGTGGCCCGAGGGAAGGGGGGGGGCGCATCCCAGGGTTGGGCGTGCCTTGCCGTCCACCTCACTTGTCTAGTAATATAGTATATAACTTTGCTTTCCTGTCGGTGTCTCCCCACCCGTCCATGCTCGAACCATCAGCATCAACCGAGTAACATCGTACCTCGCTCTCGCCATCGGCATTCCAGACAAAAAACAGAGATATCTGAAGGTTGACCATCCTCCCCTCTCCCATCGAGAGTAACGCCACTTCCCCTCACTCCATCAGCTTCGAAGCCTCCAGAACGAGTCCATCGGTCAGACCCCATCCGACCGTCGACCGTAGCCCCCCTCCCCGAATCGCACCATGGCTCAACAACAAGCCTTCGACTACTATCAACTACCGCAGATGCCTCAATCAATGGTGCGTAGCAGTCCGTCCTTTTCTTGACCGATGAGTGCCACTTTTCCCGACTTGAACGTAACCTTGACGTTCCGTCTCACCCCCACAAACCCATTTAATTCCCTTGCCACAAGTCGGAAATCCGTTTCCAAAGAAGAAGAGGGAAAACAACTAACACGGCCCTCGTCTAGAGCCCTCCCGAGCTCTCCCCGCACTCCTTCTACGACACCCAGGCCGACTTCAGCGCCGACTCGGCCCCGTCGCGCGGCTCCCCCGTCTCCCCCGTCTTCCCGGCCGCCTCGTTCCAGCTGCCCCCGCCTTCCGGCGGCGACTGGCCCGCCTACTTTGAGAAGCCGGCCGTCTCCCCGGACCTCGACGTCTTCTACGGCGAGGCCTTTGGCAGCCCAATGTCCTTCCTCTCGTCCCAGAACCTCACCCTGAGCCCCGCCGCCGAACCCGCCGACCTCATGTCCGACGCCGTCGCCTTTGGCCGCGAGGGCGTCAACGACACTCAGCCCGTCTTCCAGAACCTCGACGCGCCCGCTCGTCCTCAGAAGCAGCAGCAGCAACAAGAACAACAACAACAACAGACCAAGTTCCCGCGTCCCGCGAGGACGACGACATCCACGCCCCGCCCCCGGCAACAACAGCAGCAGCAGCAGCAGCAACAACAACGACAAGAACAACAACAACAACAACGAGAAGAACAAGAACAACTAGAGCGGAAGCAAACGGCCCCCAGAGGACCTCGCCGCGCAACCGCAACGACCTCAAGCGCAAGTCGTCGTCGTCGTCGTCGGCGTCGTCGTCCTCCCCCTCGCGCTCGGCCTCCCCGGAACCCCCGCCCGCCGCGCGCGGCGGCAGCACGCCGACCCCTCCAAGAACCCGCACAACATGATTGAGAAGCGGTACCGGGTCAACATCAACGAGAAGATTGTCGCCCTCCGCGACGCCGTCCCCTCGCTGCGCTGCGCCGTCCAGCAGCAGACCGAGAACCAACAGCAGCACCAGCACCAGCAGGCGGCGGGCGGAGCAGGTGGTGGAGCAGCAGGCGGCGGAGAGAGCGACGGGGTCCCTGATATCGTCGAGGAGCTCGGCGGCCTCATGCCGGCGCGCAAGCTCAATAAGGCGACGATCCTCAGCAAGGCGACCGAGTACATCACGCACCTCGAGAAGAAGAACGGGCAGCTGTGGAAGGAGAACCAGGAGCTCGAGAGGAGGCTCGCCGAGGCGCTGCGCTGGCAGAAGGCGGAGGCCGAGGCGGGGCCGTTTTGGTCGTGAGGGGGGGGCGTCGTCCGCGGCACGGTCTCTTGAACTATTGCGCAGAATACGGATACGAAAAAGAGACAGAAAACCACTTTTTGGGGCGGGTTCAAGGGGTTAGGGGTTACGAACGCCGGGGGGAGGGACTGTTTGCGACATTGTTCATGTGTTTCCAACAAAAAAGGGCGTTTCTTACGGCAAAGGGGGGGAGGAGAGGTGGTTGTGGTTTACTTTTATATCCCTTTTTGTTTCTCGGGAGAAAGAAGAAAAAAATGGCCTTTTTTTTTTGGTATACCACAGGGACGGATGGGAGGTCTCGTCTCGTTTTTTTTTTCTCTCCCTCCTCGTCAAAGAATGGGCGTTTTTGGGGGATGAATGGAGGATCGGTTTTTCTTCTTTATGAAAACGTGACGACGTCTTGATGTGTCGGGGTTTGGCAATGGCGGGCCGGATCGGGAGCTCCCTTTGGCTTCTTTTTGTTTGGCCATCACACACTCCACCACCCACACTATATTTTTATTCCTATTTTTATTTTTATCTTCTTCTCCTTTTGCCATCTCTTGCCTCGGTGGTGGACGATGCGGATGATGAAGAATGTGTCCCCAGCACGCGGTAGCCGTGGTCGCTGGTCGTGGTTCGTGAACGGTCCAAGACTCGAGCAGCTCCGACACGACATGCCGGCCTCCTCGCCGCGGCCCGCGACTAATCTCGGAAACGACATTTGACTTTCCCCTGCGGATTCCCAAGGCGGGCCACGAGCGCTGAATCCATAGACCTTTGGGGGGGGGCATCCCGTCCAGCCCAGCAACACGCTATTTCTTTCTCGGCAGTAACCCAGATTCGGACGACGCAATCCCGTCACGCCAGAGTTAATTCCGAAATCGGGCGCAGCCATTGAAGCCGCCGTCGCGGTCCCACTCAACCAGCACCTCGCATCCCTGCTCTCCCCCACCGACGGCGCCGGGAGCGATTGGTTTGCAAGCCAGACCGCGTCGTCCTGGCCAGAGGAAAGAAGCTCCGACGGTGCCCCCTCCTCCCTCGCGCAGACTCACCGGTTCAGAGCCGCCGGGGTTGATGTTCCGGGACGGCGCACGGGCGGGGGCCGTCGCGTGCGGGCCGGGGAGCGTGCGCGGGACTGCCGAGCCGTGCAGGAATTAGGCCTGGTCAAAGGGGGGTTGTCGGCGGAACGGTCTTGGAATGGCGAGTAGGCGACGCGGCCGGGTCCTGCAGCGACAGCATGCTGTTGCTGTTGCTGCTGCTGCTGCTCTGGATGACCCAGCAAGACGCAAAGCTTGGTAGGGTCGAAGGGGGAGGTGTTGATGGACGCGTGTTCCGGTGTGAGGAGTGGTGTGGGGAGCTAGAATGCGGACCTAAACTGGATAGTGGTACTACCGTAGTAGTAGTAGTAGTAGTAGTAGTAGTAGTTCTAGTAGTAGTAGTAGCTACTACTACTACGTAGGTAGGTAGGTATCTAGACTCGTATATCAACAACCAAGGTAGACCTTGCTGGACCACGTGTGGACGGTGTGGTGCCGGGCTGGAGGCTGTTTCTTCCCCCGTGGCGCTCCGCCGGGACTCGACCTTGTTCAAACCGTCTTTGGTGAGACTGCTCGCCTCTCTGCGTCTTGTTCGCAGGAGAGATCCTTGGGGGGGGGGGGGGGGGGAAAGCTTGTTTCGATGTCGTCTTCAAGCTGGGGCATCATCATGGTAGCCGGCCCTGCTCAACCACCCACACACACGCACACCCCTTTGCGGGTCGGGCTTAGGGGCTCGGGCCGACCGCCCAGCGGTAGCGAGGTCGCCATGAAAGGGGATCTGAGCAACGGCTCTGTATCCACGTCGTGGAGGTAGAGAGACATGGACAATGGGGGGGGGGGGGGGTGACCTCGGCGATTACCTAACAAGGAGTCATGGTCCCTCGATTATGTCAGCAACGGACGATTTACATGTGGGTCGGGCCGGGCTCCACAATCCCTCGGAGGCTTTTGCTTACGATACTCGCCCGTCATGCATCGTGCCATTATGCCATGTGCGCCAGTATAGGCATGGTTTGGCTATTAGGATGTGATGCCACCTCCCCCTAATTCCGGGCGAGGGAGCCAAGGACCTGATTTGGATCTCCCAGACACGGGTCACGGGCGCGGACACTAAGCAAGCCGTTCATGGCCCGCACGGCGGCCACTTTTGGCGGCCGCATCAAAACGCCTCCCCCCTCCTCCGCCTTCGCCTTGGGCAAAAGCGCCTACACGTGTGAATGCATGCCGTGGATCCAAGGGTCATCGTCGACAAGGCCCAGCACCGTTCCTGCGACCCCTGCAGTAACCCTCTCTCTCTCTCTCTCTCTCTCTCTCTCTCCCCCCTTCCGCCCCGCTGCCAGGATATCTTGGGTGCCCGGCTGGCTACCCGGGTAGGCAGCGGGCGAAGAGGGGCGCGAGAAGTGCGAGGCGGGCACGCGCCGCAGCAAACCCCACCGAGTCCCCGCCCGCCGACAAGCACCCCGGCCGGGGTGTGACCCAAGGAGGTCGACATGGCAAGGGCTTGCGCCTGCTTCCGGGCGGTCCATCGGGTGCGGGCGGTGGTGGAAGGAGGCGCGGAAAACCATCTCGGCGTGGACGCGACAGCGGCCGTGTGGAGGCTTAGTATGTAGCCCCCTCCCCGCCTCCCCCTGTCAGAGATCCATTCTTTAGGCTGGACGACGCGTCGGACTGTCCCGATAAAGACTTGTCGGCTTTCGGCTCCCAGAGTGCGAGCACGAGACCTGCTGCCCCCCCCCCTCGGCGGCACGGAGTGTTCCACATGGCCTAAATCCGCTCATTGACACCCTACAAACATTGACACGGTTGTACGACAAAGACACGACGTATGGCTAGGTCAGTTCTTGGTCGTTGCCGATGAAAGGTGACTCCAGTTTGTTGTTTGGTTTTGGGGGGGGGGGGGGGCTTTGGACAAGAACCACCCGGGAACGGGGCGGCCCGAGCCGGTCATCACGGGAACGCCGCCCGTCTATTTAATCAAGAGGCGCATCCGTTCCCACCCACCTCCGATCCGAGATGACGGCCCTCGTCGTGGACGCGGGACGCGGGCGGCCCCCGCTCGTCGTCTTCGGCCTCGCCGCGCGCATCCGCCCGGAGGCCCCGCGGGTGGTCGCCGGCGTGTGCTCTTCTTGCCTCGCCGTGGAAAAGGGGGGGGGGATGGCTCGAATAGTGTCGGGTGCCCCCTAATGGTAGGATGACGACGTGAACTGGGGGACGAGCACGGCCGCGGCGTCTGCGCGAGATGAAATGCAGGGCGTCTGGGCTTCCGGGTCTGGGGGTCGGCCATGCGCAGGTGGACAGGTCGGCGTTCGTGTACCGTCGCCGAAGCACATATGAATACGCTCCTAGTCTCATTCTTTTCTTCTTCTCAACTTTGTCCTCACCTCGACAGGCAACAGCCCGGCGGTGTGCGGTCCCTTTGAGAGCGGCCGCTCGCGGTCCCGATGAGCGCCCCCCCGCCGACGAGGCCGTAGTCCATCGACGTCGCGCCGGGGAAGAGCCCCGAGGACGGGGTAGTGGGGAGAGGCAAACGCCGTAGGGACTGGAGCTTGTTTGGGCCAGCAGAGCCTGGGGCGAGACACGGGTGACAAGACGTCGTTGGCGGACCGGAGTGACGCCCCAAGTAAAACAGTTCCAGGGTGGAACGCGATGCCGCGATGACCCGGCCGTGGGTCTCGTTGCGCAGGCATTCTTGTTCAGAATCCGGCCGCGTTGAATACAAGTTTTCTATACGCTCGGGTAGGCTACATGGGCTATTCTCACCCTCGTTGGCGACCGGTTTCTCGCGTGGGTGTCGTTCCGAGGCCGTCTTGAAACCATCAAAAGGCCGAGTCATCTACTCAAGACTGCATGGGCCATGTGTAACGAAAGGCTACCGTACATTTATTTACTTTGCCAAGTGACAATGGACGACGAGTTCTGGCTGACGACTGGGTTCGCAGTGACGTGAAAACGGATACTTCTCTCTCGCCACGGGCGCGGTTCGTGCTGCCTCCCATCGCCTGGGCACCTTGTCGCAATCTTGCCCGGATCCCAGACAAGACGTAGCATACAGATGAATGCTTTTGCTGTCTTGGCTCAGGCTGATGGTGTCCTTTTCAGCGCCCTGGCATTTTCATCCCTGCCAGGGCGATGTTCGATGATTGAGTGCATTGAAGGCGAGCTTGATGGAGATTAAAGAGTCTTCTCGGAAAGTGCGTAAACAGAGGTTTTACGTCGCCTCTATAGAAGCGCACCCATCTTCGAGCAATAGACTTGCAGATGTCGGCCAATCTACACACGGCGGACAGAAGTCGAGAAATATGGCACAACAGAATCGGCCATCAACCCAGACCGGCGAGCCTGTCGCGGATGGTTCCTCCTCAATCGGAGGCCTCTCGACGGGCGAGTCGAAAGCTTCGCCGGGGTCCAGCATCATGGAACTCCGTCGCGTCCGTCGTCGGCGTCGACCTCGGCCCCATGCGGCCGGGATGCGTCCCGCCCGACTGCGTGTTCGGGGTCCACGACGCAGAGAGGAAGGAGTGGGCGCTGGCCGAGCCTTTGGACCTCGTCCCCGCCAGTAGCACGAACGGAGGCTTTGCCGACTGGGAGGGCGTGCTCGGGAGGGCCTACAGCCACTTGGAGCCGGGCGGGTGCCCCGAGATCCAAGACAGCGTCTGGCCCCTCGCCTGCGACGACGGCACCCTGGAGGCGGTCGCTCTCGGGTCCTTCGCCCGTGTGATGGGCTGGTCCAAGAGGGGACGGTCCTTTGTGCCAGTATACGGGAGGAACTCGGGGATCCGAGCATGCATGCCTGCTGGGATCGATACATTACACACGGCCGTAAACCATTGAAGGCTGGCGAGGAGTAATCTTCAGATACGTAAGAAGATTTGTTGATGCTTGTATCCTACTTCCTATCAAGAAGTTGGAAGTAGTATCAACTTTATGACGCCATATCTCGAGTACATGGAAGAATCCAATACACATATGGCCATTTAGCGATATGCACCTTCTCTGCTATGTTCTCTCCCGACCTTTGACAACTTCACCTTTTCTGTTCCTCTTTTCCCTTTGTCGTTCTTCACAACCAATCCACGCAAGATCTTGAGCAGCAAGTCATTCTCTTCGTACACCATTTCTTCTTGTTTCTGACCGACTACTCAGAGCTTTCACGATGCCAAACTCCCAGGATCCCCGCGAGCGCCCCTTTAAAAAGGCATCTCAGACGACGCCCGCAAATAAAACAGCCGCAAGTCCCAGAGGAATATTCTGGTGATGACGAGAAGCCGCCCTTCCGGCCTTCTTTGCGGAAACACTGCGGCCGGTGTTCCGCAGGGAGAAGAAGACTATGGGATTCCAAGAGCCGGCCGCTTTCGCGCTCCAAGAGGATGCCGAGACCCGTGTGACTGCAATGTTTGAGGGTGAGCACTTGTCGTTACTAGAATCGATTAGCATGGTAGGTTCTATACTAACATGCATCTCCATGGGTCTCCAGCTAGTTGCTCACCGTGGGCAGAGAGATACTACTGCGAACAAGGACAGCTTCTACTTGAGAACGCCGCCCCCCAACGGCTGAAGAAGAGCGCGGGGCAGACAGAGCAGAATACCGGTAGTGGCGAGAACGACGGCCGTGGCGGCACCGAAGGACGGCGAGAGTCCTGCTTGGGCAAATTAGCAAGCCTTCAAAGCGCCGAAGGAAACGAGGTCAGCCGGGCTAGCAGAGGCAGCAGCTCAGCTATATCAGCAAGGTACTGATGTAAATGATGGTGCGGATGACGGCTACAAAGCATTATCAATGGGGCAGACCACAATGCCATATCTGCCCTAGCGCCAACCCCATCTGCCGCGCTTATTTCAGGCAAAAAAGGAACAGGTGACCCCCTGGCCTTGTTGTTGGGGGCGGCAATGCATCCGGATCTGCGGGGTAATCAAACGGTCCCGGGTAGCAATCACTGCTTGACCAGCCTGCCCTCCTCCCAGCTCCCAACCTTTGAACAGCACCAAGACCTCTGACGACAGGAGCGTGAGAGTCCAAAGTCGGAAAAAAGAAAAAGGAAAAAAAAACACACAGACTCGGACAGTCGGCAAGCATCGGCCAGAGATCGCCATGGCTCCCGGACCGGGTTCTCCGGCGGCGCGGCCTCGGGGCAAGCGGGTTTCGGCCCAGCACACGCTGGAGCGGGTCCGCAACAACCAGCGCCGGCACCGCGCCCGCCAGAGGGAGTACACCGCGGCGCTGGAGGCCAGGCTCGGGGACGCGGAGCGGACCGTGTCCGCCCTCGAGCAGCGGGTCGAGTCCCTGCAGGCCGAGCTGCGGCGGCTCCGCTGCCGGGGCGGTGGCGGCGGCGGCGGCGGCGTGCACGCAGGGCAGCACGGCGCGTCGCCGGCACTGCCTCTCGGTGGCCGCGGCGCAGCGCCCGATGCCGTGTTCGACGGAGAGACCGCCGAGGCTTCGGGTCTCTGCGCGACCCTGCCCACCTTGCCATACTCTCTGGGAGAGCCGTCTTTCGAGCCCCGGACGCGGGCCGGTGCCGATACCTTGGCGCTCGCCGATGGCGCCGGAGACCCTTGGGCGGTTTCTCCGAGAACGCAGCCGCCCGAAGCAGCTGCCGTGCCGCGGGCCCCGATACTCTACGACGTGTCGTGTGCGCTCGAGCCGGGCCCCGCGGTGCCGCCCGCGCAGTTCACGAGCACAGACGGGATCCTCCTCCCCGCGCCGGCCGCGCTCGACGGGTCGTGGGCGCACACGGTATTACCGCACTCCTCCCGTCCGCCCCCCTTTCGGAACCGGCTGCTCACTGAACTACTTGTCGGGGCAGCAGAACCCGCGGGCCCGCCTCGCAAGCCCGGGAAGCCCGCCGCCGCTGTGCCTACCCGGCCACGTGTTTCGGTCGGCGGCGGAACAGCTCCCGGAGGCGGCGGGCGCCGGCCGCGAGCCGCCCACGGTGCCCTGCTCCCAGGCGTACGCGCTCATCGCCCGGCGAAACGCCAGAAACGTCGGCCCCGAAGACGTCGCCGCGTGGCTGTGGAGCGGCTTTCGCGCGTCGCTGCGGGACGGCGAGGGGTGTCGCGTGACGACGGACCTGCTGTCCAGCCTCCTGGAGTTCGTCAGCGTCGCGTGACCATCCCGTCCCCCTTGACGGCATCGCCAGGGCGCTGTGGGGGCTGGCCGGGAACCCCCCCCCCCCCCCACGTGTAATCTGTATCCGCGATGCTCAAACGTCGCCCGGGTGATTGAGAGCAGATGTTTATTTTTTTTTTTGCGGCCGAGAGTCGGGGCCGTAAACCGGCTGTTCGGGGCAGGGGGCTGGGAAAAGCCGGGGTCAGGAACGGAGGCGTTGGCGAGGGATGAGTCGCCGGGCGCATCTTCCGCCGAGCAGACCTGGTGGAAGGGGGGCGCTGCCGTGCGTCGGCGACTCGCCGCTTGAGACCGGGTAATTGTCATAGTCCCGTTGGGTGTCATTGAGTCAGGGGTGAGGGTTGGGGGAGGCTTCAGATCCCAAAAGGTGCCGCCGATAGCTGTGGCAGGCCGTTGGCCGTACTGAGGATCGGCGTCAACAGCTTACCTGCTCCGGGTTCGCCCACAACATGACGGGGTCAGGAACAAAAGTCTGAACAAGTCGGGGATAATCTCTTTGCTAATCCTGTCTGGACGGGGGCCAAAAAGCACCCCCTGAATCCGGTGCAACCATGTTCGGGGGATGCTACCCCGTTTGCTGCCGGATATGGAGCCTGTGGATCGTGAGTATGCTTACCCCGCGTACGGGATTCCTGGTCTGGCCGGCGTTCCCCTCTAAAGAAGCAGCCGTCCCCCGCAGGCTTTGCTAGTCCTGGTTGGGGGCGGGCGACCGAGTCTAATCTCGTGGCCTGCAAGGTCATGGCCATCGCCGCCAGTCAACCATGAGCCCCCTTCCCCCCCTCCCTCCCCGGTCATCTGGGGAGCGCACCTAGTCAGCCATCACCCACGGGACCAACCAGGTTGTGGTCCGCCTGCGAGAAACAGGGCACAAACGACATTGGCACGATCCGCACATCTCCCGGGACGTGGCCACGGTAGTTGGTAGCGGCGGGAGTGGCAGCTCAGGCGCTCGGGGAATGATAAATACCGGCCACGGGCCAACGCCGGCCGTCTCGGGGCCACTTGCGAAAACGCGCCACCAAGTCAACCCAAACCCGCCGTCCGCAGCAGCCGCCATGAGGCCTTGTCGCCCCTTTGTTCTTCTTCACCTCCCCCCCTGGCCGTCGGGCTCGCCCGCGGCGCGACCGTCGAGGACTGCGAGTCCCTGGCGGGCCGGCTGAGCCTCCCGGACACGGCGGTGCTCGGGACGGCCTTCGTCGCGGCGGGGACCAGGGTCGCCCTCCCGGGCAACCACCCGACGTGCGCGCAGCCGTCGCAGGTCGCCGACGTCGACCTCTGCCGCGTCGCGCTCCTCGCGACGACCGGGCCGACGAGCAACGTGTCCCTCGAGGCCTGGCTCCCGCTCGACTGGAGCGGCCGCTTCCTCGGCGTCGGCAACGGCGGCATGAACGGCTGCATCAAGTACGCCGACCTCAACTACGGCGCCTCGCACCGCTTCGCCACCGTCGGCACCAACAACGGCCACGACGGCACCTCGGGCGCCCCCTTCTACAACAACCCCGGCGTCCTCGAGGACTACGTCTACCGCGCCGTCCACCTCGAGGCCGCGCTGGGCAAGGCCGTCGCCGCCGAGTTCTACGGCGAGCCCCACACCAGGGCCTACTACCTCGGCTGCTCCACGGGCGGCCGCCAGGGCTTCAAGGAGGCCCAGTCGTTCCCCGACGACTTTGACGGCATCGTCGCCGGCGCCCCCGCCTTCAACCTCAACGCCCTCCAGTACTGGACCGGCCGGCTGTTCCTCAAGACGGGCGCCAGCGGGGACGCGCGCTTCCTCACCCCCGCCCAGTGGGCCCTCGTCAACGACGACATCATGGCGCAGTGCGACGGCCTCGACGGCCTCGAGGACGGCATCCTCGAGGCCTCGGACCTCTGCCGGTACCGCCCCGCCGAGCGGCTCGTCTGCCGCCCCGCCGACCCGTCCGAGTCGTGCCTCACCCGCGAGCAGGCCGCGACGGTCCGCGCCGTCTTCTCCCCCGAATACGGCTCCGACGGCCGCCTCATCTACCCGCGGCTCCAGCCGGGCACCGCCCTCCCGGGCCTGCTGCTCGGCGGCCGCCCCAACCAGTACCCCCTCGACTGGTTCCGCTACGCGCTGTTCGGCGACCCCGCGTGGGACATCTCGACGCTCGGCCCCCGCGACTACGACGCCGCCGCCCGCCTCGACCCGTTCAACGCGTCCACGTGGCAGGGCGACCTCTCGCGCGCGCGCGACCGCGGCGTCAAGATCCTGCACTACCACGGCATGCAGGACCCGGCCATCAGCGCCGAGATCTCCCAGGCCTACTACGACCGCGTCTCGCGCACCATGGGCCTCCCCCGGCCGAGCTCGACGCCTTCTACCGCTACTTCCGCATCTCGGGCATGGGCCACTGCAGCGGCGGCACCGGCGCCGCCCTCATCGGCGGCAGCACCAACGGCTTCGCGTCGTTCGACCCCGACGCCAACGTGCTCGCCGCCGTCGTCCGCTGGGTCGAAGAGGGCGTCGCGCCCGACTACATCCTCGGCAGCCGCAGGTCGCCGGCCGGCGACGTCGACCTGCAGAGGAGGCACTGCAAGTACCCGGCGCGCAACGTGTTCAAGGGCGAGGGCGACCCGAGCAAGCCCGACGGCTGGGAGTGCGTCTGAGATGCGGCTCCGGGGGTGGCGGACGGGGGAATGGCCGGTCTGCCGGGCAACGTTTTTTTTTGGGGGGGGGGGGGGGGGGGGTTTCTTTTGTTCATCTTTCCAGTGTCACACATCACGTCTCTTTTGCGAGATTGTCGTCGCAGCTTTGTAGTCTCGCCACGCAGGCCTGAAAATACAAAACAGCAATCATCGGACCGACACTTGCCGAGTTCCGTTGTCTTTTGCCGAGCCGGCGCTGCTGTTTTCCAAGGAAACCCGGTCAGTGATCTACAGCTTCGACTGCCGAGACCAAGACAAGCTGGTTGCGTCGACGATAGACAAGAACAAGGGATGCTGGGCGCACGGAGAAAACGCCTCGGAACCAGGTCACACACGCTGCCACAGTCGAGACCAGAGGGGGCGCATCAAGGCTTCTCAGCAAACCGCGTAACCACTTCACGAATATTAATCTTCTTTATAACCCCCTGGTTAGTCTATACGGTTCCCAGAGGCTAGTAGGTAACAGCACATATCCATTACAGCGCGCCGGCTGCCGCGTCTCTCGTCTTCATTTCCTCGAGAATAACCCATTCTCAAAGGGGGGGGTTTTCACCGTGATTCATAGAAGCCATGTCCCTTTTCTTCTTCTTCAAAACTCCTCCCCCAAAAGGGAACGCACCCTCTAGTTGTTCCAGGGGACCTCGCACCAGGAGTCGGAGCCGGTGGCGCCGGCCGACGTGCAGAACTCGCGGAACTTGCAGTTGTCGATGGCGACGAAGTCGGAGTGCGGGCCGGTGTTGAGGACGCACTTCATGACGTTGTCCTCGCTCTCGGTGTAGAGCGGCCAGCCGGGGCTCGACGGCGCGAGCTTGTTGCTGTTGTTGCACGCGACGGCCGTGATGGTGTCGTTGGCCGTGCCGTCGGCGTTGGTGCAGTGGCACTTGTTGTAGGTGGCGCACGCGTTGGCGCCGGCCGCGAGGGCGGCGAGGAAGACGAGGGCGGCCTGCATTGCGGAGAGCGAGCGTGTGTGTACGGAGTAATATTATGTTTGGAAGCGACTGTGTTTGGAAGAGGGCGTGGCGTGGGACGGCGAATCCTGTTCGAGGCAGACGAGGGCCAGGCCACCAAGCCGGCACTTTATACCCTTGGCATCTTGTCTTTCTTCTGGAAGCCTTTCGGCGAATATATCACCGGGGATACCGTCTCCACACGCTGGCGAGCTTGTTCGGTTTCCCCAAGGCGGGCTCCGGGCTCCCAATCGGAGAACCCGAGCCCTCCCCAGCGGCGATCGCAATCTGCAAAACAACATGCGACCCTGACTCGCGCGCCCGGGGACCGCTGCCTACCCCGACGTATCCGTACCCTGCGGCGTTCCTGTGCGTATTTTTAACCCGGGTATGCGTGCCGTCCCCTCGCCCCCCCCCCGTAGCCGCGGTTCTACGCATCGTTGTTTGAAGCGTTCCTCGTTGTGCCGCGCAGCGAGGCCCGTCTTGCGCCGTCTCCCCTGCTTCGGTGTTCCTCCGCGAGACTCGACGCCGCTTGGGGGGGACATCGTCGATACACCATAGCCAGTGCTTGTCCGGGCGTTGGTTAGTCTTGGGACACGCCGGGCAACTCGACGGCAGTCGACGACGATGAAAGCCGCGAGAAGCCCGTCGTTTTTGCCCTCCGGCTGAGCTTCGCGCCGGCTAGAAAGAGCGATTTTCTTTCGCGGGGGGCATGAACTGCCAGGGGGAAGCTGTACAGGCAACAGGGGTCCATTTCTATATTGCTCATGTCGCTACCGATCGGAGTGTAACATCAGAAGCGTCCGCTCGATGCCTCTGCTAATCGGCCTGCTTGCACGCGGAGGGGGGGGGGGGGCCGGTACTCTCTGGTTGAGCTTGAGCCTGCACAGACGCAGACGCAGAATGGATCCATCCGTGTGCACGACGCCAACCATCCTGAGCCCCTGACTCTAACGGCTAAGAGGAACACGAAAACCTGTTTGTTGGAGGTGTGCAGGTCAGCCTGTTCTCCTCACAGCGGCGGCCTGCCTACAACTTTGAGGAAAAGCAAGGGCGAGTATACCCTGCCCCGCTCTCTGGCTGTCCTACACCCAGCTCTTATATAGGTACTCTAAACACACTGACCCTAACCAGTTTACATCTCTAATGCCAACTCTAACCGGAATCTCAGCCTATATTCCAGCTCATTCTACTCATCGGCTTGTTTTTACGATTTTCTAAGGATTTTGTATGTGAATAAGGAGAAGGAGGATATCAGGGAGCATTTTGAGGGAAAGTGGGACGAAACCTGAGATTATATGAGAGCTGGGGGGGGGGGGGGGGGGGAGCAGGATATCGCCGTCCAAAGAGAAATCCCGAGCGTGTTCCTTCGCGGGTTCTGATATGTGGCCGTGAAGCTCTCGCACTCCTCTTCTTCCCCGACCATTCTGTGGTCTGCGGCCACTGCCAGTAAGTATTACCCCGACACTGGCCGGCTGCCTTGAGACCGAGACCAGAAGAGGTGTCGCCTTTGTCTCTGTTGATGATGCAACTGTCAGAGCTTCACGAGTCGAACCTAGCATGGACACCCGGCGTTTGTGCTCGTCCTTGCCACGCGGGTCATGGTGTCTCATCGAGCCACGTCACACACTGTTGCAAAATGTATTGCTGTTGTTGAACGCAGGTCCTCAACACCTCCGGACTTCGCGTTGGCACCCATGCCCGTCGTGTGCAGGGGCACGGAACGGCATCATGATGAAACCGTCACATTGCGTCTCTTGACGAGAGCAATAAACATACGCCGCGACCTTCTCGGTGCGGCTTTTTCCAAGTCAGGTCCTATACTCCAGGACGCTTGCCCTAGGTACCCATGGGCCATGATCCCAACAACGATATCAAACTGACAAACTGATAACCAATTCTCCCCGTGAATGACGTGATCGGGTAGTACGGAAACAGTGCACGGCTTCTCACGGCAGCATCCCGCTGAAGGGGAATGGCGGTGAATCAAGCCGTTTCCGGCATGCAAAGGCCTGCTCCTAACACATGGGCCTAATCGCAACTTCCCGGCGGCTGAGATGGCATCTCAGATCGGGCCGACCCGATCTTTACGGCGTTGGGCCGATTCATAAAACTTCTTTACATCGTCATCGACCCTGAGGACCCGCCTCAGCTTTTCCTCGTCGACCCCTTCGATCTTGAGGCCTGATAGAGTCCGCGCCCGGCTCAGCGCCACGTAGGCCTGCCCCTTCTCGAATGTTTTGCTTAGGTTCACAATGACGCGGTCCAGGGACATGCCCTGGCTCTTGTGGATCGTCATGGCCCAGCCCGGGGCAAGGGGGATCTGCGTCCGTGACAGGTAGTCGCAGGGAGCCTTCTCGTCCGCCTCGTCAACGACCTCGGTGACGATGGCGTCAGGACCAACCACGCGGCGTCGACCGTTGGCGAACTCGACCACGGGGACTAGACGTAACACATCAGCAAAAGGCCAGCAGAATAAAGCCCTCTCCAAGCGGGACCGGAGGGGCGTTTTACTCACATAGGGCGGGCGTCCAATCGGTCTCGGGCGTCTCGGGCGTCTCGGGCGTCTCGGGCGGATTCATGTTATCGAGAAACTCTCCCATGACTCTACATCTCTCCTTGGCGGCAAGGTAGCCGTACGGGTCCTTTTCGTAGTTGCGTCCGTGTGGTTCCTTGGGCTCGTATTCTGGAGGGAGAGGTGCAAAGTCAACAATGACGCCCTGGCTGCCATTGCACAGTTGGCCGTCTACGTCGATCTGCGATGATTTGGGTAAGTGAACTCGGCAGTTGGTCTCAATCTGTATGCTCAGATCCGTGGTCGGGCAGGGGACCTCACGTTTGCAAGCAATATGACAGGCATATCAACCTTGAGTTTCAGCAACACGGGGTACCGACGATCACTTTTCAGGCGGTTCTTTTCTCGGGCTGCGCGTTCGGTGCGTTCTTTTTTCTGTATCGTATGGCTGGTCAGTATATCCATTGTATTTCGATCTGGCGGGGGGTCTTACACTGCCCTTGTCATTTGGGTAAAAGTCATCATAGCTGGCAAACGCCACCTCTCTGCCTTTGAGTAGTTTGAACTGTGTCTTGTTATAGTTGTTTACTTGCTCTGTATGGGTGAACAGACGAGTGGCGTTGTCTACTTGGGTGTCGTGTTCCAAAAGGAGGTCCACGTCGCTCTTGTCGAGCTCCTCTCCCAAACGGCACTTCTGGAGGACCCCGACGAACCGCTCCTCCCGCTGGCGGTGAACCTTTGTCAAGTGCACGTACTTGAAGTCGCACATGCCCCATTCGAGAGACTTGAACGCCCACTTATCGCGGTCCTTGAAGCAGCCGTGGCCATTGGGGCAAACATACGGGAGCGAGGTACCCCTCGAGACCTCTTGCATAGATGCACCGCACTCGAGGCAGTTCTGGAAGGGCTTCACCGGGGGCAGCTGGCAAAAGTCGCCGACGGCGATGACCTGAACGCCCCCGAACGGCTTCTCGGCATTCATTTGGTCGGCATAATTCTTTGATCTTGTTCGGGCGTATCGCATGACGGCGCTGAGCCGTTCAAAAAACTGGTTCTCGACCATGCTGATCTCGTCGATGATGACGACGTCGGTTTTCTTAAACCGCTTGCTGGTGCGGCGATTTTGAGACTTTTTTTCAAGGTTCGCCAGTGGTCTTTTGACGTCGTTGGCCGTCCATCCGGCGTAGTGGAACGTTGTTTGGCCGCCAATGTTGTCGGCGGACAGGCCGGTGGGTGCAAGGAGGTGGACCTGCTTGTTCATGGCCATGAACCTGCTGTAGAGGGCCTTTACGAGAACGGATTTGCCGCATCCGCCCGACCTGCAGGCATTGAGAACAAAGTGTAAGTTGACGCGCGCCACGGAGACAAGCTTGGGCTGGATGAGACGGCACCCTCAGTGTGGTGACTACGTACCCAGTAATGAACAAGTTGTGGCCATCCACGGCAAGGTCCATGGCTTCTTGTTGTTCGCTGCATAGTACGCACTCTGGCTGTGGGACCGGCTCATGGGTTTCGACAGGTGGGTGAGAATGATGCCCTGCAGGGGCCGGCTCGCCGAGCAGTTCACGGAGCTCCTCGCTAGACCTTTCCTTGTTGAGCCCAGCCTCAAGAAGCTTCACCTGAGGGCACGTCAGCCTCGCGTTGATTGTACGGATGGAATTGCTCCCTCACAGCTTCTTCATAATTGCCACGTGACTTGTCTGCATTGTGGAACGTCAGCTGGAGAACCCCCGGCATAGACGAGATCCGATAGGCAACTCACAGCCAGCTTTGCTGTATCCGTCGGTCTGTTTTTTGCAGTCTGCCCAGTCCAAGAAGATGCCGCATTCCCTACCCCTCCAGACGGCATAGTACTTCTTTGGTTTGGGATTCTTGAGCAGGCCAAGGTCCGATTTCCGCTTGTACTTGGCCACGAGGCGTTGTACCAACGCGTCGTGCTGCTCCTCTTCGACGGAGGAGTGACCCGCCGAATCGTTGACATCCGAGGCCAGGCCGATGTCTTGTTCTGGCTCGGAGCGGTCATATCGTGGTCGCTTCGGCTCCGGAGGAGAGGGGAACGATCCGGCGCCAAACGATGATTGGCTGGCTGCGCTTGCTACTCATGGCTATAGGTAAACTAGGAGGAGGTTTGAACGTGGGCACACACCCAGAAACACGGGTCCTGGGGGGTGGAATGACGTACGCGAACTGTTTGCGTAGCTTGACTCCGCAGCAGCTGATTTCGAATCCCAATCTCCCTCAGCAGCCACGGTTACGGAAAAAAGACGCGTCCTGTGCAAAGACGCGTACGTGCCGAGTTTTAACGAGAGGGTGCTGGGACTCCCCTGAAAGAGGGTCAAGGTTTGTCGCGGCGTCACGTGCGAGGTACGACGGGGATGAAGATGCATCCTCCCGCCGTGGCTGCTGCCGCCACACTAGGCACGCAGGAGCGCAGAGACTCGGACCGGCTGCGCCACATTCTGCTGGGGTGGAGACGAAGGAAGAAGAAGAAGAAGAAGAAGAGAGAGGACGAAGAAAAGAAGGACGGAATGGAATTACGACGGTCCTGTTTGCTGCATCTTGGTCAGAGGCGAAACGCATCTACGCGAGATTGGTCTTCAAAGGGACTCGATAAGCCACTGCCGGCGAATGCATTCCCGGTTGGCGGAACGATGCAGATTGCTGCATTGCTGCATCTCGGTGGATTGACGGATTGCCTAAATGTTGCTGAGTAAGCCCTCGCAGCAAGCCGATTGCATCTACATATATTGTACAAAGTCTATATTGTGGAGCACGGAGTACCGATTAGGTATGATGCTGTCTTTGTGTTCAACGGTGCATAAAGTATCCGCAGATACAGAGTACAAAGTATACTGTTGACGATGTAACTGAATACTGAGTACGGATACGTACCTATGCTCGCTGGGTACCTATGTCCCACGGCGGAACCACACCAATCTGGCTGCACGGCGACCAATGGCATGGCATGCTGCTATTCGAATTAGGCAATAAAGGGAACGCCCGTTCCCACCCACCAGCAGCAGCATTGAGCCATGAATTCCCGGCTGCGGACGCCTGAAAGCAGCGCCGCACGTCCCACGCCAGCCGAGGACATTCGAGAGAGCAGCCGATGGCCGTTGATTCCCCTACTACATACTCGGTACATTACACCATAGTAGGTGGCAGACGATCCCTGGGCCGTGAGAGTTTATCGGCCTCCAACTTTGAAGAAGAAAACATCAGACGCCCAATAAATCCGGGGCTGGGGCACCGCCCTCCCGCTTCAAATGCAATCTTGAAACAACAACCCCCAAAACCCTCAAAGGCATGAATACCTCCCGACTGCCCGCTTTAACGACCTCAATGGCATACACTGCGCCCTATCTCTCTATCCGCGACGGCCTTTCGCCCTGTTGCGCTCCTCATCCCGCATTGCACGATAATGTCAGCATCGCCGCCCAAGCCCTGTTGTCGTTATGCATTGCACAGCTTGCCGCCGCCCCCAACTCTTGCATATCATATCGGGGCGTGTGCGCGTCGGGGGCTTGGACTCCCGACCGCCGACCCTCACGTGACTCCATGCGCCCGGGAAGCCTGGCCGAGCGTCCGCCGTCCGCCCCCGACGCGGGCTCCAACACGAGCCTGGCGTCCCAAAGAGGACGGTACTGGGCGGCCAAGCCAGGCACACAGCACAGAACCTGTCGTCCAGATGGGCAGTCGACCCCATCTTGGAAACACGGTCGACTCGACCCCACGGTCGTTCGGTCGCAATCCGGCCCCCCGGCGGCCCTCGAGCCAACACACTCGCGAGGGCGGGCGCTGGCTACCACTCCCGTCAATCGCAGTCAACATGGCACCGACTTACATGGCACCACCCCGCCGGCGCCCACGGAAAGCCACGCCTCGAGTCCACCAGGGCGAGAGCGTGACGTGCGCCGGCAGATGAGGCGCGGAGCTTAGCAGGGCGCGACCCCCGGTGGACTCGTTCAGCTGATGTCGGGGCATTGGAAACTCTGAGCCCGCCGAAGCATATCGAGTTTCCACTCGACGTGGTTCGGTAGGGGGAGGGGGGGCACGCCGCCTACCTATTGTACACGAATGCCGCTGCCAGCACGAGGAAAAGGCAAACGGCGGCAACGGTATTTAAGTTGCCATCCCCCTTCCGCCCCCTCGCTCCCCTCGGCCTCGGAGGGTGAAATGAGAGATGGTTGTTTTCGCTGCTCGACACTGGCAACGACAAGGAAACTAAGAGAACTCACAAGCAAAAAGAGGAAAGAAAAAAAAAAGGAGAAGAAAAGATACACCCGCACCAGATGCATCCGCCAAAGTCGCCCACCGAAAAGGCACCGCTGACGTCTCCCACGTCCTCCACCTCCACCGCCGACACCGCCTCCTCGGCGCCCACCCCGTCCGCCGCCGCCTCGTCCGCCGCCGCCTCGCCCAAGCCCGCGCGCGCCGCCTGCCCAAGATGAGCAACACGGACGTGCTCATCGTCGGCGCCGGGCCGACGGGCCTCACCCTCGCCCTCGAGCTGTCGGTGCAGGGCGTGCCCTTCCGCATCGTCGACAGGCTGGCCGAGCCCTCGGACAAGTCGCGCGCCCTCGTCGTCCAGTGCCGGTCGCAGGAGCTCCTCAGCCGCCACCCGCGCATCGCCGAGTCCATGCTGTCGGACGGCACCAAGGGGCCCGGCGTCAACGTCTACTGCAACCGCCGCCACCTCGTCACCGGCACCTTTGACGACCTCGGCATCGACGACACGCGCTTCCCCCTGCCCCTGTGGATCTCCCAGGCCGACACCGAGGCCGCCATGCTGCGCCAGCTCGAGGCCTACGGCGCCCGCGTCGAGCGCGGCGTGACGGCCGGCGACATCAAGCAGGACGGCGTCCGCGCCAGCGCCACCCTCGTCCGCGGCGGCGGGTCGGCCGAGGAGGAGGGGGAGGAGGGGGAGGAGGAGTCGGCCGAGTCGGCCGAGAAGAAGAAGCCGCGGGAGGAAAAGGAGATTGTGCGGGCAAAGTACATTGTCGGGTGCGACGGCGCGCACAGCGTCGTGCGGCACAGCGCCGACGTGTCGTTCGAGGGGTCGCAGTACCCGACGCAGTACATACTCTGCGACGCGCGGATGCGGGGCGAGTACGACGCCGAGCGCATCTCGCTCTTCCTCGGGCGGCGCGTCATGGTGGCGTTCCCGCTCAGGGACGGCGTGCTGCGCATGGTGGGCGAGCGGTCGTCGGGGAGCAGGCGCGAGGGCGACCCGGACGTGGCCGAGTTCCAGGCCTTTATGCGGGAGGTGATGGGGCCCGGGCCCGAGATCGGCGAGGCGCTGTGGCTCACGAGCTTCAAGTGGAACTGCCGCGGCGTCGACCGGTACCGCGACGGGCGGCTGCTGCTCGCCGGCGACGCGGCGCACATCCACTCGCCCGCCGGCGGGCAGGGCATGAACACGGGCATCCAGGACGCCGTCAACCTCGGCTGGAAGCTGGCGGCCGTGCTCCGCGGCGACGAGGAGGACGCCTTCCTCGACACGTACCACGCCGAGCGGCACCCGGTCGGGCGGCACCTGCTGGCGGGGACGGACCGCATCTTCAGCGTGGTGGCGTCGCAGAACACGCTCCTGACGGCCGTGCGCAACGCGCTGATGCCGTGGATCGTGCCGCGCATCTGGGGCAGCCGCGCGCGCCGGCTGGCCGTCTTCACCTTCATCTCGCAGATGGCCATCAAGTACCGGCGCAGCCCGATCGTCGGGACGGCCGTCGGGTTCGAGGGCCCCGTGCGGGGCGGGTGGCGGGCGCCGGACGGCGAGGTGGCCGACGAGCGCGGGGACGGGGCCGGGTGGCTGCTGGGGCTGACGAGCGCGCGCGACCACACCGTCTTCCTCTTCGCCGGCACGGACACGGACGAGGAGGGCCTCGAGAGGGCCGAGGAGAAGCTCGTGACGGACGGGCGGTTCAAGGAGTACGGCGTCGTCAAGGTCTACGCGGGCGAGACCGTCGGCCGGGGCGGCGGGTACAGGGACCCGGGCGGCGTGCTGCACAGGCGCTACGGGTTCGGCGGCGGGGGCGCGGGCGTCGTCGTCGTGCGCCCGGACGGGTACGTCGCCTTTATCGGGCCGGCCGAGTGCGTCGAAGAGTTTCTCATGATGTGAGGGGCGAGGGGTTGTTTGAGAGAGAAATGCTTTTGGGAGAAGGGCTTTTGAGACAAGGTTACCCATGGATTTGCAAGCGTCGGGGCACGAAAGGAGTTTTGTTTTTCCAGGGGTTTTTTTTTATCTGTTTTAATTCTTTGTCGGCGGCGGGAGCAAGGAACCTCCCCTCCAGGAACAGTCCCCCGCGGAATCTGGGTTGTGGTTTTTTTCTAGAAAAAGCAAGCTGTTACCATTGCCTTCTTCTTCTTTGAAACGGCGTGTTCCGACGCCGCGGCGTGGGGCCCCTTTCCCGCATTGCTCGGCCGTATTCTCGGCGGCCCTCCCGAACCAGGTTTGACGAGCTGGGGGAGCACCTCCCGCTTTCCGCTGCCTCCCGCGCGGGCGGGAGAAGATTTAAATGATGGGGGAAAATACCAGAGACCGAAAGACGGCCAAAAGTCAAAATTGAAAAAGAAAAGGGGGGGGGGGGGGGGGGGGCTTAACCGCCGAGGCGAGACCTCGGAGACTCCTCGCCTAGCCAAGCGCCGCCGCCCAGCCGACGCGGCAGAGCCTCGACGGCGCCATGAGACGGCGGCCGGACCCAGTCCTCTGCCTGGCCCTTTGTCTCTCTTCCTGCTTTGGCTACCCAGACGTCAGACGGCAGATCAGACTGATGCACTGCGGCGCTCCCCGCATCAACAAGACATCATTGCGGGTGCCTGGGGATTCGGACCGATTATGCCCTCAGGCCTGGTGGTCTCTTTGGGGTTGATGAGATTCTGGCCCTTGTCCCCTTTTCCCCCCAAAACTGCTCCACTGTAATAATTGTCGGGGGGAGCATGGAGTAAAGTGGGAAAAGCGAGGGAGATGATGTAACGGAGGGCCTCGTCGTCCTCCCCCGACGCCGACGATGCCTGTCGCGCATGCCTACGCGTAGTGCTTCGTACTTTGCCATATTCGCGAATGGGGTTTCCGTCAACCGCCCAAGCGGTTTGAGCTCCGGGCCAGGCTAGGGTGCGGCGCACATGACCAACAAGTCGGGCCTTTACCATCGCGTACTTTTTATCTCGGTCACGGCTGGCGGTCAACAGCGCCGCAGCGGCAACCATGGCAATCCGGACGGCGGCGACACTCCAGCCTCTCGGCTTGGCCGTTCGCTCCTTCTTCTTCTTATTCTTATTCTTCTTCCTCTTCTTCCTCCTCTTCTTCTTCCTCTTCTTCCTCTTCCTCTTCATCGTCGACAGGATACATGCAACGTATTTCCACGCTAGACTCTAGCGTCGCAGGCGTCCCTCGCCTAGAGCCGAGATCGACCTGGTTAAGCTTCGACCATGGGCCATGGCAGGGGACCCTGTCAAGCCCGTGTGGGTGTCCTTCGGTACGTACCGCTTCGTACCTGCCTGCTGTTTCAAAGCCGGGGTGGGTCCTGCCCGACGTCATCGGCCCCATTTTCGGCAGCGACCAAGAAACCGGCGTCGCTCCTTCCACGACAACGACAACGACGATAACGTCAACGCCCACGTTTTCCGCGTCCATCATGTACCTTGTACACGCGTTTCTCCCACCAAGCCACGCTTTCGTAGGTGCCATGGTGTTGTACTCGGTACCTTGATGTTGTTGCCCCTCTCGTTCTCTCTCTCGTTCTCTCTCTGTCTCTCCCCCCCCCCTCAACGCCAACCTCCGTCTTGCTCCCGCTCCATCGCACACTCGCACATCTTTCCGTCACAAGACTACCGGGTACGGGCACAATACGACACCGGCGCAGTCTACGCACGGGTACGCAACGGTGATCAACTTCAAGCATGCGGGATGCATATCACTACAGCTGACTCTGCCCCTGAGGGTCCTGACACGACGCACACGAGTCGAGCCGAGTCGAAACCCGCCCTTTTCGGCCGTCCGCTCGACATCGACTGGACGCCCAGCCAACGTCGGTCTTGACCCCGAAACTCTCGCCCGCCCCCCTACCAGTCGACCAATGATGAAGATGGGGGCGGGCCTGCTCTCCGCTCCTCCATGCCCTCCCCCCCCGTCTCCCTTTTCGGCCCGTTCTAACAGGCGTCGATACCAACGGGCGGTCACCGCTCCCGAGGGATCCCTGCCTGCCTCGTTTTCCTTGGCCAACGGCGCCTTTCGGTACCTGTTCGCACGCACGCCTAACCTTGGCAGTCGGCAATTGCGAAGGCGGCACTGGCGCTACCGACGCTGGTCTGGGGAAGGATGACATATCTACGTAGTACGTCGTCTGCCTCCAGCCCAACGCCGCCGCGCAATACGTAGTAGGTAGGTACCCCCACACCCGTCCCTGAACCCCACACGCGAGCGAGCGAGCGAGTGGGTGGGCAAGATCTTGCGACAGATTGAGCGGCGCGTCCGGGCGCCCGGCCGACTGGGGCTCGGCACGATGGGCGCCAGCGATGCGTCGGCGTCGACGGTCTTCTTGGCCCTCTATATAGAGCCCGTCCGCCGCCGCCTTTTCTGCACGAGCTTCCGTCTGTCAGTCAGTCTTACCTAGTCAGGGTCTTTTTCCGCATTCTTGGGCGTCTACGGGATCTGACAGGCCTTTTCATCTGTTCTCGAATCACGCCGCACGGTCATCTTTGTCTGCGGGTTTGCCAATCCCTTCTCTCGCACCCCTCACGCGACATCTTCGCCACTTTCAAACACTCAATCGGTCAACCCCCCCCTCATCTCATCTCACCATGGGTTGGTTCGGTTTGAAGGGAGCATGGCTCACCTTCTGGGTGACCGTCGCCTGCGCGACGGACATGACGCTCTTCGGGTACGTCCATTCCCCCATCCCGTCCAGCTCCCCGACTAACACGCGCCCCCTACAGCTACGACCAGGGCGTCTTCGGCGGCGTCATCGTCACCAACGACTTCCTCGAGACCATGGGCATCGTCGGCGACGACAAGCTCCAGTCCACCGTCACTGCCATCTACGACATCGGCTGCTTTCTCGGCGCCATCTCCACCATCTGGATCGGCGAGCGCTTGGGCCGCAAGAACACCATCCTCGTCGGCACTACCATCATGTCCATCGGCGCCATCCTGCAGACCGCCGCCTTCGGCCTGCCCCAGATGTTCGTCGGCCGCGTCATTGCCGGCATTGGCAACGGCATCAACACCTCCACCGCCCCCGTCTGGCAGGGCGAGACCAGCAAGGCCAGCTGGCGCGGGAAGCTGATCGTCATTGAAATGATTATGAACATTTTTGGATTCTCCTTGAGTGAGTCCTCCGCTTTTTTCTCTCGTCCCTCCAAGCAGAACCAAACGTGCTAACGATGATAGGTAACTGGGTGACCTTTGGCTTCTCGTCCCTCCCCGGCTCCGTGTCCTGGCGCGTGCCCCTCGCCTTCCAGTTTTTGTTCATTTTCATACTCTATGCCACAGTTCCCTGGCTCCCAGAGTCCCCTCGGTACGTTCTCCAACCAATCCATTTTCCTTTCACCAATCTCTAGCACGTAGGATTAACTCGTTCTTCTAGCTGGCTCATCGCCAAAGGTCGCGCCGCCGAGGCCGAACAGATCCTCGCGGACCTCGAGGACCGCCCCGTCGACGACGCCTTCATCCAGACCCAGTCGAAGGACATCCAATGGGCTGTTGAGTTCGAGCGCGAGAACACAGTCCCGTGGTCCGACCTCCTCCGGGGCCGGACCGGCGAGACTGCCGGCACCGGCACCCTACGCCGGCTAATTCTCGGCATGGGCACGCAGGCTATGCAACAATTTAGCGGCATCAACGTTACGAGCTACTACCTTCCCTTGGTCCTCATCAACTCCGTCGGCCTCAGTAACAACTTCGCGAGGCTGCTAGCCGCTTGCAACTCCGTCAGCTATCTGTTATTTAGTCTCATCGGAATCCCAAACGTGGAACGCTGGGGCCGGAGAAAGATGATGATGTGTAAGTTGAAGATCTCTGCCGAGAGAGAGCGAGTAATATTAGAGGAACGTTCCTGACACCAAACAGACGCCGCCTTTGGCCAGTTCGTCTGCTACGCAGTCATCACAATCTGCATCCGCTACAACGAGATGGACGGCCTCGCCCCCGAGATCCAATCCCAGTGGGCCAAGGCCTCAATTGCCTTCTTTTTCTGCTATTATCTCTTCTTTGGAATTGGGTGGCAGGGAGTTCCCTGGTTATACCCCACCGAAATCAACAGTCTATCGATGCGCACAAAGGGTGCCGCGCTCGGTACCGCCACGAACTGGATCGTCAACTTCATGGTGATTCTTCCCATAACGCCAAGTCCCAATTATTTCACTAACATCAATCCTCCACAGGTCGTCGAGATCACGCCGCCCGGCATCGCCGCCCTCGGCTGGAAATTCTACATCATCTGGACCGTGTTCAACTTCTCCTTTGTGCCCATCGTCTACTTCTTCTACCCGGAGACGTCAGACCGCTCGCTCGAGGACCTCGACCGCTTCTTCGCCGAGAACCACAGCATCCTAGTGTTCCGCGACAAGGACGCCACTTCGTCCAAGCGGCCGCTGCGGTACGTCGCCCAGGAGGAGGAGGCCATCCGGATGCGCGACGGCGGCGCCATGCCCGGCGAGACGGAGGATGTACTGCGCCGGCGGGGCGCGGCGGAGAAGCTCAAGAAGGGCTCGAGCGACGAGGAGATGGCGTTTGGCGAGCACAAGGAGAGGGCTTGAGACGGGGCTCCTCGATGAGGGGGGAGGTGGTGTATGATATGATGATGGACTTTTATGAGCGATGACTGTGGGATACCGTGATACCTAATGACTTTTACAAATCAAGTCTGCAATTTTACCTACAAAACTGGCCGTCTAGGTGGGTCTGGGTGTGCGTCTCTCTCTCTACCGTGATCACGGTGAAATCACACGTGCGCCGATATGACTCGTTCCCTGCCGAAGAAGCAGCCAGCAGGGTCCCGAGAGACGGGAGGATTTCGCTTCGTAACGACTCGGGCCCGGTCTCGGCGCCCCGGGGCAGCGGCGGCGTCGGCGCATTCTTCCAGTGAATACACACCGTCGAGGCCGCCGGCGGGCTTCAGCAACGACAGTGTCGGGATGGGGGACCTCGCGAATGTGTGGCAAGGGTCCTTCCGGTCCTGTGTACGGTTGGCGGGGGGTGGGCAGGCTCCGTGGACCGGTCGGCGCCCCCCCCTGGTCGCCTGTACGTGACTACTTCGCGAAGGCTCTTGGTCCTGTTGTTTGGAAACCCCGAAGGAATCGGATTGATGAGCTGGGAGGAGGGGGGGGGGGGGGGGGGGGGCGGCTCCCGCTTCTACTATCTCCCGTGCGTAGAAGATCAGCTGTAGAAAAAGACCAAATGACCAAAGGGCTCAAGGACCAAAAGCACCACCAAAGTGGTGAAGAATTAAAGTATCAAAGGACCAAAGGGGCTAAAAGGGGCAAGGGGGACAGGAAGAGCAGCAAGGACGGGGAGGTCTAACCGCCACGGCGGGACCTCGTTGGGGGTGGTCGTAGTTCTCGTCGTCTGGCATGTTCAAGCTCAACGCCTTGTCGAGGTTCCGTGACCAGGCTGGCGTTTGGTGAGGGGGCGGTCGGTCGTAGGGTTGCGAAAGCCGGCGATGCCCCCAGGCACACTCGCCGGGTTTTGGAACCGTTCCTCCCTCGCATTTCGCAACATCCTTCCATGTCCTTTCTTTGAACGCGGCTTGTTGACGGGGGGGCTTGGTAGGCCTCGTTTCCTTCCGAAGCCGGTCGAAGGATGGGAAGGCAAAGCTTGGGAGAGTCGGTCGGGACGGAAGAGCGGCTTCTGCTGCACGCCGCGGCCTTCTCCATTGTGTCGAAAGGTAAAATATGGATGACGGGAGGTATATATCTTGGAAAACCCTCCTACCGTTTTGGGCCCGGCGTGGCATGATTCGAGCTCGAGAGGATCCAAAAGTTCACATTTTGGACATTCCCGTCCGACGTCTGAGGGTCGCCCAGGTTTCCGACCACGTCCCGAGGAGATACTTGGAGCCCTTGCCTGGTTGGCTGTGGGGGAAAGACGGAGAACAAAAGCCTGCCTGGTCCGGTTCTCGGGATGGCTTGGCTCGGACACGGCCACTTGGAGACGACTCTTGTCCCCATTGTTTGTGGACCTCGTGTGTTTAGGGGGTGATATAGAACGATCTGTATCAGAAAGGCGAGGTCGTTGGATCGCTCGCAAGGGGGGGGGGGATGGTTTCGTCGGGTCGTGGTCCGTCAACTCTGTCGATGACCAAAGGGGGGCTGGTGTCGAGAACGGACTGAGAATGGAAACGACAGAGGGTGCAGCGTCCACGGGCGACTCTGGCCAAAGACGAGGGTTAGCAGAGGTTGGCCCGGACGGAACTGTTGGCAACTCACGACAGGGCCGCCGCGGTGTGCGTCGCGGTCTCGGGATGATGCCTTGCGAGGGACAGCTGTGCCTGCACCGGCAAAGGTGAATACGGAAGAGGAGGGCCTTGGGGGGCTCTAGTCGCCTCGTCAAGTTGCCACAACCTTGATGGTAGGTTCGACGGGACCATCGTCGCCGGCATGTCGGTCAGTGTCACGCGTCGTTTCAGCGGGGGCCGAAGCCAGGCCTACCTGTATGGGAACTCTCGAGCGTCGTGGATCTAGGCAATGCTGATTTGACCGTCATCTCTGGTGGCCGTCGACATGACAGGTCCAGACCCCTTCCACCCTCCCTGAAATGGCGTTGTCGAGGGCATCTGCGAAGTGAAGCCCGATTAGGAAGTTTGCTCTGAGTCATCCAAGATGCGGCGCAGGCGCAGAGGTGCTGCGTACGTGGTTACACGTCTCGTGATGTCCATGTACCGGGTGAACTGGGCTAGACCGCTTGAGGGGTGGCTCTAGAACAGCTAGGCATGTATGGATGCATACACCAGGCAGTCAGATGGGTTCGGTTTCGTGCCCGAGCACCGCCGTCCCCCAGGCAGGCAGGCAGGCAGGCAGGCAGGCAGGCAGGCAGGCAGGCAGGCAGGCAGGTAGGCCTCGAAGGTTCGGTTCACAGTATCAACTGGCTCCCACCACTGGCGGCCCCGCGCTCTGCCGCCTCTTGCAGGACGTCAAATGGACTGACTGAGGCGGTTGGCCGAGGCGGCGCCTCTTAAGGTTGCACGGGTGACATCAAGACTGAGCGAGGACCAAGGAAACCGGCCTCACTTCCCTGCCACACCCATTCCATGCCCCAACTGTCTTGTCCCATTCCAATTTCCACCCAGAGGCCGAGAGGTGCTGGGGGAGGCTGTTGGTCCCCGCGTTCTCCTGTTTGTGTCGTGAATTGGCCCACCTGTCGAGCCGTTTACGGAAATATGAGGTTCCCCAAGGAAGAAAGGCGGGAAGGAAGGGTGGCAGGCCGAAGAGAGTCGCAAGGTGCAAACAGAGTTGTTCGGCTGGGAGGCTGGAAGGAGAAGGAGAGCAACGGGGCCGGGAAACGCAGGTATCCGCGCCAAGGGCGGCTGGCTGTATGTATGTACCATTCATTACCTGGCAGGTATTTGGCCGTTGCCCGGGTCGGATCCCCTCCCATCCTGGCCAGGCCTGGTTTCTCTTCTCTCTGCCTCTGTTTGCAGCCTGCGTGCGAGATGCTGCCAAGTGCCGGATGGATGTTCTTTAAGGAGCACCAAGACCCAGCAAGACAGGCAGGCTTCATTCTCTCCAAGCAAACCCATCGCCTTCCCCGACTGTCTACGCTTTATCGCTGCCCTCGAGCCCATTGTTGTATCAACATCAGGCAACAAAGCCTTGGTGGGAATCCAACAGGCTAGACACGTGATCCCCCTCCTTCCCTCCTTCCCTCCCTCCTTCCTTCCCTCCCGCGTCCTGTTGCAACAACAAACATTACTGGACCCGTGCAACCGGAAAACTTCTTTCTGGGAACCCTTTTCTCCCCTCTCTACCCAGGTCCTCCAGAAACCTCTTTTTTGACTCTTGTCTTTGTGCTTTTCTTTACCTCTGGACTTTTCTCCTCCTCCTCCTCCTCCTCCTCCTCCTCCTTCTTTTCCTTTCTCCGATCGCACTTGCCCTCTCTACTTTAGCTCCCTCAGTGGACTACTCCGACTCACCTCTCTACTTCACATCACTTCCAACTCCATCTCGATTTTCTACCTCACATCAACTTCCAACCCCATCTCGATTTTCTACTTGGCATCGCTGCCTGCCTCATCCTTTACTTGAGGAGAAACCACCCCCTGCCTCGCCCCCCCGTCCTTGCTCTTTTACATCTCTCTCCTCGCATCGCCACGCCTCGCGGCCTCTCGACGACCCCCATCGCTCCGTTTCGAGCGCGTCTAATTGTATTGTTTTCCTCCCGTCCGTCCTTTTGTCTACACTGTACTTACTCTCGACAGCTCGCAACTATCTACGTTGCCGAACCCAAGACAAGACTGGTCATCGCCGACATACCCGACTTCTCTTGCCAACGCTTCCGTCACCCAACCACCCAACCATCATGGCTGCGAGCGAGAATGAGGCCCAGGCGAAAAGCCAGATGGCGACCCCTCCCGAAATCCAGCTTCCCATACGCACCGTGCCCGTGGACGAGAATAATCCCCAGGATATTTCCTTGGGCTTCGAGGAAAACATCACGATGGTGGACATGGGCGGAACCCGGGCGCCAGTCCTGTACCTGGATGATGTGTTTGGCTCTCAATACAATGTCCGAACTCTCTTATCCACGACTCCTGAGCAGACTCCTGAGCCGACTCCTGAGCCCAACCGTCAAATCACCCGGAGAGTGTATTACAAGGATAGATCACAAGAGGGTTATCCATCCTACAACGGCAGTACCATCACGTCCACGAAGAAGCGGAAGTTACGCAAGAGTCAAAGGAACGACCTTCTTCGACAGATCCAGCAGTACAGGGTGGGCGAGAAGTTGAAGCTTTACCCCCGCGCCCCAGCCGTCCCCCACTCGCTTCCGGATCTTCCCAAGCTCCAAGACAAAGACAAACTTGCCGAGGGAAAAGTACGCAATTTCAACCCGGAAACCGAGTTCGAGCCGGAACAACTAGCCGAAGTCAAGGTTCTCGAGGTCATCAAAGGCGGCATCCAGCGCGGGATACAGTTGTTGCTCTGCGAGGTTCTCAAGGCACCGACACGCACGCTGCCAGGGGACAGCTACGAGTCGTTCGATGCAGGACTTAAGGTGGTCTTGAAGGTCTTTGACCACATCTTCTTCCCGCCAGCCGAAACTTGGGATACATTGAATCGCGAAATGAAGGATCACGAAAGGGCTGATGCACTGCTCTGTCGCGAGTCCAACGCCTTCTGGCATTTGTACGACAAAGGATTGACTGGCCATCCCCATCCCGTACCGCAATACCATGGCAGTTGGGCTATGCAGTTCCATATCGGGCACCCGCCCGACATTCGCTTGCGATGTGTCGGTGCAATCCTCATGGAATACATCGATGGAGACTCCATAGAGAACATCTGCACCCGCGAGAGAACGGACGACAGCGACGACATGTCCCTCGTGGAGAGCACGGACGACAGCGACGACGAGTCCCTCGTGGAGAGCACGGACGACAGCATTTCTGACTGCATGTCCACGAGTACCGTATCCGACAAGTCTGCGCGCCTGAACCCCAAGAAGGCATTCTTGAGGTTCCCCAACCCTCAGGACGGAAAGTCTGTGATGTATTTCAAGGATCGATCCGTCAGATTGAAGGTTTTCCGAAGGATGATTGACGGCTGTGCATCTTTCCTGCACAAAGGCATCAGCCGCAACAGCTTTCTTCCCCGGGACATTTTCCTCACGCTTGGAAACAAAGGCGTCAACTTGCAAGAGCCCCGAGTGGTCTTTCTTGACTACACCTACTGCGTGGTGTGGTCGGACACCCTGATGAGTAAGACTGGTCGAGCGGACGAGTATGATTCCGAGTTTCCAAAAGTGCCAAGTGAGTATTTACTCCATCTGCATCCACTGGAGCGACTGCCTCGGCCTCCTCATCCCGCCTGGAAGTTCAGCAACGTCGGCTACTTTTACCTCCTCGAGGGCTGGTTCCCGCATGGATGGAGGAATCGCCAGGTCGATTTTAGAAACTGGCTCGAGGAGGAGTTTGGAAAGGACGACGAAAAGTACTCGAGGTACGAGACGCTGGTGCATGTCCTGGAACGGGCAATCGATGAAGCAAAGCGTGAGTACTTGGCGGACACGGGCAAATCAGAGGCCGATCTGGAAACGGGCGATTCGTCACTGCTGCGGGAGCCCCGGCGGGAGGAGCAAAGACTATGGCAAGAGGAGCAAAGAAGACGGCAAGAGGCCATGGTCCAGGAAGCCAGAGCCCGGTTCTTTGAAACGAAGTTGGCCTTTGAGCATTACAGTGAGATGGCCGAGCAGGATGAGCGCAGGAGGGAGCGTGATCTACAGCGCTACGAGAAGCAGATTGAGGAGGAGCAGGCACGAATCCAACAAGCCAGGAAAGCCGACAAGAAACGCGAATCGAAGGGATCCTTGTTAGGAGTCTTTTCTCGCCAGAGCAAGGATGGAAGGGATGGAGAACGTGTGACTGATGAGAGCGGTGGAGAACTCAATGTTCGAAAGACGCCTCAGAGGGGTCCTCCCAACGATGGACAACTCCAGCGTAGGCGTAGCCGTAGTCCTTGGGATATTTTCCGGGACTATCCTTCCCAACCTCAACAGGAATGAGCGCATAGCTGGACGGTAGCGAGCGCAAACCATGGATTGATGGACTTCTTCCGAGAAGAATCTACAGCTAGGAGAGGGTGGAGATGTCTGCTGGAAAATGAATTGGGCGGCTATCAAGCGCAAGGACTTCAAGCAATGTCACGTTGTAGGGTTTCACGATAGCAAGACAGAGTAATTTGCAACATGGTGGTGTTTTCAGATGCATTTGAATAACACATAATCTTCCATTTTCCCTCCTGCTCTAAGAGAAACATAAAGTGAAAAGCAAGACAGAGTAATTTGCAACATGGTGGTGTTTTCAGATGCATTTGAATAACACATAATCTTCCATTTTCCCTCCTACTCTAAGAGAATTGTAAAGTGAAAAGCAAGACAGAGTAATTTGCAACATGGTGGTGTTTTTAGATGCATTTAAATAACACATAATCTTCCATTTTCCCTCCTGCTCTAAGAGAATCGTGAAGTGAAAAGCAAGACAGAGTAATTTACAACATGGCGGTGCTTGCAGATGCATTTGAAGTACAAAAAGAATTCTTTCCCTCACTGGCCTTGGCCTGGGGTATCCCGGGGAGTAAACAACGCAGCTTGACGGAGGAAACCAGCATAACACACAATCTTCCATTTCTCCTCCTGCTCTGAGAGAACCGTAAAGCAAAAAGAGTCACCTGCCCCTCCCCGCCAGACATCATTCGGGGTCGAGTTCGAAAAGATACTCATTTGATGGAAATCAAGGAGTATGAGGTATGCCCCATCGCTTAGGGAGGCGTACCGTGTTCGATGGACAACACAGTAGCCGACTACTTGTTTCATCAGCTCGGTCGAGTCCTGGTGAAACCTTTCGTCTTCGGGTAACATGTCGCGTTCCTCATTGAGAAGGTCTTGCACCAGTCGTCTTAGCAACCCGAATCGTTTAAATTCGGTTACTGCTATTGCACGACTGGGAAGCCCTGGCTGGCCTTGCTTGAAGTCTAGACCGTGACCGTGAGCAACGACCCCGTAGGCAATGTCAGCCCGAACTGCAAATGGAACCGTTTCCTCCTTTGCGTTGACGTAGAAAATGTCAGTCGGGGTGATGGACGATTCCCAGGTCGCCCTTGTCATTGGAGGGAATGGAAGCCCTTGAAGCCCTTGAAGCCCTTGAAGCTCTTGAAGCTCTCGAAGCTCTTGAAGCTCGTGATAGTTGGCTATTTTGTGGGCTGGAACGAGAATTCTCGTGTGCAAAGCCACTGCTGCATCCTGCTCAGACAAGACTTCGTGCAAGGGATCATGTACAGACCCCCAATCGTCGGTGAGTCCCAACAGGCTGTCCAGCTCGAATATTTTGCGTGCGGTGATGACGCGATCCGGCGAGTAGAATTCCTGGGCAGCAATTTGTTGATACTGAGTGTGGTGTATCTCGACGGCGTTTTTGAATGGCTGAATGTCTTTCCTCGACACCTTGATACTTGGTGCTCTGTAAGGCTTTCGCTGCCAGAATTGCGAGATTGGTGGGAGGAATCTGTCAGGAAGTGCATCAGGTTCGAAGATGAGGCGGTAAGCTATGGTCTCCTTGGAGCGTGCGACGTAGTATCGCTTGTATTCGTCGCTGGCAGGGTCCATGGGGTTCATGATTGCGATATGTGAGGAAGGCTGTTGCCTTGGTGTATGAAAAAAGCAGGTGGTGATCTGGGATGTGAGTTGTGTGAGTGTGTATGGGGCAATCTTTCAGTCTGGAGTCGATTGGAGATAATGATGAGTTTGCGGACTGAGGGGGAGGAAGTCTGATTAGGACAAGAAATGGGTCGGAATTCAGATGGAAGTGACGAAGTGAGGGAAGAACTGGCAAGGCTTCGGACTGAGAGCAATGGGAGAGATGGAAGTGAGATGAGACTGAGGGAGAGAGAGAGCCAAGGTTGTAATATGAAGGAGCCAGCATGCCTCTCTTCGTAAGGAAGGAAGGAACGGGAACTCGCTCCTGCCTGCCTTCGCAAGGCGGGCCGCAACAAACAAACGGACAATGCTACACCGACACTCCTCCATCGACCATGGGGTTCTTTCCCCCATCTCCCAAAGATCCCCCGAGGTCATGGTTGATGCAATCTCGTCCTGCGTCGAAAGGGCCTCGCAGCGCCGTCCAAAGACCTGGCTGCAGGCGCATTATCACGGGATTTCGCGAAAGCCCGTACTCAGCCGAGCCTCCCGCGCAGAGAGCCGTGTGCCCGTCCCCGTCTCCTTTGGCAAATGAGAGATGTCGAACAGTCAGACAGCCCCCGCTCGACCGCGCCGCCGCAGGGACCGAGAGCGATAGCAAGTTGGATCGGGCCCTGGTGGAGGACGACAGCATGGGCTGCGTTGGTCAATTGCAAACGGGGACATTGGTGCGGGGCCCAGAGAGAGAGAGAGAGCGAGGGAGAATACCCGTCACAGACGGCTCGGCGCCGCCGAAGAGAGACAACATCCATCACAAACGACACGACTGCGCGGCGTGTTCCCCAGAGCCCATTGCGGGTTTCCAACACTGGCGGCATATTACATGGACAAGTTGAGGTCCGTTTCTCAAGGCGGTTTAAGGGGGGGGGGGGGGGGGGGGGGCGGGAGCATTACACGAGCAGGGAAAAGCCATCCAATCCATGCTACGTCTTTCATATGGGTTTATCGGTTTGTGGCATTCGGGGTAAAAAGATTCATACTGTACAAGGACCGCCGGGGCGTGCGTGCCTTCGTTGTAGAGGCACCGCGCAGGCCTCTCTGGGCGTGTTCCCCCTCCCCCCTTTCAAGATGAGCGAAGAAGGAAAACGGTCCAGATGCCAGATGCCGCGCTCCGTGGTGTGTCTTGAAGCAAGGGAACGGCAGCGGGTGCAAGCGGTCAAGGCTCTGCACGATGCGTTGCTCTCCCTCCTGTCCTCCGCGTCGAATTTGCCAGACCCCGTGGCGGGGCGGCAGCAGACACATCTGTTTGCGCCAAAAACAGACTAAAAAAAAGAAAGGGACAAAAAAAAAAACGCGGCATTGCCCCGTGCTTCTTCTCCGTCAGACCGCCTGCTTCCCTCCCGGCCTAGACTCCTCCCATCTCGCTTCCCCTGCCGTCGTAGCATCCCGCGGGCTTAGGAGGAGGCGGCTCCCTTGACGTCCTCCTTGATCTCGTTGGCCAGCTCGCCGGCGCTCTTCTTCTGGGAGGACTGCCACATGAGGATGCGGGAGCACTGGACGACACCGACGACACCGAGGAAGAAGTTGACGGCGGCGAGGCTACGTGCGTCAGTCAGTCGGTCAGTCACGGCATCCCGAGCGCATGCTCCCGGAGTAGGGGAGGGGAGGGGGGGGGCGTACAGGTAGTTCTTGGGCTTGATGATCAAGCACCAGCGGGTCCAGATGAGACCAGTGGCCGTCAGGGCGCCATTCTGGGTCAGGGAGAGCTTCTCTGCGGGACGGGCAAAGTCGGCAACGCCGGCGAGGACAAGAGCCCACTACACATCAAGGTCGCTGGTCAGCAATCGGCCTCTCTGATTGTATCCTTCACACCCGGCCATGTCGGGTCCCGGCCTCCCGTCCGCGCGGGCCCGTCTTGCAGCGACTCCGACATCGCAACCGGACTGTCCACAAGGGAGGTCGCAGGGGGGGCGTGCCATAGCTTCAGCGCGCGGGGAATCGTACCTTCATAACGGGGGCCCTAAAAACGCCACAGTCAGCTTCGCGTTCCTTTGCATCCTGCCCGCGGGAAGGGGAGCAGAATAAGTGAAAAACAACACCAAAAAAAAAAAACCCTCACCAGAAGTGCACCGTCTTGAGGCCGACGGGGCTGTCCCACATGCGCTTGAACCAGCTGACCTGGGCGTCGGGGGCGGCGGTCGAGCTCTGCCATCTCTTGGAGCCCTCGCGGAACTGGGTGCGGAGCTGGGAGGTGCGGAAGGCGTTGCGGATCTGGGCGCCGGCGAACATCTGCTGGCGGAAGGCCGGGCGCGCGGCGTTGAAGAAGTTGGTGGAGGGGGCCATTGTGACTTTTCGGAGGGGGGGGGTGCGAAAATTCGGTACGGTTGAGATGGCGTTTGAAGAACAATCTGGCACTCGGAGCGCGCGCGCGGGAGGGACTGGGATGGTCGGGTTGGTTTTGGAGCGGAGAGGGTTTCGTTGTCGAACGGCGGGCTCGGGGGAGGTTGAGTCGAGGTTGGGAAAGCAGAGGTGCAGTCGTTGAGGATTTGGAGATTGTCCGATAGAGCGGGCTGCTGTTTTTTTTTTTTTCCCCTTCTCCTCCTCTCCTTCGCTGGGTTGGGGTTCCGGGGACCGGGGAACGGTTGCACAGAGCGCGAACCCGCAGGCCACAGAGGTACCTTGTCCAGGCACCCAGCACCGCCGATCGGAATTAAGCGGGAACAACGTCAGGCTAAGCTAAGCTGCCCCGGAGCACTGGCCAAGCCTCAGCCACGGCGAAAACCGGTGGGTAGGTATCGAAGAGCCTAGGTAGGTACATAGGTAAGGTACCTACTTCAACGACAAACAAATGTATGTACCTTTGTACCGTCCCCCTTGTGCACGACTCCAACCAATCGTATACAGCCAGTTATGCACAACCTAGTTCCATAGCCTTTTATGCATAGTGGATCCGACCTTCCACATCCAACGTCGTTGCGGCATCTCGTCAACTTCATCCAATTCCTCGTCCTTTGCCCAGAGCCTGCCTCCCTCTCTCTCTGTCCCCAATTGAACCGACAACCCTCCGCCCGCCGACCTCCCTTCCCCCGCGCCAGTGCAAAAGAAGACATGTCGGGCAAGTACGCATTCACAAAGGCCCTCAAGGAGGTGCGCTTCCTCTTCTGCCAGACGGGCGAGCACAGCGCCGCGACCCGGTACGTTTTCTTGATACCTCACCACGCACACACACGCACGCACACACACACACACACCATACCACACACGCACGCAGCGGCAATGCTTCCGCCGCCGGCCGGCCGCCGGCCTCGCATCCGCCCTCTCCCGCCGAGCCCGCCCCTGTGCCTTCTTACCCCGCTGACCTCGTTTTCGAACAGCTCCTTCGTCGCGAGAGCCTACCCCACGATGAAGAAGAACAACCCCCAGACCCCATCCTCCTGCGCGAGGCCGCCGGCACGCTACCCAAGGTCTACGCGAGATACGGTCAGGACGCAACCCCCTCCTCCTCCACGCGCGCGCGCGCGACGGAATGGATGAAGAGAAAGAAGAAGAAAAACGCTGACGAGATATCGTTGCAAACAGAGTTTGGTGTTGAGAAGAGCCAATCGCTAGAGGGTGAGCATCTAACCCCCCCCCCCCCCCCTCCTTTACTACCCCCTCTCCCGCGTGCAATTCCCCTTGGGCTGGCGGATCATGGCGCTAACTCGGACATCAGGTCTGTCGGACAAGCAGATCGAGGACACAGTCACCACCTTGGTCAAGAACGGCGCATGAGGGGCCGAATTTGAAAGGGGTCGGTTTTTCAAACGAATAGATATACAAAAAAGAGACCTTGTACCACCACCCTGTTGAGAATTCCACACCCGAATCGACGTTGGAACAAGCCCCATGCGCTCCGATTGAGCGAGCGAGCATACCGCCATAGCTGCCAACGCATCCAATTGTGGTGGCTCCTGACCCAATCTCAATCTCCTGCTTCGGAACTCGCCTCAAGCGTGACGGTCGCCATGTGCATCAATGCTTCACTCTAACGGGGCAGCGGAATCTCGAAAGCAGTCTCATTCTGGTTCTGCCATGTAACTACTGGACCTGGAGCCGTCATTACCACCACTCAAACATAGGGCCCCTCTCGAACACCCCTCCAAATCTTCCCCGTTATCTGTCGGATTACCTCTCCAACAATCTCTCCAAGTTGCATCAAAGCTTCTTCCCGCCCTCCCTGTTTTCTGATATCATGCCCCATCTGTCTGTATCTGCCCTCGCGCCCACATCGTTCATCGCCACGCACCATCCGTCTCCCTACTGCTTACCACCCTCCTTCTTGGGACTCGCGTTTGCCAAAGTCTTGACGCTTCCACTCGGCGTGGAGACGCCGGTGGCAGTCGATGCCGAACGCGCCTTGCCCAGACGCTACTCGCCGGGAGGCCCGACACAGGCTTGGGGGCAGGGGCAGCGTGGGAAACTCGACCTTGCTGCCAACCGGAACCGCGCTGGTGTTGGAGCTGGATGCGTGGCGCTGCTGTTGAGGGTCACTGTCTCCCTGGGTCTTCTGCTTCTTAGGCGAAGGGCGGTTCTTCTTGGGGCCCTGCTGACTCTGCTGGCCCTGTTTGCCCTGTTGTTGCTGATGGTTCTTCTGCTGGGCGTTGCCCTTAAGCTGCCTGGTGCTGAAGTCCCTCTTGGCGCCCTGCACTTGCCAGTCGCCGTCGTCCTCCAGCGTCTGTTGCGTGGCAGGCATCCTGTCGCCGGCAAGAGAACGGCCCTTATTCTTCTCCGTGACGTCCCTGGCCGAGGAGGAGCTCTTCTCCTTGCCTTTGGAGGTTTCGGCGGCGCTCCCATCAGACTGGCTGTCTTCCTCCTTGGCGGATGGGGTACCGGCCGTGAGGGTGCGTGACGTCCTTGACGAAGTCTGGGACACGCTGCGATCGTGTTTGGTGGGCTTCAACGGAACCGGCGCAAGCGCAATCTTCTTCGGGGCCGCCGCATTCGAGGACGTGGCCGGCGACACAAACACCTTTGCCTGAGGATTGAGTGCGGTATTGGATTTTGGAGTGGTTCCAAAACCTGCAGCAGCCTCCACCGACGGAGTGTTCAGTGCGTCGCGAGCTTCCATAGCAGACTGCGGGGTTGCGGGAGTTGACATCCGGCCAGACGACCCGTCGATAGAGCCACTCTCCTGAGCTGGGGAGCTAAAACGCGCGGTGCTCGCAGCGGAAGGAAGGCCAGAATTGAAGGTCTGGGCTCTTCAAAGCTGCCGGCACCTGCTGCGCCTCCAGGATCGGGCGAGTCACGGGCGACGATGAGCAACTGAGCAGGCTGTTGCTTCTTTCGGTTTTTGGGCAGCCGCAACGAGCCTCCGCCGTCCGCGCGAAACGTCTTGTTGATAGACTCCGAAACGTCTGACTTCTCGGGCGGTTCGTTTGGCCCATTCTCCTCTGGCCGAAGGACCTCCTTGCCCTTGGTAGTTTTGGGCATTCCCGACTCCCTACCATGAGCTGTAGCATCAACAGGCGATGCCGAAGTTTGTGGCATAGTACCCGCGGTGGTGTTGATGGCAAGTCGCTTTGCGTTGAGTGACTCAACCTCCTTCGCTCCAATAATCTGCTTCGCCTTGGCAATGACTTCCCTAAGACCTGCAGGCTCAGTATCCTCCATCATTTCCGTGGCGATCGATGCCGAGACTTCAGGAGCTTGCTGCTCCGCGACGTTGATGGGTGAGCCATTGGCGGGTTGCTGTGCGCTGCTCGATTCGCCTGGTTCGTAGAGGCAGGCTTCTTCTTCTTCTTGGACTTCTTACTACTCTTCTTCTTCGCGACAGTCTCGGTGAAAGCAATGGTGAAAGCCTGCTCTTGGTTTCGGTTCGAATCAATCAGATCGTCAAGCAATTTACCAGCGTGGGTGCGGGGGTCGCCCTCTTGTTCGGCAGAGTGCTCTTTCGCGCCAGAGCTAGCAATAGCCGGTTGATCGCCCGTGTGCCAATCTTTGTCTCTGGCGCATGACAAATCTCGACGTTGAAATCATCCTTCGGCAAGAAGATCTTCCTGTATTTCCCCTGTCTTGAGAAGTGCTCTCTGTTTGGAGCTGCGCGGGAATCGCAGGATCCGTGGGGCCCTAGGAACCACGGGAACCAAAGGGACCGCAGGGATCACGTGAACCGGAGGAGTCATGGAAACAGTAGGAGCCACGGACGTCACAGGAGCCACAGGAGCCACGAGCACCTGATTGCTCTTGTTGGTCACGGTTGTGGCTTCAGGAACACTTCTTATGGCCGTTTGGAACTCCTTCTGTCCATCTGAGGGCGATTCATCGCGGTTTGTGACGCTAGGTCCTGCAGAAGAAGAAGTTTTGGTCGGCGTCGCAATTCCTTGAGGTGTGGTGACCCTCCTAGGTGTTTGTGTGTCCGTGTCAGCCTTCTTTGGCTTCTGCGGCGTGACCGGCAAGTTGACGACAATGGCTTTGTTGCTGCTGCCCTTGACCGGGCTGTTCTCGGAGTCACTGGGAGTGAAGGCCTCGCTTGTCTGCTCTTCGTCCGGAAGCACCTCTTCAGAAGGCGGCTTTGACTGAGACTCGGCTTCCGCGGAAGTTCGGAGCTCCCCAGAAACATCGGGCTTGGTCTGTGCCTTGGGAGTGCTGCAAGTCGACTTGATGTCTCCAGACGTTCCGTGTATATCTTTCTTAGCTTCCTGCAGGGAGCTCGAGGCCAGTGGGACTGCTGCATGATGAATCGAGGAAGGCTGGGGAGGATGTGCAGCAGGGGCCTGCAGCGGCTGAGAGCGAGGCACTATGTACTGCTCCAAGGAGACCAGCGTCCTCGAGTCACGGCCACTAGATGAAGACTGACCATGGCCGAATCCGTTCGAGTGACCTCTCCACGAAGACTGCTGTTGGTTGTCGGACCTGCTTGCCGAATCATGGTGACCGTTGTCTTGGCCGTAGTTGCTATACATGGCGTTGCCATAGCGCGAATGGTGCATCGCGCCAATCTTGACCATGCAATCAAGCTCACGGCAAACGAAAGGGTCTGTGGCTGAGGCTTCTCTTACGCGCGAGCCATCCCTGAATCTGGGTGAGAGGCTAGGATCAGCAACGTTTGAAGCGAAAGAAAGGGAAAGCTCACTTACCTCACAAAGAAGCAGACGAAATCTGCCGGATTCTCAATTGCCGGCAATTTCCAAACGTTTTCAACATCCCCCCATCGCGACATGATCCGATGGATGTTCCCGAGAAGTATTTCTTGAGGCACCTGCGGAGCTGGGTTAAACTGGACGTACACGGAGCGTTCGCGTGCCTCGCATTTGGGGCAGACACAAGGCGTGTAGGCGTATTTGTGACTGGGCTTGGAGTGCAGGTTGGAGCACTGAGATTCCGCCTTGTTTGAGACCCGAGATAGCGAGCGAGAGCGGTTTTCCTTTGTCGGAGATCGGCGGAAGACAGGGCCGTGGATTGAGTGATCTGCATGCGGGACCTTCTCCCAGCCCTTGGACTCACGCCGAGGCCTCGGGTGGTCGTAACTTGCGTTGCCAGGGGCATTTGGCGTCTTCGTCTGCTCTTGTCGTGTAATCTGGCCCGGGTTGGAGCGCGGAGGGCCTATCGGCAGGCCTTGTCCGAATCCTTGATCAATAGCAGAATGGGCGGTTGCGTTTCGCTTGCCATTATTTCTGTGGGAAGGAGTGGCGTCCAAAGGTCCTCTCTGGTAGACGGCAGACTGCATGCGCGTGCCACCTGTCGAAGCCATAGAGTTCTGAGCAGGCGAGGTGTGCACATTGTTCGGCGCTCTGCTACCTTCAGGGTTTCTAGGAGCGATGCTGACTGGAGGGCGCAGTCCATAATGCTGGTATTCAAGTGCAGACGGCGCAGGAGGTGGAGGAGGCGCAGATGGGCCAACCGGTCCGTGGTAAGGTTTCGGCTCACCGTTGGGGCCCGTCATAAACGGGGTATTGAAGGGATGGCCGTAAGGCCTCATGGGCTGATGGTAGAAGCCTGGCTGTGTAGCACCTGTCTTTGCAGTGCGAGACTCAGGGGCTGTAGCAACCGGGTTCCCGTTGCTTGGGACAAAAGTCGAGGGAACTGGCTGATTGTCCGCAAAAGACTCTCCAGAACGGTTGGTGAGTCCTGGACCTGCAGCAAGACCGTGACCCTTGGCTCCCACCTTATGTCTGTTGTTCGTTCCGCTCACAACAATGGGCTTCTGGGGAGTGGTGTTGGTATTGGCCTTCATATGAGTGGCAACGGTAGCAACGCGTGACTGAGACAATGAAGAAGCAGCGGCACTGGGGATGATGGTCGACGTAGAGGCCTCGAGGGGGATGCCACTCGGCGTATCGTGAACGGGTTGACCAGCTGTCATACTGTTAGCTGAGCTGTGCGAGACAGAGAGGTATTGGCTTACCAAGCCAGTGATGCAGAGTGTTATTACACCAGTTGGCTCCAAGGCTATTGGCCGGATAGGCGTTTGGTCGAGCCCAAGGCTTTCCTAACAGCTGGTTCTGTCGATGATACAGAGAATTCCGAAGAAGCACAATGTCGACTGACATCTTCTGAAGCTCGGCCCAGGAGGCGAGAGTGATGAGGCCGACAACGTCACCCTCCCAACAGTTGAACCCCATGAGCTTTGCCTTGTTCTCGGGCCGGGCGACCCACTCATCGCACCAAATGCCGGCCTGGACTGCCGTAGCGCAGGCATTGTTGCGAGAGAGGCACTCGTTTTCGTTGAAAAGAAGATGAACGAGATTCCACAGGTTCAGTGCACCCTGGAAGTAGATGTCGAAGCAGTCAAAGTACTCGTACAGGTCCTCCCAGCATTGCGGTCGGGCCATGGACTTCAGGGATTTCCAGTGCTTCTTTCGAATGGCATTCGCTCTGTCCTGGAGCTCTTCGGCGCTCCACAGGTCAAGTTTGCGGGTGTCATGGACATGGTTCAAGCTGAGGCCGCGGGTAGGGATCTCGCCGCTGTTGGTGCTGAAAACGGCTCTGATGTCCTTACGACTGTAGAAGGAGACGGTCAGGTAGTCTTCCACATAGCGCCTGCGGGTTTCTCCCTCCTTGGCAGGAACCATCCTGTAGTCGTCTGGAATACCGCTGGGGTAGTGGTAGGTGTGGCTTAGGGGCAGATGCCGAGCATTAGTCGTCAGAGGGTCTGGATTCGCGCCTTGCGTATCACGGTCAATGCTCCCCACGGGGAAACCACTGCTGGACGAAGCCATGTTGCGAAACTGAAGTATCCAACGTGGTCGTGTGAGGTGTATGGAGAAAGAGTCGGTTTGATGAAATGAAGCTTTTGGGATTGGAGGGAAGCTGACGATATTTTGTAGTGATGGGGAGGGTTGCTGAGAGGAAGGATGGGCTGGTACAGTAAAAGGCTGTGAGGCTGCAACAGAAACTTGAATGAAGAAAGGGCAAATAGTTGGTTACTGTGAAGTAAAAACAAACAGGCAATGGAGAGGTAGGCAGGAAAGAGGAAGGTGCCTAGGTACTCTGCTGTCTGAGGAAGGAGCAAAAGCAAACCGCCTGCCTTGGGGAGGGGACTGTTCAACACAAAGCATTCAACCACGACAAGTAGAACAGAAAACAACAAGTCGCTGCTGGACGAAGCCATGTCGCAGAGACGGAGGCAGCACTGCAGACCAACGGGACCAGAGCTGGGGTTCTATAGGAGCAGCAACAATGCTGGAGCCTTCGGCTGGCAGTCCGAAAGACAATGAAGTACAGATGAGGCTGTACCAGCATCGAGTGGTTTTTTTAAAGCAACTGTGGGCTTCATAACTGTTGCAGTATATGTTATGAGAGTGAATGCTCGGGCTTTAGTAATGGATGTGATGGCACCCCTTGTCTGAGTTTACAACTACAATAGCAGTCGAAGACAGGTTCACGAGAGCATTTTCAGTTGTCAACCAGCCGCGAGGCCACTCCGGAATACGATCCAGTCCAGCTTCGTGTCAGCGACTTTGAGAATCGATGACATATGGTAGTTGGCCTTTCTCACAAAGGTATTTTATGCATGTCAAGTTGTCGCCAGTGTGGTTTGAACCCTTGCCGGCACGCCTCTACATAGATCGGAGTCGCAATGTGATCTGAGAAAGGCATCACAGAAGATAGGCAGCGTCATGTTTGAGGAGGAACATGTTCATCATTCAACTAATGTAAAACCTGGCATCGCAGGTTGCAGGTATTCGGTTATACAAAGGTCGGAAGAAGGCTGCAATGGCCATCAATAAAGACTGTGTGTGTGTGTATTTCAGTTCTTGTCGCCGTTCAAAGCGTTGAGCATCTTGATGATCTCGGATTCGTTGTCGCCAGAAACAGCCTTTCCATTGTTCCAGTCCACGGTCTGTATGTCTCGGTCAGTATGGGTCACTGTTGAGGGGAAGGCAGCGAGGTTCCGTCGGTGGAGAGATGCCTGGAGGGCGAACGCATACCACTGGTCTTTGGAAAGACTCGGAGTTCTGCTGGAACTTCCTCAAGGCTTCCTGCTCGGTCGATGCACCCTTGATGATGGACGAGATCCTGTTCTGCCCGACGTATTCCAAGATGGTCTTGACCTGGTCGGCAGTAGGGGGGTCCTCGGTGATGTTGAGCTCGAACTCGGCGCGCGACGTCTTGGGGTTCGTCTGGACGCTATGGTCACTGGCCTGGTCTTCGGTCGCGCCGGCCGAGGCGTTCGCCGACACCTGCTTGAGGATGTTGGCAACCCTCACGGAGGCGGGGGAGCTCGCCTTGTGGAAGAGGGTGACGATGTCGAGGGTCTTGCGCTAAGGCGGGTGTCAGCTACCAATGGCGGGGATCCAAATGCGGAAGGACTGCCTTACGAAACTGAACATTGTGGCGGGTCGTTGGGGGCGCAGTTTTGGTGGTATGGTTTGTTAAGAGTGAGCTTTGCTTCGTGAATCGCGCAGATGTGATACGATGAAGTCGGCAGTGGAGCTTGGAGCTCCAAGTAAATTTACGTCATCCTTGCCGTGCCGCTCAGTTTTATGTATGTACCTAGGTAGACGCCAATGTCGGATTAGCGCACAGGGACCTGTGCTTGGCCCCCCCCCCCTGGCCGATGCACACTTGGAGGCTGGAACCGACCCCTCAGTGCTTCTTCTATCCGGGACTAAGGAATATGTGTGAGGAGTGGTTGAGGGAAGATAGCCGCACTCCATTTGACGCGCTCTGTAAAGCGCCGAATTCGGCCTGGAGTCTGCTATTGAAGCCATGTATCCGTAATTGAGTCTACAAAGTACACTAGAATCTATGCCCCTCCAGGTCGTCACTTCGGGTGTCAGCGAATTGCCGCACGAGACGACACTTCCGTCTAGCGCCTCAATTCGCTAGGAGAGTGCAAGGATGAACGGTTGCTAGGAACAACATAAAGCTTCATCCTCATTCGTCGCTGGGATAGGATTTCGCAGGGTTCGCGAGGTACGATCCGATGCCGCCCAGCTCTACCCAGCTACCTACCTGAGTAGATACCCAGCACACAAGATAGGGCTGAGCATTGGCCAAGGATCGCAACTGAGAAATCAATCGCCCTCCAGCCGCTCCTGTCCGAGTGCAATCGCCGATCAACCATGCGGTTTTGGGCACATCTATCCAGGCGTTTTTGCGGAGAAAATGACAGCTAGATGACGTAGGAGGGCCCTTTGCACCCGTCTGGGCTGAGATTGCAGCTGTAGACGTCATGACGTACAGTGAAGTGAACGGTGGGGTGGTCGTTGCGTACTTATACTTAGGTAGGTAGGTAGTGCAAGACGGTCACATATAGAAAGCTCATCATCACCTGCTGCTGAACAATCGGACTTTCCTTCTGCTCTTCAATCCAACAATACAATTGATATCCCCGTCAATCACTCTCAAAGACCAATCCTTTCGATTTCACAACATAACACCTACCACCTCCTCAGCCACACAAACCATCATCATGTCCGGATCCAACGTTGGTAGCAGCGGCGTCTACGAGGCTGGCGACCAGCGTAACGTCAAGAACTCTGAACAGAACACCGGTGACCGTTTCCACGAGGGCAAGGACAACTCCCACCTCCCCAACGACCCGAGTAAGTTGTTGAAAAAAGCCTGTGACCGACCCTGTTCACCGTACTGACTACTGCCAAAGAGGACGAAAGAACCATTGCCAACAGACTCGCTGCCGAGGAGAAGAAGCACCGCCAAGGTGAGGAGGAAGATGATGAAGAGACTCGCATGTCCAAAAAGGACGCCACGTTGCCTGTAAGTTCGGCTTCGCAACCGTGTTGCTACAAGTCGAACGATTCTAATTGTCTCCAGGCCAAGATGCACGGCAACGAGCCCTCCAGGGGCGCCAAGATCGATCAGCAGCTCCAGGAGGAGGATGAACTCCGCTTGAAGCAGAAGCAGGGCAAATGAGCGCACGATTCCAGCGGTTTGCATTTTAAGTTAGCGACGGTTGGGAAGCATAGTGATAGACGTGGCTCATAGCATCAATACCATGATTCTGTTGACACAAATATGGCTGACCTGAAAATGAAGCTTAGTGAAAGATGACTAGATTACAGGACATCTAGTCTTAATAGACGTTGGCGGGACAAGGATATTGCTATCGCACGGCATGGGCACAATATCTCTCTAGCATGCTGCACTAAACCTCTTCTACCACCCAGAGCTTTCGAAACATCATCCACGGTCCATCATTCAAGGTATGAGGACTGTGAAGGCGAGGAGTCGAGATCTTGGAGGCGTCAAGTATGGCGGGCAAACAAAGGAAACCCCAATCACGTGGCACCAACAGGCACTTCATTCAGGGAGCCAAGACGATGTAGAATAATGTAATATTGCATTGATGTGTAGCTATACTGGCAGTACCTGGATGCAGAGTCAGCCATGTGCATCCCAATTGAGATCAACAAGAAGAGTGGTTTCGAGGTTGGAAGTCAGAATATGTAAGAAATTGAATATCATATATTCAGCCGGTATAGCCGCTCCGGCGAAAGAGGGCCACCGACTGAAATCAATCGCAAATTGTTCTCATCATTCCAAGGAAGAGTGTGCAGGGGAACATTGGCATTGTCGACGTACCTTTTGTTGGATCTGCAACCTCTTCGATGAGGGCCATGTTTCTGCACCTCCGAGGCTGATGAAGAAGTAAGAGCAAGCAGGTGAAACGGAAGTCGAGAGCTGCATCTTTAAGCTGACGGGGAAAAAAAGTTCTGCTGTTGGTGGGGCACCGGCCATGCAGCAGCAGGTGGGTGACGACCTCTGACCGCCCGGCTAGACCCCTTTCGGTCAGATCCCATCTCGGCTCGGTAAATCCCACCATCCGACGGGGGGGAACCAAAAAAAAAACGGTCTTGCCCTAAGATCCCCAAGCTTGTGCGTCCGGAAATCGAGGCCCTCGACCAAAAAACAGCCGTGCCGAAACGTGACTTAGAACTCCATCACCACTAACCAGCAGCAAATCTTCGACGTCTGGTAAGTCGACGCGCCCCTCCCACAACCAAACACAAACACCAACTCCGAGTCCGCACCACCGATATCTAACTTTGCGATCCAACTTCCAGACCGACCAGCAAAATGGGTGACGCTACCATCGAGGGTTCCAAGTGGCGAATGGTCGAGGTCGGCCGTGTCGTCCTGATCCAGGGCAACAGCCCCTACGCCGGCCGCCTGGCGACTATTGTCGAGATCATCGACCACAAGCGCGTACGTTGCGACAGCTCCTGACCTGCCTCTGCCCAAACACCCTCCCCGCCCGACACGATTCGGTTTGAGCGCGTGCATTGCAGATGTGCACTTGGAACGGAAGGAAGAATGCGGTTCTAACATCAAGTTCGAATTATAGGCTCTGGTCGACGGTCCCTCCTCAGACGCTCAGCTCGTCGTTCCCCGCCAGCCCATCTCCCTCTCCTACGTCCTCCTCTCCTCCCTCAAGGTCGAGGGCCTGCCCCGCGGCGCCCGCACCGCCACCGTCAAGAAGTTCTGGGCCAAGTCCGAGATCGACGCCAAGTGGAAGGAGACCAACTGGTTCAAGCGCAGCACCCAGATTGAGCGGAGAAAGAACCTCACCGACTTCGACCGCTTCAAGGTTCTCCGCCTCAAGAAGCAGCGCCGTTTCGAGCAGCGCAAGGAGCTGGTCAAGGTCAAGGCCTCGGCGTAATGGACTTGCGATTGGGATGTCTATGGGGTTGACTTTGAAGACTACGGGGCTGGTTTAGAGCGTGACAGCATGGGATCCGGTTTGGTCTGCATCACCGCGGCATTGGGTTGCTGCACATCTCTTTTGCTCCGTAACTGGAAGGGCTGTATGTCACATTCATCATCAATCATATGATGACCGGCGTCAAACACGGAAATTCAGAGACCAAAAATGAAGTTCATGGCACAATCAGAAAAATAGATTGGTTGGCTCGTGACGGGGACACGGAGTAAAGATTTTTTTCGGTTTTCCTTTGAGACTCTGTTGAATTTCTGACCATCATGAGCCTTTCTGACGTGTTGTATGTCTTATGTTTTTGGCCCGGAAACCTCCCATGACGAATCTCGGCGTTTCTCCGCCCAACACGGTACTTGTGGACAAAGGTCAAGGCTCTCCCTCAGCCTCGTAGAACTAGGTACCGCGCAGCATGTCATCCATCTAATCTGTTCTGGGACCTTGTATAGGTACGACGGCGTGCATCTGGGGATCTGAACTGCGGGCCGCCAAGCTGGTTGTCTGCTTACCTAATACACTCCAATCGAGGTCTGCCCGCAGTCAGTGTTCTGCAAACCCTATCAATTTTCTACGATCTCTCCTTCAAACCACAAGCCACCGAACAATCCCCCACGTCGAGTTGAGATACCCTCGTTCTAAACTTTGGTGAGTGCCGCCGTGTCCTTGTCGGAATTTTTGACCCCAACGCCCGAACGACGAAGCCGCGCCAGCCCGAGCGATTTTTGTGCGAGTGTTTGCAATTCCTATTTTTTCCCACAGACACACCAAACCCGAAGCTCGCCAAATCAGCTCCTTTGCGCGATCCTAGCTCCCACCACACCACCACCACCACCTCCTCCTCCACCGGAAAAAAAAAAAAAGAGAGAACCCCGCAGCTAACTTTTTTTCCCCCGCGGTTCACAGTCGACAAAATGGCCAACCCCCGCGTTGAAGAGCTTCCCGATGACGAGACCAAGAAGGTCTCTGTCGAAGAGCACGAGGACGAGAGCTCCGACTCCGAGATTGAGGGCGAGGAGGCCGAGGGCCTTCCCTCCGGCTCCACTGCCATCATCCACTCCCGCAACGAGAAGAAGGCCCGCAAGGCCCTCGAGAAGCTGCACCTGACGAGAGTGCAGGGCATCACCCGCGTCACCCTCCGTCGCCCCAAGAACGTGAGTGCCTGAGAAGGAAGAGGGGGAGGTTTTTTTGGTGGCACGGTGCGATGCGGGGGGGGGGGGGGGGGGGGGGGATTCAACAAGGCTGACCCACGTTCCCAGATTCTGTTCGTCATCAACAACCCCGAGGTCTACAAGTCCCCCAACAGCAACACCTACATGTAAGTCAAGAAGGCGCAAAAGACCGCAGGATGTATGGAGATTGACGTTGCGATCCAGCGTCTTCGGTGAGGCCAAGATCGAGGACCTCAACGCCACTGCTCAGCAGGCTGCCGCCCAGCAGCTCGCCGCCGCCGGTGGTGAGCACGACCACGCCGGCCACAGCCACGCCGAGCCCAGCAAGGCCGCCGAGGCCGAGGCCAAGAAGGAAGAGGAGGAGGACGACGGTGAGGAGGTCGATGCTGAGGGCATCGAGGACAAGGACATTGAGCTGGTCATGACCCAGGCCAACGTCAGCCGGAAGAAGGCCATCAAGGCCCTGAAGGAGAACGACAACGATATCGTTAACTCGATTATGGCATTGAGTATTTAGCGACGGCTACGGCCAAAGATAGTTTCTCAAAATCTCGACAACGGCTAAAAGGACGGAATGGGTTGGCATGTACAATTCCCAGAGAGTTGACTCCGAAAAGTCTCTTTCGCAGTAAGAGGTCATGATAATCGGTGTTGTCGTCTCTCCCGTGACTTGTCCTAGAACGCGCACACCATTCATTGGTCGGCTCATCGAGATAACTTCAATTGCAGGCTTGGGAGATGGAATTCGGCTACGCCTCGATCTTGGAAATTGGCTCAGGCCGAATGCCCAGGGACTCGGGAGCGAGCTGTGCCCCACCATTCAACCTTCCCCTCGCGCCAGCCAGCTGCTGCGGCAGCCGTGCGCCAATCACGTGATATGTCATGTGATCTAGTTCATCCCGGCTCTTTCTCTGCTCTCCGTTCGGCAAAGTCAATCATCAACCTCACGTCGACGCAACTCACTCCCCCCCCCCCCCCGAACTCTCAACATATCCTCCAAAATGGCCGCAGTACGTATACCCCATCGAATCTCGCCCGTAGGCTCCTCTCGATTGATGCAGCCCCCGAATATGACGCCAATTGGGTTGCGCGCCCGTCGTCCCGCTCCCTTTGAAAGCCCCGGTCTGAGCTAATTTATTCTTTTTTTCCCCTGCAACAGCGAAGCGCAGCTCTCAAGCTCGACTGGGCCAAGGTCACCACCTCGCTCGGCCTGCGCGGCCAGACCGCCGCCTCTCTCCAGGCTTTCAAGCAGCGCAACGAGACCGCCCGCCGCCGCGTCCAGCAGCTCTCGGAGCTCCCCACCACTGTCGACTTCGCCCACTACCGCACCGTCCTCAAGAACCAAGCCGTCGTCGACGAGATCGAGAAGCGCTTCACCGCCTTCAAGCCCGCCACCTACGACGTCAACCGCCAGATCAAGGCTATCGAGGCCTTCGAGGTTGAGGCCGTCAAGAATGCCGAGGCCACCAAGCAGAAGGTCGACCTCGAGCTCAAGGACCTCGAGAAGACGCTGACCAACATCGAGTCTGCTCGCCCCTTCGAGGACCTCACTGTCGTACGTGCCGATCAGGCCGATGGGGACTACACGCGTGTGGATGCTTACGATGACCGCAGGACGACGTTGCCGCCGCCGAGCCCTCGATCGACGAGAAGACCTCCCAGCTCGTTTCCAAGGGCCGCTGGTCCGTTCCGGGATACAAGGTACGGTCAACCTGCAATGCAGATGCGCTTCGGCATGCTAATCCCCTCTACAGGAGAAGTTCGGCGATCTCTCGGTGCTATAGACGCGTTCGCTCTTTGATCCCCTTTGTGTACTCTAGCATTGTAGATAGGCGATCGGTCCGAGGGGAGGGAATCAGCCCCGTGGACATTAATATCGACCTGCTGTACCAAGCGCATTGTTTGAATACTTGATGCCCATCCGCGGTGCTCGACCGAGCTGGCGACATGTCTGACAGGCGCTAATTGTCCGATTGAATTTTTCCGTTCGGAGCTGACGTCCTCGGCGGTAACCCCCGAGCCAAGAGACCAAATCCTACCCGAAACGGTGCCTGCCGGCTAGCAGTCTCCAAATTCCATGGCAATTGACTTTGAGGCTTCCGGAAAGCATCATTTTGAACTCTCGCCGCGGTGCGGCACTGGCGGGTAGCGGTTACGTACCCGGCCTCCCGGTAATACTGCCGGATAAACGGGATCTCACCGTCGGCCTGGAATCGCCGACTTCCCCGCCCGCGACCTCAGTTCCAACATGGCTCGCTCAAAAGCATCTTGTCTGCCGCCGCTCCGCGGCAAGCGTCGTGAGATTATTCGTACTGCTGTTTCCACGCCCGCTCCACTCGTCTCGTCCGACTTGCCTCGCCCGTTGTGCTCGCTGCTAACCTCGGTCGCCCAGATATAGACACGGGCTCACTGGGACCGTCTCATCCTTAAAGAGGTGCCCCCCCTCTGGAACCCCGCCTGGCTCGCCTGCGAAGAAGAAGGAGAAGCTCTACCCAAGGCCCGGCAGAGAGTGTATGCGGTCGCCGTTCGATCGCCAGCCCGTCCACGCGGGGGAACGCAGACGGCTCGACGCCCGCATGCCCCCGCGCGTCTCGAGGCGGCCGACTGACCGCCTGCGTCGGAGCCTCGACGGCTTCGCCATCCCCGCTTCTTCGTTTCTCCGACGAGAGCACCGGGCCGGCGTCCAGGGACGGGGGGCGTCGCGGCGATCTACCACCACGGCGGCGGGGCTCTGCGTCGGCGAGGCGGACTGGGAGGGGCTCTCGCGCGGGCGGTGTCGTCGACGGCTTCGCGGGCGCGACGGTGTGCGTACTCGGTGGGGGTATAGGCTAATACCGGGCTTCCCGGCCTCGACCTGCGTGTCCGACTCGCTGGATCTTGTCCCAGAGCGCCTCAGGCGCGCGCGCATCTCGGCCTCGCCGTCCTTCGTCACGAGGCTGCTGCGCGTGTTCGGGCGAGCGGCGCCGAGGGACGGGCTGGAGAGGATGCCGCTCGGAACCCGGAGGGGGTGCAGGTGTGCGCCAACGACACGCTGTACTCGGACGGGGTATGCTACGCGATGGCGCTGAGGGTGTCCGGGGCCAAGGTCCGGGTTGAGGTCGTAGGGGCGTGGCCGCACAGGTTTTGGCTGAGGGCGGTCGAGGCGGAGGGGGAGATGTTGGAGGGGCTGAGGTGGGTTTTGGAGGGCTGAGGGGTACTTTGGTAGACAATGGGTGATGAGGCAGGGCCGGGACAAGACATGTTGGATGAAATGGTTGTGTTGCGGAGCGCATTCAGCTCGAGGTGCGAAAGGCCCTGTCTGATATCTTCTAGACCACGACCCCACGGCAACCGAGATGTCGTAGCGGGGAGGACGGCGGGACTGTGATGAGAAGCAGGCCGCCAACGCTCTGCGAATCGTGAAAGTGCGCTTCAGAGCTGGGTCGAGCAGCTCTTGTCGAGTGCCAATGCCATCCTTCAAGCGAACACGCGGCCAGGCTGTAAGCAGCGCCGACCAACGCCATGTTCATCGCTCGGTCCCCGCGCAGCCGGCACCCCGACGCCCATGAGCATGGTCCGGACAAGTCGGCGCTTCCGGACGAGCGTGCCCGTAACGCGGCGCAGCCCGCCAATGGCAGGGTGTTTCCGTCAGGGGCGGTTCGCATTGCCTCGCAGACGGTCGTTTAGAACGGGTGTGTCGACACGGGGTTATCTGGTGGTTATTTCTTTTTCCCTCACTGGAAAGTAAGACACCACCTTCCAAAAGGCCGCAAACTGAGCCAGAGCAAGGTGCTGGCCGGGTTGAAGCGAGCTCGTTCAACACAACTTCGTGGTCGTTCTCTGGCCGAAGAGTCAGGCAGCTGGTGGTTCGGGTGGGAATTGTACGACGTTGAAGCGGTCAACACGGTATCGACCCATCAACCCGGCCATGACGTGCGCACCATCAAGTATAGGAAGAAAGGAGCCCCTCTCAGAGAGCTTCTCATGTTCGGATTGGTTCTCACTGGGGTCGGTATATAAGCGTATATCTTAGGTCTTGTCACTCTTTGCCTCCATCGCCACACGGCTTTTCCTGCAGCATTGCATGGCAGTCAGCTACAAAGTGAATGTGTGACTTCTCATCGCTGTCACCAACCATGTTTCCCTACTCCTTGATGCTGTCGGTAGAACCCCTCAGCACCTCACTTGAGTCTGAATGCTATTCAACGAGGCACGACGCAATAGCCCTATTCCAATAGATGTTGATATCAACATCAAGCCATTCTCTCTCCTTGAAGGAGGTGGCAGGCAAAGCTCCCACGCACTCAGTTCCCGCTCACCACCCAACGTGGCCAAATTCACCCTTGAATCGTTCTTGACTCTTCTGACTGCTCCTTTCTCTTTCCATCGTTCCTCCCTGGGTTGATTCTCTTTCCTTTTATTTACGGGCTCAAAGGGCCCAGTGAAAGGGTATTTAATCCTCACCTCTCACCGTCCAACCAACTCCTTTCTTCCACCCATCCACACCAAGACAACCCAACCTAGGTGAAAGGAATAGGCAGAAGGACGCATATCAAGTCGGCTGAGCACACGCTATATAACCACGCACGCTGGCAAAGGTGGAGCAAAACTGCACCAGAGCTCAACGTTAAAGAACACCCACAACAGAAATGGCAGGTGACGCGCGCAAGAAGGGAGGTGCCTACAGCGACAACCCCAAGACACGGAGAACGGTCGAGTATATTCAAAACCTCCCTGCGGAGAAGAGGGAAGAGAAGCGCAAGAACTTCCTTGAGTACCGCTGTTTAAGAACCGCCTGCATCGCCCGAGCCAAGAAGGAGGATTACCAGCAAAGCCGCTCACGCAATGACAGGCTCTCTATGCTGCGTAACGCCTGCAACGACGCAATCGCCAACAGGTACGTGTGTTTTCTTTCTTCTTCATTATTCCTCCTGTCCATCACCGTTCTTGGGCATTCATGATGGAATATGAGTGAATACGTGTTGTATACTAACTGGACGCCAAGGCTGAAGAAAGGCATTGAGTACAAGGGCACAGACGTTGAGGCTCACGTCGCTCGCTTCCACGATCGCGCCTTTGATTACGGCAGCAGGAAGAACACCGGCAACTCCAATGGTGGTGGTGCCCCTGAGGCTGACCCTACCGAGGAGCCCGCCAACAGTCACAACGGCGGCCAGAATAATACGGCGCCAGCAAGCTCGCCCAACACAGCCGACAAGGTGGACTCGGTCAACCACCACAACGGCATGGCCAGCGAGCTTGAGGAGGACATGCAGATGCTTGAGGAGGAGCACGATATTATCCTTGAAGAGATGCGCTTCCGCGCGGACACCCAGCTCCAGACTGCCCGCAAGCTGCGTCTGCTGGTCGAGGCTGCTGGGTTCTAGGCACACAGCTTCCGACTTCCTCGACTCTAGCCATCACTCTCTCACATCTCTCTGGCTTGGACCCAGCGGAATGCTATTTAGCCTTGGCGGACAGGCACGCAGAGGACGGGATAATTGGCATCAGCCCCGGTGGACAAAAGACATCTCTCTCTCTCTCTCTCTTTTTTCTTCTTCTTGGTATGGCGAGGAACGGGTATCTCGGCAGGTATGAATGGAGAAGGTTGGGCCGCCATGTTGTTTGAGACCCCTACGTGAGAAACCGACGATGATGTTGGGTCACGGTGGTGTGCATGCGGTGAAACACTAACAGAAGGTAATAACGCTCGCTGACAGAGGCCGCAGATCTGCCGCGCCGGGACGCCGGGCCACAGCATCCTTGGCACCCCCCTCCCCCCCATTGGGACCGGCTCGAAACCGCGGGCCCAGGTTGCCCGGGGACGCGGGTTCGGTGAGTCAGCGCAAACACTCGATCGATCCGAAGCCTGTTTCGAGCCCCTCGGGCGGTTCGAGACCCCCCCTCCATAAATGATGAGACGAACCTAGACGACGACGCGAGCCGACCAATCATGCGTTTTTATTTTTTGCGCCCCGGGGTTCATGGTCGTAAGTACGGATACCAAGCCGGATGCGCGCCGCCGACGAGCCGTCAGTTCCCGCGTCTCCCCCCCCCCCCACCCCTCGCAAAAACGCAAAAAGAAAAGGCGTAGAAAAAAACCTTGTAGCGTAATCGAACGAACGAGAGGGAGCACCAAGCCGGGCCCCCCGGCCTCGCCGTCCAACACACGGAGGAGGAGGAGGAGGAGGAGGGGGGTTGTGCGTGAGGCAGATGTGGCTGCGAAGCTTTCGCAAATGGACTGTCCTGCTGGCGCCATCATGCGTCAGCGCAGGAGAAAGCATGTAGGAATAAAAAACATCGAGGAGGGGGGTCGAGAAACGAATGCAACGTCCCCCCAGGGGCTGGGGGGGTTTTACAACCAGAAAGAATCGCCAGTCGTGGACACGCATAAAGGTGCATGAGGGATGTCGAATTAAGCTAACTCGCGGGCAGAACGCGGGGAGGGGAGGGGGGGGGGGGGGTTCCAGCCGCATCGCTGGGTGGGGCATGTCCCCCCTCCCCCTCGGAGTTCAAACATGCTTCTTTGCTTTCTTTTTGCTTTTCCTTTTTCTCCTTCTCCCACACAGAGTCCCCACCCCGGCCGCGAACCCCGAAAATCCCGGGCGCACTCAAATAATCCCACACCACTAATTCTCCCCGGAAAGGAAAACCTTCTCCCCCCCCCTCCTCCACACACACAAACAAGAACCCAGACTGGACCTCGACGAGGAGTGCGGTTATTCAGACGGTGGACTTTCAATATCCAGACAGTAGTCCACTTCTCCACTTCGGAACATCAGAGGGGTTGGTCCGCCCAGACCAGCTATCCGTCGGCGCCGGATTGCAGCCACATCAGGCTACAGCCACGCCGGATCAAAGCCATAGTCGCAGCGCCATATCACAACAATACCATCCATAGTCGCCGTAGAGCCCCCATCGCGTGTATAATATATTTAATGCTTAAATTGCATTGCTAGATTATAACTAATCAACTTGGGTGGGCGCACCTACTTGGGCGAATACTGGCGGCAATTCTACTGTGTGTGTGTGTGTGTGTGTGGCGGCAGCAGTGGCGATTGTGGCGGGTGACCGTCCCAACATCCAAAGTCTGCCGTCAAAATAACCGCACTCCTCGACGAGACGTCGACCAAGCGGAGAGACCGCACCGGCCTCTCTCTCTCTCTCTCGTCCCGCGCCGATGGTTTAGTGGTAAAATTCTCCGTTGCCACCAGGGCAGCGTCGGGGAGCCGGGGGTTCGATTCCCCCTCGGCGCACGGAACCTGTTTCTTTTTCTTTTTCCTTCTTCTCCTGTTACTTGCTTGCTGCTGGCCGGCCGGGTGCAATGGATGGACGGGTGGACGGGTGGACGGGTGGACGGATGGACGGATGGAAAAGGATGGCCACTGCGTCGTCGCCGTCTCGTCTGTTTGCTTTGCGTCTTCTGAGGGGAGAGGGGAAAAGTGGCATGTTTGTGTGGCGTGTATGTGCGCATTTCTCTTCTCATGACTGATGTCGGTGGAATCGGATGGGGGGGAGGGGGGACGTGGAGGGGACTCGCCTCGCCCTCCCCTCGCCCCTCATCCCCTTATGACGTCGAGGCCTTTACGACCCGACGAGGACCGGCCCGTGGAGACGAGGGCCAGTCTGCGGGAGGCAGGGCCGAGAATCGAAAGAAACGCGTAGACGGCAAAGACGGGACCGCACCTGTTACATCGCCCCCCGGTGCCCTCCAAGGCGAGAAGAAACGGTGGGCGAGAGTGGCATATCCGCCGCTCGGATACCAGAACTTTCGTCTCGAATCGATTTCGGATGCCGAGAGAAGATAATTACAGTTTCGTCGGGCTGTCGGGCGACCTCCCCGGAAGGAAAAAAGAAAAAAAAAAAACAGAAGAGAAGAAAAAAAGGCCACCTCAATCAGTCAAGTCAGATTCGGCCGGGGGTTCACATTTGCTTGCGCTACCGCGAGAGTTGGAAACGAGTAGGAGGAGATGAATAAGCTTAAGCTTAATGTTCATTTGGGGAACCGGTAAAGAATCGGTCCCGGTGCATGCTCTAAGGCGTGGGAGAGAAAAGATCAAAATCATCTCTAAGAGGTATCGTAAACGAGCGAAAACGAGAAGGCCAACCCCGCCCCCCAACAAGGAAAACAGACATGAAACGCCTCCCCCTCATCCGGGATCTAGTGTTAACCCGTGAACGCCAAATCCAAAGTAGCCTCCCGTTGCAAAAAAAAGAATGAGAATCCGAAAAAAAAATGTAACCGACCGGGGAGGGGTTGGTCGTCCGATGACCGGGTAAAACAGCAACCCCCCCTCCCGTGGACCAAATACATCAAACGCCGAAATCCACCCGAGAGAAGAAAAAGAATGCATTGACATCAAAAAAAAATCCCGACTAAAGCTTCTCCATTAGGTTCTTCCTGGCGGTCCACATGCGGGCCCGCTTGCCGTACAGGTACATGGGGATGGTGAGGAAGAGGAAGACGAGCTGGATGACGCCGAGCCAGATGAAGACCATCTTGGGCCCGTCGTCGGTGAGCCAGTGGGTGACGAAGAGGCTGAAGACGAGGCCGTGGAAGATGTTCTTGCTGAAGTTGAGGGTGACGAGGGCCTCGCCGGCGTACTGGCGGTAGCTGTCGACGCAAAAGGTGATTGCGGTGGTGGAGCCGAGGGTGCAGCCGAAGGAGATGATGCCGAAGAAGATTGTGGGCACGATCCAGTGGTCGCGCTCCTGGGCGGACCAGCCGAAGCCCATGAGGCCGATGACGGTGGTGAGGGCGACGGGGGCGGCCATGACGAGGCGGAACTCGGGCTCGTAGAGGCCGCCGTTGCGGCGGGCCATGGACTTGACGATGAGGTCGCTGACCTTGCCGGCGACGGCGGTGCCGAGGATGCCGCCGACAAAGGGGGACAGGTAGACGAGGCCCGTCTCGAGCGCGTCAAAGTCGTACGACGAGCGGTTGCGGTAGATGAGGGCGACCGACTCGGACACGACAATGAGCCAGCCGACCGAGAGGGAGTAGACGACGGCGGACCAGAACACGGCCGGGTAGGCGAAGAGGACAAAGGGCCGCAGCATCACCTTGAACCACCGGTCCTGGTTGAGCCGGCCGTTCCACGGCCTGAGCTGCTCCGTGAAGGACTTTGCCGGCTGCTGCCGCAGCGTCTCGGTGTAGGCCAGGGCCATGGACGGCGTCGTCTCGTCCGACCTCCGCGTCGGCACCTTTTGCGCCTCGACGGCCGTCTCCTTGGCGTAGTAGTCGCCCGACGTGTCCGACGTCCGCGGCGGCGCCGGCGAGTCGGAGGCGCTGCCGGCCGCCTGCTTCTCGGCGTCGTGCGTGTCCCGGCCGTCCTGGTTGGTGGCGATGGCCATGGACGCGTCCGCCGCCTGCTGGCGCGAAGGGGTGGGCGGCCGCGACTGGAGGGGGGGGCTGGCGGGGGTCGCCTCCAGGCCCTGGGCCAGCTGCTTCGCCTGGACGCTCGTCCTCCGAGACCCGGCGTTCCCCGGAGCCGCGGGCATGCGGTCCCAGAAGGTCTCGGGCACGAAGAAGAAGAGGAGCACGCCGCAGAAGGCGACGACGAATACAACGACCCTGCAATGTGTTAGCGATGCATTCTTGATACATATATATATATATAATAAAAACAAGCTTGAGGGGAATGCGGTGACTGACCAGAAAACCCAACGCCATCCCAGGGCCTGGATGACGACGGCGCTGACGAGGGGGATGAGGTTCTTGCCGCCGAGCAGCAGCAGGGTGTAGATGCCGATGCGGAAGGCCCGCTCGTGGAGGAAGAAGATCTCAGCGATGGTGGCGGAGGGGAGGCACTCGACGGGGCTCACGGCGACGCCCTGGAAGATGCGGGCGAGGACGAGGGAGGTGAAGTTGGGGGAGAGGGCGGCCCAGACGGAGCTGGCGATGAAGATGACGGCGCTGAAGAGGTAGACGGGCCGCTTGCCGTACAGGATGGCGGTGGGGGAGAAGATGACGGAGCCGAGGCCCATGCCCATCATGTACAGGCCGGTGGTCAGGGAGACGGTCTCGGTCTCGATGTGGTAGTCCTGGGCGATGTTGGTGAAGCCAGCGGCCAGCAGCGGGGTCATGCCGCCGCCGACCATGCAGTAGAAGCCGAGGGCCAGCAGGGCGCAGTCGCGGCGCCACTCGGGCCAGTTGAGGGGGTCGTTGGCCGACTCCTCGGGCTGGGGGTTGAGGATGGTGCCGTCCTTGGTCGTCTTGGCCTGGGTGGTCGGGTCCGGCATGGACGAGTGCGCCGTCCTGGCGGGCGTGTTGCTCACGCCCATGGGCTCATTGTGCCTGCCAAGGATAAAGACGGATCCTGCAGGGCTTGTCAGCGCCAAGGGCTCTGTTTGGGGGGGGGATGTAGGAACCGCGAGAAGATGCTTACCAGGCACTTCGAGGGTTTGCGGGTCGTTGAGGACGCCCAGACTCCATTTTGGAATGTCGGAGTGTTCTTGTTCTGTGGCACCGTCCTTTGCACGCTTGTTGCCAAAGACGCCGCCGAAGCGGCTCTTCCAAGTCAGAACACCTGCCATGGCCAGCGGTCTCTGGGAGGAGTTCCCAGAAAACTAGGAGGGGTTGTGAGTGGGAGCGCGAGTGTGAGCGCGAGTGTGTATGTGTGCGGGTGGCGCGTCTGTTGGTAGTTTGTTCGACGACAGAATTTCCCGCTATACCAAAGAGGTTTTTACTGTTTTGTAAAAGAGACAATGAAGTCGGATCCAGAGACGGGCGGTGGACGAGACTAGACGAGTAGATAAACCGCGGGTTGATACTCAGCCTGGCCAGACACTCATCGCCTGGAGATCAACCGTGAGTTGCAAACGAGATGAGATGGAGGATAAGGTTGTCCAAGAGCCGGATGGAAATGCCGTGGAAAAAGCAATGCCGCTTTCGTCTGGGAAGAAATGGGAAAACACAAACTTTGTTCTCGGGGCCGATGATGCAAGGGCCACACACCAACCAAAAAAATAAAAAACAAGAAAAAGTCAAGTTGATACTTTTCGGGGATGTTGCAGATGAGGAGGAGGAGAATGAGTAGGAGGGAAGGGCAGAGGGAGATGATGGGACGGACTATAAAGAGTAAGATGGCGTCGTGAGAAGGGGGGGGGGGGGGGGGTTGTTGATGGGACTCGGGAGATGGCAGTGTTGTTGTAGTCTGGTGGACAACGGCACCCCAAAACAGCCGCCAGCCTACCTCTACAACGCAGGCAGTAGTCAGTACGGCGGCGGAGGAGGAGGAGGAGGAGGCGTTCCCGCTGGCCCGTGCAGGGCGATGGCGTCAGAAGGGTATAATGCACACGATTCGATTAATATTGAGTGATGGCGGTATCCGTCTCACGAGTTGGCAGAAGAGGCAGGCAAAACCAAGGATGAACCTCGAGGCGTCGTTTAGGGCGCGAAGATGCAGGCCTCGCAGGGCGGCAAAGGCCAGGACAGCGCTGTCGCGCTCGTGCAGTTGCTGGGTAGCAGCAACATGGGACGAATTAAGATGGTGCGTAGGTACCAAGTGCAGCGGAATGGCATTCGCACCAGGTGGCCCGCAGGGGCGGTACAGTAGTGTAGTAGACGGATACCTACCTACCTACCTATGTGGGCAGGCAGGTATCGTATCAGGGAGCGAGTCAAGCGTCCAAGGGCGACAAGATGCGGGGGTTCGCGTTGGTCAAGGATCCCGTCGCTTCTGGCGGGTGGCCGTGGAGTAATTGGGAGCGCCGAGCGCCAACAGAGACGGACAGACAGACAGACAGACAGACATGTTCGTCCCAATGGATCGACGATGAGCCACCTTCTCAGACAGATGATGGATGGGCATGTGACCCGACCTTGTCGCTGATACGGATCGGCTGGCCCATGGATGCAAGGCGACGACATGTTCCAAGGACGCACGCAAGCCAGCCTTTCCCCCCCCTCTTCCACCTCCCACGTCCCTTGGGAAGAGAGAGGGGGGGGGGGGGGGGGGGGGGGGGGGGGGGGGGGGGCACATGCGCCTTTGGTCCAAGTGCGCAAGCAAGTTTGATGGGCGCGTGCATCTTGGTTCAGTTAGTGCAGCGCGGGGTTTCCGGAGAACGACATGTCTTTGGGAAAAAGCGAGGCTACCATGGTTGTTGTGGTGTTGTGTTGCTGACAGGTTGAAGGGGTGCGCCAAGACGTCTGGGGGGTGCTGCACGCACGTGCGCGGGTGGTGGTGGCGGCCGGCGCGAGGGTTGTTTGTGGTTGCATCTTTCTCCGCTTGGAGGATTCGAGAGCGAGCAAGAAATGGAGGCGAGGAATGCCAGAGAGAGAGAGAGAGAGAGAGAGAGAGAGGCGGTGGAGGGAGGGGGAGGGAAACGGTGTGAATCATCCATCCACCGGCCGGCCGGGGGGGCATGGATGGAGGAGAAAGAGTGGCGAAGCGAAGCGGTGACCAGACGAGCATGATAGCCCACGGGTAACGCCGAGCGTGAGCCTCAAGTGACCAGGGGGCCATACGGTGTAGACCTTACGGAGTACGGGGTCATCGTACCAAGTAGGCTGTAGGCTGTAGGCATTTACTACGTATTAAGCGCGCACGTGTTCCCGGCCCAGAGGAATGCCGACACTGACGGTGGAATTGGTCCCTGATGCTGCCCACCAAGGACCCGTACCGAGTACTAGTGGATGCAACGTACGATGCGATACGATACCTAGCCACTATCCGTCTTCATGTTCAACCCCATGGGAAAACGGGGCAGGGCCATTTGCATGAGACCAGGTGGTATCGCAGACTACGAGTATCGTATGTACTAGTAGTGCGGATACCACGTACTCCATACTACCAGTACGATACTCGGTACGATACGAATGAATGAATATACGGCCCGATATAGGTGGCTGGGCCGGGGAGTCCCCTACATGGGTACCGAGTATTGTGCATGGTACATGGCGCTATCGGTCGACGGTCGACGGTCGACGGGTCTGAGAAATGATTGATGCCGCGGCCGCTGCGCCGAAGGGGAATGAATGCGGCTGAAGCGGACGGAATTGGAACGAAACCAATCCATCTATTCGAGGCTCCGTCGAGAAGCCGCCAGATGAGAAACACGGTGCATGTCTCTGCATGTCTCTACATAGGTACGGTAGGTAGAAACTAGGGTTACGCTTTGATTGTTCTCGTCAGCTGCAAAGTCAATCGGCCGGTTTGTTGTTTATGCTTCCGCGGAAAGTGCCTCTTCCCACTCCGCATTTTGCCTTGCCTTGCCTTTCCTTGGCCCTTGGCACTTAGTGTGTCTCGTACAGGTATTCGTACTCCATGCTGTAAATTCGCATGGTTGTCCACGCATCTTGGTTGCCTGCGCAACGTTGACAACTGACAGGGTCCGCCTTGACTGGTTGGTGACTGTGGTGACTGCTGACTGCCTATCTTGCAGTAGTGCACTTGTTGGTAGGTAGTAGTAGGTAGTTCGTGCCAGCGCCCGATAATGGCTGCCCACCTCGATAACCGCCGATTGCATAACACCCATTATCTATACATCTGCTTCCTTGTCATCGCCTCTATCCTCTTCTTCTAGGGGATTTTCCTAAACCCTTTCAAGTGAAATGATATAATGTAAAAAAACAAAAAACAAAAACATTTCCCACATAGCTCTCACTCCACAATAGTAATGTACATACCAGCCATAGCCCTGCCAATATCCGATTTTGGTAAATCAATCACTGCTAATGCCCACACACAACAGCTGTTTACTCCCCGCCACCTCCCCCTGCCAGCGCGCTGCAGAAATGCATGCTTATGTCATCTGCGCAACGTAGCACAGCACCCTGGAAAAAACTACGTCATCCCGCCCAAAGGGTCGCAGAGTTCTGCCCCACCCCGTGGCCTTTGCGCGGCTTCCCTGAAAAGGCAACTGCCGAGGTTTAAGCGCGTCGCCCTTCCACCATCCATCTGCAGCGGCAGAAAGACAAAGAAAGCGAGATCGTCGCCAGACTGAACAACCTGGACAACTGAGCTTGCATTCTTGCTTGCTTTCTTGCTTGCTTGCTTTTGACTGCCAACGGCGGCTGCTTCTTTTCTCCACCGTCAACCGCGCATTCGTTCCTATCCCCTCTGCCATCTCCCATTGGCAAGGTACTTGTCGCAACCCGCCGTCTTCCTCTCCTCTCCTCCCTCGCAAGCTTCTGTCGCAAACCGCCTCGTCGAGTCGCATCGCGACACATCACGAGGCCAGGCCTTCGCCGACGTCATCCGGCAGTGTGCTGCACTGCGCTGCCTGCATACGAAAAGCACATCAGCATCCCTTCACGCGCGAGAAAGCCCTCCATCATGCACCTCCTCCTGCGACACACGGCCCACACCACCCTCCGGGGTTGCGAAGCTTCCCTCGCCAAGGGTCTTCGCATCCCAGCTTGCAAGCGACCCCCCGTGCTTCCCGCCATTGCCTTCTTCTCCACATCTCGCAGCACGCCCGCCAAGAACCAGATCTTCGCACCGTAAGTGGGGGGCACGCTCTACCGCATCGCCCTCTACCTGTCAACCCTCGGCTAACCCGCTGCTGCCGCCTCCAGTGTCCGACATCCCAACGACTTCCATACCTACCAGCTCATGACATGTTCGTCTCGCACGCCTCTGATAACCCTGTGGACCACCTCGTGGTGCGGCACCTGTCGCGTCGTCGCTCCTCTGGTCCGCTCCCTCGTCGAAGCCGGCGTGGGTGAGGCCGAGGGCGGCGTCGGCTACTGCGTCGTAGAGTTCGACTCCCCCGACGTCATGAGCGAGGGCCTGGGCATGACCTACATGATCACCTCCATCCCCACCCTGCTGAGCTTCGACAACCAAGAAGCCCAGATCCAGACAAAGGTCCACGACGCGAAAAGGCTGACGGACCGCGCCTTCCTCCAAGAATGGATCAGGACTGAGGCTCGGCGTCACGGCCAGCGCGGCGGGGGCGGCGGCGGCGGCGGCGGCGGCGGCGTCTTTGGCGGGCTGTTTGGCGGCTTCAAATGATTTGCGGGATACACAGTCACCACACGTCCCGATGGGGGGGTATACGCCCGCATTCGGAGCGAACCGTCCAAGAGGTGCTTCGACGACCAAAGTCAATTGCACCTCATGTGTCAGCCCGCAGCGGAGGGCGCAGACTTGGGCTGTCCGACGTGATCAAGACGGAAACGCTGATTATTCCATCGGTCGTTGACTATATAAAACATAAAACACTCGATACCCCCACCTCCTCAAGGCGTGAAAAACACCTCCTCGACGGGCTTCCACCACGAGGGCTCGCCGGCCTCGCTGCTCACGGCGCCGGGCATCAGCGACTCCTGCCAGCCGTCGGTCATGGCCCACCACTCGCGCACCTTTGGATTCTCCTTCATCTTTTCCATGTCGCCGGCCCAGTCGTAGCCGACGTACTTGAAGGTGGCGAACAGGATGCGCGAGTCGGGCTCGTGCCAGATGCTGTCTGTTTTTTTTGTTTGGGAAGGGTTCAGCTTTCTTGCATGATTTGTCTCTCTCTCTCTCTTTTTTTTTTCTCTTTCTTTGTTCCACGCGGGGGGGTCGGGGATTCGTCACCTACAGTCGACAATGTTACAGTCTTTGATCTGCTTGAGGACCTCGGGCCAGACGCTGGCATGGACCTCCTTGTACTTGTCGACGAATTCGGGCTTGAGCTTCACAATCTGGGCAATGCGACGACCGGGGTTCTTCTGTCTGGCGGTGACGGGGGAGGGGGGCTCCACTTCGGTTGGGCTGCTGCTCGCGGCGGAGAGGGAAGCGCGTTTGTTGGACCACATGATTGCCTGCCTCTCGTCGTCGTCGTCGATGGGCGATGGTCGATGGCCAAGATATTCAGGTCTTGTCTTTGATTTTTTTTCGCTCGCAGTGCACGGCGGTGGGATGAGCCAAAAGTATGTCCCGAGGACTCGGACGCCAGGTCCTGGGGAAGCTTGCGAGAGTCTGAAAGCCGATCGGATCAGCGGAGGGGCGGAGTCTCTCGGCCACGTCGGGCGAAGAATGTCGCGAGGCGGGGGCGCGCGCGCGAGGGGTACGAATGCGGGGAGGGGGATTCGAGAGACGTCTTCAGTACGAAGTCACAAACACCGATAACATCCGCTGCAGGCACGCGAGGCAGAGGGGGCTAGTTAAATACAGGACAGCAGCAACAGGGGACACCTTTTCGAAACGTCGACGGCGAATAATCCCCGTCCTTCCTCGGTCTTTAGCTTGACACTAGCGGTAAGCGGTGGTGATGCGGTGGTGATGCGGCTTTCGGGGGGGGAGGGGGAGAACGGCGTGTCTACGGACAAGACGATGGAGAGGATGGAATGAATCATGACATTGACGGGAAGAGAGACGCATCACGAGCCGGTCGCTTATTATACGTTTTTCCTCGGGACAAAGTTGACTGCTCATACTTTTTTTTCCCCCTCCTCAATCTTTTCTTTTCCTCTCTTTTTCGCATCAAACACCACCAGCGGCGGCAGCCGACATGCGGATGCCTCGGCGGCGTCATCGTGTCCCGCATCGTCCAAACTCGAGCGTCCGAGCGTCTCCGGGCGTGCGTCTCACTCACGCACACGCTCGCTCCATTCACCTTTTTCCTTGCGAAGGGGGAGGGGCACAGCGAGCAATACACGTTGCAGATTCCCGGGTCGGCGTTTAATCCCGCTAATCGAGGGGCCTCTCGGGTACCCAGTCATGGTCCATGTCAAACCGGCGCAACAAGGAGGGAAACGAAATGACAGCAGAAACGTGCGTTACCGAAGGAGACGGGGAAACACAGACAGGTGCGCTTGTTCGGTTTGCGCCCTTGGCTTCGCGGACAAGGTCGAAGCGAGTCGGTTATCTGATTGTGCCTCCCCGCATCTGCGGGTCCCTTAATTGGGGGGGGGGAGGGGGGGGCAGGGGCGGCGAATCATGGGCGCGCCGCCCGATGAATGGACGGGAGCCGGTACCAAGGTTTCGCGGCTGGTTTATCATGACCAGTGACATTCTGCATGCCACACCCCCCGACGAATCGATCCAACGAGTCCGAGGGGCCGCTGTAATGCTCCGGTCGTTCCGGCACAAGACGCCGTAGAGAAACACGGCGAGCGTTGACGTGAATTACCCAGCGGCTTGACGGTCCTGGTCCCGTTCTGGATCCTTCTCTCTCTCTCTCTCTCTCTCTCTCTCCGTGTTCCCCGACCTGCCGTGCCTTTTGTCTCACTCTCTAGAGCGTGGCATGCCGCCCACCCCCTTTCACCCTTGCCCCTTTTCTCTCGTCAGTCGTGGCCGATGGATGAACGATTGGGTGGTTTCGCGTCCCCCCCCAGCCTGGGTTTCGACAGCACCCGGCCCGGTTCGGCAGCTCCCGCTTCCCCGCCCGCCTCCTCGGACGCCACAATGTCCATGAGGACGGGCTTGTAGAACGTAGGGGGGGGGTTGAGTGTGATGTGATCCCTGATACCTAACCCCCTTTTCTCCCCTTGTTGGGTCACTAGGCCGCGCGAGGGGGGAGGGGAGGGGGTCTTGTCGCCTTTTACGGGGGAGCTGTGTTTGCTCTTGCTGTTGACTTCACGTTTTTGGAGGGTGGTCTGGGAGGTCTGGTTTGGTGTCTGCCGTGTGCGGGCGTCGTGATAGTCTCTCTTTTGATTAAGAGATGTTGACGGAAGTTGATATTTTGCACCCCCCCCCCCCCGATTCAGCGTGGATGATGCGCGGGCCATCACCGGCGCACCTCTCGCGCCGTCAGCCCCGACGCGTCATTGGCGGTTTGTATCGGGGACGGGCTTACGTCCCTGCTGTTGTTACTAGCCTGGAAGTAAAAGACACGGTTAATTCGTGGTCATGTTTGGGTCCGCCCCCCCTCACCCCGGCACCGTCTGCCTGTTCCATCACGCTGGCTTGGGGGGGGGGGGGGGGGTGAGGAAGGTTGGTGTTCTTTTCTTCTTCTTGTTCTTGTGTGTTTACGGGAGGGCCTCGTGTGGCACATCCGGAGGCGAGGGGTGATGATATCGGGAAGACGGGCGGCGGCGTTCGGGATAGCCTTGGTTGGCAATGCCGTCTGGGTACTGTTCCGCCGCGAGACCCCCCCCCTGGCGAGGGCATATCTGAGAGGGAGAACGGATGTGCGACGTGGCTTCGGAAATCAACATGTTTTCGGCGTCGTATTCTCGGGAGCGCGAGTGCGGATGCCGCGACTGTGTGACGGCGGCGGAACGACGCAGGGCTCTCCCCGTGTGATTTGGGTGGTGGTGGTGTACAAGAAAAGCCAAAGCGGTTGGACAAGATGAAGCCGAAAACTGTATCTCCCTGGATGGGGATCTGCGAGGCTTTTTTTTTTAAGATGATCCGAGGCGGGTGTTGCGCGCTATCCAATCGCCCGGCTTATTTTGAAGCGTTCAATTTGGTCTTTATTTCGCGTTTAAACCGTCAACGTTCCCAATGACGGACCGGCAGAATCTGCAGGAAGCGGCCGAGCATGTTTGGTTTCCGGTCCGTCATTGCAAAACTCTGCTTATAGAGCGCTCTGTGTAGAAACACCCCTCGTTATTTCACAACAGGTGAACCACAACGGTCCCGTCTTCTGTCGTTGCCTACCCCCGGCGCCGCGGGGCCCACCACGGAGCGGGTCGGAACCCCCCCCCTCTCACGGCTGCAGAATCTCGGCGCCAAAGAGGGATGAGCCCACAACCGGCGGGATCACGCATCTGTCACTGCGAGTCATCGCACAACGCGCCGATGGTTTAGTGGTAAAATTCTCCGTTGCCATCAAGCAGCGTCGGGGAGCCGGGGGTTCGATTCCCCTCGGCGCATAGCTTTTGCGTCCGCGCCTTTCGCGTCGGGTTCGATTTGGGTTTTTTTAGGGTCGGGGTGGGTTTGGGGCAATGTTTTTGTGTGCGTCGGCCGGCAAGCGGACCCGCATTGACTCCGTTCAGGCTTGGGAAGCAAGTGCATGAGGAATTATGATGGACGAACGAACGGGTTCGTCGCTGAGAGATGACGAGATAATAAGCGGCTGCTGGAGGGAACTCGTCTTTTACTTAAATCAGCGGTTTATTCATATGAGAGTGTACCTTGAGTCCGCTGGATGACATTATAGACGCGTGCTACTCCTCTGTCAAGGGTGAAACGCATAGAATAATACACAGCAGAGAGTACAGGTTGATTGTACGATGCGTTATCCAATCGTCGCCAGCGCACTCAATCTCCCAAACGCGTCAAAAGATCAACCGCTCACGCAGGCAAACGTCAAAAAAAGTGTCCCTGGCAAGGCTCGAACTTGCGACCTTTGGATATCCCTGGCTACAGGCCCGGGTCATATAGATGATAATATGAGACCAACGCTCTACCGACTGAGCCACAGAGACGTCTTGTGTGGGGGACGGCGACGGTGGAAGGCGACAAGAAGGGGGGCGCATCGTCGGAAGGATGACGATGGGGCTGTGGGGTAATGATACCGGGTAGCCAGTCATGAGTTGGAGACGGATAACCTGCACAGTGTTCGTACCCCGGACACCTTATCCCAGACAACGAATCCGTCCCCCGGGAGGGGAGGGGGCTTCACGACTGCTTGCCCTCGCCGGCGACGGCCGGGGCCTTGACCCGGAGGAGCTTCTCGGCGTTGCGGTAGGCAATCTTGTCGAGCTCCTCGGGCGTGACCATGCCGCTGTCCCGCAGCTCCCTCACCCACGCGAGCCCGTTCTCGTTCCTCTCGAAGGGGTAGTCGACGCTGTAGAGGACGTGGTCGACGGGCGTGTTCCTCAGCACGCAGGCGAGCGGCGCCAGCCCCCACACGCCGCTCGTCGTCACCCAGACGTTGTCCTCCCACACGCGGCGCCAGCCCCGGTCGCGCGCGCCCCACCGCGCCGAGAGCTTCTCGACGCGCTCCATGACGAACGGCAGCATCTCGCCAAAGTGCCCGAGGATGATCTTGAGCCGCGGCACGGCGTCGAACAGGCCGGCGGCGAAGAGCCGGAGCACCGCGAGCCCCGTCTCCTGGTGCCACCCGAACCCGCTGCTGCCGAGGCTGAGCGCGGCGCCGGGCCCGTAGCCGCCGCCCTCGTAGGCCGGCCGCTGGCCCGCCGACGGCCACGTCGGGTGCAGGTAGACGGGCACGTCGAGCTCCGCCGCCGCCTCGAAGACGGGCCAGAACCGCCGGTCGTCGTAGTGCGCGCCGTCGGCGTGCGCGTCCACCAGGGCGCCGACGAAGCCGAGCTCGCGGACGCAGCGCCGGAGCTCCGCCGCCGCCGCCTCGGGGTGCGCCATCGGCAGCACGGCGAACCCGGCCAGCCGCCCGCTGGCCGGGGCGTCCCGCACCGAGGCGGCGAGGGCGTCGTTGGCGAGGCGGCTGAGCGCCGGCGCGCGCGGGCCGAGACCCGGCACGTGCGAGACGACCTGGAGGGCGACGCCGTTGGCGTCCATGTCGGCCAGCCGCAGGGGGCCGACGTCCCGGAGGCGCGCGCCGACGTCCGGCAGGTTCCTGAGCTGCTCCCCGTAGAGGTCCGACAGCTCGTCAAAGAGGTCGGGCGCGATGAAGTGCTCTTCGAGCGTGATGAGGGGCGGGATCGGGTCGGACATGTTTGCGTGTTTGCGTTTGTACGTCTGTCTGTGTGTGCTTCTCTGGGGGGGGGGGGGGGGGGGGATGCTTTGTCTAGCGGGCAACGCGGGATGTAGGATGTTTTTGTCTCATTTACCTTGGGGAGGGCGAGCCACAGCGCCTCTTTGACACGCGACCCCGCATGGCGGAATTCTGAAGGTTTGGTTCGATTGATCCGAGACAAGCGGTGAAGTCACTGGATTGGGTCGTAGATCTGATGCGGGTTAGTTAGTCGGCCTCGGTACTTTGTTGGCCGTGTTTTGCTCGAATGCTTTCAGGGTCTCGGTGGCTCGAGCCCTTCGACACATGTCGAGCGTGGTACGAGGACAAACAGCGGGCAAAAGGAATGGGAGACTGGATTGGATGTTGAATGATATATATATATGGAAATTCAATGAGCATATCATGTAGGAACCACCATCGACGTTGAATCTTCATGGTTTTTATTGGTTTCGTTTTGTTTCCTCGTAAGAATATTAGAATTTCAGTGACGTGTGTGACTCAACACACAGAGACGAAAGTTTTCACAGAGTGCGCACGCTCAGCTGACTCTAGTATTTCTGCCCTTGTCGACGACCATCATCAACTGCATCATGTCTTTCGAGCAACCGAAATAAAGCAGCGTGTTATAGATACCGGAGGCGGCAAGAGTCATTCTACTCGGCCCCGTGCTCGTCTTGGAAATCATTATACAAATCTTCAAATAAGCGGGCCAGAATCTTGAAGTGGAAAACAATGAAACCGTGGTAGATGAGTCGAACACCATCGGCTGGAAAATGTGGCGGAGAGTCCGCGGTTCATCATGTCAGTTTCGCCGGTGGTCTATCTCACAAGGTTGTTAGGCGAATGGCTCGAGTGGCAAGTCAGTCGTATTCTCATCCGAGAACGTGGATCTGGGCCTATACGACAGAGCAACGGGACAGTTTACGAGTTAAAAACAGGCTTGTCAGAGAATTGTCGACGCCAATACACCCGAACCTCGGTCAATGAAGCACAAGGAAGAACGCAAGACGGGAGCAACGCAGACGGGCACAGTGTGGGCCCGGATGACCACTGTGAGCCATGCCACCCCCCCCACCATCCACGTCAAGTGCAAAATGCGCCGCGAACCCATGAGTCCCCGAGGCCTCACTTACATGACAACGCCTCGAGCAGAATATACCCCCCCGCCACATCGCGGGATCCCAGAACACAACAATGGCCGCGAGGATACCCCACGTGCTGGAGGGCTACCTCGCCCTCCCGCCCGAGTGCGCCCAGATCCTCCTCACCGGCGTCCTGGGCGCCGGCACCAACTGGCTCGTCCTGCGCCACCTGTACTCGTACCTCAGGAAGCCGGCCGCGAGCGGGGACGACGCGGCGCCGCCGGCAGAGGACGTCCGCGTCGTGCTTGTGAGCTTCATGCGAGACTTCGCGTTCTGGAAGGAGGGCGCCGGCAGGTTGGTACGTTTGTCCCCAGGGTGCCTCGTCTGCCCCTCACTCATTTTTGCCCGCCTTTACCCCACCACCCGGTATCCGATGAGGTTTTTCAAAAAAAACCAAAAAAGAAAAAACCAAGGAACCGACAGAAGGGGAAAGCGTGGAGGGAAGCCGCCGCGAATGATACGCCAAGAGCTGACAGACAGGCTGTTGCAGGGCCTCGACCTCGAAGGTCTGGGACGGAGCGGAAAGTTCGTCTTCGTCGACGGACTGAGCGGGCTGTTCTGGCAGGAGAGCGCCGCGCGGCCGGCCGCGGCGGCGGTCAAGGGACGGAGGGTCCTCCGCGGAGCGAAGCTGCCGGACATGCAGCGCGAGCTCGAGGGGGCGGTCGCCGACGTGTCCGCGGCGGGCGCCAAGACGGTGCTGGTGCTGGACCAGCCGGACCTCCTCCTCGCCGCGTCCGGCGAGGGCCTCACCGGCCTGGCGTTACGGAACATGCTTCTCGACGTGCAAGAGGTAAGCGCACCTCCCCTCGGTTTCTCATGCGACCATTTCGTGTGTCAATCACCACACCCTGGCCATGTGCCTCAATCATACCGCTGCTGCCCGCCCTTAGAGAGAGAGAGAGAGAGAGAGAGAGAGAGAGAGGAAACTGACATGGACAAAACAGAAAGTCCACGCGACCGTGACCGCCGTGGCGGCGGATGAGCCCCTCGTCGCGTCCCAGACGACGACGCTCGAGAAGGAGCACGCGGCTCTCGTCCTCGGGCTGGCGCACGCCGCCGAGACCGTCTTCAGCCTCCGGCTCCTGGACACGGGCAACGCGAGCGACGTCAGCGGGGTGCTGAGGATCACGGCCGGCGGAGACGGGCGCGGCGTCGAGGAGACGGAGCTGCTGTACTTTGTCGGCGGGGATGGGAGCGTCAAGGTTTTTGGGAGGGGGCAGTAGGGGGGAAAGGGAAGGAGGTCCAGGGTTGTGGGCGCATGTCATGAATGATGTCTTGAGCAACTTGGATGGGAACGATGAAGCACCAGCTCGGTAGCGATAGGTCCGAGGCAGCCACTGCGGTTGGGAATGCCTCGATCAACGATAATTCAGCTGTGAGTAGCGCTCAACCACAGTATACGACACCAGCCGGCCATCTCATACGACCCGAAAACCGCACTTCAGAATGCTTCGTGACGGGCCCGTTCATCACTTCATGTTGCTAGGCGCGAGGGATCACGGAGGGTTGACAAGACAAGCAAAGCCGTTTTTTCTCTTTGGAATTTTTGAGGATCCCCGTTTTCCCAATGTGTTTTAAAAAAAAGTGATGTCCCCTTTGTTTGCCCGCGCGCGAGAGATGTATGAAACACAAAACACCCGTTTTGTTTGGTTTTTTTGTTTGACTCCTTTTGATATTGGCTTTGCTGTTTCAAGTCAAACGGAGGGGGTGTTTAGGGAGGAGGGAGAAAATAAAGACGAGTTTCGTGATATCGTTTCTTCCGAAAAGACTTCCCCCCCCCCCCCGCGGGGGGGCAACACACCTCCTCCGCCCCTCCCCCAAAAGTCTTTCCCCTAACCCGTCGCCCGAATGCCTCGATTGCACACAGATACCTCCTCCATGTCGACCCGGTTCACATTCCAATCATCGCTTGGTGCTCGCTCACGACTGCTGGACGGTGGGGCCGGCGGAGCCCTTGGGGACACCGCTCTGGAAGCCGTTCTTGAAGCGGCGGGAGACGTCCTTGAGGTAGCGCATGCGACCGGTGCCGGTGGTCTTTCTCCGCTTGGCCTTCTCGGACCAGTTGTCTGCGTCGCGTTCCTGCGTCAGTATTCCGGTCTCTCACACACAAGAGTGGAGGGGAGGGGGGAGGCGTGTAGGCAGAAGGTGGTCTCGGGTTGTGACTGGGGCTGGATCGGGTTGAGTTCGTCGTCGGGAGCAACAAAAACGTACACTTGCGGGTCTTGGCCGCGGGGTAACCGCAGGAGGCACATGTGTGCTTCTGGATGTGAAGCGATCGGCGACCTGTTGAACATTGAAACCATCAGTGTCTGGCGTCCCGTCGAGCATTTGGGGACGATTCCGCAGTTCTTTCGTGTCCCAGGATTGGGAAGCACCGCAGACTCGAACCCAGGGGGCGAGCAAAAAGACTTACCGCAACGACGGCACAAGGTGTGCGTCTTGTTGTGTCTCTTACCAAACGAGGAGGTACCCTTCGCTGCAGAAGAAGAAAAAAAGTCAATCGTCAGTCCACGGAAACGGCGAACACGCCCTCGTCGCGACGAGGGCGGCAGTGGCGGCGGCGTAACGTACTCATCTTGGCGGTGTTCGGTGGTCGACGATGGTGTTCTGAGGTTGCTGGTCGGTTAGTTGCTTTGCGGAGGAATCGGAACAGAAGCTCGCGGCGTGGAACAAAATTTCACTAAGCGAGCGAGAGTTTTCGAATTGTGGACGGCGGCCCTTCGGTTGATCCTCGGGGGTGCGACCGCGTCACATGACCCGGGCTTTTGTGGGAGCCAAAAGGACGAATTTGTTGGCCAATCAGCGCCGTGTGAGCCCAGCACTCTCTTGTACGCGGTACGTATCTTTCCGGGAGGGGTGCCCGGGCCACACCCATGCACCTCAGCCCAAGGATTTCAGTGGGTGCCCTGTCAGCCAGCCGCCAGTCAGCAGCATTTCAGCCATGTCACTCGTACTTGGTACGTCGTCTGCTTTACTCAGTACTATTGGCACTTGAGAATCACTCAAATACAAACACCAGATGCCTTCGAGTCGAGCTCACAGATTGCGTGTTAGTCGCCCGTGGAAATGCGGTAATCGATTCGACTGTCCGAGCACCAAACGCCAACCAAACGCCTTTTCCCTTACTGTGCCTCCCTCTCTCCCTCCCTCCCTCTTCCATTTCCTTTGCCTCTTGCGGGTATACAGAACTCATACATTGCCCACACTTAAAACCAGAGCCCCAACCAAACAGGATACCTAGGTAGGTATGTAGGCATCCTGTGCAAACCCCCGCCCATCCATCACGCTTGAATGTCGAGCATCTTCTTGAGCGCCGCCTCGCTCGCCCTCAACCACCGGCCCCGCTCCTCGAGGTCGTCCGCGTCGCCGCCGGCGCCCTCCTTCCGCCGCCGCGCTTCCTTGGCCGCGACCTTGCTGTTCTGCCTCTTGGCCTCCAGCGGCTGCAGCTCGGCCTGCAGCCTCTCGGCCTCCTTTCTCTTCCGCGGCACCTTGGCCTGCAGCTGCTCCAGCTCGCGGTCCAGCTGCTGCTGCCGCCTCTTCTTCTCCTCCACGAGCTCGAGCGTCTTGGCGAGCGGCAGGTTCATGTGCGGCTTCCGCCCCGGCTCCTGCGCCTCCCTGAGCTCGGCCACGCGCTCCTCCAGCTCGGCCATCTTGTCGGGGAGCTCCCTCAGCCTGGCCGTGTCCAGCCGCACGCTCTCATACCTCTTCGCCAGCTCCTTGCCCTTGCTCTCCAGCTCCGTCACCAGCTCCGCCACCTCGACCTTGAGCGCCTTGAGCCGCGCCTTGGCCGCCAGGTTCGCCTTCTCCAGCTCGGCGTTCTCCTGCGGCGAGACGATGACGGGCGGGTCGCCGACGATGGCGCGGATGAACTTCTCCTTGGTCACCTGCTCGACGTACGAGAACCGCAGCTTCGCGAAGAGCTCCTTGTAGTGCTCGAGGTCGGCGTCCAGGCTGGCGGGCGTCGCCGCGTCCTGCGACGCGTTGGAGGCGTCCGACGTCCGCTGCTGCCGCGACTCCTGCGCGACGGCGCTCGAGATGGGCTCGCTCAGCCTGATGATGGAGATTTCGTGGTTCTCGCTGAGGTCCTCGATCTTGCGCAGCACCTCGGCTGCCTTGTTCGCCTCCATCTTGTGAAATGTTTCTGTGGAAATGCGTTGATTGTGGGATTTCTGGTGCAGTCGCGTCAGGGAAATGTCGTCGTCGGCTCAAATCTTCTTTGCGCCTACGTAGTAGTGTCCGTTCAACGTTGTTTGGTGATGACCTATTTGTTTACTTGTGTCCCAAAGGAGCCAAGTGCGGGTGGTGGTGTCTTATCGATAATATCACAATCTTATCTTATCGCATCAGACCACCCGGCTGAGATGCATCCCACTGTGCCAAGGCCTTTTCTCCAAGGCGGCCTGACTTGCCGCCTGTTGCCGATCAATCCATCGGCCGCCACAGTTTGCGACAACGATGCCTTTCCACTGACCGCCACCCCGCAAACCCTCTCCGCGGCATCACCCGGCAGCCCATTCGAAAGGCCTTTCTGTCATTTCTTCCATTTCGGCCATCGTCCTCGGGCGATCGGCTTCCACCCACCCGTGTAAAGCAACCGAGCTTATCGAATATCGGCAATCACCTCGCCGCCCAGTCACCGAATGCTCTCAGCCTTGCCTCGAGTCGCGCCTCGTCCTTAGAAAGGGCGAAATACTTCGACCCCCTTCTGTCTCAAAACCAGGGCCCCCGTCTTCGAGATGCCCAACGACGACCTCCTCACCGACGAATATGTCGCCGAGCTGCTGGCCAAAGAGGCAGACGACTGCTCGCTAAAGTACTCCAGCATGGGCATGGATGCGTTCCGCGCCGACAAGAAGTACGTCCCGTGATCCCGGGATCCTCGATCCTCAAAACAATGAAGATAAAAAATAAACAAGAATCTAATCGGACCCCTCCCCAGACCGGCAAACATGCCCAAGCCAAACACCCGTTTCCTGCGCCACATCATCAAGGACACCAACACGCACAACCGGAACCTCCTCGCCAAGGAGGCGGTCGAGTCCCGCGCGCGGCTCAAGGACCTCGAGCACGCCGAAGAGAAGGAGAGGCGGAGGAAGGCGGGGCCCCAGGACATCCGCAGACGGCAGATGGGCGACATCGCGGCCATTCTGGGAACCCGCAAGGACGCGCCCGGCGGCCGCGCGGGGCGCGCCGACAACGAGAGGCCGCAGGCCAAGGACGAGAAGCCATCGCCGCGCGGGGGAGGCACCATCACAGGGGGAGCGGAGGAGCGCGTCGCCGGAACGCGGCGGCGGAAGTGCGCGGCACCGCCACAACCGCCACCACCACCACAGAAGCCGGAGGGACGAGTCCGACTCGGAGCGGGACGACCGCCGACGGCACAAGGGCGAGCGGCGGCGGTCCCGCTCGCCGGACGAGACGTCGCGGAGGCACCGCCACCGATCGCCGCTCGGGGGCAGGGACCAGGCGTCGAGGTCACACCGGGGCGACAAGCAGCGCAGCAGGGGCGAGACCGCGCACGAGCTGATCGCGAGGAGTCTGCGCACACGGAGGGAGAGGAGCCGCGAGAGGCCGCAGGGAGGAGGGCTCTCGATCAAGGGCAGCAGCGGTAGGAGCAGCAGCAGCCGGCGGGCGACGGGGGAGCGGGAGCGGGAGCGGGAGCGGGAGCGGAAATCAGCCGGCGGCGGGGGCGATGACGTGTCCGACTCGGACCCGCTGGAGGACATCATCGGGCCGGCGCCGCCGCAGCAGGTCCGATCGCGGGGCCGGGGCGCGGCGGCGGGGGCGTCGGGGATCGACAAGCGCTTCGGGGCGGACTACGACCCCAAGGCGGATGTGGAGATGGCAGAAGGCGGCGGGGTGGGGGCGGCAGGTGGCGGGGGGACTGGGACGACGCGGTGGAGGCGTTCCGGGACCGGCAGAAGTGGCGGCAGAACCAGGAGCAGCGGATGCGGGCGGCGGGTACAGCGACGAGATGATCAAGAAGTGGAGGGAGGGGGCGGCGGCGGCGAGCAGAGGGACGAGCGGGACGTGCGGTGGGCAAAGGCCGGGGAGAAGCGGGAGTGGGATCGCGGCAAGGACGAGGACGGCGGGGTCCGCGGGCTGTTTTCCGAGTTCAACTGATTCCTTGCAAGCCTCGGGCGGCGGTGGCCACGGCTTTTGGTGTTTTGGGCGTTTTGGTTCATTGCAGGCGCGCGACGGGGGGGGGGGGGGGGGGGGGGATTTGCATATCGAGTGGCACGGATTTGATGTTTTGATGTTTTTGATGCCTGGTTGATTTTCTTTTGAATACTGCATACGACCGATGGCGGGTTATTTTCTACGACGGCTACGAGTCTTGCTTTTGTGATTTGAAGTCACGGCTATCACGGCAGGTTTTCTTCTTCTTCTTGTTATTTTTCCACAGGGGACTTGAGAGGATGCGGGTGGATGATGCACGGCCGGCCTCCTTGGGCTCTCATGGCGAGCGTCGATGTAGGACGTTGTGGATGCAATCGTGGACGAGGGGGGACGAGCAGATGCGTGAGTGCTCCCCACCAATCGAGCGAGCAAGAGAGAGACACACACACACACACAGAGAGAGAGAGAGAGAGAGTGGGTTTGTGTGTGTAATTTTCGTCTGATTTTCTTTCATCGCCGTTTGCGTGTCGAGTGAGTAATCGACGTTGAAGATGAGACGATGAGGCTGACCGGGCGGGACACGGCTTCGCTCACCCTCACGTCCTCGCGCATCCAAATTTTAAAGTTCAGCCTAACTCGCAGGCTGCGATTCCCATCCAAATTGGGGGTTTCACATCCCCTATGCCCCCCCCCCCCCCCCCCCCCCCGCGCGCTCCCCCTGGCTGAATGCCGGCCATGCTTGACTCGACGACGCTTGCTGCTAAGGAAGGGGCCAAGAGACGTGATGACTCGACGGCAACAAATACAATGCAAATAAAACACACCCCCTTCGCCCTCCATGCATCGCGGACGGGACGTCGGCCTTTGCGGCGCTACCTCAGAGACGGATGCTGTGCCGTCGCGCACAAGGGGCGGGGAGGCCGCTTGAAGAACAAAGAGACGTGGACGGGCATCTACCGCCGCGGTCTGACTGACCGGCGGGGTTTGTATTACGCAGTATGGGGGGGGGGGGGTGCTTGTCAAGCCGCCCTGTCAAGGGACGTTTCACAACGAGGCACGTCAAAGACGCAGGACCCCCCCTGGTTGTGAAACAAAAATGGGTTTACATGCTGGAAAAGAATGATACTACGTACCCAAATTATGTAGGTACCCAGAGGGCAGGGGGGGATTCAATATGTATAACAAAGAATGGATATCGCGCTAGGCCGGATTCGGCAGAGCTGGAAGGGGGAAAGAAGCACGGGGTAGCTACCTACCTGGGTAGGGGGAACAAAGACTAAATAGGTATCTAGGTACCTACCTACCTAGGTCGGATGAGATTTCAAGAGGCTTCGTCCAGGTAGGCCAGCATCATCAGCCCAGCTGAGACGGAATACTGGATCGACGGGAAGAAGAAGAAGAAGAAGAAGAAGAAGAAGAAGAAGAAGAAGAAGGAGAAGAAGAAGAAAAAATCACACACGGCTCACTCTCTCCGAGCAGACGTCGCCTACGGTATCAAACTCGATGGTTTCGACCTTGACTTCGCCGATGGCCAGCCGAGCAGCAATAACCGTCCCGTTCGCAACAGCGGAATTCATACGGAAGGGTTTTTTTTTTTTTTTTGCTCGAAAGACCGGTTCGCGACCTGATCAGGAAAAACGGATTATCCCCTCGAGGCGTGGAACGCTGGGACGCGAGGGGGGAAATTCAAGTTTACTATCCTTGGGGGTAAGGGACCTGAAGGCTCGGAGAAGTGTCTCTGCTATGACAGGTTCTCGCTGAAGTACCTACGTAGACGTGGGCTGCGGTTATCGTTGTCCAACTGATCGAATGCGATGTTGCATCTTGCAGGTTATAGAGGGAGCCAAGGCCCCCCCCCCCCCCCCCAAATGCATGCGTCATCGGATTTTCTCCATCCAGAAAATATTGCCGACATTCTCCCGGCGGCATTGCCCGCACCTCGACAGTTCCTAACAAAGACAGAGAGGCTGACACGGGATGAGAAGGGGGAGGGACGGGACAAGACCACGGGGGCTGCTGTCGCCGATTGAGTGCGAGGAGCCGGGGGTGCGTTGGAGCCCGGAGCCGGGAGGAGTCGAAATGTCCGGGGGGGGGGGGATGCTCGTCGTGACGAGGGTTTGGCAGATACTACAGTACTCACTGCACACACGGCAACTCTGTAACGCCTCCCCGACGTAGTTTAGAATGGACTGTCTAGGTACCGGGAGTGATACGAATCATGGACAGTCCGACGAGTTCGTTGCCCCGGGAGGGGGGGGGGGGGCGCTTTGGGCCTGTAGTCTTCTGTACTTTGTAGACGGGGTCTCGAGCACCACCACGTCGGGATGAATTGAGTTTTTTCCCTGCTGCGGTCGAGCAAGGGAGAGCCTCTTTCTTTCTCTTCTTCTCCTTCCTTCTCCCTCCCCCTCGCCAGTGTCTGTTGTGGACGTCATAATAGAGAGGGGGCCGTTGGCGAGGTGAGGACGGCCCGGGGGCACGCGTCTGTTCTCTCGTCCGTTCGCGATGCGAGCCGCGCGGGGGGGGGGGGGAGAAACCGGGCGGAATTTGGGACGGGGGAGCATCGGACAGGACACTACCACGTACGTAGTACGACGTTGCGCATGGACGATGTGGGAACGCACGACACGTGAAGGTCCCTTGAAGGAGACTGACGATGGGGGAGGAGGGGGGTCAAAGGCTGCTTGCGCTCTTCCTGGGTGCCGGTTCTGTGGGGCCTCCTCGCCTTTCATGCTTTCCTTTTGTTCGGACATATACCGCATACGGGCAGTACTTCGTAGAAGAATAATCTTCAAGGAACGGGGTTTTTGGGTTAGGTTTTCTTGGGGGGGTGTTTCTCCTCCTCTCCTCCGATTCAGTCCTTTTTGCCTGCCGCCGCTAGGCCGAGTCGGGAGGAGACTTTTTTTTCTTTTTTTCTTTTCTTTCTTCACACCCATTTGCCCCTCGGCCATTTTCCTTGCCCTTCTTTGTTCGGACGTTACTTTTTTATTTTAATTCTTCATCTTTGACCTAGGGTATTTGCAATGTGACTGCGTAGCTACGTTGTCGAAGACTGCTTCGCAATTAACCATGTAGGGTGTTCGTACCCTTATTCTCGATAGCGTTGTAGATGGGGTCGGGCGGGACGGCGGCTAACCAAGGCTCAAAGGGGGCGGGGGGGAGCGCGGGGATTTGAAATGAAACAAAGATGTTGGCCGCCGGTCACGGGTACTCTGTCAATGATTCGCGCGCCATGTGAGGCCTCTGAATGCCCCGACTCGACTGCCGGACCAGGGCTGCGTTTTTGGTGACACATCATACGAGGGGGGGGGGGGGGGGGGACTTGGTCACCCTCATTTCCCATGGTCGTATCCGACGAGGGCTTCGTGAACTCTGCCAAAAGAGCACGTAGTAAGAAGAATAAAGAGCAAGAATAAAAAAAAAAGAGGGCATTATTAGGTTATTAAAGATGGGCGTCGATTGAAGATGATCGGCAGGACGGAATCTGGAAATCCAGGGACAAGGGGGAGCGGTTGCATTGGCACGAGCAGTGTACGGAGTACCTACGCAGTAGTACCTAGGTACGAATAGGTAGCTTTGATCCCGGCGTCCTGCCTGTCTGTCAGGCGACAGACGTCAACTGCACCATCTCAACTCGTGCATGCCATCCACACTTTTTTGCTGTCGTGAGCTGCAACCCTACAGATGCTGCCTCATGTAAGCGGTACGAGTAGCGGCGACCCCTGGTCTTGGGGCCCTGGGACGACCTGAAGCACAAGGTGTGGAAATGGAGGGGCCGAGATGGTGGGACGCCAGAGCCGTTTGAGTCAAAGACGACAAGGAGAGAGCACTGGAGACTCTTGCTGTCCTTTATCCCAGGCAAATGGTGCTTTGCCTTGTTTGCCTTGCCTTGCTTAGTATGCACAGGAACGCGTGTGTGCTTTGTAGTCCATGACGGGTCGTCTAGGAGTTGTCGACATCCGCGCCACCGGATCCCAGCGAGAGGGTTGCAAAGGCGAGAGAGAGAGAGAGAGAGAGAGAGAGAGGGAAACGAAGAAAAAAAAAAGAAAAAAAAAGATGGAGATAAAAAGAAGGGAAAAGGAAGAAACAGAAACCGCCGCCCTAAAACAGAAAAACCTTGACTAGCATGACCATGTGGTGTTGTCACCCCCCCGTGCCGCCAAAGCCGGCGCGGCCAGCCCACCCTCTAAACCCCTGGCCACACCTCGAAGTCGCCAATGGCCCCATGCGTATGGCGGCAGAGAGCCGAGCGAGATGGTCGAGTGTCGAAGAGACACGCATCTGTCCATCTGGGTTAGGTAGTTTTGCGTGAGATGCAGGACAGCGCAGCCGCTGGAATGCCCTCGAGCGGTGTCGAAGGGTGTCGAATGTACCTAGGTGGGTAGGCAGGCACTGTATCCGTACTAGGTATGATGTACCCCCCAGCGGACGGACGCCCGGGGCTCGCGTGTCGCTGCACGGCGACGCTACCAAGCAAGCGGGCAATGATCCGTAGGTACTCAATGACGCTACTTCGTACCGCCGGCTAATACCTGGCAGCCTGGGCACGAGTGTTCGCAGGGTGGCCTACCTATTTTAAGGGACGTACGAATACGTACCCTGCCGGTAATAATGACAGGAAAGAAAGCAAAGAAACAACGAGACGAGGCCCCGACCCCCGAGCAACAACGCCGCCCACGTCCGCCTCCTCCCACATATTCGTACACATCCAATCATCCATCCTCACCCTCTCTCACCCTCTCTCTCTCTCTCTCTCTCTCTGTACGAAGGACGGATACTTTATGTATGGCGCTGCTCCGCTCCGCGCTGCGTGCACACACACTCTCTCTCTCTACTTTCGACCTGCTGCCGCCTTTTCGCCTCACCTCAACTCCCAAACCCGACGGGAAAGCATCCACGGCCCTTCTTCTTTAAAACAACCTGATCGACACACCACCACCTCTCCCTCCCTCTCTCTCTCTCTCTCTCGCTGTTGTTGCTCAGCTAGCTTAAGCACCTAGCTCCCTTGGCCCAAAAAGACCCCCCCCCGCCTAAAAAAAGAGACTCCCCGGCCTCTCGTCTGATCCCTCTTTTTGGCGCCCGACCCAAAAGACCGACACAGCGAGTGAGCCCACCAACAGAGGCTGCTAGCAGCCCCCCCCCACCCCCATCGTGTAAATACCTTGCGAATCCCACCCTCTCCTCCCGCTCTTCGTCTCATACTTCCGCCTCGACATACAACCCCAGACGCCGCCTCTTCTCCTCCTCCTCCTCCTTCTTCTTCCTCCTCTCGCCGCCGCCGCATGACTCTGCGCATGTTACCACTCTGCGCAGATTGCCGCTGAGCCACTGACAGCAGCCGGTCGGTCCGCTACCGTTGGACTCGACTTGAGTGCCGCCGCCCGCCCTCTCTCGCTGCAGTTATCGCCAGAATCCACTGTCCCCGACAACCACCCCGCCCGTCATCTCTACAGCTGCAGCCACTCCACGACGCCGACGCCCTTCGACCTCGCTCGCACCATTGTCAATATTCCCTCGCTCCCGTCTTCCTTAACGACCCGGCACCATACCCAGCCATGCGTACTCCCAGAATAGCCATCATCGTCCTCTTCTTCGCCGCCTCCCTTTTCCTCTTCTGCCGCTCCGTCGTCTCGCTGGCCCGCTCAAACACCGTCGTCGCCCCATCCGCCGCCTCGCCCTCGCGCTTCCAGAGCCTCTTCTCCTTCACCGCCCCCTTCTCCATCTTCACCCCGAATGCCGCCATCAGCCTGACCGACGACAACAGCACCTCCTTCGTCGCTCGCCCCGCCGCCTTCGGCCCTAGCCTGCCCAACAAGGGCCTCAGCGGCCAGCTATGGATCGGCAGCGGCTTCGCCGACGATAACCTGCAGGACGGCGACGGCGAGGGCGAGCTCGGCTGCACAGACATCCCCGGCTGGGAGGACGGCAAGGTCAACGCCGTCCTCAAGTCCGCCTCAAAGGTCCTTTCCAAGTCGGACGCCAAGGCTGCCACTGCTGCTGGCAAGCCCCCCCGCCACAAGCGGGACAAGGTCGCCGCCGACAAGGACGCCGTCCCCGGCGTCGTCGGCCTGCCCGCCACCCGCCTCCGCTCCAAGATCCGCCCCCTCGACGACGGCACCGACGACTACCTCCACCAGGGCCTCGCCCGGAAGCACCAGCCGAACCACCACGACGCCCCCGCCCCACCGAGTCGACCCACGCCGATATCCAGTCCATACAAGAGGCCGCCGAGATTGCCGGCAAGATCGTCCTGCTCAGTCGCGGCGGCTGCGGCTTCCTCGAAAAGGCAAAGTGGGCCCAGCGCCGCGGCGCCATCGCCCTCATTGTCGGCGACAACACCAAGGGCGGGCCCCTGATCCAGATGTTCGCCAGGGGCGACACCTCCAATATCTCCATCCCCTCCGTCTTCACGACTCGCACCACGGCCCACCTGCTTTCGTCCCTGACCCAGCCCGGCAGCTACATCGAGGACACAATCGACGAACACGGCCGCCCCGCCCTCAAGGTCCTGCACTCGGACGCCGCCAGCAGGAAGACCAAGCAAAAGGCCGCCGCCGCCGCCCCCGTCTCTAAACTGACCCCAACACCAAGTCCACGACCCCGCCCAGCAAGACCAAGGCCAAGGCCGCCGCCGCCAAGGCCAAGGCCAAGGCCACCAAGACCAACGAGACGAGCAGCGCCCGTGGCGGCTTCTTCCGCTGGCTGTTCAGCTGGGGCCGCAACTCGCCGTCTGGCGACGGCAGCATCCAACCTCCCAGAAGCGGGCGCCATAACTGGGTCCTCGTCGACGACTGGAGCGAGGAGAAGGACAGGACCATCCGCGATAGCCTCGGCAAGGCCGCCAAGAGGGGCAAGAACAACAACAACAACAAGGCTTCCGAGTCCCGCACGGACGAGGACAGCTTCCAGATTGGCGTCCAGGACTGGCGGGACCCCGACCTTGTCGACGCGCCGACCTCCAAGAACGGAGCAGGCAAGGCCGAGCAGGCCGGAAAGCCAGGCACCAGCGCAAAGGGAGCCAAGGACGCCAGCGGCCCCAAGGGCGGAAGCATCACCCCCGGCAGCGGCGAGTACAACCCCAACATGCCTCCCGTCGAGACCAAGGGCTCCGCCTCCTCCGGCAAGGAACCTTCCGCCCACGGCGGCATCATGTCCAAGATATTCGGCGACGACGATGACGAGAGCGCCGACTTCTCATCCAAGGCAGACAAGACCAAGGAGCCTTTGGCGCCGCAGAAGCCGACTCCCGACGACGGCGACTACGACGAGCCCATTGGACACGACGGTCTCTGGGTCACCATTACGCCTTCGACCAGCTCCAGCCCCTTCTTCGATACCCTGCTGGTCCTCGTCGTCAGCCCCCTCATCACCTTGAGCGTCGTCTACGCGCTGCTCATCCTGCGCGCGCGCATTCGCAGGAGGCGCTGGAGGGCGCCCAAGTCGGTCGTCGAGCGCCTGCCCGTCCGCACCTACCACACCGTTGCCGCCTCGCCTCTGCCCTCGCCGAGGCTGCCCTCGCCCACGACCCCGACCCCGACCACGCCTCTGCTGCAGCAGACCCCCACACGCCCAAGACCCCGTTCTAGGACGACGACGGGCATCCCCGAGTCGGAGAGTCTGCTGTCCGTCAACTCGGCCCTGCAGATGCCCAGGTCGCCCCTGCGCGCCGAGCACGAGAAGCCCAACGGCAGCTATTCGAGCGAGTGGAAGAAGTACATGGGCCGCCAGGTCGAGTGCGTCGTGTGTTTGGAGGAGTACGTCGACGGCGTCAGCCGCGTCATGAGCTTGCCCTGCGGTCACGAGTTCCACGTCGAGTGCATGTAAGTGGCATTTTTCAATCTTGTTGAGCAGTTTTGTAAACTTTTTTTTTTGGTCCTTTTGCTAACCATTATTCCTAGCACGCCATGGTTGACGACACGCCGTCGCACATGCCCCATTTGCAAGGGCGACGTCGTGCGATCTCTGGCACGTGGCTCTCCGTCCAGCCCTCGGTACGAGCCGTACCACGACGACTCTGACGATGAGGTGGAAGCCGAGGCTTCCGGCTCAAGGGACCGGAGCGAGGACATGGAACAGGGGATCCTCTCACCTGCGCCCAGAGGACGCCAGAACCGGCCCGACGGATGGCTAGGTTTGCTATCCGGCAGCTTCGGGGCATCCTCTCGCACCAGCCGATCGCCGCAGGAGGACCGCAACAGGTGATGCGGCCCACCGCGCGTACAAAGCTTTTTGCGATTTCTTCTCTCTATTTGATTTTATGGTGGCAATTCTCAGCTTTCGCCCCGTGCACAACCGAAACCGGGGTCGCATGGGGAGGACGGGGGGGGGGGGGACACAAATGGCGTAATTCGGGGTTTTCTTGGGCTCTTTTGGGCAAACACTTGGGATGGTGTTATTGGGCAGCATGGCCGGAATATCCACACACTGGCCCGGCGGAGAACGAGGGAGGGGAAACTCGACACACTCGTTCCGACTATTGGTCTCTTTTTTTGTTATTGCCCCTTTTGTCAGATTTGAAATTTTTGCTCGTCGGCCGACTTGGCCCGCGTCAAGAGAAACAGAGGAAAGGGAGAGGTCACGAAAGGCAGAGGGGGGGGGGGGGAGCAAAGGTAGATATGACGGTAGAGAGCCGATGGTTCAGAGGGAGGGGGAGGAGTGTGTGTGTGGTGGCTATTATACCCGTCGTCCTGTTTTCCCCGTGGGGTTGGAAGGGGGGGTGGGGGGAGCGGACGCCTTTCTTGGAATATGAATTCCATTGACAATGCCTTTTGCGTGTGTGGGGAGTCGAGTGAGTGCATGTGTGTGCGTGATTCGAGGGTGAAGGGGCGCCCGGGCTTCTGGGGGCGTCTATCTCGTTCGACTTTTTTGACCGTTTGGGGGCCCGGGTGTCGTCTGATGCCGGGGCCATGGGGGGGGGGGGAAGACCCCTGGGAATTGCCCAACTGTTGACTCCCCCCATAGAAAGTCTGTATATAAAGGGCAACAGCGGGCAATAAAGGGAGAGCAACGGAGAGAGGGCAGCAGAGAGCAGTAGAGAGCAACAAGATCGTTTCGTCAGGGGCCGCCCGCCGGCGTGGAGAATCTAGTATACCGGAATCTACTGCAACGCTGCTTGGTACCGCAGAGGCAGCTCCTTCAAGCCCTGCACCATGGCATCCGCCACCTCATCCTCGGCCCCAGCCCGCGGCGCTCGATCCTCCGTCATCAGCGGCAGCGCCGCCTCCCGAACCAGCCTGCAGAGGCCCTCGACGGCGTCCACACCGAGATCCGAACCCCGACGGTCCACGACCAAGACGCTCCCGATGGCAGGGTCGTTCCACCAAGAGCTCGGTCCGGCCCACTTCCCCTCTTTGACACGGAGCCGGAGGAGGAGGTTGCGCGCCTCGGGGTTGCTGCGGTCGTCGGCCAACCCTGCTGTCGTCGTCGTCGTCGTCGTCGTCGTCGTCGAAGAAGAAGAAGAAGAAGAACCCCCTCCGCGCCGGTATGCGCCCGCCACCCAGTCTTTGTCAAGCACATTGGCGGTAGCAAGCAAGTCGTCGCCCTCCAGGTTGAACAACGGGTGCGTCTTGGGGACGGCGACCGGGACAAGAGCAGGCTCGCGACGGGCGAGACGGTCGCCTGTGCAGTTCACTCGGACCCCCATCGCCTTGCCGGACCGCTGCCCCACCACCCGCTGAGCGAAGTGGGTGAGCGAGCCCACCCCGTCGATCATGGAGCCGTGTCCGTCCAAGAAGTAGCCCAGGAAGTCGATGGCGTCTCGGTACGCCGTGAGGTCGACGTCCCGCAGCCCGGGCGGGTCCAGGCCTGGGCCGCTTCTCAGCACGGCGACGACGGGCCCCTTCCAGATCATCTCGCCCCACGCGTCCCCCAGCAGTGTCGGGTGAGTCCCGTGGAGGGCCTTGTTGGTGGCGGGGTTGCGGATGTCCACGTCGTCGAGGTAGTAGACGTGCATGGTGCACGGGTTCGTCGGCCTGCCGCGGAGCAGGTTGCCCTGGACGACCTGCACGCCGTGCCACAGGTCGTTGCCGGGCACCGCGAGGAGGTGGTCGATGACGGGCAGGTAGTGGGAGACCTGCCCCTGCGCCGGTTCCGTGTCCGCCCAGGCGAGGGTCGGGCGGTCCTCGTCCATCGGAAAGTGCAAGACTAGGCGGTGCGAGGGCGAGGGCCGCGGCCCCATGCGGCGGAACTGTCTGCAGAGCAGGCGGTGGGGGCGCCAGTCGGTCTGCTGGCACTCGACGGAGCAGTAGGCGGCCGACTGGCATCCGGTGCAGAGCCGGGCGCCTTGCGAGCCGCAGATCGTACAAGGCCGGCGGTCGTCCATTGGCGGGCGTGGTTCGGTATATACGCAACTGCTGGGAGGTGTAGTGAAGGGTGATGCTGGTGAACGAGGCTGGTGGGCTAAGTGTCTGTGGCGTGTTGCCTAGTAGTAGAAAGTTGAGTAGAAAGAAAAGTGAATAGACAGAAAAGTGAGTAAAAAGAAAAGTGAGCAGGGAGAGAAGTGGGTGGAAAAAAGTAGGTAGGTAGAAGAGTAAGTAGGCCGATCTACTAAGGAAGGTACGAATGGGTACCTACCTACCTAGGTAGGTAGTTGAAGGATTTGTTTACTTTCTTCATTAGTTAGGTAGGTACTCTAATGTCAACAGCTACAGGGCCTCGCTTATTTTTCATTCAATAGTACCTATCTTCAACTACAGGGAACGCTATATTCACATCTACAGACTGCGTGCGGTCACCCTTTATCGCGGCGCTTACTAGCCTGCTTTTGCCTGCTTTTGCCTGCTTCCTACATCGTTACCATGCCACTGCTATGCCTGGTCTTCTTAACAAGCGAAAATATCTCCAGCGGCTTAAGGGAAGGATGGGGGCCATGGGGTGAAGTTCTCCGGAGAAACTCCACCAAAGCCTCCTAATGCAGATAGATGCTGGGTGCTTGGAGTAGCAGGGCGAGGTTTCCTTTCCTAGGCACCTCACCGCCTGCTCGGAGCCGGACTTCACCCCTCCCGAAGGAGCGTAATAAGCGCATGGCTGATTGGATGCGCTCTTGATCCGCGTGCTCCAGATATCTTTCGACGCGCAGGGCCGGCGCCGGGCCCGGGCCCCGCCCTTACTCCACTCGGATCCGGCGCCGATGGGTTTCCTATTCCGGCAACGCGTTTCAAGCCCGGCTCGCCAAATTTTGATGGAACACACTATGAGCTCCAGTCGCAACTATAATCTTATTTTTCCGCGTAGGTAAAGTATACAGACCCATTTGTATCATGCCTTCCGCCGGATTTCGATCAAAGGTTTAATCGCGTTCCCACTGAAAGGCTCTCATGTGTCCGCCTTTAACAGCAGATCATGGCGGGTTGTCGACACGCTCTGAACCATCCGTGCAAGGGCGCGCGCCGAAGCTATTCGACCAGTGGCCTTGTACAAGACATTGAGGGTGTGTTGCCAGAGCAGGCAGTCACGACCGACTCCCCCAGCGAATCATTTTGTAATCGTACGGCAAGCCCAACTCGCTCCACTGCTTCCTCGTGCCGCCCGTCTTCGAAGCACACTTCCCCGAGCAAAAGCTGTGACTCCGGCAGCAGATGATTTTCTTCCACTTGCGTGCCCTGGCACGCTGATACGACGTGCTTCAGCAGCTCCGCAGCCTCTGCCTGCCGCCCGGCAATGCGATGGAACTTTGCGAGGTTTAGATGCGCCGACAGGCGATGCTGGTCATCCTCCATGTGTTTCCACTCCTCTGTTGATACAAGGGTCCCAAGAAGCTCGGCTGCTTTCTCTAGCTGGCTGTCGTGCAGGTATGCAGTCACGAGTTCATTCCGGAACATGAACAGAAACGAACCGTTGCCGTCTCCCGTTTCTACATAAACAGTGACGACATGCTCCAACATCTTGACTGCTTTCTCGGTTTCACCGCTGCGAAGATACGATGTCGCAAGCTCTTGAAGCAGAAGAAGCAGTCTCGGATCGCTTTCGGCATATGCGTTTCGTGCCACCTCCGATGCATGTTTGAGTATCTCGATGGCCTTCTCGGCCCGGCCGTCGCCAATGTATACGTGTGCGAGAATGCGCCGTGGTTCCATCCACAACGGGTCGCTCCTTGGCAAGGACGCGTCTTCTTCCCCAATCGTTTCCTCGAGCAGCTCGATGGCTTGTTTTACTTGCCCGTCCAAGTAACATGTGCACGCAAGCCAGCACTGGTGTACTCGTTGCCACAGGTCGTCCCTCGGACGCGACTCTACCGGCACCTTTACGATGCGATCCACGAGCTCCTTTGCCTTTTTGAATTGACCACCACCACTGTAGGCCCACGCGAGATTACCTTGTATCCCAAGCAAGGTGGTCGCGTCGGGCTGCGACGGCCTCCGGCAGGCTGTCAGAGCATCTTCCAAGAGCCTGATCGATTCTCGGAACCGGTGATCTCTCATCAAGCACTCCGAGGCGGCTTGCGCCAAACGTGCTTCGTCCAACCACCAAATTCGATCGGCGCTGGGCTCAAGCAACTTTAGTGCGTGGGGCATGTATGCTCGCCACACTTCGCGTTCCCTCCATTCGTTAGAGGGAAAGGTCTCCGTAATGTGACTCAGTGCGAATTTGCGGTTGTCACCCGCTAATCCTTTCTTTTCGAACCAGATACGGCTGGCGAGATGGACCAAACGGTGCATATAGAGCAAGTCGGTGCCAGCTCGTCTATCGAGGAACGCAAAACCAGCCAAGACACCGATAGCATAACGGAGGTCTTCCAAGGTCCTTCTAGGAAGAAGATCCAGCGGAATCGATGTAGGCTCGATTTGTGAGATGAACTTGAGCAGGTCGATGGCCGCTCCCGAGTCGTTCATCTGCTCCAAGTGCCTAAAGGAAACGAGCCACGTGGTCGCTACGGCGTGGCCGATGTCTTCATCGTCGTACCGCGTATAGTCCTGGTATTCACGGCTCAGAAGACCGGCTGCTTCCTTCTCCGTCCCCCTAAGGATTGACAGATAGTCCTCAGTGGACGTTGAGATGGAGTTGTTACTGAGATAGGCTGCCGCTTGGGAGATGGCGAGGGGAAGATGCTCCAATTGGTCAAGGAGTTCCTCGACCAACTCGCCGGGTGGACTTGCTTCCTCCAGCACGGCCTGTTCAAAGAACTTCCTGGCTTCGGGCGTGGACATCTTCCCCAATTCAAAAACTTGTTTGCCTGCAAGCTCGGAGGCTAGCTTCCTGAATCGCGACGTGAACAGAATACGCCCATCTTCGTTTGCCGGGAGATAGTTGTGGATCCCGGGCGAGTCGCCCGACCGGAACACGATCCGGCCATCGTCGGCGTTATCGACGATGAGCAGCCAGTTCCCTGCATCTCGCGAGTTGAGAAACCGCCTCACGGCCTCCCTTGGACCCTCGTCCTTGGCCACCAGAATGCCCACACTGTTGACAATGACGCTGCAAGCCTTCTCGAAGGCGTTCATGCTGTAGGCCGCCACCCAGAATACGGACCACGTCGGCCGGTTCTCCCTGAACCAGAAGGCCGTCTGCAGGGCGACCTGCGTCTTGCCGATACCGCCGAGGCCGGTGACAGCGAGGCGTCGTGGCCCGTCGTCGGCACAGAGCTTCGCGCGGAGTTCCTCGAGGAAGATCCCCCGCCCCACAAAGTCGCGGTTTTGCGTAAACGGCACGACGAAGTGACGGGGCCGAACGCTATGTTGTAGCAGACGTTAGCAGCTATCGAATTACGACCGGAGTTAAGTGTATGGCGCTGTACGTTTCCTCCATCATAACGGGCAGGTGAAAAAAGAGCTCCCTCGCATATGCCGCCGCCGCCGCCGAGGCGAAGCCGTTCCAGTCGTCGTTCTTCAACTCGTCGCAGTAGTTGGAGATGCCACGGATGACAAGGCACCGGAAGTTTGTGAGGGCGCCCGCCGCCTCCATCTCGAAACAGAGAACGCCGTACTCTTTAGCCAGCTCGTCCCGCAAAACGGCGTCTCTGAGCAAAAGCTCGCCCGATGCAACGGTACCTCGATGAATGACGATTCCATCCGACTCTTCGTCTGGGGGCCCGCGCATGTGATCCTTAGACACACCCGGGTGTTGATACTTGGACTCTAGCTGGCGTTTGACTAGGATCCGGTCGATATTACTCGAGATGGGACAGTCTTCCGACGCTTCCAGATCGATTCCCAGGCTCATTGCTGCCTGGAGAAGGGCGACGGGCGGGCTATCGATATACCCGGTCCGCTCAAAGATGCCGTCCTTTGCCTTGCCGTGGCTGTAGTTGACTGCGCCGGAGTGAGCGCCCGTGGGCTTGCTGACGACCACGTGGCCGAGCCGTATCATGCCAGCCTCCGATTTGGTAGGCACACCACCACCGATACCCACCAACAAGCCGAACCTCAGGTTCCGAAAGGTTGACTGCATGTAGGTAGCGACCATGGCGGCCGGGCAGTTTCCGGGCTGATGCAAGCCGGCGATTACAACATTGTGGCCGTTGATGCTACCCAGCTTGTAGGCGGTAGGATCTGTGCGCGGTTGCGGCAGTGTCTCATGGACCTCATCAAGCATAGCCAGGGCGGCTTGCAGCTCGACTTGGAGCGGGCAGATCCAGCCTATGCGGTAGGCATCATGGGTGAGTCTTTTTCGAGCTGTGGCAGGTAAAGTAGACTATCCAAGATTAGTAACTGTGCTAGAAGGGCCAACGTGTAAGTCGAGCGACTCACCATGTTAGACTATGTCATTTGCATCGCCTGTATATCTCCCAAGAAGATGTGAGTTGTCAAGTCGTGCAGTCTCATGTCGTCGACGCGGGGTTAGACGTTGACTTCGCGCTGTTCAGAACTCCGCAGCGTGATGGGGGCTGAGCAGTGCCCGTTTCATTCCGGGATCCTGACAGCCATTAATAGACTGTACATGGGCGCCAGTGGTGATGGTACAATTGGCCAGATAATCCTTGCTTGGGTATCATCGCTCTTCTATGCAGTTAGGCAGCGGGGGCGTTGGCGGCGCCTATTATTCCCGCGGGTCTCCGTAATACCCGGCGCCATGCCGACATGAGCGTCGGGGAGCGTCGGAGAGCATCCCGGTGCAATGCAATAAGGTGGAGGCACCATCGAACGCCTCAAGCTGTACGACATGATCAGCGAAGCCGAGTTCATGTGCAAAACATTCTGAGCCATGTGGCATCCACCAGTAGAGCTACAAAAGAAGTACGCAAATTGAAACGGAACCCCTAAAGCAACATCATTTTCTGATTTGTCCACCACCCCCGTACGCCATACTGACAGGAACCAAGATTGAGCTGATAACGCCTTGGAGCTTATTGAGATGATGGTTCACACTGCAGCATGTAATAGCACCAGAATTTTATGTCCTTTTCAGTAACACATAAACTTTCAAAAGTGCTCAGATATGTTGCAAGTGATGTTGACATGAGGTCTACCTTAATAGCCCACAGCCGGTTAGCGCCACCTCAGTCTCACGCGTTACCAAGAGTGATACCATTACGAAAGGAGCAAGGAAGCGATCTAGAATTCCGATTCATCTTTCTTGAATCAGACTAACAGATAGTTGCACCAGGAAGAGTAGTCATACGAGAACGCTCAACGAAGGTGCATTCGTTCCCCAGTTTCTCCTATGCGTCTCCATCTTCGCGAACCAGATGTCATGAAAACTCCTTCTTCCGCGTGCGAGATGTTCATCAAACTAATGATCCCGCATCACGTCCATCGCGAAACATCAAAGACCACAAATGACCGCAGAATCACGATTCTTGAAACCGCTTCTTGGCCACTGCTGGATCTTACCACAACACCATGACCGCACCCCAAACAACTGCGGCGAACTCTGTCATAAGCCTAGGTAGCCTGTCCAACCCCCTCTCTGAAGCGGAAGTAGATCCTCCACTTGTTGGTCTCTGCGTCGCGGGCTGCTCGCCAGCCCGGATGCTGGGGTTCGGGGTCGATTCAGAGTCAAAGTCGTCGCCGGACCTTGCAGACGAGGTCGAAGACGCCCGCGTAGGCCGAGGCAGATCCACAGACGTCGTCGTCTCGACAGATGTCGGTTTCGACTGCTTACTGGAAGTCGTCGTCGTCGTCGTCGTCGTCGTCGTCGTCGTCGTCGCCGCCGCAACAGATGCTGTCCTCGACTGCCGACCGGACGTCGCGCTGCGTTCGGCTCCATCACCACCGTTATTTCCGGCTCCGCTCCTCGGTCGGCACCTCCCGTTCCCTATACACGTGTCCCCGGCGTGGCAGTAGCTGCCGTCGGAGCAGCATACGGTGCCGACGGGTATACACTTGGAGGCACCGCAGCCGACGGTGCCGAGTGGGCAACACCCGCCCCCCGGGTGGCAATTCTCATCCGAGTCGCAGTATCCGTCATTGGGGCAGCAGGTTGCGGCCAACGGCATACAACGAGACCCGCAGCTCGTCTGACCGGCGCCACACTGCCCCGCGCCGCCTCCGCCGGCCTTTCTGCACCTCCGGTCTCCCGTGCAAGTTTCCCCGGCGTCGCAGTATCCTCCGCCAGGGCAGCATACAGCGCCTGAGGGGCAACACCCGTCTGTTTGGCACGTTTCCCCGGCGTCGCAATGGCCCCCGCCAGGGCAGCACACACTGCCGGCGGGCATGCACCGGCCGTTGCAGTCGTCCTCCCCAGGCCCGCACCCGAGAGGGGGGCCAGAGCAAGTTTTGCCGACTGGGCAACATCCAAGGCCGGTACAGTACTTGCCGTCCTCGCAGTACCCTCCCCCAGGGCAACATGTGCCATCATAAGGGATACACCTGCCGTTGCTGCACGCCTTCATTCCGCGAGTTTCGCATGAGCTAACGGCGGCGACGTTGAGGCCGTCTCCGAATGATCCGGTGCTCAAGAAGAGGGAGTTTAGCTGGGCGGCTTCGTTGGGACGGGTCAGATTTCCATCGGCTAGTACTGAGTGGATGAGAACGCCAGCAACAGCCAGAAATACAGGGTTGAATATCATTCTGATATAATCTGTGGCTCAAGCCAAACGACTCTGGGCTGTGGGGTTTGGGCTTAAAGGAAGGCAGCAAGACTATTATGGAACAGCTGTTATATCAGTGCATAATTTTATATAAAAAAACCATATTTAGGTTAAAAGCAAGGGCTGTGAGCAAAATAAAATGAATGAGATTGATTTGGAAAAAGCTGTATTTAATGGTCCCGGGTCAAGATACGATCGTCGTTTGCTGTCGTCCGTGGTGTAGTGTGGCGCAACTCCCACCCGCCCTACATTGCCACCCTCGCCGTGCCAGTGGGACAGGGAGGTAACAAGCATCTCACGGCGAAGCCAGACAGGAAAATGATATCTAGTTTGGAAAAACAAAACAAAACAAAACAAGTCATGAAGACAGTGTTGGGCAAGATTTGGCTTGTGGGGCTTAAAATGATGCCGGATTCGAGACGTCCGCTAGTGCTTCAAGTACCACCACCACCAGGGCTCAGAGCTGAGATCTCCGGGGCGCATGATCGCCGGATACGTCCTGGATTCGAGCATGATCGCTCGGGAAGATCAGTACGGGAGCTAGCCTGAACATTGCTGCAAGTGTTGCCACAGCCAAGACTGGCTGGCGACTCGCCTTGCCAACCGCCTCGCAGGATGCCTTCCCAGCCGCTGCGAATAGAGAGGAAAGCCCAAAGTGGAACAACTAACTGTCTGCGAACGCAGCTGGGCAACTAAACACGGCCGCCACACAAGCAATAAGGGTCCTTGGCATCCTTGATGCCTCTCAAAGGCCACTGAACGGGTAACTCGTTTACCCGCCTCGACGTGCATGTCGAAATACCTGGATAGGTGCTGTTCAGCCAACGTAGCCGATTAGCAGAGTCTTTGACGGATCGAGCTCGCAGCAAATGCAGATGTAGTAGCTTGCTGGAACAGATGCATCGCAAATCATGGTAATGGTAGCAAAACCGAAGTTCGTGGTAAAGAGGAGCTGGAGTTTGTGGTGATGAGGCTTCCCATCTAGTTAGTAGCTTAGTTGAAAGCATCGAGCCGTTTCTGGAACTGTCTCCCGAGATCACCCTCTCACCTCCGGCCAACTATCGCTCACAATACCGTCTTGAGGGCAGAAGCCACGACGTCCGGGCAGCAGGCTATCTTGGAACGGCGCGGCTGCAGTTTTCCCGCCGCGAGCCTTGCAGTCAACTAGCTACGATCCCACCGTTTCTCCCGGTATGCCCGACCACTTTGATGCAAGTTCATTGAGGCGCGCGCGGCGGCCATCTAAAGCACTCTCCGCACGCCCTGATCCACGTCACTGCCACGAAAACACATGGACGGCGAATGAGGAGCGATGCCGAAAGATGGCGTAGGGAAGGAAAGTCGCCGCGGCGCAAGAAGCCGGATCTTTGGACGGCACAGGCGGCGGGCGGGCGTCCCGCTGCAAACGCCCATCACGCAAAGCTCGGCGCCTGTGAGCTGCGGGAGCCGGCCAGGGTATACATCCAGATACTCCTCGCAGAAAGCAGACGACAACCGGGCCCGGGTCCTGGGCTTCGTCTTCCGCGACTGTACGTAGACGAACCGACCGACCACCTCGGCGCTGTCTGCCTACCTTGGTCGACACCTCCCCGTGCCCACCCCATGTCCGATGCTCGACCAACTGCAGTGCTGACCAAAAATAACCAACGTGGTTCGACATTCATACACCTTGAAGGGGGTGGCCGGAAGCCCTTATGCAGGCCTGCCGCCGTTCCCGCCTGCCTCCAGAACCAACAAGTGTCTAGTATTGGTGCAACCCTAGCCAGAGCGGGCATCACCCCGGACCCCCGACCTGACGTGGCATGCGGGCGTGAGAAACGCTCAAGAGGTCGATGTGATACCTCGCTTTCTCGCGGTTCCAAGACACCATGGTGCTCAGTTTTACTCTGCAGCCATCCAAGGCCGCCATTATCAGAGCTGGAACTGTTGACAATAGTCGTAGTCAGATAGGAAGAACCATAGTCCATCCCCCCCCTTCACCCGTAATTACGCAACGCTTGACCAACAACAGAATCGATACACGACCAAATACACAGACACAAACACACAGTCACAAACACGCAGGATATCAAGGTCTCAGTCGGCTCCTGACGGCCCGCCAGCTCCTGCGGATAAAAAAGGCTTCTTCGCCGCCGCGTCGCCCCCGATCTGGACGCTGTGCCTCCGCGAGCTGGTCCTCATCGCCCGCCTGGCCCCGGTCCTGAACCCGGAGCTCTTCTCCGCCTTGGCCTCCTCGACCTGCGACCCCCTCAGCACCAGGCCCTCGTGCAGCGTCTCCTGGCCCTCGTTCTCGTCCGTCAAGACGAAGGCCGGCCACACCCCGGCCACGACGTCCTCGACCGCCTCCGGGTTCGACGGCTTGGACGCCGCCGCCGCCGCCGCCTCCGCCTCCGCATTGGGTTTTACACCGTTCTTCTTGCCGCCGGACGAGGCGGACCCCTGCGTCTTGGACGGAGGCTGCTGCTGCGGGCCCTCCATCCCCGGAAACGTCATGAGCTTCCAGGCGTCCTTTTCGGGGAAGGCCTCGAAGCTCATCTCCGGATCGACCCGGTCGGCCAGCCGCTGCACGCCCTCCCAGCAGCGGCCCGCGTCCCGGCAGATCCTGTCGAGCGCCGACGCGAACCCGTCCCGCCTGCTCTCCGGCAGCAGGGGCCCCACGCAGCTCAGCAGGTCGTTGCTGGCCTTCTGCGAGCGCTCCAGGGCGTGGTCCTCGTGCCTGGACGTGCACAGCCGCAGGAGGACCGAGCGGAGGTGCGCCTCCCTCTCAAAGTCCTCGTCCGACAGGTCGTTCATCAGCCGCGCCAGCTCGTTGTCGCCCAGCAGGTAGGTCGGCTGGAAGACGTGCTCCCTCAGCGCCGCGGCGAGAATGGCCAGGGACGCGGCCACGCGCATCCTCTTGGCGGCGGGCGAGTTCGTCGAGGGCACGGGGATGGCCCGCACGACGACCGGGTGGCCGCGGATCTCCTTCCACCGGGAGGGGTCGCTCAGCACGTCGTTCGCGAGGTCGGCTCCGAGGTAGCTCCGCGCCAGGGAGAAGGACTCTTTGAATATGGCCCCCAGCTGGTCTCGACTGCTTCACGTGTTAATAGAGGAACGGCGCAAAAGGCCTTGTCGGGTAGGACGTACGTGGCATCGGAGGGCTCCGGCTCGAGCTTCACGACGAAACTGTCGAGTTTGCTCAGCCGGGCCTCCCTCTGTTTCAGCTTCGCCGTCAGCGCCTTCAGCTGCTCCTGAGCCTCGTGCTCGGATTTCTTCGCTTTCGCAACGTCCGACTTCGTGTCCTCGAGGTCCTTTTTCAACTGGTCGTTTTCGGCTCCTCTCTTCGCGAGCTCCTTTTGCAGCCTCGACGTCTCTTCCGCCTTCACGACGAGCTCCGACACCTTGTCTTTCAGCGCGGCCTCGGTCTCCGCAACCTTCTTCTCCAGCTCGGCCGCCGCGGTCTTGGAGGCCTCGAGCTCGTTGGTCCTCGCCGCCGTCCGCCCGCGCTCCACCGCCACCTCCCCGTGGAGGCCTGTCAGCTTGTGGAGGTTCACCTCGTACGCGGTCTGGAGCCTGGCGTTCTCGGTCCTGAGGCGTTCGTTTTCCCCGACGAGCGTTCCGAGCTGGCCGAAGGATGGGTCGGCGGATATTGTCTGGAAGATCCTGACGCAGCTCTCCACAAGCTGAGGCGACTCCGTTTGCGTGGCCATGGTATACCGTGTCTCAAATTGAATGCAGAAGGATGTTCTATCGGGGCGGATTTATGAGAGAGATTTCAGGGTCAAAAAGGTAACACAGGCGCTAGCATAAACAGAAGATGGTGAGGCCTTCAAGTCCTTGAGCGCAGCTTGATAATGATTAATATAATCAACAGAACTCTTACGTCGAGTACTTTTTACGTTTCCAGTGATGTACTGGGGCCACGAATGGTTCATTAACCAACACCAATACATCAAGACGGCAACGACCCAACAGGCCTAAACCCGTTGCAGGAAGTTCGTCCGATGCAGAACCATAGGCGGATAGTGATCCACGTCTTCTCAGGCCTTCCACCACGAGGCAAGACGAGGCTTGCTGCCGACCGTCGGGCAATCAGAACGAAGCCCGCCCCCCCATTGCTGAGCGGTTGGCCTCCGGCATCAAGTCAGTTCTCAGACCACTGGGAAGTCACCCCGATTGGCCAAGGTAAAGAACCAAGAGATAACCCAACACCTCCCCCACCAAAAACGCGTATGGGGGTGGCGTGTTGCGCTGTGCGGTTCGTTGGTTACACTGCTGCGTACCGTAGATTGGAGACGGGCCATCACGCGGAATGCTACCAATGGAACGCTTTCCAGGCCGGAGGAGGGGAGACGTGGCAGACCGGACCAACACAATGTAAACAACCCATGCGCCGGCGCCCAAAGACTTTGGTCCGCAGAGAATCCACCGAGGAGCAACCTGTCCGTCAACCTGGTATGCAATCGACGCTCGCCGCCGTGAAGCGAGCCCAGGTTGACCACGCGAAGCGTTGGGCAAACGTCTGTCTGTGACCAAAGAGTCAGCAGGCGCATTCCTATTTTGATCCCCAGTTCTAGCAGCTGCCGCGGTACTAGACACACGGCAACAAGACCGGCAGGCCGGGCTGTCGATGAGAAAAAAGGTGTCACTTATGTCTGGGTACCCACACACCTGAATGTTATTCTCGACCTGTACTAGCCACGTTTAGAATGCCGCGGTTTACATACCATGAGTTCCAAGTGGAATGAGGACATTACCGTAACAAGCGGAAAGCAAATAGGCCATATACTTGCACACATATACCGCGATTCGACATTGTGGGCTCCTGTCGTCGTATATTTCGACAGCAGACAGCAATACCAACCATATCCTAGCATACCAAGCAAGAGTGCTTCTTTTCATCGTTGCCTGTGGCGTGCGGCAAACGCCGGCTCCCAAGTCAGAAATTACGACTGGCCAGAACGGTCATCATCGCTGGGTCTTTGATCCGGGAGCGGCGCCGCCGCAAGGGCGGGCCCCGTGCTGGCGTCGGTCTCGTCGTCCGCCGGATAGTTGTCTTCGCTGCTGCAGTCTACCTCATGTCTCTACGCAACGGTCGGACAGTCGCACCGCCGAGTCGCCTCCTCTCTGGCGGAATCCGCGCCGTTCCGGAGCAGCAGGTCCCGCACCGCCCCTCGGGCCCACGTCAGTGCGGTGCCGACGCTGATGCGCCTCTCCCACAGAGCTCACTCTGACTCCGACTCGGTGCCCGAAGAGCTCGTCGTTTCCAATACTTCCTGGCGACGCCGTCGACGCCGCTCGCGCTTCGGCGGCTACCTGCCGTGCATGTGGTGCACGATGGGCAAATTCACGTCCGCCCCATGCGAAAGCCGGGCTGCCCAGCTCGAGTCTCTTGATCTCATATTCAGACTATTCATGGTCAGCCTGCTTCACAACAACGTAAATGATATGGTGGTAGGCAATCACGTCTGAGCTTTAACCGACGTATTCAATTGCAAAGCGATGCGCAAATAGTCTCTCACGGGTCTCGGCCTGCATCTCCAAGTCCGGTTGCTTCGAGACGGGATGGTCCGGTTGGGTCGCCGCATCGAACGCGCAGCCTTTATTTTGCACACCACTGTTCAGTACCACCTTCAATCCAGACCAATTGTCACTTCTGACACCACCGACTGCCAAGTGAAGCAGCGTTCACCCTTCAAGGCGGGACTAGTATTTGTCATACTTGGTCCCCTTACGCTCCGGAACTCGGAAGCCGACATCGGCGCCGTAGGCTAGGAGGACCGCGGCAGTCACAGGCCTTTTCCCACAACGCGACCAAAACCGAGTTCCATGCCAGGCCTTTCAATTCGCTCGCCTCGTTGCTGTGCCGTCTACCCAGAGGACTCGTTGGAGATATTCCGTGTTTGTCAGAGTCCGCGTCTGCGTCAACCAAGACCCAGCAGAGCCGCGCTCCTGAGTCGCGACGCTACCACAAGAGGAACATTCAGGCAGGCAAGTTCTTGAACTAAACATTCTCGTCTGGAGAGGGCACCGAGACTGGCCGATATGTGGAAGGCCTCGTTGTATGAGTTGAAGTCTACATAAATGTCAGTCAATTCTTCGTTGGTCACGCAGTGTGCCCAGTAGCCAAGCACCGTCCTCCCTGAAGAATCGGCTACCCGGCTGCCATCTCCGGCATGGAAAAGGTCTCTCAGGATCGAGACTGATCTGCCGTTGAAGCCGTCGAGGAAGAAGTGCATGAGTGCAGTTCGGCCCCTGCTGTCTTGCTTGTCTGTCTCCGTGCCTTCTTCTAAGAGGATCTTGGTCGCTGTCGGGGAGTTCCTGGCAGTAAGCTTGGAGGGCGTCTTTCCATTGCTGCGAGGCGAATCGATTGAAGAAATGCGGGCTAATGGAGACCGTGCCGGGGATCTGACGGATGCAGCGATCCGGGACTTTTGATAGCGTGGGTGACCCTTCCTGAGCTCTCTCAGCCTCCTGTTGGAGATGCGTTCTGATTTGTCCTCATCAATAAGTTCCTCGGGGTCTAACAGCCAATGTAGAGCGGTGTAGCCGTCGGGAGAGCATATGGAGGGGTCAGAACCCAATCCCAAGAGCATTTGTATCAGGTCATGTTCCCAAAACGCGGCCGCAATCCGAATGCCGGTCCGGCGGTCTCTCCGCTTTTGGCAATTGAAAAAGCTCCAAATCGGACGAGCCGTTGGCACAAGGAAGGGATAAAAAAGCCGCCCGCCTCCCAAAGTTGTTGAGCATAGTCCATAGCAAGCGGAGAGATCTCTACCCGGGGCCAGTCTAGATCCGTCACGGAAGCCAACGCCGTGCAGAGAGCATTGGGTGCACCATCTGTAATGCATGTCCAGATCAGAGTTGGAATAGGCAAATTTGGGGAGAATCTCGAGGCTCGCTCCTTGTGTCCTCGCTCCATCGCTCGCACTGCTTGGCTAGTACTTGTCAGATCATACTCGTCAAAAGCTAGATGAAATGCGTCAATGAGACCGCAGCCTTCTTCGGCATGCCACCAAGGATGATTGGCACGACTATAACGGCAGCGTAACGCGCGTCACCAAGTGCCTCCAGAGCGGAATCGTCTTCGAGAACGACATGCTCGTGCCAGTTGAAGGAGGCGTACTCAAAAGATGGACGCTCCGAAAGGAAATCTTCTACGTCTCTAAACATGTTGTTGGAAGTATTCAGGCTGTCGAATCTGGTAATTGTTAGATTTGTGTAAGACTGAAGATACTCGGACTCTCACACTTCAAGCACCCACTCTTTCGATACCGTGAACGTGAGCATGTACAGACAGACAACAGACAAGGTTGGCGTTCGACGTTGAAAACACAACCTTTCCAGGTATGCCCGTGCTTTATGCCACCATGGTTCTTTTGCGACGCGCGGTTTGGTGTAATAGATGCACCGAGTTCCTGACAAAGGCAATGAATAGCCCGCACCGAGACCGCACGGGACCCTTAAACTCTTCGTCGTCGGCGGGTATCTCTGGTTCGTCGTAGGAACGCGCCGGGCCGACCGTGCTGGTCGTCGGCTGCGTCGCGGAGTATATGAACTTGAACCGAATGACCTCGCGAATGTCGGATTGGACCTTGGCGTTCTCGCCCGCCAAATGCCGGATGTTACTACACGCTACCAAGTCAGCGAAGGGCCCCTCCTCTCGATAACGCAGATATGCTCGGGGTCTGATTTCGCATCCGGGTCATCTTGGGCCAGGAGATAGCGCTGACACTTGGCAACCAGACCCGGCTCTTCCGATCGGATGGAGGCCCACGCCTCGTCCCAGACATCGGTGGTAATGCGCGCTTCGCCCTTCTTGAGCGCCGTCTTTTGCACGTCAAGCGAGCTTCTGCCCCTCGGGCTTTTCTGCTCTTTGGGCGAGGCAGCATGCGGATGCCGGTGCCGACTGCCGTCATGGAGTTGACCGTCTAGAGCCTCTGCGGGACGTTGATGATTGCAGCCATGAATTAAAACCTCGTAAGGAACCCGTTTCTGCAGAGGTCTTCTGTGCGGGGCACGCCTGGGCAAACTTGCTTGAAGAAGAAAATCCCTCGCCGAGTGGTGTTGCCCGCTACCAGGACTCCGAGGATAGGAACGAGAGCACCGGGGACGGCAAAGACGGAGGCGGCGACGGCGGAGACAAGCACAAGCTTGCAGCCGAGGACGTCGCTTGGTTTTGCAGAATACGATCAGAAAAGCCCTTTGGGAAATCGTTCTTCCGGTCAGACGACACGGTTTGACATGTTGTAGCTCAATGCAGCGCGCTCAACCGGTGTAGATCAGCAAGCACGACGTGGCGATCCAGCTGGAGGTGTCGGAACCGCGGAGACGGTCGACGATGGAGACCAGAGAGATGCTCGCGATGGCTGTCTCGAGGGTTCGACATCGGCAGGCAGACACGGAGGCGGCGGAACAGGAAACCGGTCAGGAAAACTCGGGGGCGGCTGGCGCGATGGGCTGCGGGGGATGGTCGCCGTGCAGTCAAGGAGTGCAGTCTCCATCCCGTATGGTATACTGCAGAACTCGACGCACCAGTTATGTCGTCCATTCTGGTGTCGAAGGGGTTGAGGCGCCCGGCAGTATCGAAGGTGATATCTCTGAGCCCATCGCCGGGGCTCTCGGTGACCTGGTTGGCGGCTTGTCAGAGGATGGAGGGCTGTATAATCGCGCCATCTGCACCTGTCAATCACCTACCGTGTTGAGTTTATTAGGCGCGAGGATGTGATGCCGATGTACAAAGAAAGAAATGTCAGGCACTCAGGAAGGGAAAGGGAAGAGTTGGCTTGGTAAATGCGGAATGACGAAATTGGGGGTTCGAGAAAGAGGAACGACCATCAGGCAATTGATCACTGCGCCAGCGTTTGACGTCGGAATAAGCAGCGTCTGACTAATCAGAGCTACTGAGGACGAGTGACTACTCCTGAGCATCAATGGATGGCACGAACAAGAGAGGGGAACGACAGCTAGGTAGGCAGAAGCCCTCCGTACGGGCACCATACAACAAGGGGGGGCAAAGGGGCAGCAGCATCTCTAATGCTCACCGCTTTTCTACCATACCTAGTCAATCACAACGAGGCAAGATGAAGCGGTACAGCCGGATCAAAGAATAGTTCATCCCAAAAAGAAGATGCAAAAAAACCAAAAAAAAAACCAGACACGCGTGATGTGCGCCCTACAATCCCCCAAATCCGCCACCGTCCACACCACCCCGTCGCCCGCCGCCGTCCCCCCTTTCGTCTCGTCTGCAAGCAGCCACCTTCGATCGAGTTCTCCCACCAGACGGAGGCGAAAAAGCTGCACCCGGACACGTGGGCAGCCCGAACCTGCAAACACATCGCCCCACGGCACCTTCGAAGCACCCCTCGGCTCCCGTCATCTAGGTACTCTCGACTACGAACCACAGCTCAGGGAGGGGGAGGGGGGGGAGGCTTGCCATGACATCCGCATCCTTCCACGAGAGGGACGTCTGCAACAACCGCATAACGTGTACCTCCCGCACCCTCACACCAAACCACACGGCAGAAACGCCGGCCACGGGCAGCCTGCGATGTCGCTCGTTCATTTTGCATTTTTCTGCCAGCGCTAAGGTTCTTCGGGGCATGTGGGGTCGGGCGGGTCCGCTATTCCGTTACCCCCCCCCCCCCCCCCGCTTGGCTCCGGGTGGATATCTACACTCGGGGTACATCACCAAGGTGGATACCTGCGAATACCTACGTAGTATGCACGTATGCGTACCTACCTACCTATGTATGTCCGTACATGCATGCCATGCATAAGCTACCTACTACCGTACCTAGGTATCCAGGGTACAAATCGAAAGGCGGGGCCTGCGTCCGTCCGAACCAACCGAACACCGTCCCGGCGCACGGGGAGGTCACGTGACATCATGGAGAAGGTCACGTCTCAACGAGCTGGCTGAGCCAACGGAAGGCCCCTTTCTCAGCTTTATACGGAAGACGAGTGAAGCGAACCGCGAGGGTTGCGCAACAGCGTGCCCGAGATTCGTCTTCGATCAACGCAGCCGTCGGCATATGGAAACGGTCACGGACAGTTGGACGCCCTCTCGCCCTGATTCAAGCATGGCATCGACTCCAGGTTCTTCCTCCCGGAGGCGCCGCAGGCCTTTGCGAGCTCTCTGCTCGAACAATATCTAGCCTTGTCATGTGGTCTGGGTGTATCATTGGCTACCGCCCCGTCCACTCTCTCATCTCGACGCCACCGGATCTAGGATGAGAAAAGGGTCATTGTCACTTTAAATGGTGGCGAATATATGCATGGATAATTATATATGTGGGAACGTCAAAAATGGACTGTATAAGCATGCCACATCGCCCGCGGGCGGAGCCAAACATGAATGCCGCATGCATACCGTCCCCCATCCAGCCATCTTCATCTCATGGTCTGTGGGGGGGGGCAGGGGAAAGGATCTGTAGGCCTCCCAATCCGACAAGCAGGAAAGTCAAGACTGCCCCATTTCCAGAACGCCAGTGCAATCTCTTCTTCCCTCCCTCGAAAGCCTTTTCTTTCCTGATTCCGAGTCGATCGTACATCTGGTGTCGTCTGATGCTCTCAAGTACATCAAGGGGGGGGGGGGGGTTGTTACACCTTCGCGTCTCTTCATCCTCTGTTCGTGGTCATCGTCGCGGTCGACGCAGGAGCCCAGCCCGGACCGCTCGTATTAAAGGTGGGAAATTGGTAGTGCGTACGTGCGCAACAGGCCGCCGTCTACATTACGGAGCACTCGCCCTCCTGCTGCTTGCCAATCTTGCTGCGAGAGATACGCTCCCGCTGGCGGGGGCCGTTCTTGCCGGCGCGCTTCAGGTCCTCTAGACGCTCCCGGGCCTTGGGGAAGTTCTGGGCTGCAAAAGAAATGGGTCAACAAAAGAGCTTTTCGTCAGTAGGTGGCGTCAGACTTACCAGCCGCTCTCCAGTACCACCGCTTTGCGTCCTCCATGTTGGCCGGCACGCCAATGCCCACCTCGGTAAAGTAGCCCATCGCATACTCGGCCTTCGCCAGGCCGGCCGTGGCGGCCTTGCGGGCCCACAGATACGCCTCTGTGTCGCTCTGCTGCAGGACATTGTCGCTACCTGTAAGATACCAACCGCTGAGCGACAGCTCGGCTTGGTGTTCGCCCTGCTGTGCTGCGCGGGAGTACCACATGATGGACTGTCGGGGATCGACGGGGCAGCCCATCAGACCGTACTCGAACGCGCAACCCAGCCGGTACTGCGAGAACTTGTAGCCGAGGTCGGCCGCCTGCCTGAAGAGGGAGAACGCGTACGCTTCGTCCTTGATGATTGCATCGTTGGGTGCTGCCGATTCATACAGGAGACCCAACTCGTGCAATGCGTGGGGGTTTTCGGCGTCGGCCCGTTCCGCGGCTCTCTTGAGCCAGCCAACAGCCTCGCGGGGGTTCTTTGACTGGCCGAGAAGTCCCTTGAGCATAATCATGCCGACCTTGTACATGGCCGGCGTGTCCCCTAGAGTAGCGGCTCTCTTATACCACTGAATAGCCTTCAGGGGGTCCTTCCTCGTACCGCCGCCCTCTTCGTGGCCAATCTCGCAGCAGACTGCCGTTCGGTAGGCCGCGGCCGCGTGCCCGAGCTTGGCAGCCGACTGGTACAGCGTGAAGGCCTCCTTGTTGTCGGGTTCAGGTCCGAACAAGCCGCGGCCGAGGCAGTCGGCGAAGAAGAACATGGCTTCGGGGTTCTGCGCGCCCGACAGCTTCTTGAGAATTTTGCTAGCGTCAGCGAGGAATCTCTCGCGGCTACGAGTCCTCATCTTGGCGTCCGCGAGCGCGGGGGCTAAAACGTCGGCAGCCTCGACAAGTCTCTTTGCCAGTCTCAAGGCGGACTCTTGGTCGTTGGGGTTCGTCTTGACGATCTGGCGCAGCCGCTCCAGCTCGTCTTGGGTGACGGGCGTGGTGATCTCTTGCATCGGAGACTTGCTCGGTTGCTGAGACATCATCATCATCTGCTGCTGCTGCTGCTGCTGCTGCTGCGGTGGAGGTGCGCCGCCGGGACCGGCAGGCGGCGTCGGTGCGTTGGAGGCGCCGCTGTAGTTGCGGATCGGTGCAGGCTTGTCGCCCATGTTCACCATGGAATTGGGCATGTGGCCGGGTCTTACGGGGGCCGGGTGGGATGGCAGACTATCGGGGCCGCGACCGGGAGAGGGGCCCTGGGGAAAGCCCGGACGTCCCATCTGCGGGTTTTGCGGCGGGCCCCATCCGTTGGGCGCGTTGTAAGCGTCCTGGTAACCGGGGCCCATGGACGGCATCGGCGGAGCATCGCTAGCCATCTCAAAGACGGCCTGCTGCGACTGCCTCAGATCCGGCTGCGACTTGGTTCGGTTCATCTCCGGCACGCGCTTAGCGCCCGGCTGGGTATGTTCGGCGATGCCGGGCCTAATGTGCTGGTCAAAGGAGCCGCGAGGGCCATTGGGCGGCGGCGCATTATAATCGTGGGCATCATGATGAGCGTAGCTGCCATTGCTCTGGTTGCTCATGCGCGTGGAATGGTAGTAGGCATCATAGACATCACCGAAAGATGCCCTGGCATCTCGGTATGCGTCTTGGTCCCCTTCATACTCGTCACCATATCCGCCATATTGAGGGCCCATTTGCTGATATGGCGGCATCTGGTGCTGCTGCTGCTGTGGCGGCGGCGGCATCTGGTTCGGATGCATACGCTGGGGCGGCGGGCGGTGGCCTTGGGCTGTTGACGGTCGAGGGGGCACTCCATTGCGGGGTGGCGGTCCTCCCTGACCACCGTATGGATCCATACGTGGTGGAGGCGGGCGTCGCTGAGACCCGTCGTTCATAGGCATCGTCATGCTTCTTGAAGGAGGGCCGAAGTCGTCTCTCGGGGGTCCCGGCGGGCCGTAGCCGTCGCCTCGGGGATCGGGTCCGTATCCTGGGTCTGGGCCGCGGCGGGGCTCTGGGTTACCTCGCGGCGGCGGCGCCCTCCCGTTAGGGGGGCCAGGAGGTTGAGGAGCACCGCCAGAGATGTCTATTCCCGCCATCTTGTTGAGTATCGCGTTCTCCTCGTCAAGGTCCGTCTTGCGACCCAACCCTGGGAATGCCGGGAAGGCGCCACCGAAACCCTGAGGACTAGCCGGACTCAATGGTCCGGGGCCTTGTGGTGGCCGAGGGCGGTTGGCTAGCTATTCATCAGCATACGAGAGGAGCAGGCGGCAGGGCACAAACTTACCTGCAGGATCAGAGTTGGCAGATCGTTCGTACTGGGCAGGGCGACCTCCTCGGCCCATGGGGAATCCTCCTCGGCCCCCAGGCCCGCCGCGGGGCGGGGGTGCGCCGCGAGTTCCATCAGCGGTCGGCGGGCGTGGTATAGGGCCGCCGCCGCCTCTTCCCATCTGAGGCGGGCGCCCTCCTCTGGGCGGGCCATTGGGTCCAGGAGCGCCAGCGTAGTAGTCCTGGGGCGGGTAGCCTTGATTCGGCGGGGGCGGGCCTCTGGCATAGTTGGGATCCTGCTGGTACTGGTCGGGATATTCTGGGCCATAGCCTCCGTCGTCATAGTAGTCGTAGCCGTACCCATCTTGCTGGTAGTTGTCGTACTGCTGGGGAGGAGGAGGACCGCGCGATGCAGGCGCAGGGCCGGGGCCGGGACCGGGACCGGGACCAGGACGAGGCGCGGGCGGGCCGCCGCCGGCGTATGGGCGCTGTCCTGGATATCCTGCCATCGTCTGGTTTACGGCGGCTACTCGTGTCGAAGCCGCGTCGGCTGGGTTGTCGATGGTGACGCGGGGGGCACAAGGTGCAGGACTCGTTCGTGGTCGGTTGTGGTGGTTTGCTGTGTCGTGTAGGTAGTGTCGTGGTTCAAGGTCGGGAATGGGCAGGTTTAGGAAGCTCCTAAGCGGCCGTGTGTCGCATAAGGGCACTGGAAAGAAGGAAATTAGGTGTAGCTCCACAGGTTGCCGGAAATGAACGGTCTACAACAGGCGCAGGCGCATAGCTAACGGTGTCGAGAGCCCCAGGGTTGGCGAGGGGTTGGTTCTCTTGTGGGAATCGGCGCGTTTCGTGTCAATGCGATCGACAGTTTCGGCGGGCCAGGCTATGCGCGAGAGCAGACGATTCAGGTTGGCGGATGTGTTTTTTTCTTCTGCCTTGTCCCGTTTGACGAGAAGAAGAAGCAGTCCACAACGATTGTTTGTGGCGGAGCGAGTGAAATTAGGCGACGGCGCCGAGGGGACGAGGAAAAAAAAGGAGAGAATAAGAAGGGAAGCTGGACCTTGTGGCGGGCAGTGCTGAAGGGGGGGGGGGCCGAAGGACTAGTAGCAAGGTTATCAATAGAGCAGCCGTTAAGGGGAGATCGCAGGTGTTTCCAGAACACGGCGTCTATTGGTGGCAGCGACGGTTGTCGTGGTAGTGGTTGTGGTGGTGGTGTGGATGAATGAAGGCGGTGGAGAGGGGATGGGATGGGATGGGATGGGATGGGATGGGCCGAGCTGGACTGGGCAAGTCGAAGTCGGCGTATGGAATGGAATGAATGCCCGAGGTTCCTGGGGTAGCCGTGGTTCGTTTGGTGCAGTGCCAAGGATGAAGAAGAGGTATGGCCGTTGGGTTTCAAGGAGTGAAGGAAGAGAGAGAGGCAAAGGGCGAGGATGAGAGCTGGCTCATGCACGCGTACACATGCGGGGGGGAAAGGACGGATGGGCAGACTGCGCCTGCTGCCGTGTTGTGTCCTGTCGTGTTGTGTTATGTTGTGATGATGTTGTGTTGATGAGTGTGTGTGTGTGTGTGTGTGTGTGTGTGCGTGTGCGTGTGTATGAGAGTGTGAGTTTGGTGGGCGTGGATGAGCGAGTGAATGAGTGTTGTGGGTATGAGTAGTGCGTGTGTGGGTGGGTGTGGGTGTGTGGGTGGGAATGGAAAGAGCAGGCCGGAGCAACGGGGAGGAGCGGAGGACGGGTGCACCTGCAGGTTTGAGTTGAATTGAATAACACTCAGTAATAAGTATGCATGTAGGTCGTAGCATCCGTACAGGCACCACGGGTGGATGACTGGGTTGTGTTGTGTCTTGTGTGTCTTGTGTGTCGTACAGCAGTGGACAAAACAGTCAGTGGCCTGGGCTCTGTGTCTGTATCTGTACCTCTGCTGTGACACAGATTAGTACCCACATCAAAGTAAAGCTACTTCGGGGACCCCTGGATAAGGTATCGAGGAATTAAGGACAAGGACGAAGCAGAGAGACCAACGATGGGCTGGCGGTGTGTGTCTCGGTCTCCCAGGCTCCCCGTCGCAAGAAAACAACCGCTGCGGCGGGCGATGCGATGCTGCGCGTAATGCATGTACACATATCCGTACTCCGTATATGCTATGGGTATCCGTACATAGTGTCCGTACTTTGGCCGGTATGTCTCTTTGCAAGAGACATTGAACAACTGCACAACGTCATTTCCACCAACCGATGCGTGCCGCGTCGTGCCTGTGAGTTTTCCGTCGAGGCGTCCGATATAAAGCCGCAACTCAAAATCCACTAGAGCCATAGCCGACGAAACGAACCAGAGGGAATCAAAGAGAGGAAGTAAATATGATTAAAAATAAAACATGGATGGATAGGCACAACTACAACGGCCGTGAAAAATTACCGTAAACCCCCTGTCTACCCGAGCAACGAGCAACGAGCAACGTGGAAGAACTTGCCGACCAGCGTGTTTGAAGCCGCCGGCCGAGGCCCGTGAGCCCCTTACATCGTCGTCCTGGACTCGTCGTCGTGGCCATGTGGTCGTTGATAGAGCGATTCTATTATTGCTCAAGAACCTCTTTCCTTCATCTCTCTTTCTCCCTCTCTCTACTTCGACCCTTCGTTCTCTCAGACTCGCTCCCGCTTCGTGGATGAACTCAGGGGACCCCGCCCGTCTTGCCATTGACGACTCGAGACTACCTTTATCCAACAAACCCACGCGATACAACGCTGCGCCGGCACTTTTTTGCAACGGCAGCCCAGGCACAAAAAAAAATAAAAAAGCGATAGGGTACCTCACTAAGGCAAGGTACGGATGCGCATCGCGCACAGCCGCCGCTAGCTCCAGAGTTACTTTGGTAGTGTCCTGCGGGTGGCCCCCCCCCCCCCCCCCCCTTCCCATCCGTCGTCCATCAACGATGCCGCGGTACCATCTGCGCTTTTCATCCGCAGCAGACGGCAGGCGCATTAAGGATTCAAGGAATTAGGAGACGCAGCTGAGAAACACCGCCGCCCGCCGGACCCCAACTAACACCATGTTGGCGGCTGAATACAACCAACCGCTTTCCTGGCAAGCCAATGCTGGCGCCGTACTTGAGCCGCTCCCGCGCTGGCTGGCCGGCCGACCCCCCTCACCCCCCTCCCAACGGCTTTTGCTGGGCCACGCCTTGCCTTGCCTTGCCTCGCCTTGCCTCGCCCTGCTTCGCCTTGCCTGCGCTCTGGGCCGAACTGCCTATAGCACTCCAGCGTGCAGGTATATGTCCCAGCATAATTCTGTTCAGCAGCGCCGACAAAGTGCGAAGACGATGCTCTCCTCCTCCTCCTTCTCCTCCGGAAAAAAAGAAGAAGATACAGAAGGAAAAGGTTCATCCGAGAGCTGGAACGAGGGTCCTCCCAGCGTCGCAACTTGGAACTGAGGTCATGGCTGCGGCTACATAGGTTCCACCCCCCCCTCCCCGCAGCGCAGCGCGTTCGTCTCCACCGTGAAGAGGATCCTACGGATCTCTGTATGTGCGTGTGTGCGTGTGCGTGTGTGTGTGTGTGTGTGGTGTGTGCCCCCCCTCTTTCGCTCCCTCTCTTCCAGGAAGAGGAGAGACAGTGAGAATCGGGGCCAAACGACTGCCGCTTTGCGCTTTGCGGGGTCCCAAACTGGCCCCGGCTTGGCCATCTTCAGCTGCACGGATGGGCCCCCCCAAACTTGCCTCTTCCCGTTTGGCCCAAAGACATCTGAACACCTCATTTGGGGAACCAGGAAAAAGGGCTCCGACCGATGGCCGCCGTCCTTCTTTGGGTGTCTTTTCCACACGGTCGCAAGAAAACACAATGCCGTACCCTTTCAGCATGGAGTGAACAGGCATCTCGCCTGTTCTGCCCTCCCGACCCCGTCGTATAAATGTGGTCTGTTAAGACGCCAGGATCGACCCAGGAACCACGCAGAACGAGCAGTGTGCTACAATGCCCACTCCCTCTTTTTGCGTCTCTTCAAAGGGCGCAACTGCTAATGTCCTAGGTACATACTACGTACACTACCTAGGTATATGCTGCGTAGAGAGCCTTGTCAGAGTTCCCTCCCCCTAGTGGCGACCCCGATTGGACCCGTCAGCTCCCCCCTTCTAGTGTCTGGCACCCTAGGCTCTGCCCTCGAGAGGAGGGTTACAGTAGCTGTGATGACACATGCAAGTCTTTTGAAGCTGTAAGGGTCTGAGGGGGAGGGTCTGCCAGTGGCCATGTGGCTCTTACAGATTCTTACAGCAGAATGTACAGACACGTACTCCGTACCTTGGTAGTATCATCATCGCGTGCCAGAGAGCCAATGTAAAAAGTCAATGAGCGTTAAGCGTTGGGGGGGGAGGAGAAGCAAGGCAGAGCGAAGATCCAAAGCCTCGGAGCCCTTCTTGCCTTCTCCTCTCACCGACCCGGTGCGACTATTCGTACTCCATCGGCCATGCGCCATTGGGTTTCGTAGCAGCCTCTGTGCGCATTTTTCGTCTCATCTTGCCCCCGGCCTCCCGTCGTCTTCCGTCCTGCTGCTCGGAGCGCTGCTGCTTGCTTGAGCCGGCTGCGGGATCCCCTTCCCATTGACACCAAAAAACGCCTGTTCGCGCAGCCACCCCGAGGCACCGCCGATAGCCCCGTTCCATCTCCCTCGTCGTCGTCGTCGTCGTCGTCGCCGCCGCGGGCGGCCTCGAGAATGATGACTCGTCGAAACGCGCTCGCATGTCCAAGGCAAGTGGCAACCAGTATAGTGCAGTAAATATTATTGTTTTCTGTCTCTACAGGGAAGGGGGGGGAGAGATGAGTGTCCTCGTGGCCGGATACCTTCCCAGCCGCGCCATTCGTCAATCGGCTTTGGGCCATCCTCAGGAGGCCTCAACACACCCACCCTATCGCATCGCTCAACGACAGCGTCATGGGGTTCGCCTCCTGTTCGCCTCTTGTTCGCCTCCCCCCTCCACTCCTCGGCCGCTGTCCGGGGTGGGAAACCCTCCCCCAAGGTCGAATGGGGGAGAGCCCTTCGGCCCGGTCGGCGTACGGCCAAGGAAACAGCACTGGATGGCAGGTGCGCCAGTCGTCAGCCGCAACCCCCCCCCCCTCCTCGTGCCCACTGCCCACAGCCGCGAGACTCCATGGCATGGGAGGAGAAAGGGCTGCGCGGCCAAGGCCTTTGTTTCCTGGCCGAGGGTGCCCAGGGTTCCAAGGCCTCAGACGCGCGCCAACGTTCGATTCCTGAAGCCTCCCGCCGGCTGGGCAGGCAGCCAGGCAATCAAGCGTTGTAAGTTGCAACGGCCTCCCGGAGCCAAGAAGGCAGTGTTGCCACGGCAGCAGACGTCAAACACGACACATCCGACAACGGCTGCAGGTGGTCCAGGGGAGGGGCATATACCTAGAACGAAACGAACAAACGAAGACATAACCGGGGCACGTAAGTTGAGCGACGGAAACCAATGGTACATGCTTGGCGGCAGGCTGCTCGGTCTTTCTTGCTTCCGGCGATACCTACGTCGTGCCGCAAATCGCGGGGGCCGGCGCTCGACTTCGACTCGCCATTGGAGGGGGGGCGGCCCTCCGGAGAGCGTTTTGCCTTTTTTTTGCTGCAGCTCGGGACGTTGGCGTGTCGGGTCGGTTCCTCCATCCCGTCGATCTGGAGCGCCGCCCGCCTGCGAGTGATTCGGCATGACGCCCAACCATCAGAGGTTTGCTGTTGGACTGGACCATAGGCCCCAGACGGGCCACGCAACTTTCCCTATTGCGCCACGAACCTGCAGTGCCCGCTCTTGCATGTGCTGCTGCTGCTGCTGCTGCTAGGTAAGGTTGGACCTATGGGGTCTACGAGAGTGCTGACAATGGGGTTTGAACTGTCTCATGGTTACATTCAGAGACAAGGCATCTTGGTGCCATGATTGGTTTATGCTGCTACCCATGTTGCTTAACGTTTAGATGCACTGAACTCATTCGTTTGTGCCTTGATTACTGCTATGCTGTGTGCCGACCGAGACATCTCGGTGCAAAAGCACGAGCCACAGTTTTCGACATGCAATGCAATGCTCAGCCACATTACTGCTTAGGTAAGTGAGGCAGCTCTCCACCGCTTTCCCAAGCGGGACGGGAACTGGTAGGTCTCCAATCAAGCGCGTCAGGTTCGTCATCGACTACCCAAGAGAGGATTGCCTCTCCGTCGCAAAAGCCCAAAGTTCAGACGCCCAACGCAGGAGCTTTGTCGAACCACCGCACTCCAAACGCCTTTCCAATCCCACAACCATCAGGCACAATGTCAAAGAAGGCTACGAACTGGAAGTTGTGGGGGAAGATGATCCTCGGGTACGTCGAGAACCCTCTCCCCGGAAGAAACAACCGTTGCGGAATAGCGGACTGACGAAAGGCCTTTTTCCAGCGGAGGAGCCATCTGCGTGGGCGGCCCGGCCTTCACCATGTGGGTGTCGCCGACGGAGGAGGAGCTGTTCAAGAGATACAACCCCGAGCTGCAGGCGAGGAGCCTGGCCAACCGCGAAAAGACGCAAGCCGAGTTTGACCATTTCGTCACGAAGCTGAAGGAGTACTCAAAGTCGGACAAGCCAAGTGCGTATCGCCTTTCCCGGCTCTATACTGTCTTTAGCTAACGTGATCACAGTTTGGGTGGTGCGAGACGAGGACATCGAGAGGCAAAGGTTGGCGCGGCTGGACGAGCAAAGGAGAAGGGAGGCCGAGCTGAAGGCTCGGCGAGAGACAATGAGAAGAGAGGCGGAGCTTTCGGACGATGTGGACTGAAGCGCCGTCTCTCACCCACGGATTGTACTATACGTGATGGGCCCGGGGGTTTGGGATATGCCGTGGACGGATGTATAACAACAAGTGATACCATGATAACCTCCGAGGGATGGCTCTGCGGCGTTCAAAGGCTTACGAACGACGTGATTGCGGGCCGGTCGGGCTGCATCATGAGGGATGACATGTGCTGGGGACAAAAGTGAAAAATCTCAACTTGGTCGTTATCTACCAACCAGCACTGCATCTCGTTCGCGACAAGATCCGGCATCGCATCATGTTGGTTGAACCCCTCCACAGATGGAAAGCCAAAAAGCTCGCTGCCACGGCCCCACCTGGATCGGTGTGTTCTCGGTGAAGCTACCTTCCCCCCCATTGAGGAAACCGAAAAAAGATACGTACCTCACTCGGCACATACTATTTCCGCAAGCGAGGAAACTCTTGGCACGCACAAAACCTCCATCATCAGGTTGCTCGCCCAAAGCTCAGGAAGCGGCTCAGCCTTACGATACTGAGTGCAATACGGGACGTGACGAGACAAACGAATTACGGTAAGCAGCTTTTTTTGCTCCGTCGTGCCCCCGGGGGAACCGGACGGGAAACCCTTCCTGTACGTGCCCTCGCCAGAGAAGGGGGGTCGGTCGGTGGCTGCCCGCCCGGGTTTTTCCCACCTTCCTACCACAATTTTTGCTAATTGCCCTGGCCTCGCACAGCACAGCTCCTTCTTACTCTTCCCCCACCCGCAAAACCAACACGCTGCTCCTCCCCCTCCACCCTCAAACCGTCAAAAGTTCGAGCATATCTGCCCATCATGTCGGACGTTCAGGAACGCCTTAAGAAGCTCGGCGCCTCGGCGCGTATCGGTAAGTTTTTTTCCCCCTCCCCTGCCAGGATTCATTTTTTTGGTTGGTCGATTGAAAATGAGGTTTGACTGACTTGTTCGCCGCGCAGGGTATGTGTGACCTCCGATGAAATGACCCCTCACCTACCCTCCATTTCATTTTCCTCCCTCGCCAAACCGACTGGGAAGAAGAGAGTGAAAGAAGAAGAAGAAGAAGAAGAAGAAAAACCCCGCAAGCCACACATCGCGCAATTGCTGTTGCAGTTTACAATGACTAATGTTTCGATTCTTCTTCGCCCGACGATAGCGGAAAGGGTACCCCCCGCAGAAAGATGAAGCGTGCGCCCGCGCGCTCCGCTGCCGACGACAAGAAGCTCCAGGCCGCCCTGAAGAAGCTCAACGTCCAGCCCATCCAGGCCATTGAGGAGGTCAACATGTTCAAGTCTGACGGCAACGTCATCCACTTCGCCGCTCCCAAGGGTAATTGACATCTCCCTTTTTCTTTGGGCTTGCCTCCTTTGAGGAAGCTCTGTCCTCCCCAAACACACACACCCCTCAGATGGGCCTTTTGCTAAGATGACACACCGCGCACAGTCCACGCCGCCGTCCCTGCCAACACCTTCGCCATCTACGGCAACGGTGAGGACAAGGAGCTCACCGAGCTCGTCCCCGGCATCCTCAACCAGCTCGGCCCCGACTCCCTCGCCTCTCTCCGCAAGCTCGCCGAGAGCTACCAGAACATGCAGAAGGAGGGCAAGGACGGCGAGGAGGACGACATCCCCGACCTCGTCGAGGGTGAGAACTTCGAGAGCAAGGTCGAGTAGAGCGAACCCAAATATGAAAGAGGACAATTAAAGGGAAAAGCCCACCCCTCCCAAACGGTTCCATCCTCTTCCCCTTTTTGATTTGGTTGGGAGTTTGATCGCGATGTGCCGGTTCCCCGTGGATATATCATCTGAAGCGTGTCTGGATTAAGGAATGGGAAGGAGAAGAAAGAAAAAAAAGAGTAAACTTTCATTTCCAAAACGCAATGATCGACACGAACGGCCTTTTTATGCCTGGTTCTTTTTTTATTATCTTTACGCCCCCAACGCCGGACACACGCGAAAAACGGATCTCATGAGGGTTTACAGACTACGAGCTCCGGGGAAACAAAACGAGGTTCACGTTCATTCCCACCCCCCCCCCCCCCCCCCCCCCCGCCGCCTATGCGATACCAAGTCTCTGCGTAATGAACAATGCAAACACCTGGGAAAATGTCGACAGTGAGAAGACCTGTGACATGGTGCGATGATGTGACTCTCAGAATATGAGCTGCTTTGGACGAGTCCGTCGGCAAGGCGCGAGAAGAACACCCAGGGGCGTGCCATCATGAACGGGAAAAGCTGTCGTCGCCAACGTTGACGACCCATCCGGCCAAACCCTCTTTCCTGACGCTCTCCTTGACCTCGCGCCTGTCCGCCAGGAGCTCTCCCCCCTTGACCCGGGCATACGTGTCCACCTCGACGGCGCGCCGCAGCCGCTCCCCTCCGGGCCCCAAGCCCCCGGCGACCGCGGCCGCCAGCTCCCACATCCTCCTCCGGGACATGGCGCTCGCGCCCCTGGCGTCAAAGGCCTTGCGGCCCTGCAGGACACCCCCCATCGTGCCCTCGTCGACGCCGTTGGCGGTCCACGCAGCCGCCAGGTTGCTCGCCGCGACCCTGTCGGCCCGCGCCGCGACGCTCCTCCGGGAGAAGCTGAACTCGCGCGCCGTCGTCGCCACCTCGAAGGGGGAGAACCGGTAGCCGCCGCGCCAGCGCCGGCCGGCGAGCGCCGCCATGCGGCCGCGCGCCGAGAAGGCCCGCTCGCACCCGTCGGCGGAGCGCTGCGACTCCGGCAGCACCAGGGCCGAGACGTAGGCGTTGCCCGGGTGGACGAGCAGCGCCGCCAGCGAAGAGAGCAGCGAGGTGCACTGCCTGAGGGCGAGCTTGTCGGAGCACGACTTGGACATGGTCGGCGGCGCGTCGCCGCGGGCCGGCTTGCGGCGGACGACGCCGAGCTGGGAGAAGTAGGCGCGTCCGGGGAGGGATCCGACGTCGGCCGCCGCTGCTGCCGCGACATCAACCCCGGGGGCGCACGCGGGGTGAGGCGTCGGTGCCGGGGGCACTTCCCAGGGGGAGGCGTCGTCTTGCGCCGCCATGGTGAGCTCCATGCTCGCGTCGCCACAGGGCGCTTCGGAGCAGTACATGTGCAGCCTGACGCCGTCCTCGATGGCGAACGGCTGGGGCGAGTCGTCGGACACCTCCGAGGCCCCGCGCCTCCTGACCAAGCCCGAGGCGGCGCCCCGCAGGTGGCTGCCGCACTCGTCCAGCAGCCAGCGGTTGAAGGCGCGGATGGCGAGGACTTCGGCGTGCCAGTCGTGGAGGGCGTTGCCCTTGGCCAAGGAGAGCTTGCTGGCGGGGAGGCACTTCATGCCCGTCCTGTGCGACCGTTAGCCTGGGTCTCGAGGGCGCAAGTGCGGTGTGGTTTTGTGTTGCTACATGTCTAGCTACATGATCGAGAATTAAATGCGTGTCATTTAAACACGAGAAACTCGTGCATGAGAGCACCGCGGCCCAAACGCTCAAACCGAGACCATGGGTCAAATTTATAAACCACCACCACCACACGGAAATACTTACGCAAGTGAAAGACACGTCAAGACGCCGTCCTTCTCAGCAACAATGCCGCTCAGGGGAACCCATTCGTGCAGCCCGTTGCCTCTGACCTGGGGCCTGCGCTTGGCCGGCAGCTTCTGGAACTGCCGCAGGACCGAGTCGGCAATCTGGTCGGGGTCGGCCGCCATTTGCAGCCGCAGTCTGTCTCTCAAAGACCTCGTTGCCCTCGGCCAGCCGGTCATCCCGAGTTCAGCGTTGGCACTCCCGCACCGGGTCCCGGAGCACTCAGCCAGACCGAGACGGTGGGGGGGGGGGGCAATCCGGTTCCACCCAGCAGGCGGCTGCGCCACAGGGCATCAACTCTCCCCCAGGCCAGGGCAAGGCGCATCAGCCACACACACACAAACGCAGGTCGTCACCGTCCACGTGACGCACTCGGTTAAGCGAAGGCGTTACTGTGGGGCCCAGGGCACACTTTCCCTCCCAGAACCGCACCACACCTTCCACTGCGCCCGCCTCCCAGTGTCGAAAATCAGAGAATCTCGCGAAAGTGCGCCGTCGTTCACCCTCCCCCCTTCCCCCCGAACCCTTCGACCACATCACCGACAAGTCAGCAAACGTTCGCATTCAACACCGCCAATGTACGTGCAATAGCCTCCCTGCCCTCGTTTCTTGTCCTATGTCGAGTCTCGTATTGGAGCCCACCCCCGGTCCGCCCGTCTAGCTGTTTCGCCAATTACTCCCGATCGGCAAATTCGCGACGTTCTCGACCTTCTCAAGCGCTTTGGCTAGACGGGGGTACCGGATCGAGGAAGGGGGACAAACAACTGCTCGCGTGTATTTCTGGGCACCGGTTCTGACAGTTTTTCAAGATGCGCACGTACGACGACACGTTCTCGGGCCAGAGAATCTACCCTGGCAAGGTACGATGAACAGATCTCTCCCCCATCCTCTTCGGTGTCATTCTCTCCCGTCGATCGAAGGAGCTGGTTGGAAGCCACTGGGAGACCGGATCTTCCGGATGGACAGGAAGAGCATGTGGGCAAACCAAATCGGTGGAACGAAAGAGCATGGATCCCACTCGACGATCGATTGGGAGGGAATGACCTGCACGGAAGAGAGACCGGCGAGGCAACGGACATGAGAAAAGGGACATGCGCTGACGAGACTCTGAACTACAGGGTAAGCTCTACGTCCGTGGTGACAGCAAGATCTTCCGCTTCCAGAACGGAAAGTCCGAGTCCCTCTTCCTCCAGCGCAAGAACCCCCGCCGCATCGCCTGGACCGTCCTGTACCGTCGCCAGCACCGCAAGGGTATCTCTGAGGTGCGTTTCCAATCACTCCCCCTCCCAATTCCGCGCTACGCCGGACGCCTTGCTTTCCAAGCTCTCGTCCCCGCGCCGCACCCCCTCCCCCGTGTAAACACATTACTGACCCCCACCGCAGGAGGTCGCCAAGAAGCGCACTCGCCGCACCGTCAAGTCCCAGCGTGCCATCGTTGGTGCCTCGCTCGATGTGATCAAGGAGAAGCGCAGCCTCCGCCCCGAGGCCCGCTCCGCCGCCCGCGCTGCCGCCATCAAGGAGTCCAAGGAGAAGAAGACGGCGGCCGCCGCCGCCAAGAAGGCCGAGAAGGCCAAGGCCGCCGCCGCCGGTGGCAAGAAGGCCCCCATCACCAGCAAGCAGGGCTCCAAGGGCGCCGCCCCCAAGGTCCAGGCCCGGACCCGTTAAGAGCACTCTTCGGTCCCCCCTTTTGATGGGAGTGAAATCCCTTTTGAAAGCGACTGGAGCAGGAAAAAAAGACGTTAAAAAGATTTCGGCATGGGCATTTTGGGGCGTGGCGAAAGTGCAGCAACGGCCCCGGGCCACACGGGCCCGGCGGCTCGGCTGGTGGGGAGGACCGCAAGGTGAACCTTTTGATCAAAGATGGGACAATACGACCAGGTTCAACTATTTGGAGTCGAGGGTTCTTTGTGCTTTGACGGCTGGTTCTATAACTACACAATCACGGTAGCACGGAATGCATGGATTGTCCCACGGGATTACCAAGTTAACTGTCTGGGTGCCGACGACCGTGACTGACTGACTGTATGTATGTATAATGGTGTGGGTGGATTGTACTCCAAGCCTGCGAGGGCCGAGGGTCGTGTCCGAGGCGGCTGTACCTGAGCGGTTCCGTTCCGGTTTGTCGCCCTTGCTCTCGAGTCCGACAAGCCCCCCTTCCCAATGACGTATCAAGCTCTCTCGTTTCGATCCACGACTCCCGAACCCATATGCCTTTCACGCACCGAGGACAAGGGGGCATCGACGCCTCGAGGCACGTTCGCTCGCGCGCCGAGGCATCTCCGTCACCGTCACCCCCTCCATCCCAACCTCTCAACCACTCCCCCGTGTGAAGACCGTGTCCCTCCAGCCGCGAGGAAGACCGGGGCGCGAATCTCACCAGTGCCCTCCACCGGCCATTGACAGGTCCCCTCCGCCCCCCGCCCGTTCGGCACGGCACACCGCGCGGGGTCGCTCGGACAACCAGAGTAAGTTCGTTCGGGCCAGGTGCGGATCGGTCGGTCGTTCGGTCTTTCACGCGTTTCGGGCCGCGGGGTGGTGCACTTCAACTCAACTCGCTCCCCCCAACGAAACATCTCCAGTCTCATCTCACACGCAGTTTTAAACGGAAACACATACGCAGGGACGGGAACTTAAAAAAAAAGACTTTTAGCCATGCGGGAGAGGGGGGGGGGGGTGTTCATTCAACGGAAAACCCATTTCTTTTGCTCTAAAAGTTTCTATGGCAGGCAGAGCGGACGGATCCGCCTACGTTTGAGGGGGGGGGGGGTGTTGAAGGGACTTTTGTCTATATAAAAAAAAGGCACTCTTTATCCCGTCTTTATCTCTCCGATTGTACGTCTGTGTGTGTATGTGTGTATGTTCGTGGCATCTCTCATGACTGCATTTCCCGACGGGTTTTTATCGACAAAAAAGGGCAAAAAGGGGCGAGGCTCTCTCTGTCCCCCTCTCCCTAGGGGATAAATAACGAAGAAGAAAGAAAGAAAAGAAAGCCCCGTTTACAGAGCCTTGAGGACGGGCTCGGCGCCCGAGACCTCGAGGCCCTGGAGCTCCGACTCCTTCTGGGCGTAGACGACCTTGCCGTGGTCGACGACGATGGCGTAGCGGGCGGTGCGCTCGCCGTGGTTCCAGCCGATGGAGGTGGAGAACTCGGCGTTGGCGTCGGAGGCGAAGATCTATTGGGTCGCGCGTGTCAGCCTTTTGACTTTTGACTTGTTCTGTGTCTTCTTGACGTAATGAGAAAAGACACCGTTGCAATTGGGGATATTGCGTGACTGGTCGTCGTGGTATCATGCTTGTGAGTGGGAGGAGGGGCAGAGTGGGGGGGCAAAGGCGCGTGGTGGGGGCGCGTGTGGTTATCGGAGTCGGTGAGAGGAGGGGCCAGCAGCAGCTGAGGGACAAAAACGGTCAAAAGCCCCACGAGATAGAGGGGAGGGGAGGGGAGGGGGGGGGGAGGGGGAGGGAAACACGTAGGACGGGGGGAGGAGAAGAAGAAGAAAAAGAAGAACGAAAGGAAAAATCAACGCACAATAAAGTCGTCCTTGATGTTGTTGGCCTTGCCCCAGCCGGACATGACAAAGGGGTCGTTGTAGGCGAGGAAGATGACCTGGTCGACGCCCTTGGCCTTGAGCTCGTCCTTGTGCTCAATGTAGCCGGGCAGGTGGGAGGCGGAGCAGGTGGGCGTGAAGGCGCCGGGGATCGAGACGATGACGACCTTCTTGTCCTTGAATTCTGCGGGAGGAAAGGCGTCAGCACGAAGCCGCCTCGATCACGAATGCTTATGGAGGCGAGAGGGAGAGAGGGAGGGAGAGAGAGAGAAGACTTACCCTTGGCGGTGTCGTACTTGACGGGGATGCCGCAGACCTTGAAGTCGGCCGTCTCCTCCTGGTAGGGGATGTACTGGAAGGAGACGTTCTCGGGGAACGGCTCGCCGACCTTGAGACCAGACATTTTGATGGGTATGTTGTGTGAGGGGTGTGTTTTTGGTGTATTGAGGAGTTGGAAGTGTCGAGAGCGAGGCTTGGTGTTTTCTTTTCCCCTGGTGTTTGTTGTTTTATGAGAGAGAAAAAAGAGGACGTCGGGAGGGAGGGGAAGGGATGGGAGCTCGAGTTTAGTACCTGCGCTCGCGCGCGCGGGACGAACGAGCTGATCGCCGAGTCAGGGTTCCGGGGCGGAATTCTGCGAGCTTCCAAGGCAAGTGGATCTTTTCTCCGTGATGATTTGTATAATCTGAGAGCGAGATACAGGAACCGGTTTGGCTCCCCTCCCCCTCCCCCCCTCCCCCGGCGAAACGGGCGGCGAACTCGTCCTTTTCTGGGTTGACCCGCAACCTCCGGCCCGGGAGTACCTCTTTTTTTTTTTTTGGTCATTTCCAATTCAGTTCAACCCTTTTCCTTTCCCATACTCGTCTCCGTATTCGCCTCGCCTCTTGACGCCAAAATTGTTTGTTGACAAAAAAGAAAAAAGAAGAAGTGGGCTGCGGGAGGCAGGCTGCGGGAAGCGAGTTGGGGGGGCGAGCAACATCGGCGAGCATCTGATGGGGGGCGCCGTTTGAACTCGTCTTGGAATTGTCGAGAGTTCTTCCATGTCCTCCGTAATTTTTGTTACCTGCTCTTGTACGGGGCAAAGCCAGCCCAATTGATCAAAGGTACTTTTATCCACTTGTGCCACTTGTGTAGGTATACAAAAAAAGTGACAGACCAAGCAAACGAAGCGTGCAAACGGCTTCCCATTCGTCGTTGAGGAACTCTGATAGCAGCAAAACTCTGATAGCAGCTGCTGCGGCGGCGGCGGCGGCGCAACCCTTGCGGCCCACCGCTCGCCTCTCGACATGACGCAAAGACCGGGAGTTTATGCCGCGTCCGGTTGGGGCGTCCGATCTCCGGCTCCCCCCTCACACTCTCCCCCCTCCTTACTACTGTGTCCTTCCCCCCTTCTGTGGGGCAAACAATGGAGCCCTACTCGGTCGTCCGAGCATCCAGCCCCCGTCGGCCATCAGCCGACGTCCTTCGGAGATATTTTTACTGCTCCGTACTGGGCGAGTATTTGTCATCGTGGCGGGCAATTGGCTCCGGGGTGGTCGACCGGCCCCCAGCAGAGGTGCCCCTCACTGGACTTGGGTTTGATGGGTGTTGTGTCAAGGTATTCGTGCAAGACGCCAGACGCGCGCTTTGGCACGGCGTCAAAGTGAGCTGATAATACCGTCTCGTGATACCCGCATCAAGGTTCTGCATTATTTTAAGATACCTCGGGCTCTAAAGGCGCTCCTTTGCTGACGGTGCACGCCCGTGCATCAAAACCCGGCGATGATGCTTGTCAATCACCGTCAATCAGGCCGTCGCCGGTGACAGTCGACAGACCCCGAATTCCCCGGGGGAGGGGCGGTGCTATGCGGTGCGGCCCTGTGATTGGCTGCGCCGTCTCTCCTCCCTTCGTCTCTGCTGACGGCACCGTCACGTTGAGCGTTTATAACTACGCCCACATCGTGCACTGACGATGTGATTCCCTCGAGACCAAGTCCCTTGCATTGTCATATCCTTGATTATGAGCAACCAACAAGAGTCTAGACCACCCTTCCCTCCCTTCACCAAGGAGACGGCGCAGGCCAAGGTGAAGGCGGCGCAGGACGCCTGGAACACAAAGTCCGCTGCCCTCCCTCCCCCGTGTCAAGCCGACGCCCCGGACTGACCATCGCCCCACAGGGACCCCGCCAAGGTGAAGATGGCATACACTGCCGACTCCATCTGGCGGAACAGGGACACGTTCCTCCAAGGCCGTGACCAGATCGAGCAGTGGCTGGCCAAGAAGTGGCAAAAGGAGAACGGCTATCGGCTCCGCAAGGAGCTGTTCGCCTTCACCGACAACAAGGTGAGCAACGGGCCCCTTCTGCCCCTCCCCCAAAGCAAGTAGAAATGGTTGCGCGTCCGGGGACGAGGCTGAACCGTCAATTAGATTGCCGTCCAGTTCTGGTATGAGTGGCACGACGAGTCGGGCCAGTGGTGGCGGACGTACGGCCTCGAGGACTGGACCTTTGCCGACAACGGCCTGATGCGCAAGAGGCAGATGAGCGGAAACGATGTCAAGATCGAGGAGACGCAGAGGTGGTTCCGCGATGGCGTGGACGTCAACACCGTTGCCATCGCCGAGCAGCACTGGTAGTTTTGGGTAGCCAGCACTGCCGTGGCCCGCAGGCGGATGCTACCATGGGATTGTGCGCCGCCGACTAGCTCATGGTGACAAGCGTTGGGCGTTTATTTCGCGGCCGGGATGCAAGGGGTTAATGTCTCAGAACTATCAGTTTGAAGAAAGACAGGTCGCCGTTGGCTTCTGGAAAGGCCGTCACATGGAAAGATTTTGCCAAAAACGAAGCGTGTTTTGCAAGCAAGGATGAGGGTTCTGAGGAATCGCCCTTGTGCAGCCATGTGCCAAGCATGCGGTCCTTTCCGCCAGTCGTCTCGGACGAGACAAAAAAAATTACCGGGTGCAGTATTTCCACGGGTTCGACTTCCACCACGCCCACGAGGCGGAAATGTGCAAGAGAGGCCGGCCATCCAGCTTGGCTGCCCTGGACAAGCAACGTGGCCTGCGACGGCGCTTTGATAGAAGCTGATGTCGTGAAGGAAGTGACGAGAGAAAATGCCAACCCCGAAGAGTTGGTCTCAATCAGCTAACCCGAGGCGACAGTTGATGGGAATGTTTATCCAAGCCGAGCAAGATTTGACAGCAGCCGGTCGCCGCCGCTTGGAGACGCTCCTGAGAAATGGCGCCCTGGATTGGGACAGGCCAGCAGCCGCCTGCCCAAGATTGAGATAACTTGACGGGAACCAACGGTTCGAGCGGCGACTGACACTGGGCTCTGGGCACCCGAGAACAGGCAGCTTGCTGTGCGTCGAGGACATTTTCGCCCCGACAGGTGCCTTTTTTTGCATCTCTCGACGACATTCCGCCGGGGATTCCAGTCATGGTTTGGCCAAGCAACCCCTGAAGCACCGCGCGGTTCCCAGCTTGTTGTCTCACAGTCCGCAATCCGAGCAGCCGTCGGCAGGCATGAGCTTGGGCTGTGTTGATGGGCGAGTCAATGTAGAATGCTGTGGGAATGGAAAGCTCCCGGCGATCTCCCCCATGTCGGGCAGTAAAGCAGCGTTACAACCAGCAACACATCAGGACAAGCGGGCAGACAAAATCAATGATTTGCGCTAGGATCTTTTCAGATCCTTGGGCGGTGGGGGTACCAAGCAGCCGGGAAGTTATCGAGATTGGAAGCGGTTAAAGCAAGATGTGGTCTCTGCTGATGCGCCAGAAGGGCGGTTCTTGCAGGGGGAGAGCTATCGAGGGCGGGCTCCATCGGATAGTTACCTAGTTGCCTAGCTCATCGAGACCGCACAAAATGAGGCGCTGCCGAGGGCAAGATGGACTCGAGTTCCGGCATGCATGGAATAAAGGCTGGCTTGTACGAAGACTGCCAGCGATGCTAGCGAGCCCAAAGGCGGATGGATGGATGAATTCAGGTCGCTGATTCGGCGGTCGACGTAGGTGGTGGTTTAGGCCAAATGCTGGCGGTGGCTGCGATGGCTGAGTTGATTGGCCGCAGTGGAGGGCATGGGATTGGTCTGTCGACTGGCAAGGCGGAAAGCCACATGATGGACGATGGAGACGCAATCTCGACAGGGATGGAGTGAGCTAGTGGTGATATTGCTTCGTCGGCCGGTGTAGTTCAGTTGACTGTGGCTTGAGATGGGTCGCAGAGCATCTGCATTGCAAAAAGAAAGCGCTCGTAGGGTCTCGCTCTGTACGTGAAACCAAACACGATGTGTGCGCGGTCTGGCCGAGCCTCGATTGATTGTGACTGTCGATGGAGCTGTTAGCAGGCACCCTGGAAAGAGTAATTTGCGCAAATCGGGATTCGACATGCAGACCTGCGTCGACATTCGATATAGGTAGGTATCTGACACAGATATGATTGCTGGTGAGACGAGATGAGTTGATCTGAAAGGAAAAGAAAGAAGGGAAGAAGAGAATGACCAAAGGTTCAAGACCAAAAAGAGTAAGTGTAGCCATCATGAGATGGAGACCGGACCATGGTCTCTCGAGTCTCATTGCAGGAAGCACGGCCCATGCATGCAGGGGCGGGCGGGCGGATCCGATCTCATCTGATCTGTGGCTGCTGAATCGAATGGGTGGGGCTGTACGTTGTCTCGTCTAAATGCATAAGAGGCACGTACTGCCGAGATATGTACGTATCGTGCAGACCTACCAATTAAGCAATTCGTAGTGCTTACCAAGCCTACCCTACTGCGTACCGGTCACTCCTTGGTCCTTCATCACCCGGCCGGCTGGAACCGTCAGAATCTTCTTTCACGAGGTCGAGTCGTGTCGCGTCGCCCTGGGCCCAACTTCCATTGCCCCTGTTGCACTACTCGGCTGTCTGTTCGCAGCCTGCTCTTGGCTGCTCTCACTCCTGCGCTAGTGAGGTACCTAGTAGGTAGGCAGGTGCTGGCAGGGTCGCTGTCTTGACGATTGGCTCCATCCTGATCCAGTCCTGGATTAGACAAGCTCAGAGACGGTGCATCTCTCACTTTGCGTTTCTTTTCTTTACCCGTGCAGTCCAAGTTGACCACCTACTAGTGTGCTACCATGTGGATGTGTGTACTACCCGCCTCGAGTCGGCGGCATCCTGCCATGGGCATGCCGCCTCCACCAAGTCTATCATCGACGAACTCGGACTGAGGCGCAACAAAGAGAGCCCAGCCACCGACCCTCGCTCGGTGGGAGCCGTGCCTCACCAAGCTCGCCTTGGTCCGAACAGCAAGCAGGAAGGCAGGCAACGGGGGAGCAAGTGCTCGGGTCGTGCTGTGTTGGCTCGACGATTTCACCTATGCGAGACATGGCAACCAGGAGCCAGTGTAGGCCTCGCCTCGCCTCAGTTTCCCCAAACGACCGTGGCCGATCTTCTGCGATGCCGAATGGAACTCTCGTGGGCGTTTGTGGGCGACTCTCGTCTTGCATGAGAGACACGGGTCGCCGTCACACACACGCACACACACACACGCAGTCGGCAAGGAACCCAAGTGCATGCAGCACGTAGCAGCTGCTGAATGTCTCAGCCGCCAGAGACGCCCCTTGCTTCTTGAGGAAAGCTCGAGATGCTAGTGCCGCGCCACCTGGACCAATCGCCACGATCCTGCCGATGTGGGGGTGTAGGTCTTTTCTTTTCCTCTTTCGTTTGTTCCTCCAACTTGATCCCACCTTACCTAGTGCCCAGGTACGTACGAAGTAGGTAGGCAGTCGATACATCTGCAGACTGACTTGAACCTCGAGGCAGCCATGATGGCCGGTTGTCGTGCATACCCAATGTGTCGTATTAATCCCCCGTGTCCGAGTCTCATCGTGTAAAAAGCAGGCAGGTAGGCAGGCAGGCAGGCAGACAGACAGACAGATAGACAGACAGATGCATTCCTCCCCCCATTGTCACCTTACGGCAACGGCAACGGCAACGGGAGTCATGTTGTTGTCTTGCATGGCGCGCACTATCCCTGAAGCCGCTTGCTTCTTCTTGTCCGACGCTCCAGACCAGCATTGCGCCCGATGCATCCCGCTGATGTCTCGTACCCAATATCTGGTACAAACAGAACATGGCCTCCACACTTTCCACCTCGGCACTAGCGCTTCTCCGTCGTTGCCCATGTTTGCCAAGTCCCTCGATATCACCGTCAAACCCATAGCGCCGGGAAGCAACCACAATGGATACCACCGACACACCCAGCTCGCCCTTCCGCATTTCGCTAGAGAAGAAACCAGTGTTTGGGCGCCTCAGCCTCGCTAGACTCTACCCGGCGCCCTGCCTGGTAAAGGCCCGGTCTACGGAGTACACACGCTTCTTGGTTTGCTACAGTCCGGCCGTAGCCCTCTCCGTCAGCGGTACGCCTGTCAAAGACCAACAATGCAGTTCCGCTCTCCAAGTGTGTGTGGGCCCTCGCTCTCTAGGCCGTCAGCTCGTCACTCCGAGATATCCATCCATTCGCCTACCGCTACCTGAAGGTGGATAGGTAGAATGCCCACCCACCTACCTCCCTACCTACCCGAGATACTCCCTACTCAGGAACAGACATCCTCCCACTCGGCTGGTATATCAGCCCTCGGTTCCCTCCTCCCGGGCCGGTGCTTTGTCCCAGGCGTAACTGTCCTTCACTGCTACTGCTAGTTCTCAGTCCTTCTGCCCTTCGCATCGACCGGGCACCAGCCTCGACCGTGCAGTAGTTTGTGCATTTCGTTCAATCCCATTCCAGGCTCGGCACCTCCAATCCTCTCGTTTCCGATCGGCCCTTTCTGCCAAACGTCATCGCTCGGCCCTGATACCAAAGCTACCTGTCCTAGCAACAGCCCATGCTTGCGTCCATCCCTTCTCTCTTCATCGGACCCCTAGAACATATAGTCACCGCTTCGCTTCGTCTCCCCTGATTCTCTCTCTCTCTCTCTCTCTCTCTCTCATATCTTCGCCAAGACTGTGACTTTCCTGAACCTGTAACCCACCAACGATACCTCATCATGGGTCTCCTCCCTCTCACCTACCGTCGCCCGGTGTACGTCAACTCCTCGGCCGACGAGAGCTCCTCCGACGTCTCCGACAGCGGCGATGAGAAGCGGAGCAGCGTCTCTTCGTCCATGCGCTCCGGCAAGTGCGGTAACATCCCGGGCATCCCCGAGTCGTTGACATTCGACAAGATCATCACCGGCGGCACCTGCCCTGTAAGTCTCAGACAGCCACCGTCGTCAGATCCCGTCACTAACTATTCAGCCATGCACTGTACGCGACTTCATGAACTATCTCATCTACATTGAGCATTCTGCGGAAAACCTGCAGTTCTTCCTATGGCACCGCGACTATCAGAATCGTTTCGCCGAGGCCAAGGCTTTGGATCTGGCCCTTGCTCCGGAATGGACCGAGGCCATGGAGACGGAAATTCTCCAGCGCATGTCCAAGGAGAAATCGCAGAGGATGCGCAAGAAGCCTGGCCAGGAGATCTTCAAGGGATCCGATTTCGACAAGACTGGTTCCGCCGCTGCCATCATCGAAAAGTCCAATGCCTCGAACCCCTTCTCGACGCCGCCCCGGACCCCCAACGATCAGGATTCCGTCTACACTGGATCCAATGGCGTCTCCAACGCCGCCTCGTACCGCTCCCAGGCCAGCGACGCATTTGCTGCCGTAGGCGCCAAGCAGCCCTGTACGTCCCCCGCACGCCATCACTTCCTGCTGCTGGCAAGACACTGACCGTCAACAGTTTCCATCCAACCGTTCCGTGAAGAGATGGACCGCGTGGTTGCCACCTACATTATGGAGGGCGCGCCGCGACAGCTCAATCTCTCGGCCAAGGACCGCGACGCTACTCTTCACGCACTGGCCTACACCACCCACCCCAGCGCTTGCCGCCTCGCAATCAAGGTCATTGAGAGCTCGCTCCGCCGGCAAGCGCACCCCAACTTCATCCGATGGTCGATCTGCAACGGCAATCCCGCCCGTGTCTTGTTTGCCCGCGGTCTGGGCGTCAGCCTCATCATCGCTGCCTTTGTCGTCGTCATCCTCATCACCATCAGTCGTGCAGGCCGCGGCTGGCGAGCGCTCGCCGCCATCGGATGGGTGCTGGGCGTCTCCACGCTGGTCGCGGCCTACAAGGGTATGTGCGTCGTCCTGCACGGGATGCACCACCGCCACGTCCGCCCCTGGGAGCTGTTCGTCGACGAGGAGAGCGACGACACATGCAGCAAGAGCTCGTTCGAGTCCTTCGGGTCGGCCAACAGTTTCGAAACGGAGCCCTGGATCATCAAGTACGAGAAGCGCAACGTCATCCGCAAGGTCTTTGACCGTGAGGTCTGGATCGAAGAGCCCGCCCTGCGGACCATCCAGGACACCATCTTTCTGCAGGCCATGCTGTGTGCCCTACTTGTCGGCGGCGTCTTCACCGCCATCTTTGTTGCTATTCCCAGCCACGGCTACTTCTAGACTTATCGCTCTTTCTAAATCCCAAGATTTTCGTTGCGGTCTCTCGCATGGGACCGTTTGATTGGTTGGCATGGATGGCCGGAAGTAGGGGAAATACCAAACTCGGCTGGGTGGCTCCAGAGGACTCATGTTATGGCGATGTTTCATTCGTGTGAAACTTTGTCGACTCTTGAAAACATTTGTTTTGATCACATTGTGTAGTTCCTTCCGTAGGCTCCGTCATATATTTTCCATGTCAATACACATCCTTTTTTTTTGTCACTGACACCAGCCAGTGGTTGAAGGTGAGCGAAGCTAGCTTCATGGCGACAGCCCGCGATATTTTGGCAGTAGTGAAGTTGGCGATATGACTGTAGCGCACCGACAGCGTTTATCACGAACAAATGACCTAATTTTGTGCGGGACGGGTGCTTCTCATCCCTTCCATACCTCTGACGATGGCGGAGATTCTGCAACCTCACCGGCGGTTGCTAATGAAGAGCTCCGAACCACTAGACCTGCGGATGGATCCCGTCTACTCGGTGCCCTTTTCCGTTCGCAACCCCCCCCCCCAAAGGACCGTCGTCAAAGGGTGCAGACGAATGCGGAGCCTGGACCCGGAAAAAGGAATAGTCTTTCGCCAGGGAAAAAAAAAAGGTGTATCCAAAGTCCGGTTTGTGTTTGGGCTAGGTCCTCGACCAGCCGTTAAAAGGCGGCATGCGGCCTGCTAGCCTGTAGTTGTTTTAGGCCAAGCGGGGGTTGTGCTGCGTTGTTCTTGGGTGGGCGACGCCTGCCTACCTGCACCGCTGCAAGGTTTGCTTCGGGCGATGCAGTGTTTTACCCAAACGGCGACCATTCCATCGAAGATTCAAAGGCGTAAATTGATTAGTAGCTGTAGTGGCGGGCTGGTAAGAAAGGGGACTCGTAGTGGTGCACTGTGAAGTGTGTCCCCCTTTTGCTGTGACTCGACCCTTGAGCTGGTGATGTGATGTGTATGCAGCCTCTGAGCGTTACATGATGTCGCCTTGGAGCCGGTCGGACGGGATAGGACGCAGGCGTAGCTTCAGTCTAGGGTCCAAGAGCTTCGCAGCGCACATCCAACGTTGTTCACCACATGGGGGGGGCAAAAGCGTCACTCACACTTACAGACTAAAAAGCTGGAAAAAAAAACATACAACACCGGGCATTCGCCGGTCGTCACCGACCCGACTACTACTCCGGCCCTCACCGGCTTATCTATGGGAGAGCGGACGGGATCCCGAGTTCTCCGGTGGGTGTGGTCGTATGTGACAGACACCGGCGTTGAGGATGCTTATAACGACAACCGTGTCCCACTGCAATCGCTTCGAGCAAAGTACCAACGTCCCGCCCCGCAGGCGAGGGGCTTATCAGAAGAATGTCCACGCCACGAGTGGAATGTTGGGCAAGACACGGTCCGAGGGGATATGAGACACCCGCAAGAGTAAGAAGCGTCGTCTGGTCGACGCTTTTGGCCAAAATATGGAGGGAAGAATGCGCGGGAGCAAACGGGTCGCCTTTCGGGCGAGGGCACGGATGCGGGGGTTGGGATCGTGGATTCGGGCCGGGGGTGGGTCTCGGGGCTGGACACGTCGGGCCCTCTTCATCGGTCGTGGCGGGGGATCGGCGCCGGGCCCATAGTTTGGCGGATCGGCCGGTCGGGTCGAGATCGGAAAGGCGACGGCGCATGTGGGCGAGTACCGAACGATCTGACAGTTGTTTCTCTCTCTATCTTCTTCTTCTTCTTCTTCTTCTTCTTTCATCGGCACTGCAATCGAGGAAGAAAGTTGCATGTGTCCACAACACAGGAATGCACTGTTCCTACGGAACGCCGGGCGTCGGGGACGCAGCGCCGCCAGCCCTCAAAGGCCAGCCTGGCTTGAGAAAACCCAGACAGACAGACGCAGTCCGAGACCCAGCCCAGTTCCTCCACGTCAAAAGATATGTTGGCACTTGTGGATCAGTACCCAGACTATTGGGTATACAAGACCGTCCAATCGCTCCCCGCCAAGCAACGACCCGCTTTTGAAAACCAAACACGGACGACAACCCCAAACTTCTTATGCTAAACGATAGAGAAGTGACCGAGTTTCAGAAGGTAGATAATGATTGTTGGCTCATGGGCTAGCCCCTGCAGATGAAGATATTAACTGGAGCAGAAGCCCCAACCCCGAGTTGGCTCCGACTGCTATGCCGGATTGGGATATGGCACGCTTCTACATGCTAGATAGGTGTCGGGGTTATGCGGGAGCTGCTTTTATCAGGGCTTTCATCATTCACTGCGATATGGAATCCATGCTTCCTATTTCTCATCTCAATAAATGCTCGACTGTAATATTGGGGAAAAAAGTTGCATGTAAAGACGCCTCTAGTCTATAGAGAAAGGTAAAAAAAAAACATTTGACTGATGGCTCAAGCCATGTTGAAAGTCGGCGACACACCGAGGATGACAGCTTCTCCTGGAAGCCCCGTCACGGGAGAGCGCTTAGTTGCAGCAGCAGGACTACGAAAAGAAAAGAAACTGTTAGCCACGATCGTTCCAACTCTCCACAGCTCCTAAGAAAGAAACTTACACCGCCGCCCGCGCCGCTCTTGGAGCCGCTGCAGCACACGAGCAGGGAGCAGGACGTGCCGTCGTCGCCGCCGCGGGAGCAGGTGTTGGCGGGCGAGCACTGGCGGGCCTCGAGGGCGGCGAGGCCGCCGGGGACCTGCTGGCTCGGGACCGCGGCCGCGAGGCTGGCGAAGAGGGTGAAGAAGACGGTGGAGGCGCGCATTTTCGATAATGTGGTTGTTTCAGGTGGGCGGTTGTCTCGTGAGAGATGCGTGTTTGTAGGTTGTGGAAGATGGGTTTTTTTGTTTCGATTGGGTGATGTGTGTTCTTCTGGATATCAAGAGACGCGGGGGATCGTGCGGGTTCTTATACAGATGGGCGAACCGCTCACGGGGCGACGGCGGCGAGTGCCGATCCAGGCTGCTGGGCTCTCTCTGCTTCCGCTCCAAAGTCCGCAGATCCGAGTCTCGGTCTTGTCGATCGCCAACGCATCCCCGCCATTACCCCCCCCCCCCCCCCCCCCCTTCCTTTTTGGCCGGATGAACCGCATGACCGGTTCGAGTCAAGGCGGCACACTGCCGGGACACACAAGTTAACCTATAGGGGAATTGGACGTTTCACTAAATAAAATCGGTAGGTATATGCGGACTTGGTATATCGTTACTCGGTGCCGTGGATGCCACCGAGGGCATGTTCTTTCTCGATTATTGTAACCATGTCTTTGGCATTTTGCTACGGCGATGATACAACCGTGACATGTCTTATCAAACCTTGTTTCCCCGTATATTTTGCGTTAAGCGAAGCGACGGGGTGGGGGGGGAGTTGGCCATGGCCCTGAGTAGGTATGTAGGCCGGGCCCTCGGCCTGGGAAGAGCCTAGACTATAGGCCCCAGAGGTGTTGAGACGGGCATGACGATCGGCGTAGGGGTTGCGGCCCCGCGGCCGAAACTCCAGGCCTACTTCAAACAAGCCTTGGGAGTAATCTAATAATAAAGCCTGTGATTGTAATGACATTGCCTGGGGACCCCATTGTGGGGGAAACGCAAGGACTCACGCTGTTTCTGTCGTATCCTGTAGTAGTAGTAGCTGCTGCTGCTCAAGTCTCCCGAGATGATACTGCTCAAAATAAAAGCATGAGCCTTTCTGGTACTTGGTTGGTCACTCGGCTTGGGCAACGTTGGGGTTCGTGAGGCGATGAGCTGTGTTTCGTTATTGGTGTGTTGAGGTCTAGAACGGATGGCAGGATAGCCACAGCAACAGGCGCTAGGCATAGCAACCAGAGGAGTCATCTGGGTTTAGTCGCAATATTCCGGTATACTATTGTTTCCACAGAGAAACCTTATTCTGCTGAGTACCGAGCAAGGCACACTTGCTGTGTAAACATTTCAGAATGGGTTTATAGTGCACCTGTGCGACTCTGCCGTGCTTTCCTCCCGCTCTACGGAGTATCCGTAAACTGAATATCTATGTGTGCCGGGGGGGGGATACCTAGTCGGAAGCCCCGTGATGCGCAAACCCCGGACCCTCCCACCCACGCGGGCGCTCGCCCCCCGGGGGGGCCTCCCTGACGGCTCGTCGTGACAAGGTGGGTCCAGTCTCGAAATAATCTGCCCCTTCGCTGCAATTCCCAATCATGTTTGGGTTTCAAATGCGTTCGTCCTGCTTCATGGGGCTCGAGCGGACCTGGTGGGACCCTGGCCGGCCTTGGTTCCGTCGTCTGTTGTTGAGAAGACCAGATCGGGCGGGTGAACCAGACGATTGGGTGGTTGGCATCCCCGAGGTCAGTCTTCATGCAAGAGCGAACTCAGGCGTTGGCTTCCCGTCCTATTGGACTCCAGAGTTGGGTTGAGTTTAGGTAATGAGCGGCATTCCGAAGGGGCAATGCCGACGACTTCCGCTTCGGAGAGGGCTCGGCCCGCGCATACTATGTATCTCGACCCTCACTGTTGCTTCTAGAAGGGTAACAAGGATCGTCAGTTTGAACATTCCGTGTCAGGCTAGCGGCCTTGAAATGCCAATGACTCGCGGCCGGTGCGTACCGATGCCGCAGTGGCGCCACGCGCATCAATATAGGGAACACGGCGGTCCCTCTTAAGGTCCCACACGTATTCGTAGGACATGATATAGACTATACAGTCCTAAAACACGACCAGAGTGTCAAGTCCATATATAATAGAGTTTTGAAGGTGACATCATTTGTACGGGCATTTTCGAGCGCATGCGAGCCTGGAGCGCTGGCCGACCTGACTAGTGCCCAAACACCCGAGCTACATGGGTGCTTGTCCGCTCTTGCAAGTGTGCTGGCCACGGTTAGGGATTGAGGAGCCCGCAAATCGCCGAGAGGTATATGTCGGACGGGCGGATGTAGTCTGAACTGGGGCACTGGACCAACATATAATACGACAAAGTTAGGTTTCTGAATTAAAACACAAGACTATGGATTACTGTAACCCAGCCTGATGATAATAGTGGACCCGAGCTGTCGCTGTTACAACTGCGCCTATACGATCACGATAACCTCCTAGAGCCTTTAGAGACGATTCTCTTATTTTATTTACCTAGTTCTCTACATCTGCTGCTGTGATGATCCTGCCATCTGCCTTGTACCCTCAAGCACAATCATGAAATGCAGCTATTTCAGACAGAATGCACTTCAACAATCTCCCGGCCAATTTCGGCTCCCATAGTCCGATCCAAGTGACTGAGACAATTCCACCAGGACTAGGAATATGGTTGGAGACTATCGATGCATATATTCCTCTAAACCCCAACAAGCGGTGAAGTGCGGTTCATCCGGCCCTTGTGTAATGTCACACTACGTAGGAACTCAATACGCAGCACCCCTGGCTTGCGCTACATCCGATGGTGCCCGATAACGCAGACCAACTGCCGAATATGACTTCACTTACACCACAGTGCGACGTGTAACAAAAGTCGAAGACTATCGCGCCAACAGGCTGATTTCGTATACAGCCTCAACGAGGACATGGCCGCAACAGCCGGCAGCCGTGTCCCAGCCCTAACCATGCAGCCTCTGCACTCCCCAAGTTCGGCCTGGTTGAGCTCTCAGGGCTCTGCAATCCGACGGCCGGAGATGGGCATACATGTATAAAGTTAAAATGAGACCACGCCTCCGTGCACGAGATCGTGGACATCGGTTCCTTGACCTCCATCCGTCTACCTGGTGGGACAAGTTGCGCCTCGCGGGCGAGGTCGACATGGAAATTATCCCGAGACGACGCTGTCCATGTTGGCAGCGATCGGTGCCTCGTTTCTCGCGACCACAATATATCAGGCTTTGAGTAAACCCGGACAACAGCAAGGTAAGCTGCAGCCCTCGCGAAGGGGAGAGTTTGGAGACCCAAGCACCTCTCTGGCTCTGGTTCATTACGAACTGGATGTATTGACTGCCGTGCGACCTCTGAAAAGTCGGCAGAAGACGTTATTCACACTTCCGACTACGGCTGTCAGAATATCACGGGCGTGCTAGCGAGGTTGCACGCCCGTTGCCAACACCCTTCAACACAATACACCTTTTACTAAACAAACGTTCCGTAGCTTCTTTCATATCTTACCTAAAGATAAAAGTCTAACAATCTTCTCAATAGATAGCGTCTCCATGACCCGGGGGCTACGATCATCGCACGTTGAGCCATTATTGACTAGTCGCTCAGTCATTCCGCCGACATATGGCACCGCTCTCGTCTGCTTTCCACTGGTCGCTGCCGACGCAGATCTGGCAGTAAAAGACCCCGTCAAGGTCGTACTTAGTCTTGATATCCGACAACGTCTCCTTGTTCGAGGAGTATAATTCCTGCTTGAAGCATGGGTCTCCCCAGTCCGTCTCGTTCATGTAAGTGCCCGTGTTCGGCGACAACTGTCGGTAGACCGGGGCAACCTTCTGGCGAATGTCGGTGTACAATTCGACCCCGGCCGACACCGCCCTCTTGGCCGAATGGTGCCGAATTCTCGGTGTAGTAGGAGCCGTAGTCCGGGAATGCTTGCTGGGTGATAGAGATGTTGAACACCACGTCCGAAAGCGCATTGATTTTAGCCGCGACGGGCGCGAACAGCTGCTCCGATGTATTCAGCAGACGGGACGGTGAGTATCTGACGATTGGGCCTGGATCCTCGGGTCGACATGCCGTCGGCAAGTGAACCCCTCCTCCCTGGGGCTCCGGAGAGTCAGTCTCACGTCATGCTTGTACACAATAGGATTCTGCGCAGGCTGCTCTGAGCGGTCCCCTTACGAAGTCACAGAAAGCACATGCGCTATTGGCGGTGCCGGTGCATCTACGTGCGACTGATCGCATTTTCGTTCGAGCATTTGCACAACTGTAGACACCATGTTGAGCGTGATATCTCCATATCTGGCGCTTCTGGGGCGCTTGGCTACCCTGGCCGTTGGATGGGGTTCTCTTGCTGCTGTGAGTGGCCGAGAATGAAGCCACGAGCCTGGCATTAACAAACATCAAGGTCGCACTCTGCATCCATAGGCTTTACTTCCATCCGTATGCCAAGTACCCTGGGCCTGTTCTCAAAAGTCTTGACCGCAAAGGACCCAGAGACGGGGGATCGCTCTCCCGGCAGCAACTGCGGGCCGAAAGCAACCTGTTGATTATTGCTGGTAGCAAGCCCCAGGAAGCCCCAAGATGAGTGGGAAAAAGGGCCTTGTCAGCTTACTCCGGGTCGCAGGCTCCGATACATCCTCAAGCGCCATGGCCGCTCTTTTCTTCTACTTGGCCAGAGAACCCGGATGCCGACGAGAAGGTTACCACAGAAGTCAGAAGCATATTCCGGTCCGTAAAGAAAGTCTCCTAGGGCACTAAGCTGTCATCTTGCACCTACCTTAAAGCATGCATAGTCGAGGCTGCCCGCATGTCACCAGCGCTGCATGTCACCTCCGGCTGCCGGTGCGAAGTGGCGTGAAGTGCAAGATGGCGGCCTGCAGGTCGGCGATCTTCACATACCGGCTGGCTACGACGTCGGAACCTGCATATACTCCATCAACCATAGCAGCGAATACTATCCTCTCCCTTTCAAGTTCTGGCCCGAGAGATGGATACCGCACGTAGTCGGCGACGAGGCCGTTTTCAGAGTAAAGTCGGTGTACGGCACGTTTTCCTTTGGGCCGAGAAACTGCGTCGGCAAGGGGCTTGCGATGATCGAGATCTCGCTGGCGATGGCTGCAATCATTAGCGAGCTCGACTTACGTATAGGACGAAAAAGGCATGGGGAAGGTTGGAGAAGGCCGCGGTGCGTCCGAGGACGAATACCGAATCTTTTGGGCATTTACTAGTATTAAGGATGGGCCATATATACAATTCCGACGGGCACAGAGTGCTATGTTGAATTGGAAAACAACCAAAACAGGTTTAGGCAACTCCATTTCAACAAGAAAGAAAACAGTAATTGGTAATTTCGCCAGAGATTAGTTCGTTCATCATAGTTTGAACATTGCACATGTGTTACACTTGACTGCTCGACATGTTGGGTTCATGTTCAGCGCTTGCCCCAAAACTGTCTGATACTTGGTCCAAGGTTTGTTATTGAACAGCAACTACGCCAGAAGCTTATGGCACCAACCAGATCCATCAATTGCAGTGCCGTTTTGAGTGCTCTTCAATCTCCCCCAAAGCGGCTCAACAGCTGGCCCGTCCGGAATAAAGTTGAAAGTCTCTTTGGTTGGTTGACTTTCGGTGAATGCAGGATACCGGGGCCAAGCCAGATGCGGTTCCTGCAAAAAGAACCTCTTTCAAAGTAGGCAACTCGGCAAGTCTCACTTTATGCTTGTTAGCAGACCCTGGGTGTATTTGAGAGTGCCATACTCCCTGAGGCTTACAGTTCTCTTCTCCACTCTCCATCCAAGTGAGACGGCAATCTTCGCAGATGAATCCGCTGTGATGCTCTCAAGAGCCGACTTGCTATCTGCAATCACAACTGTGGTTTCCTTTTCCCCGTTCTGGATGCCGGCGAAACCCGACGTCAAAAACTCTTCAACCTCGGTCTGCGTCTGGCTACCTAGGTATAGAAGCAAAGTGTAACCTTTCTTCATTGTCTCAGCGATCCATCGTACTACTGGAGCGTAGTTGCCGCCTATTTTCACCGCACCGGATCCTCTGGTAGCGGCGCGGCCGAATGTAGAGGGATCCCTCGACTTCGTGGGGCAGAAGTACTCCGCGTTCCCCCTGATTGCCAGTTGAACGCTTTCGAGAAATACCTCTTCCGGGACTTCGGGCATAGAAACAAAGGTAGCCGACCTTCTCATCCTGGCCGCATTTGCGTCGGGCCGAAAAATGAGGATTTCGCCGTCCGGGTCTCTGCGGGCTTTATCCCAGTTGTGGGGCATCAGGACAGTATTTGATTCCAAGTGATCGACTCGCCGCTTTGACCTTGAATGCCTTCAAATATTTGCTGACCTGTATGAGAGTGAGCAGGGACACTTTTGTTCCAGGTAGATGAACGTACCACAGTGTAGGCCGGGCGCTAATCCGTGTATTGAGAGCGTAGGGCTCTTGACGAACTTTGGAGCAGTCCATCTGCCAGTGGTAGTATTATACATAGACTCTGCATGACCAGCAACTACATTCACTCAAGTGTGTGAACACGAAGACAATGAAATTGGCCGCGACCTCTGTTTCAACGCAATAACTGACCATTACTTTGTTTGCTGTTGCAGGTATTCCATTCTGGCCATTCTGGTTGTTCGTCAGTAATGGTAACCTAAGCTGAGTGTAACACATTGCCTCGCTGCATGGAGTGAGGACTTGCTGTAGTCCGGCTTTGGCGGCATCATTTTGTCCGCGAGGCCAAAGTAACCCTAGCAAAGGGACAAACGATACAATATCGCAGCCCAAAGGAACTCGGCCAATATGAATGCCCGGCTATTAAGAGCAGACAGAGACCTTGGGACACAATGCTGCACCCGTCCACTCCAGCGGGATTCGGGGCCACTAAGCTAGCCTCTGACCTGCCTCTGCAGAAGAAAGGGGTGCACTGGCCGCAGTTGAGTAATGTACCAGCATGACGTGAGGTTGTCACGAACAGGCATTAACGAAATGTTCATCCGAACATGATGAGAAAGATGATATAATATGCATATAGCAGATGATCTTGAATTTTCGAATGATCAGCTACCCACCCAGTATTCGCGGAGGACCTGCGGCCTGGGCGTTTGGCATCGCTATGCGGTTTGCAGTTTGCAATTGCCATCGCGTTGAGGCAAGTAGCTGAATTGAATGTCTCAATGTGAATAAAATAACTTGACGTTTTAGAATGATTTCAACGACGTGTCGCAAAGAGCTATGATATCTTCTCGGACAGCGATTAGCGATATTTCACCTATGCCGTTGGAAAGTGTACTAACCCTAACCCTAAGCTAAAAGAAAAGAGGAGTGTAACGTGTTAAAGTGTTACATTGTCCATCTTGTCTATTGGATGGCACACTCTGCGGACTGGAATATGGAAACTCGAATGAGGTATAATGATAATACTTTACATCATGATGCCCTGGTTTTCACTTCGATCAGTGGCCCAATCTTCCAACTGATGAACGTGTCTACTAGCTCGTACTCCCTTGTCGGATCTGGCCCTTGCTCGCTATGGGTTCCATTCACCCACGCACATTGACACAGCCTTATGTCATATTTGAATGCGAGAGTAGCAAACAAAATCGGCATTCGGAGATAGGCCAGTGACTCTCCGATGCACCCGCGGTTACCGGCGCTGAATGCCATGATAGCGCTGGACGAATGTTTCAGAAGCTCGGGGGTTATCACCGTGCCACCCGGAAGCCTCTCGCCCACGAACAATCTCTCCGGTTGGAAAGAAAACGGCTCCGGAAAGTACCCGTCGTCATGGTGGATGGAGAAGACTGGAACTCCGATGTTGACACCCTCGGGGTAAAAGACCTCCCCAACTTGGACGCCACCAGCTTCCACTTAAGGGGGCAAAACCGAACCGGCTGCCAGGGAGAGCCGCATGCCCTCGTTGACACAAGCCCGAAGGCAAGTGCACGTTTGCAGCTCCATGCCAAAATCAATCTGGTTAACTCGAGTGAAAAGACGTCGGGCTTCTGTTCGAAGTCTAGCCAGTTTGTCGGGGTTGTGCAGCAGATAGTACATGGTGGAACAAGTGCCAATTGAGGTCGTGTCGCTCCCTATTCGATGTCAAGTCATGATCCAGAAAATGGAAGTCACTTCAACAAACCATCCATGTCCCCACCTGATGTTATCAAAAATATTGCTTCTTCGACGAGCTCCCTCCATAGTGAAGGTATCCCGAGTGACGGGTCGGCCGCCCCAGTGAGCCAGAACATAAAGTCCTTCTTCGTTTCGCTAAACTTGCTTACTCTTTCATCTGCTGCTTTTTTGGATGAAGATGTCGAATGTCGAGGTAGATCGCATTGACGCAGCGAGGGGGAAATAGCCACTTCAGTCTGAGTTTCTGAAAAAGCGTGACAGATGTTCCTGCCTGTCCGAGAGCATTGGCTCTTGCCCATGCCATCTATGTTTGAGAACAATCGATCCACTTTTGTCATCACAGATTGTGAGAAAGTCCAATGGTCGTAAAACATGCAAGATTAAGGCTCAAGTCAAGAACAGCGAAACCTCTGCCATGCGTTCAAAATCAGAACGAGAACAAGAGCTGGCTCACATCCTGCTTGTGGAGTTGCTGGCGCAAGAGCTTTCGATTCAATATTGCTATCTGCTAAGGTCGAATTAATTCTGTGATAGGCATCAATTTGCATGTCCAGTGAGATGGTAAAGTTATATCTATGGTAAGGTCACACTTATGGAAAGGTCCAGAAAGACTTTACTGAATTGACTTAGTCTTCAGAATCGAGACACAAGACGTTATTCTCGAGGGGATGAAGGCCGAAAGGATTGTGGAATTTGGCCCCAAAAATACCCTTACCAAGATGATGAAAAGATCTTGGGACCAACGACACGACGTCTCAGATGACGTGAAAGGAACCCGCCGGCGAATATTAGGACCCAAAGAAGACCTACCGTAGATCCACTGCCAGCCGGTCATGGAGAAGGAAGAGACCATTGGTGAAAATGACCAGAACACGGCCATAGGGAGTGCCGAGAAGCCACCACAGGAAGCTTAGCATGAGTTGCGTCCACGACGGTTGACATCACATAGATGTATCAGGCCCTCTATTCCTGCTATGGAGCTAAGGGGTCAGCTCTAAGGGTTGTTCCATTCAACCAAGGCATCTTAAGAGATGTTGAAGAGATTGTAAGGAGCCTGGTTGACGGTTTGGATCTTGACTTTGTTATTCCGTTTGCAGCTATATTGGAGAACGGCCAGGAGCCTGAAGAGTTGGATTTGAAGTCGGAAGTCACGCACCGACTGATGCTTACTAACCCTCTGAGGCTGATAGGTACTATTGCTAGGAATAAGTGGTCTAAAGGAGTCAGTACTAGACTAGCTACAGTTCTTTTTCTATTTTCCTCTGATCATGGTTCTCTGGGAAATGACGACTTCTATGTGGAGTCAAAAAGGGGCCTGGAGACCCTGCTCTCTAAATGGAATCCCGAAAACCGGCGTGACTACCTCTCTATTATAGGTGTTGTTATTGGCTGGACTAGGGGAATAGGGCTAATGGATGATAACGACATAGTTGCCCAAGGTGTTGAGGAGATGGGAGTTTGAAGGTTCTCTTTAGGCCAGATGGCTGCTTTCATAGCCACTCTTAGGGGTGGTAGAGCAAATATGGCCTGTCAATTGATTCCGGTCGTCGTCGACCTGGGCGGTGGAATGTGCAAGGTAATTGGGCTGAAATATAAGCTTACGAAAATACGGCGACGTCTCTAGGCTGAAGCACACAGTTGACGTGCCACCTGAGACGGAGAGCAAAGAGACACAATCTTGTTTGGTGACGAGGTTGGGAGCCAAGAACCCAAGACGTTGTTGCCAAGAGCGAACCTACGCCTGTGCTCTGGCATTCGCTTTATTGTCTGCTTGTAGAACAACTAGAAACCTGTCAAACTTGGGCGTGCCCTATAAAGATCTTTGAAGAAGGAGAGTAATTTTCACCAGCACATGGTTTGCTAATCAGCAGACCATATATGAGATTCCTACCGACTGGGGCGGGGAGAAAAAGCGGGAGTAAAGAGAAACTTTTATCGGCTCCAAGGTGACAGCAGAGTGAAAATTGTGACATCATCTTTGTACAACTACCTCTCGCGCCGGCTCGAGGAGGCAAGGAATGAAACCCAAAGGAGATCTAGAAGTTGAGAACGACTTGAGCTCATATTCATTTGCGCCAACAAAATATAGCTTTAAATACCACGTGAGAGAGAGCATATCAGTGGGAATATCACGAAAGTAGGGGTTTAAGCATTTCCCATGGCCACGCAATGACAGTTCTGGCATTTTGTGCCGAGACGTGTGCTTTCATTCGTCGGATCAGGGTTCCGGTCAGAAACAACGCGCCACGACCACTCGCATGCTCCCGATTTCCAACAAAGTAATTCTGCGTGATCTTACAAACTTTTGTACTGTTGAGAAACATATTGTATCTATTCAGTGTATGAACAATATGGCGCACCTGGTGAGCTTACGAGGGAACGCATGGGTCACCTATTCGGTAGTGCGGCGTGCCTTTCTCTGCGTACCTTGGCTGGTTAGAAGGACTTTGGTTAGAAGGACGCGTAAGTTGCGTTGGTCGTGTCTTGGCAGTCTCTGCATATGACGGCCTTTGGCTTTTGGGGTTGGGGGTGATACAGATGCGATGTGAGGACGATGAGAAACCTAGCAGTCTTCTGAGGTGAAGGAGACGTTTCAGCTGGATAGGGTGCGTATTGGCAGGGGTTGTGCTGTGATTCCGAAGGCGTGTAAACCATGTGCGCTCATAGTTTTGATAAATGATGAGATGAATGGACGAGTCAAAAGCTGGCCAGCCAACGCTGGGTTTACAAAGTTTTACTATCTCAAAGATTTCCCAATCTCTATCTGTGCAGTGAAGGTTTAATTTTGATTCTGCAAACTCCATCACAGGGTAGTCGGCGCCTGGATACCCGTATATATGGTTTTGTTTTTCTTCTTGAATCCTCCCATTGCTTATTATAGAATCTTCTATTGTGATGGTTCTGGTATAGTAGGGTGTGGTGACAAAAGCCAATCCGTACCACCAGTCGCCATGCGTAATCGCGGCTTTCATCATGAGGGAGGGGCATTGGCATGGGTCGAAGGGGTGACGAATCGAGACTTGAAGTTGGATGCCCTGCAGCGCAGCCAACACTGATAGTGTACCTGATAAATTGACCTAACGAAAGAACGCCTTGTACTCGGACAAACCTGTTCAAAGGGTCACGAATAGCTGGTGTAAGATGATTGGTATTGGATTATGCGTAGGCAAGGGAGAAACGAAGCCATGGGGGGTTGTCGTGTCCAAAAGTACGATACAGGTAGCAGGTAGGTAAGATGTATTAATTGGTTCGTCGCATTTTCTCGGCCCCACCCACCCTGCTTACATAAGCAATTTCTCGGTTGACTACCTAGTGGACTGATCTGGATTATCCAACTTTGACGTGGTCACGACTCAAGCCGCCCTTGCGTTTATTCCGACGGTCACCAATTCACATCTGCAGAGCAGCAACCATGGCTGAGCATCCGGCATTCACACTGGCAGCCCTGTGTAAGTCTCAAACGCCCGACTTCCATCGTACCCATGCTTACCCTTGCGCCCGGTGCTTCTTCGACTGCAGTGGCTGGCGGCGGCACCTTCGGCTTCTACCGCACGCGTTCCAAGCCGTCGCTCATTGCAGGCCTGACTCTCGGCGCCAGCTTCGCGTGCGCAGGTCCGCCCCTCTCCCCCCATGTTGCGTTGCCGCGTCGATCCGCGCTGCCGGGCCCGCGCTGCCGGAACCTCCCGCTGACCGGCTGACTTTCTAGGATATCTCCTGAAGAAGAACAAGGATTACGGCGCCGAGCTGGCGTTGGGCAGCAGCGTCCTCCTGCTGGGAGCCGGCGCCCAGAGGATGGTTGCCACGCAGGCCAAGTCACGCCCGGCCATTGGTCTCAGTGTCGCCGGCGCGCTGTCGACGTTTTACTACCAGAAGAAGTTCAGGGAGTTTCGCTTTGGGGTTTAGTGTAAGCCCCCCCGACAGTGTTCCCTGCATCCGTCTCACTCATGGCATGCAGCAATGTCGAATCGAATAGTTCTCCACCCCTCTCAGTGATTAAGAAGCCTTGTAGCAATAGCAACACTTTTATTCCAAACAATGTCAAAAGTCACTGGTTTTCGAACATGTCGATGTAAGTAGAGGACTCGTGATACCTCAGTGCATCCATCCATCGTAGTAGTTATTCGTGATAGTCCAAACCAGATAGATCCATTAATTGTCTAGTGCCTCATTATATTACGGCAAAAGTATCTGTGCACTTGGATGAAGTGATGCCTCCCCGCCGTGCGAGAAAAAGGATGCATGTGTGGCGCAGAAAAGTTTTTATTCTAATGCGATGTCGACTGGTGGATGGCCCTCCCCTCGACGGCAGCACCTGGCAAGCATGTTGGTCCGAGCTCATGTCACATCACATGTAGCCGCCAAGACCAGAGCTTCAGCCACACTACCCAAGGGATTACGTCATGCAGCCATCACTAGAGCATGTCAGGGAGGGAGCTTCAGCTAGCTACCTACGTACGTAGCTCGCCTCAAGCAGGTACGCAAGTGTCAGATCACGATCATTGGCGCCGAATAAATAGCCAGCTAGGCGTTGCTGGCCTTGAGCAAGCCACACCGCAGCACTCTCCTCGGATCTTCCCCTCTTCTCCTCCCTCATTCCACCTCGCGATTCTGCACCTCGTCACTCGTGAAACTTGCATCCGCATCCCCTGGTCGAAGCCCCCCGCAAAACATCGCCCACAATGTCTGACGAGCGAAAGGTTGCTGAGGGGCAGTCCTCCCGATCCGGCGCCAGAAACAGGGTCGTCGACTCCGTCCACGCCAAGGCCCAGGAAGTCCTGTACGTGCTAGCTCGCACCCTATGCACCATGGCGGCCCTTTTGCCATCTGAAGACTGAGCTGACCGTGTTGCAACAGGGCCGAGGACTACGACAAGGCCAAGGTCCTGGTCACCGATGCTGCCAGGAGCAAGGCCTACCTGTACCCCATCAAGGGTATCATCTATTTCGCAACCCACCGAACGCTGTGGAAGCCCCTTCTTTCGCGCATCGGGTCCTACCTGCTGCTATCGGCCGGCGTCGTCACCGGCATGTTCGTCTTCACCTATGTCCCACAGCTCGCCCTCCTCGTCTTTGTCAACGGCCCGCTGGCCGTCTTTACCACCGTTTTGTTGATCCTGAACGAGAGTTCCGCCATCATCAACTTCATATCGAAATCCTATCTTCTCCAGGAAGCCATTCTCGACACCTTCGACGCAACCCTCCTTCTCAGAGGCGAGGATGGCATTGTCAAGGAGGGCCGCCAGGTTGGCTCAGGATCCGACCCCATTCAGAAGCTGGGCAAGGTCCTCAAGAACCCCTTTGAGAAATACAGCCCCAAGGCTCTGATCCGATACCTCATCTACCTCCCCTTGAACTTTATTCCCGTTGTGGGAACCGTCATCTTCATCGCTTTGCAGGGTAAGTCAAGCGAGACGCGCGCGTAGCACGGTCGATACTAATGCTCAAAAAGCTCGCAGCCGAGGCCAAGCCGTTCACGGACGCGTATGTTTCCTGTTCCCAAATGTCATGCTACCCTTCTCACCATCAATCTAGTACTTTCAACTGAAGAACTGGTCATCGTCGAGAAGAAGTGATTGGCTCCAGAAGCATTCTGGGCCCTACACTGCGTACGTTGAGATCCACCCTCACGTATATTCTGGGCCTACAGCTGACTGTTGTCACAGGTTCGGCCTGGTCGCGACTGCCCTTGAGATGGTTCCTTTTGCCAGTGTCATCTTCACCTTCACAAACGCTGGTACGTGCGACAAAATCCAAGCTCAAAGCAACGACTGACACATTCTACAGTTGGTGCTGCCTTGTGGGCGGCCGACATTGAGGACAAGGATACGTCCATGACTGACGGGACAGCCCCGACGCTCCGCGAAACGGCCAAGAAAGCCGAATAAGAGACGACACACCGCAGGACGGAGCCGATTCTACCCGTCTCCGGATGGGAGCCACTTGGCATTGGGACGTATCAACCCCTCTTTTCATCGGAAGCCGGTGCCACTGCATCTTGACAGCGGCAGTGGGTCTGTGCCATGCTGTCAACCAAGCCTCTATTCAAAATCAGAAGAGGGATGCATGATAACTGCAGCACCTTGTGAATATTACGACTATTCACTTTGTGAGTCGAATGGTTTGGATTGGGGGGAGATTTGGGGTTTCTGTTCTCCCGCAGTTGCATGGTAATTGCAGATTGTAACCAATGTTAGTAGCCAAAGGTGTTTAAACATGCATGCATTACACTTGAAAGCACTCGATTCGGCCGTTGCGTCTTGTGTCAACGTGTGCAATGACATGGCCTCGTCTTTACTGTACTGTCATACTGAGCTCAGCTAATCAATGTTTTATCATTTGGAGATACTTGTTAATCTGCGCAGACACAACAGCTAGCAAGTGCTGCATCAACGAAGTCAGTGTGATTATCCAAGCGAGGTTCATCTACACCCGACGCGGCCCAGGGCGTGGGACAAGACATCTAGGCCCATCTGCACTGAGCATGTCACGGTACTGTACGACGCACCTCCAGGAACAGGCAATCTTGTTTCGAGGCACACGGGTATTTGCATGGTGTCCTTTCAAGGGTCGCTCGACGTCTATATACGATGCCAGATGGCCCTTCCGGCGACGGCGCCCCAAAGGCTCGAGTGAAGCCCTTTGATGTACGACTTACTAATCGGAAAGCTCAGCCGAGCATCGTTGGACAGCTACACTGGATGTCTTTCCTGTCACCAATGTGCTCCAGCGAGTGTGACTCTGCGGGATAACGTCCCGTCCTGTGTCTGCCAGCATGTTACGTCGTGGATGGTGATTTCCTGAGCAAACGTCACGATCCCGTTCTACCTCTGACTGCGGTTGGAAGACGTCGCCCAGGGAGGGGGGGGGGGAGGCATGTTGAGTTGGGCGAGCAGCGCTGCTGCGAGATCTTTGTCGCACAGCAGAACTTGTGGCGACTGGTCGCCTGAACCGCTTTTTCGCAGGTTGCCTATTGTCTCTGTAGCGGGAGCCTTCTGCTCTTGGTTGGTGACTTGTGAGACAGTTGGGTCGCGATCAATACGCGCAGGGCCAGATGCTTGACCCCGCAGGACGTCTTGGAAACGGCGAGGCTTTTTCGTGCCCGTTGACGAGCCGGTTCTACCGTGGGTGTTTACGACGACCGCTATCGGCTTCGAGTAGTTAGTAATGGTCTCAAGACGCACAGTGCCTGGCCCGGCTTGCGTGTGCCTCTGATATGATATCTCGGGTGGAAGCCGAGCCAGCTGGACATTCCGTCCAAGCAAATCGTGACTTCTTGGATGTTGCCACTTGCAGCTGGGAAAGGGTGTACTTTATTGGAAAGACGGCACAGTCGTGCCTGTCAGGGAAGGAACTACCTCGAATGTGCCACCAAACATCAAACCGGAGATCGGATAGGAGGGACGAGAGCACAGCGCCTCTTCAGGAAGGAAATGAAGGAAGGGGCCTTGAAAGGCACTTTACTGCACTCCTGCCTTGACACAGCGGCCGAGTGAGCGAGTGCAACTTCCCATATCTGCTCTTTCCTCTTGCCCTCGACGCACAAAATCTTCCTTCTCTCTCCCACTTGCGTCTGCTTTTCTTCTCCCTCCTCTTCTCCCTTCTCTTCCCCGTTCTCTCCCCCGTTCTATTCCCCTCCTTTTGTTCTATTTTCTCGTCAACCCCCTTCGATCGTTTGATATCGCCTGTCCACGTCCATGTTTGCTTTCTCCTCGAGGCAGGGACACTGATTCACTCATTTCACGATCTCCGTCACAATCCTTACGGCCGTCTTCTTCTCCAATCGCAGTAGCCATCAAGACAACTAACTCACAGCCCGAGGCCTGCTACTCGCCAGCTTTCACCCGCCGTGTTCTTTCGTTTGATATTTCCTGGGTCCAGCTCGCAGCGATGAGGACCTCGATTCTTGCCGTCGTGTCGGTCGTCGCGCTGCTGTCGCCTAGCAAGGCTGTTGCAGCCGACGAGAAAGCTGGTAGGCCTGGAGGGCAAGCCGAAACCCAGCACTTCCCTGTTCCTTTCCAGCCCAAGCATGACGCGAGAAGCCCACAGGAACTCGACGGCTTCGTCAGCTACGACTATGGGTACTCATATCCTCCCCCGCCTCCTCCGACCACTTATGCCGAGTTGTCGTCGTCGTCGTCGTCGTCGTCGTCGTCAATAGTGACTTCTCTTACCTCCAGCGGCGATGGTTAGTTGGTCTGTCCCTTGAGTGATATGCCTGTACTGATAACACCCAGCATCTTACACTGAGGTCAGCTCGGTTGCTAGCGTCACCGGCACTTCTAGTGTCTCTGGTTCCGCTCCATTGAGCTCAGACGTCTCTACAAGCGCAGCTGCCACCCTCTCTGGCAGTGTTTCCACCTCTCTGCCTGCCTCGGTTACTGTAACTCGTTCCGCTTCTACTGCCATTTCTGGAAGCCTCAGCTATACGACTTCCTTCGAAGCAAGCTCGTCTGCGTCGAGTTCAGATGATGAACCTGGCACCCTTGCTTCAGTAACTGATACAGACGTCCCCTATATCCCGTCGACAGGATCATCTGATAGTACCGTCTCGTCGCATTCGACCAAATCAAACTCTGTCCAGTCAGCAAGCACTACCGCGCCTCTCTCTATCAATTCAGACATTGGTACAGTTTCGACCACCTCCTCAGAGCTCACTCGGTCGGGAAACCCCACGCTCGTTTCACCGACGTCGGCTTTGAGTTCTTCAATCTTGCTCCCGTCCTTGACACTCTCCGGTTCCGCTGCTGTCATTTCGTCAACAATGTCCTTTTCTTCACCGGACTCCACCTCGATCAGTCAATCAGCGACATTGACACAACCCGTGGAAACGCCATGGCCAACGTGGAATTCAACCATGCTGACCGCGCCGATTCAGTCCACCCAGATATCTTTTGCCACGCTGTCGGGCACAACAGAAGCGTCATCGATGTTGAACAGTTCCAGCGGGTCACTAAACCAATCAACTAGAATCGTCCCCGCCTTCAATACTACTTTTACTGTCACAGGAACTGCAACTGCTATACCAAGTGAGACTGGGAGGCTGACTTTGTCCTCAATCAGCCTGTCGTTTTCAGCATCGGAACCATCCAGCTTCCCTAGGCCGAGCGACAACACTCTTACGTTGACCATGGGCACAGGCTCGGGAGCATCTGTAATTTCAACAGTCATTTCATCCATGTGGATGAATGTCACGGCAACTGAGGGTTCAAAGACATCCACGACTGGTGTGTCTGTCACCACTTTCACAGAATCGCAGGCCCCAAGTGCTTCAAGCACGCAGCGATCGCTCACGAACTCATCCACGGTGTTGTATTCAAAAAGCTTGTCGGTATGGACTAGCATTACAAACGCCGTATCTGTGACCTCTGAGGTTTCAGGCCGTCCGACGTCATTTCCAACCAACGGTACTATCACTGTAACTGCACCGAGTAGTCTCTTAACCAGCTTCCCCAACCCCCCTTGAACTCCACTGCAGTCCTAACGGCGACCTGGAATACGTCAAGCGCACCGTCTTTCACTTCGACAGATATTCCGGTATCTTCCGTAATATCTTCCTCAATGATCTCGCTTTCACGGACGACTGTACCGTTCCCGTTGCCGAACACAACTGTCATTGTGACACATGGAGGGACGATATTTGTGTCGACAATATTTGTTACAGGGCCTGCCGCCTCATCCTCAACCGCAACAGCGAGCCTACCATGGCCAACGTCAAACACAACCACTAGTGTCACGCCAAGCGGACCTTTTTCGACCATCTCGGGAACTGGAGGAACAATGTCTTGGCCCACCCTTAACTCAACCAGTTATAACCTAACGGTGACCACAATCTCAAGCCTTATCACTGTTACTGGTTCTTCCTTGCCAAGCACTTTATTCACGACCTCATTGCTAAACACTGAAAATACAACCAGCAAGCTCACTGCTCCCAGGACATCCAATCCCTCGTCGACTTACATGATCTCAGGCACAGGAACCATTACTCAAACGAACATTGCCGTTACTTCTTTGCCTCCGTTTCCTGCCAACACCACATTATGGCCCCAGGAACCCTTGGCTCTGTCAGCGAAGCGCCAACCATGACGGGGCCTTCCTCCTCAGCAGTCAACACATCCACCGGCGGAGTTCCATATCCCACGTCAACCACCACTTCCGTTATTGGGCGTCCAGTCCCCCCTATTCCAGCAGCACGAGCCTCACAGTTCCATGGGATACAACTCTGGCAATTACAGCCACAAGTGGTGCTTCGGGATCGGTGACAGGGAGCACAGTAGTTATCCCACCAACATGGAACGTCACTTGGAATCCGTCTCTCACAAGCACTTCCGTCACCTGGCCTACCCCCCCACAGCTGCCCAACTCGACATGGGCGACAAGTGCTAATGCTACTTGGACGGCCACCAGCCACGGAGGTGACCCAGCAACTTCGGTAAGGGTGTCCACCACAACGGGGACTTCCATCAACGTTCCTCCATGGCCGGTCTCCAACTCCACCACCTCAGCCTGGGCAACAGGCACTGTATCGACTCCACTGTCGACAGGAACCGTCTCAGGAGCGTCATCCACGACTTCCAGCTCCAATCTACAGTCTTGGATCACACCCAACTCCACAGTGGCTTCCATCACTGGAACCGTCTCAATTCCTGTGCTCACCTCCGTCACAGCCACTGCAACAGGGTTCAGCAGTTCTCTGACGGCTTCATTCCCTTGGAGCAATGTTACCTTCTCCCGCCCGACAAACGGTACCTTGACCGCGTCTGTAATCACCGTGAGTGGAGGTGCAAGGATCACCCTGTGGCCAACGAACGCTACCTGGACATCACAGATCAACACCACTGTAAGACCGACATCGAGGACCAATGGCACGGTCCTGCAAACAACTCAAGTTGGCACTTCGTCCCTGAAGTCCACTGGGCCTTCCATGACCTTGGTGCCATCATTAACTACCGGGAATTCAACCCTGATATCGAGTCCTACGGTAGTCAGAACTTCAAGCATAATCCTCTCCACTGTGCTTACGGGCACCGGTGTCACGGCACCAACCACCAATATAACCTTCACACCAACCGCCTTGCCTCCTTTCCCAACCGCGAACTCAACATCGTCTCTTGTAGCAACACGCAATGCGACTGTCACTGTCTCCGGTAGCGTCATCACCTTGATCTCGACACTGACGGGTGTGCCCGTCACATTGACTGGCAGTGTCACTGGTCCGTTTACTTTGCCTACGTTACCGCCCTACCCAACCACGAACTCCACCCTGGTATCTGGTCCAACTGCAGGTGGCACTGAGGTATCAGACACTGCTTCGGGGACCTTGTTCCAGACCAGCGAGCCGGCAGAAACCTCACGCGGTACATTTGTAACAACAGCACCTCCATTTCCGACGGGAAATGCAACCATAATCCCGGACCGACCGGCAATGTTACCATCACTTTGATTTCTGGGACTGCATCGCGTCCTCTTGTCTCTACTTTGACAACAACCAGAGCCAACAGCAGTGTCACTGAGATCATAATAAGTACCTCCTCTTCGGGTACCTCGTCGCCGTTCCCAACCTTCAACAACACCGTTGGTCCGAGGCCAAGTACCACTAGGACAGGATCTACTACAACACTCTCTGGAACAGGTGGCCAGTCTGCGAGCCCAACATTCTCAAGTCCAAGTTGGGGTCAATGGTCGAATATAACTTCTTCACATACCTCTCCTGACGCTAGCGTTTCGGTAATTCCCTCTGGTACGGCGTTTGTGACGGCCTCGTCGAACGTGACCGTCTCGAGTGGCGTTGCAACGAGCATTCGGCGCTCGGCGTCAGGCTCTCCCATCTCATTGCCTCCATTTCTCAATTCGACCACCATATCTGGCGCAGTGCCGACAACCCATCTCACCTGGACCGCATCAGGAACCGTGTTTTCTTCTTTGTCCATTTTACCTGTACCTACGCCTCAACCTTCCAACTCATCCGCGGCTGCCCAACCTTCTTCCACTCCCTCGGGAACGTCTATTTTTGTGTCCATATTTTCTTCGTCCATCAGCGATTCCCGCACATCGCCATTTCCCTCAATCACCATCTCAGATGAACCAGCCACTGCCAACTCCACGGGCTTCCCATCTGGCACCTCCACGCCTTGTCACACCGTCACAGTCACCAACGGCACCGTCACTCAAATTGTCACTCGAAGTGTTCTTGTCACCACTGCCACCGCAAGCGCCAATCCTACAGTGGCGTACCCCCATTTTCCACAAACACGACATTGGTATTGCCCAGAACTTCGTGCACATCGAGGTGGCAGAACCTCACTTCGACCAAATCGGCGGCTGGGTTCACAAGCACGTGGACCTCCCTCGTTTTGGCCAACCGTAAGTCAATTGTTTGTACTTTTTTTAACCATCCTAAGTATTCGCAGGAACATCCTCCACTCTTGATCGTGCCACCACTTTAGTGACGTCGACGACGAGGCGACCGGGTGACCCCAACGGAGGGGACGACGGGTTTTCTTCTGAGAGCAGCTTTGTGTTCGGCACACCCACTACCACCATCACCGACGCCCCGCTGCCGTCCAACACGGCCTACCCTTGGGGAGGCCTTGGCCCAATCTTCCGGCCGCACGACAAGCCTGAGCCAAAGGCCGGCGGCGCGTCCCTCTCAAAGCTCAAAGGCCGGAAGGCGAATGCAGCGTGACCGTCTTGGCGTCCGGAAAGGGGAGGAAGAAAGCGGTGACAGAATCGTTGACGACACGCCCGGAAATGTCTTTGCTATCAAATGTAGCACCCACCTTGATTTGCTTCTAAGGGATACCATCTTGTTCCCCGACTCGGGAAGGGCGATTCCCAAAATTTGCTCTCATGTCTTTCTTTTTCTTCTTCTTCCTTTTTCGCCTTGTATCTATCTGGGCCATGTCTGCGTGAGTGGGATTGGGATGGACCGGGGGACACGCCTTACTCAACTATGGTCATCTCCCCCTCCCCCCCCCATCATGTACCACGATCCTCCGGCAAAGAATCGTGTAGATGGTTCTGATAGCTAGAGTAGCGAATACGAAAGTAGAGTCTCTCGATAAAATCGTGGACGAGAATGGGTGCGATGCTGATCCCATGCCACACACACGTTGTATTGTTGCACTGTTACACGCCTCCTTTCTCATTGAGCGTTGGCAATGGCGTCGTTTCTGTCGTGCATAGAAGCGGCGTGCCACCCGTCTGGAGGCCTCGCCCCGCTGTGGCAGTTCGTCCACGAAGCATTTTTCAACCATGTTGACAAACTGATTCGAGGCTTCACCGTTTTTATTTTAATGTTTTTTTAAATGGACATGATTTCCGAATGCAGTGCCAACGGAGGCCTCATTCATTTTCTTTTCTCTAACCCTTTCTATCACCCGTCCGTCTCGGAATACTTATGCAGCACTTGCCGTTTGAAAACCGAGTCCAACCCAGCCCAACCCAACCCAGCCGAACCCAGCCGAACCGAACCAAGCCAAACAGAACAATCCAAAACAACCCAAACCAGAGCCCATGGCCGTCTCTGACCGCAACGCCCGGAACAAGATATTCTGCCACCCAAGCTACGTGCACCCACGCCTCGACACATTTAATGGATGCCTGGCGGCACGCCGGCGTGGCCCTGGTCATGCTGGGCCGTCTGTTCTGGTTTCCTCCCATAAACGACGTATCTGCGTGATGAGGTGAGCGCAATGTCACATCACCTTCCCGAGTCGGAGGTCAAACTTACATGCAACCGTAAGCATGGACGCCGTGGCTCTTGAGCGCTTTCCTCACCTCGGAGCAGAAGAGGAGCGTCTCCTGTCTGGTCCACCCCAGATACCTCGTGGCTAAACCGAGCGTGAGCCCCTCCAGGCCGTGGTCCAGGTTGTGCTGCGTCAGAACGCCCAGAGTCTTGTAATGGGGGTCGCGAGGCCAGCCGTTGATGGGCCACTTGTACTGCGTCTCTACCACGTCCACGAAGCCAGCATTGCGCATGAGGGTGGCGTAGGTCCAAGCCATGTCCATGCGGCGTCCCGAAAGCTTGCCTGCCGTAGTGAAGAGGTCGGACAGTCTCTTGATGGGGCTGTCATTGGCCAAGGTGCCGTCGTCGCAGCGGTAGGGTAGACAGAGGTCCTGCATCTCGAGATAGCCGCCCGGTTCGAGGTTACTGGGCGGCGCAAGTCAGCCGGGGCGCAAACAAGGGCACGCGGAAGAGGGGGGGCGCTTTTCATACTCGAAGGCTTTGTTCATAAAGTCTTGATGGTCGCAAAGACTCCCGACCAGCATTCGAGCAAAGATGAAATCAAATCGCTGAGGCCACGTCCAATCCATCTCGAGATCGTCCATTTCCCAGCTCAGGTTCGGGGGTATCCTTGGGGGTGCAAGTTAGCAACGGAGCTGCTGTCATGATGGGCCAAGGGAAGGGGGGCGGCACCATTTCGGTTGTATGCTGCTCAGGTCGACGCCGGTGACCTGTTTGCAAGGGTGTCAGTGGGTGGCGATGGCGCGGGAGAAGCTGCGACAACCTTGGCTTCGGGGTGTGCGTCGGCTACAACGAGTGTCAATCAGCATGCCGCGACAACTAGTCGTGACGCTCACCATAATCAATGGCCCAGAGACCGGTGCCGGTGCCGGCGTCGAGCACGTTCTTGGCCCTCCCGGAATTCTTGGGGCACAGGCAAAGCCTATGGTTGAGGGTGACGTCCCAGATCTGATGCTGCAGGGCTGTTGCCGTTGCCAAGACGGTCAGTCCCGGGTCTGCAGGCTCCCGTCGTCGGACCACTCACCGAGGCGCTCCTGTTCAATAGTGTCGTTGGGAAACGGGTACTCTGCCGATGCTTGTTAACAGGGATTAATAGCAAGGGGGGGGACTTTTGCGACTCACTCCCAGAGCTCATTGAATGATAAGTCCTGCCATTTTCCTCCTCAAAGGTCACGACGCTTGGCGTGGGCGAATTGGTGCTAATGTTGGCTACCTGGGGAGGGCAATCGTCAACGTTGGCGTTACATGAGGAAGAGGCAGTCGACATGAAACAGCGACGCGCAAGTGGGTAATGGACGGCCATTGAGCGGCTAGGTAGCTAACTTACCGCCGAGATGGCCGAATCCGAATCAAAGGTGTCGGGCTCCTAATAATGACGGTCAGCTAAGAGAAGGGGGGGAGGGGAGCAGAGCAAGGTACGGGCGAGGCGGGATCGACACAAACATACCAACGGTGGGACAGTGGCAGCCATCTTCTTGTTGGTGAAATTGGTTGCAAAGAAACGTCGTGATGCAGCATCGATAAAGTGGAAGGTGGGAGAACGTTTGAAAAGAGCCAAGACCCCCACCACATACATACATACTACGTAGGTAGGCAGGTAGGTAAGGGAGGTCGAGGGAAACAGGCGGGTGCCTACCTTCCTTCCTTGTAGTATGTGCCTGCCTCCCTACCTCCCCAACTTTACCTGGTAAGGTACGCCCAGGCATATGCAACGGCGGCAGGAAGGAGGAGGAGGAGGAGAGCTTAATCCAATCCAAGCCAATGGCATTAGCATTGGCACCTGCCTGACCTGGCCACTTGCGGCAGCACATCAGATCGTCCAACATGGGCAGCAGCATTGAAGTAAGGAGCTCCGAAGGCGGGAACTCCCTGCGGGCGGGCGGGCCAAGAAGCCCCCACACCTTCCTCCCCCCCTACCTCCTCCTGACCTCCTCCTGACCTACCCCCCTCTCTTGGGCGGCGTGTCGTCCTGGCTGCGGCGGCAAGTGCCCGACGAAGGGGAGAGACTCGGGTCCGCGAACCTTACGGGGCCAGTCAGTCATGCAGGGTCCCGGTGCCTGGTGTCGGGTGGTCATATGAATCAAGCGGGCCTGGACGAGCGAGCGATTAGGTTGTCAAAGTTCCGTGCTTTGCCGCGCGTGCCCCCCCCCTTTTGCAGCATCCCGTCCGTGTTGTGCCCAATGGCCCAATGTTGAATGTGGGAGGAGAATCTCCCCCCTCGTACGGATACTTTGCTGGCAGCCTTTTTTTTTTTCTTCAATGACTCGGAGGGGGTGGACAACTCAATCTACCGAAGCAATCTTTCTTCTTCTTCGATGGAGCATGCTTGCTTGTATCATCAGAACGTACACGTGTCACCACCATCACCACCATCGTCCAGTCAATCTTGGCGAACCCCCTCGAGCCGGGGCTGTTCACGAGCTGTTTGTTCAGTGTTCACTGCGCATGCGGATCCTCCCGTCGGGCGGACAAGCCGGACCGCCACCACGGAGACGGAGCCGAATCCGGTTTTTTTTTTCTTTTCTTTTTACAATCTTTCCTCTGTATCCCGTACAGACAAGAAGAGGAGACAGAAATGAGTCCTTGCCGTGGGCTCGGAACAGAAACGCACTGGCCGCCATCGCACTCACATAAACTCGCATTGCGGCCCTCGTCCCCTCCTCTCCTGCTTTTGGGGTCCGTGGAACTGGATATCAGCTGCTGCCCGGTCGCCGCGGGAAAAAGCAAGTGTCATCCGTTTTTAATCGGTCACCGCGTCGCGACCGGCCAAGACGGCCGGAGTCAACCCCGGGATACCGCTGAAAAACGGAAGAAGATGAAGAAGGGGGACAGAAAAAAGAAGGGAAAAGAGAAGACAAAAAGAGAGGAAAGAACTATTACCTACTTAAGATGCCGAGAAACACGACGGAGGCGCTTGGACCACGGCATTCACCCCTCCACCCCCTCCACCTGCCTAGGTACAGGTAGGTAGGCTCTTGGTTCCGCGGGCACCCCTAAATTAATACCCCGCAGATCGAACTCGGCTATGAGAGACGGGAAGAGTTGAGGGGTAGCGGGCAGCGTAGACGAGGCAGAGCTGCTTCTGCCGGCGGACCCGCGTTGATCCAAATGTCCGTCTGGGAACGCCAGAAGCAGAACAACATCAACCAACCCACTTGGACGTTGGTGATTACAGAGCATTACATAAAGAGGGTCTGGTCCCCTTGGAGTGCTTCGAGCTTCTATTTAAAAAGCAGACGAGGCCAAAGACCCCCCTTCTCGTCGAGTGGAATCAACACAGACTCGGGAACCGGGAGAAATAAAATAAAATAGAAACGTCAGCAAACATGGCCGCCGCTAACACCACCACTGGCCCGGAGCTCCTGGATCTCACAATCGACAACATCACGCCCAACACGATCCGCATCAACTCGCAGAGCGACAATGCCCGCCTCAAGTACCTCATGGAGCGCCTCGTCACCCACCTCCACGACTTTGCGAGGGAGACCCGGCTGAGCACCGACGAGTGGATGGCTGCCCTCAACTTCCTCGTCGGCTGCGGGCAGATCAGCAGTGACGTGCGCCATGTAAGTATCAACGACAAGATACACACACACGCGCGCACACCCAATCCATCACCATATGACACCCTCCCCCCCCCCTACAAAACATGTAAAACGACGCTGACTTTTCCCCGACCAGGAATTCATCCTCCTCTCCGACATCCTGGGCCTGTCGCTGCTGGTCGACAGCATCAACCACCCGAAGCCGGCCGACTCGACCGAGGGCTCCGTCCTGGGCCCCTTCCACACGCACGACGCGCCGACGCTGCCCAACGGCGCAAACATGTCCGGGGACCCCGAGGGCGAGCCGCTGCTGGTCGTCTGCACCATCAAGGACCGCCAGGGCAACCCCATCCCCGGCGTCAAGATCGACATCTGGGAGACGGACAGCAGCGGCCACTACGACGTCCAGCACGAGGGCAGGACCGAGGCGAGCGAGCGCTGCGTCATGATCTCGGACGAGCACGGCCGCTTCTTCTTCCAGGGCATCAAGCCCGTCAGCTACCCGATCCCGCACGACGGGCCGGTCGGGAAGCTCTTGACGCTGCTGGGCCGCCACTGCTGGCGCCCGGCGCACCTGCACTTCATGTTTGAAAAGGAGGGCTGGGATCACTTGATCACGTATGTTTTTTTCTTCTTCTTCTTTCTATCACCTGCTCAGGGGGGGGGGGGGGGGGGGGGTAGGATCGTAAAGCCTGGCTAACGACTTTTGAAACTAGGGCACTCTACCTCCGGGGAGACCCGTACGAGAAATCGGACGCAGTCTTTGGAGTCAAGAAGAGCCTCGTGGTGGACCTGGACAAGGTGGACAAGGCGACGGCTGAGGAGTACAAGGCCAAGGAGGGCAGCTGGTTGCTGAAGCAGGACTTTGTGTTGATCTCGGAGAAGGAGACGGAAGAGCTGCGCGACCGGAACGCCGTCGAGGCGCTGAAGAAGCTGGGCCTGACGCACCTGAAGCTCGTGGACCACTTGCCCGTGCCTGAGCTGGATTGATGAGCGACAGCCGGATCATGACACGGAATTCAAAGCCCGCATCATCTCGTGGACGTGAATGCGAATTAAATCGAGGAATCCGGAGCGGACCACAGAAGCTGATCGGGGCGGATGAGCGCGCGCTGTTGGCGGGGGCGACAAGGACAGCAACTCGAGTGGCGCATCGTGGAGCCGCATCCGGGGGAAGTCGTAGGGCTGTCGAGGTCGGTCTGGGCCGAGGTCTGAGTGGGACAGCCTGGACCGGCTGGTAACGGGTGGCGAATGAGTGATAACGAGGATCGTAGATTTGCTGCGTGTGATTCTTGTCAGATGATCGATTGGTCATGTCTCAGCCCAAAGGTGGCCGGGAGGTACGAAGTACAGTTGTCAGTACCCTAGGTAAGCTGTGGCGCCGATCTTCTGATAGAGACAGCGTTGGGGACGGGCAGCGCATCTCCTTAAGCCCTGAAACCTGGACTTTTAATCCAGCAGGGTATGGACCACTTACATCGCCCCCTCAGTTAAATAGTACATCCAAAATTGGCTGAGTTTAGCTATAGCGTACACTAATAAGAGAATATTAACTAAAACTAGCTACCCTACTTTAGCCTAGTAGTATCTAACAAAGTAACGTTAATAGATTACCACCTTATACTCTAGGTACCACTAATTTATTTAGTTATTTTTCTAGCCCTCATTAGCTTACTTATAGCTAAGGATTTTACGTTAGTATAAAGAAGAATAGTAAATATAACTTTACCTCTTAACTTATTTAGCTAAACTATAATCCCTATACTAAGAAGAAGGTTATTAAACTTCTAGTAATTTATAAAATATTATTACCTCCTTACTATACATTATAACTAGGTCCTTATAGAGCTATTATTAAAAGGAGGCTAGTATCTAGTAGAATCTTTTAGTAGTATCCTTATACTCTTAGGTATTAATAAAGCCCTTATAAAATAGTAGATAACTATTAGTTACACTAATAGGTAGAAGAAAGTTATAATAGAGGGCTTAGGCCCTACTATAATAAATATAGTAGCTATAGTAGCTATTAGCTCTATATTAGTCTCTAATATTAATTAAATTTATATACTAGTTATAGGTATAGTAGACTTATAAGAAGGGTAGTTATTTAATATAGATAATTATAAGTAGTATAGGTTATCTTATAGAGATATAAGGATACTCTATAAGATATTATATCTTATAGAAGTAAAAATATAAGATATATTAAGGGTAGAGTTAAGTAAAGAAAAGGAATAGTTATATAAGGGAAGAGGTATAAAGAGAGTATAGTAGTTAGATTATTACTATAAGAGTTACTTACTTAGAGAGAGAGATAAAAGATAGGAAATATCTATCCTTATATATATATAACTAGCTTACTAAAATATTCTATACTTATATAAACTACTTAGAAATTAACCCTTAGTTATATAAGCCTTATTCTATAAGATAGTAACCTTAACTTAAAATAATAAGTAAAGGAATAACCTAGATAGTTAGAAAAAGGGAAAGAGAAGTTAATCTTACTTCTCTTAGAATCTTTTAGATATCCCCTAATTATATAAGAATCCTACTTATATAATTAATATATATATTAATCTACTAGTTAAGTAGATTATATATATATATATATTTCTTATATAAATCTCTATAATAAAGGAAATATAAGGTAAAGAAGTATAAGAGTTAAAGGTATTAACTTTTACTTTTAATACTCTCTCTTTTACTTTATTATAAGAGTAAAAAAAAGTACCCTAGAAATAGAAATAAAGTACCCTAGAAATAGAATTTCTATATAGGGTAAAACTCTTAGAATAAATCCTTAAAAATATAAGGAAAAATCCTAAGAAAAATATACTATAAATATAGGTATATTATATAGGCTTATTATTATTATATAGGCCTATAAGCTTAATAAATTTATTAAATTTAACCCTTAAAAGGGGTTTTATTAAGCTATCTACTAGTATAGAGGTTATAGGTATATAGGTAACTTCTATATTACTTTTTTTTACCTTTTATTAAGTATAATAATAATATATAGCTATATACTTAGTCCTTTAGTAATATTCTAGGTTATAGGATAAGCTTAGGGTAGTATTATTATTTATTTTTATAGGTATAGGCATTATATTATACCCTAATTTAGATAATAATCCTTTTATCTATATAGTTTCTCTAATAGCTTCTTAAAGGCTATTATTAAATAGACTCTCTCTTATCTATAAGAGTCTAGGTATAATTATAACTAGGGTAAACAAAGTATAAGGTAAGGTATAATATATTACTTATAACTATCTTTCCTAACTATAAGACTATTAGTTATATAAATAGATATACCCTTCTATTCTAGTACTTAAATTATAGTTAGGTTTAACTAGTATTTAAGCCCTTACCTATAACTAAGGTTTAGATATCTATTTTATAACCTTTTATATATTAACTATAATTCTAAAATAAGTATTATATAGTTATATAATATTACTATTTTAATACTTATAACTTTTCTTTTATAACTATATAATCCTTTATATTACCTAATTAGGTAACTTTAATTATTCTTAGAATAGCTTTATATACTCCTTAGTAGTTATACTACTAGTTTATATAATTTAATATCCTTTAGCCTACTAATATTAGTAAAATTAAACTCTAATATATCCCCTTTTATTTATTTTTATTATTATATAGTTCTTTTCTTCCTTATAGTAATTATTAACGTTTAGTAGATATACTTATAGAGGTTATATATATATATAAGCTCCTTCCCTTCTTTAACTTTATCTTTTACTTAGCTAAGCGGCTATATAATAGACTTTTTTTTTCTACCTAAGGGTTTATTTTTTTTCCTCCTTTTCTCTCTTCTTCCTTTTTTTCCTTATACTTAATTCTTTAACTTAACTCTTTATATAATATAGTATAAATTATCCTTTTACTTTTTTACTTTCTCTATATAATAGAGGTCTTCTTTAAGTCTTTCTTCTTACTTCCTAACTTAATTTTTCTTAGCTTAGATTTATATATATTTACCTTTATTCTTTTTTCTTCTTTTACTAATATTCTTAGTTTAGTAGTTTATATAATCTTTATAATATCTCTTATTTTAGCTAGATAAAATACTACCCCTCTAGGTAATATTAGTATTATAAATAAAGAGGGTAGTATATACTTCCTTAATATCTCTACTAGCTCTATACTTAATTAAAACTTTTTATTATTCTTTACTATTAATATATATATATCTCTTTTTATTTTCTAGTCTATATATTAACTCCTTTCTTAGGATAATAAATATTATATTATTAATCTCCCTTTATATAATATCTAAATTTATCTTTTAGCTAATAAGATAGTTTTAGTCTTTATTACTAAGCTCCTTTATTATAAGGGTTACTTTTATATAATACTTATTTAGTTATATAGTTATTATATTTATATATATACTACTAAGTATACTAATAATAATATTACTTCTTAATTTACTAAGTATTATTACCTTTATAAATATTAAAATAGTACTTATACTAAGTATATTTAGTAGTTATATAGTACTTACTATAACTATACTAGCACTAAAGATAATATCTCCTCTAGTAATAATAATAGTTTTAACTTAAATAATAATAGTTTATCTAATTATTAAAAACCTTTAGTTTCTAAGGGTTATAACCCTTATATACCTAGTAGTTACTTTAGAAAAAATATTAAAACTTTTAGTTCTTTCTTTAGTTTCTTTTATAACCCTTAGTTAATTAAAGGTATTATTAAGGAGATTTAATTTTCTTTAGTTTTATATAATTATAGTATACTAATATATTCTAGGGATATATAGGTAGTTAGCTAGGTTCCTTAGATATAGTTATATATAGGTTTACTCTCTCTTATAGCTTTAGTTTTATTATATAATACTTTCTTACTATTTTTAGGGATTAGGTAGTCTTAGTCTATTATATAGGGGTAAGCCTAGAAGATAGGCCTCTAACTATTAATTAATCTCCTTTTTTACTCTTTTAATATATACTTTTATATATATCTTTAGAGTATTATATAATACTAAGTACTTTAGTATTAAATTTAGTGTTTTTTTTATAAGTATATTAGCTAGGTTATCTTTCTTATTAATTTATCTTACCTTTAATATCTTTTTCTTTTTATATAACTCTTATAGACTTATAATATTAATTATAAGTCTCTTTTTATTAGTTATTTTTAGTTATATAAGATATTTATAGAGAGATCTTAAATCTAAGTATATAATTACTAGAATATTTAGCTATTAAAGTATATAAAGTATCTTATTTAGGGTTATACTTAGGGAAATCCTACTATTAAAACTTATAGTTATTTTATATAGCTTATTTACTAGTATACTCTATATAACTCTTTTATACTTTATTAAGCTCTAGTAGATAATATTCCCCTTAATTTTAAAATCTATTATTATATAAGTTATCTCTTTAGTAAGTATAATAATAAAACTAAGTTATAAAGATAAGTTTATATTATTTATAAATAACTTATTTATAAAGATATATATTTTTATATATTAGAGGTCTAAAGGTATATAGTGTAGTCCTTTTTCTAGATAGTTAATCTACTATTAGATTTATATATTTAATATATTAATATCTTTTTATCTTAAGTCTATAGTTTAAGCTACTATAGTAATATTATATAATACTTTTAGTTAGTAAATTAATACTATATATACTACTTTAGCTTTTTATAAAATAAATTATTATTTAATATTATATATATCTAGGTTAATAAGTTTAAGTTAACTAATTTAGCCTTTTTATATAAACTAAATATTATTACTATTTATATAAATCTTTTTACTATTAAAGTTAATCTCTTAAGTTAGGGAGAGGATAGTCTTTAGCTTTATATAAAGACTCTTTTTTACTAATTTCTCTTCCTTCTTCTTAGAGAACGTTAGTATTATAAATATTAATATATTATCTATTTATATAGCTATTATATAGAATATATCCTTATTAGTGTTTATATATAGGAGGTAGGGGTTATATATAGACTTTAGTATTCCTAAATCTACCTTATAATATTCTAAGTATATTTTATATTAGTAAAGTCTTAATTCTACTAGTCTATATAGGGGTTATAGGATATATAGAAGTATACCCTCTAGATATTTCTCCTAGAGTTCCTTTAGGAGTTATATAATAATTATCCTTATTAGGTAATTAGTTAACTAAGTATACACCTAGGTAATATCCTTTAGTTTATATTAGTATTTAAAATCTTATATAAGAGTAGGTCTAATATAGATTAAAAGCCTTTAGTTTATTCTCTAGGTTATAGGTACTTATATAAGAAGAAATTTCTTCTCTTAGTCTTTATAGCCTTATACTATAAGTCTAGATTTCTTATATACCTTATCTAGTAACCCTTTTAACTCTTATACTATATATATAAAGTAGATTTATAGGTAACTATATTTTAACTCCTTATATTATATAACTTTAAATATACCTTAGTTAATAAGATTCTTAATCTTTAGCTTATTTAATTCTTTATATAGTAATCTAAGGGTTATAATAATATTATTCTATCTTAGCTTTAAAGCTAGTTTATAGTAGTCCTTCTTTTTTTAAGAGAGGTATACTATAACTATTTTATCTAACCTTTATATAGTAGTTTTTATCCTTTTTCTTAGTCTTCCCTTTCTCTTTAGCTATTTTTAGGTTAATTATATAACTTTAAAATCCTACTCTTTAGGTTTTTTTTCTTAGAAATAAGGTTTAATATATATTATATAAAACTAGGTTAAACTATTAACTATTTATATAGTAATAGTATAGCCTTTAATACTATCTATTTTATATAGTCTTATCTATCCCTTATTCTCCCTCTATATAAAGACTTTACTCCTTATAGATAGGGATAAAACCTACTAGAGGTTTAGGCTATTTTTTATATTTATTATATAATTAATCTTAACTTTTATATAGATACCTTATAGTATCTTTATAGCCTTTTAGATAGCCTATATATATTATATAATATTATATAATAGAGGTAAATCCTTATTAATTTTTAGGTCAGTTTTAAAGATAAGTAGGGTTAGTATAATACTATATAGTCTAGCTATATTATTTAAGGCCTTAACTACTATCTAGAGGATTATTTCCTTATCTATATAATACTTTAATTCCTTATAGAGGATATTATATATATATTAGAGGGGTATATATACCTTTTTAATTTTACTAACTACCTAGTATACTTCTACTAGTATTTCTTTATATAATATACCTATAATCTTAATATTATTTCTAAACTCCTCTAATATAAAGTTAGTTTCTAGGTTATATATAATATAGTCTAGTAGACCTATATATATATTAATTTAATATCTTATTAGGATATTCTAAGTATCTTATATAGATAGTAACTTTAGGAATATAGCTCTTTAAAAGCTAGTTTCTATATTAATAATATATAGGGTATTTTTATCCCTTAATTATATAATATCTACTATAATCTTATAATTAAAGTAGCTTTTATCCTTTAAGGAAAATTTAAATTACCTTAAGGTTAAGTTATATAATTAATAGTAATAATAAAACTTTTAAATCTTCTTTAAAATAGAGATATCTATATTATTATATCCTATACTCTTTAGGAGTTAATATAAGTAATCTATATAAGGGTATCTAAAACGTCTATAAAGCCTTTTAAGTTATTTCTCTATAAAGAATATATTTAACTCTATATAACTTAGATTAAAGAATAAATATCTTTATTTTTAAATAACTAAAATTTAAAATTTATCTTTTTATATAATTATATTATTTATATTATTAAAGTATACCCCTAGTTAATTAGTATTATATAATAAAAATAAAAATAGTATTAAAGTATCTAAGATATAATATATAACTTTACTAAGTTAATTTTCTATCTTTATTATCTTAATAAATATAATAAATATATTAGCTCTAAATTATATATTAGCTAATCTTAGTTTTTAATTTATTTTTATATAAGGGTTCTCCCTTAGGTATACTAGTACCTAGGGTTTTCCTACTATTAAGAACTTAGCTACTCCTATATCCTATAGTTCTCCTTAGTATAATATTATATATAGATCTTAAAGTATAAATTAACTTACTTTTATAGTTTTTAGTACTAAGAAAATATCCTCTCTTATTATATAATAAAAGAATACTAATACTATAAGGTAAGATAATATTTCCTTATTACTTAGTAGTTTATTTTTATTATATAAGTCTTTTTTATCTTCTTTTATAGGGTTTTCCCCTTTAATATTTATAATATATAATATAAAATCTCTTAAGTCTTAGCCTAGGGTTTTATAGGCTTAAATATACTACTTTTTTACTTAATTTTACTCCTTATTTAAATAGTTAGTTAACTAATAGCCTTCTTTTTTATATATAAAATACTTCTTAGGGGTATTTATATAATATATTTTTTACTAAAATAGTTATCTATTACTCCCTCTATTAAATTAAGGCTTTTAGAAGCTTATCCCTCTTTTATATAAGGGTTTTTAGTTATCCTTATAATTAGATATATACTACTTATTAATATAGAGGATTTTATATAATATTTATTTCCTATCTAGGGCTACTTATATAGATACCCTTAAGTTAAAGAAGAATTCCTTATATATATAGTATACTTTTAAGTTACTTAGTACTATTTCTAGTTCTTAGACTCCTTAGTATATATAAATAACTTATATATAAAGTATAATTTCCCCTTAAAAGTTAAATCCTAGTACTTATTATATAATAGGTAGCTTATCTAAGAGAAAATCTAAGATCTCTATATTATTTTTCTTTAGATCTTCCCTTTTAACTTATATAAATATTATTATAGTCTAATCTATATAGTATAGGGTATAGTTATTACTAGTGTTAAAGTACTTATCTAGTATATTATATATCTTATCCTATTACCTTATAAAACTAATAAAATATAAAAAAAACTCTTTTATATATCCTAATAGAATATTAGGGAAGATTATATAGTACTAATTTTTTATAATTTTAAGATATTAGTAAACACTAATAAATATTTTTACCTTATTATAAAGAATATTATATAGCTTACTTATATAATTCCTTTCTTTTTTTTATCCCTTATAGAAAATAAAGACTAAAGTTAGTTTATATAGTCTATTTTAGACTATTTAATATAGTAGGAGGTTATAAATATTATCTCCTTAATATAGAGGTATTATATAACCTTAGTACTTTAAGAAACTATCTACCTCTTAGGTAAATCTTAAGGCTAGTAGTATATTTTTAACTACTAGTTAGTCTTATATAGTTAGTTTATAGGTCTCTATTAAGTTATATATTTACTTAATAGATTCTACTACTTATTTAGTAACATTCTAGGTAGCTACTAGTTAAGGCTATTATACTAAGGTTATTAATATATAACTTAGGGTTTCTATTATATATAACCTTCTTACCTAGGAGTATTTCTTTTATATTTATTATATAAGGTTAATAATCTATTTTTCCTCTTCTAAGTCTAAGTTTAAGGGGATTTTTTTCTTACTAATCTATTTAAGAAGTTCTTAGATAAAAGATTTATAGATATATTTCTAGTAGTCTAAGGTTTAGTCTTTAAAGTCTAAGAGGATTATATATTCTAGTATAAGTTAATCTTAGTTAATATAGATTATTTAGTAACGTTTATATACTATATAGGTAATAAGTTTTTTTTTTCTATTATATAGTTATTAAGTTAATTTCCTATTCTTTTATCTAGTATTAAGGTAATATTTATAATTTTTAGGTTATAATTAGGATACTACTTTTATCTAATATATCTTTATATATAAAGATATAGTTATTTAAAGTATTACCTTCTAACTAATCTTAGGAGTCTTCTATTAGTATAATAGTAGTTATTTTATAGCGTATAATATTAGGTTAATAGTAATAGTTATATAAATACTATATACTAAGTTAAAACTTTATATAATATAGAGAGGATCCTTATAGTTATCTTTATTTTATTATATATAGGGGAAGGTAGTATAAGTAGTATTATAGTAGATTATTCTTTAAACCCTTCTATAGTTAGGTAGCCTTAGGAATAGTCTATTATATAACTTAAGCTTTATCTCTTTACTTTTACTAATCTATAATTATCTAAGTAATTACTAATTAGTATTAAATAAACTCTCTCTTATCTATAAGAGTCTAGGTATAATTATAACTAGGGTAAATAAAGTATAGGGTAAGGTATAATATATTACTTATAACTATCTTTCTTAACTATAAGACTATTAGTTATATAAATAGATATACCCTTTTATTTTAGTACTTAAATTATAGTTAAGTCTAACTAGTATTTAAGCCCTTACCTATAACTAAGGTCTAGATATCTATTCTATAACCTTTTATATATTAACTATAATTCTAAAATAAGTATTATATAGTTATATAATATTACTATTCTAATAGCTATTAAATTTAGCTTCTATAGTTAATAAGGATATAGTTAACTATTTTTTAGTTTTCTAGCTTATAAGACCTCTAAATAGTATAAATAGATAACTAGAAGTAGATTTTTTAGTTTCTTTATAACTAGCCTAATTAAAATCTATATATCCTACTATATTAGGTATATTAAGACCTTCTATAATACCCTTATAGGTTATATTATAGTTAATAGTCTCTTTAAGGTATTTTAATATACCTTTACCTTATTTAAGTAGGTATTCTATTAGATTATAAAGGTAATAAGAGGTAAAGGATATACTATAGGCTATATCTAGCCTTATTATAAATATAGTATATATAAGGGATCCTATAAGGCGTTAATATTTCTTTAATAAGTCTTTTTAAGGTATATAACCTTCTTTTTTATTACCTAAGGAGGTATTTAATATTCCTAGAGATATAGGAATATATTTAGGAGATATTTTAGATAAATTAAATTTATCTAAAATTTACTAGATATAGTAGCTTTAAGAGATAGTTATAGATCTCTTAGATCTATCTTTAGTTATAGATAGGCTAAGAAACTTAGAAACTTTACCTAAGTCTTATATCTCTATATATTTAAAGATTTTACTCTTTATTTCCTCTATATACTTAATATTTTTATTAAGTATAAGGAAATTATTAACGTAGGTAATAATATAATAAGGATTATTTTTATCTTAGTTATAATAAGTAGCCTCGTCTAATTTTAAAGATATAAAACCTATATTCTTTAATATAGATTTTATTTTTACTTACTACTACCTAGGTCTTGATTTTAGACTATATAAGGCTTTTAATAGTAATAATATCTATTCTTTATCTATATTTTAATTTATAGTATTTAAATTAGGATATTTTTTAAAGAACTAGTTAAATAGGATATTAGAAGGGTCTAGATAGACTTCTTTTTCTAAATCTCTATATAGAAAGGCTTTAATAATATCTATTTATTAGATTTCTTAATCTAGGGCTACTACTATAGCTAATAGTATCCTATAAGTTATAGGATTACTACTAGTAGTAAAGGTTTAAAAATAATCTAGGCTATATTTTTATTAGAATCCTCTAATATATAATTAAGCCTTATATTTCTCTATTTTTCTATTAATAGAGTATTTTTTCTTAAAGACCTATTTTACTATTAAAGGTACCCTAGAAGACTTTATAGCTTCTTTAGGGTTAATAGCCTTAAAGATACCTCGTTAGATAATAGTAGCTATTTCTTTAAATATAGCTTCTAACTATAGGTCCTTTTTAGGTCCTTCTAGAGCTTCTTTAATAGAATTAAGCTCTAAAGGAGGTATACTATAGTTACTATAGTATAGAGATTTTTCTATATTAGAAGAATTATAGGCCTTATATTCTTCTTTTTTTTCTTTAAATAAAGAGGGTATTAAAACCTTTATCTTAGAAGAAGGGTTTAAAGTACCCTATAAAAGAGGTTTTATAGAAGTACTAAAAAGAATAAATAATTCTCCCTCTTTTATAGTACTTTTTATAAATTTTATATATAAAGTCCTTATATTAGAGGACTTATAAGGCCTAGAAAGAATATATATAGTATATATATTATTTTCTTCCTTAAATAAATATATACTTTCTTTTATATAGATATTTAATTTATCTAATTATATATACTTCTCTTTAGGTCTATAGACTAAGACCTTAGAGCTTATTTTACGTAAATTTAATAAATCTAGTTTATTATCCTTATTAGGATAATAATAGTCTAGAAAGGTCTCTAAAGGGGTCTTATTTAGTTATTTTATAGTAGTATAGTTTAATAACTTAGTAGTTTTTTTAAGGATAATATCCTATAGAAACTTAGGTAAGTTATTTACTACTATAATAGTCTTAGATTTATCTAGGATTACCCTATTTATTCTTTCTACTATACTATTTTATTCTAGAGTATAGGGTATAGAGGGTTCTAATATAATCCCTTTTTCTTTAATATAGGGAGTTAATTCCCCTATATTAAACTCTATGCTATTATCTAGGCGTATTTTTCTAGGGTAAAAAAAACCTTAATTTTTATAGTATTTTAGCTTATTTTTTAGGATATTAATTATATCCTCTTTATTCTTAGAGAATTTAATTTCTCTAAGGCTAGAATAATTATCTATAATAGGTATAGCGTAGTTATTTCTATTAATAGAGGTAGGGGTTATTTTTAAGGTATCTATATAGATCTTTTTTAATAGAAAAGTAACTCTATTATAGTTAATCTTAGGCTATTACTTAGTTAACTTAGAGCTTAGGTAACTAGGATAGTATAGGTCTTCTTTCTTTAGTTTTTTTAAAGGAATACCCTTAGTTATCTTAGCTATTTTAACTAAGTAAAGGTAAAAAGGGTAGCCTAGGTTTTTATACTAGTCTTTTATTATAGTATATACTTCTTTTTTTATAGAAGTATTACTATTATCTTCTTCTTTAGAGAATATAAATATATTTTTTTTTCTTTAGAAGATATAGATATATTTTTTTTCTCTTTAGAAGATATAGTTAAATTTTCTTTTTCTAGAGATATATTATCTTTTAAAATACTATTATTTTCTTTAATAATAGTAAGAATTTTAGTAATATTAAGGAAGAATCTATATTTTACTATATTAATACTAGTAAAAGGTTCCTTATTTTAATTATATAGGTTTTAGTTTATTAAGGAACTACTATTTTTATAGTATAATAGACTAGAAAATATAGATATAAGGAAATTAGGAATATATAAGGTATTATTTAACCTTATATAGTTAATTTCTTCTCTAAAGTATATAGGTAATAAAATAGTACCTATTTCTTTAAGTATAACTAGTTTTACGCCTATATATATAGGGGGTATTTTTTCCCCTATTTTTAGGCTAGTAAAATAGTCTTTATTATTTAAGATATAGACTATAGACCCTATATTATAGAGCTACTTATCCTTTTTTAATAAATTTTAATTATAACCTTTAACTTTTACCTTAAGAAGTTAGTTAGTTTAGTTAGTTATAATAAAGGTTACCTTTACTTTATTTAAAGGCTAAGAGTTTAATTCTTAGTTATTAACCTTTTCTTTAGGTCTTTTAAACCCTTTAGAATATCCTTTATAAGGTTTATCCTTATTAAAGGGACTCTTATACTTTCTTTATTATATATCCTTATTATAAGAATTATACTTAGAGTAGTTATTAGATATAGGGGTATTATTTTCCTACCTATTTTTATTTAATATATTATTAATAAGGGCTTCTAGAGAAGGGGGCTTTTTAGTCCTTAGAGTACTTCTTTACCTCTCTACCTATACTAAAAAATAACTACTTAAAGTAGTTATAAAGACTATTTTTTAGTCTATATCTTCTATTTTAGCCCCTACGTTAGTTAACTTAGAGAGATAACCTTTAAAAGAGCTAATAAACTTATTTAAGGTATTATAACTCTCTAGTTTAATAGTATAGAATTCTAAGTATAATTATTACCTTAGAACTAAGCTTATACCTTTATAAGAAGACTTTAATATAGATAAAGCTTCTTTTAAATCCTTTATATTAAAAATAAGGGATAAAGGTTTCTTTTAAAGGTTTTACCTTATAATTAATAAGGCTTATGTTTTTTTCTCTTCTTTAATAGTATAATATTTATTTTCTTCTTTAAAATAACTATTTATTTTAAGTAGTTTAAAGAAAAGATAAATAGTTATTATCTAGGAATTTTAGTTTTTTATTCCTTAGAGACGTTATTTAGTAGGTATTATATAGCCTATAGTAGTCTTAATAATATCTACTATTTTACTAGGTCTTTTTAGTATTTAAAAATAGGTTATATTTAACCTATAGAGGACTTATTTTTTTTTACCTCTTATATATATATATAGTTTTCTAGGTATATAAAGTAGATAGTAAGGATTTTATAACTATCTTCTTAGGACTTATATAACCTTATATATATATATTTTTTTTTAGATATATATATATATAGTAGTTATTAATACTTTACTAAGATATAATTATTAATAAAGGCTTACTTTTTCTACTTTATTAATTCTTATAAATAGTATAGTATAATAAATTTACTATTATAGTAAAAGAAAAACTACTTAATAAAGAGTATATATTTCTCTTTATAAGTAAATAAAACTATAGGTTAGGTATACCTAGGCTTATAACCTATAAGTAGTATAGGTTATTATTACAAAGGGGATCTTACGTAGGGGGTAATTTATTAGGTTAAAAGTAGCTTAATTCTCTCCTAGAGGTTTTAAAGCGAGGCGTTTCTAAATACTACTTTATGCCTTAATTTAAACGTAACCTTATTCTAGAAAGCGGTGGCGTATAGTAGTATTAAGGTTACTTTATAAGTATCCTTTATAATATACCCTCTAGGTAGTACTATAGTTCCTACTATAGTACCTATATCTTACCTAAGAAAGGATATAAGAAAATCTAGTGTAAATAGGCTAGTTATTATATAAGGTTAGTCTATTTTAACTAAGTATTTATAATTAGTAAGTAAAGTTAGATAGTCTATATATAGGTTTATAGTTATATAGGGCTTTTTATAGTTAAAGTTATCCTTAGTATAGCCTTATATTACTAGTTTCTTTTTTTCTTTTTTTATTAATAACCTAACTTAATTATAAGTTTATTAAATTACTATAGATTTTTTAGTTAGTTATAAGGCTTTAGAGTAGTACTAATCTTTTTCTTTAATTATAGATACCTTAAAAAATAATTACTTTTAGGGAGAGTTATATATACACTATAGCTACCTTTTAGCGTTATAACCTACTAACTCTCCTAGGGCTTTATACGCCTATACTACTAACGCCTACCCCCTAGGGCTACACTTACCCCTTAAAGCAGGTGCTTTTGCCTCTTATAGAGGAAGATAAGGCGGAGAAGCCTTTAACTTAGTCTTTAAGGGATTAGTCCCCCTTAAGAATAGGGCTTATATATTACGTTTTCTCCTTAGTGTTACGCTTTATAACTAACTTTATTCTTAGCTCCCCTTAAGTAACTAAGGCTAGCTAGTAAGTAGTCTCTCTCCCCTTCTCTTACCTATATATTATTTTTGTATCTTAGTTTATAGATTAACTACTAACTTATTATATAGATAATAGTATTCTAAAAAGCGTTATTTAATAAATTAAGAGTATACTAGAGGTAAAGAAGAGAGAGAGAGATATTAGTAGCCCTCTTTTAGTATTACTTAGTAAGTTACTTTTAAATTATTTTTTATATTTTCTTATTATTAACTTATTATTTTATAGAGGATAGATTAAGAGAAGTAACTTTACTCCCTCTTTTTAATAACTTTACCTTTAAGGATAGGCTTTCTCTCTTTCCTAAGGGTAACTTAGAGGAGGGCTATAATAATAATATACTTATTAACGCCTTAGACTACTAAGAGGTAGAAGGAGAATTAGTTATACCTATTATAGGACCCTATAAGTAGTGTTTTTATAGCGCTTTTATAGGTTACTCTAATAGGTTATATTTCTCTAGTAGTAGGCTTAAATATAAATAATACTCTATAAACTACTATATTTATAAGCCCTTAGCTTCTAAGCTTATTACCCCTACTAACTATCTCTTAGCTAGTCTAGTAGAGAGAATAACTCCTTAAAAGGTATATATATTATTCTTAAGTCCTTTATATTTTATATTACTAATTCTTATGTTAGAGGATTATAGCTCTCTAAGCTACTGTGTAGGTAGTCCTACCCTTTCTAAAGAAGAGAGAGGCTACTATACCCCCTAGTAATAATAGGGAGAAAGAGGAGGAGTATAATAGAGTAGGGAGTAAAAGTAATTTACTTTATAAGGCTTATACCTATAAGCCTTTATTAAAGCCCCTAGTTAGTATTATTAGTTACTAGGTATATAGGGTGTATACTAATATTAATAGCTTTATTAGTAAAGTACTCCCTAATTAAGGCCTTTACTTTATATTTAGTGTTTTTTTTAATACCTATATAGATACCCTCCTCTATAAAGGTAACTAAATACTTCTAAAAGGGAGTATATTTAGGCTTTCTAGCCTATAGGCTATTTAACTTTTTTTTTTTAGTTACTTTAGGCCCCCTAGCCCTAGGCCTTTTATTATTTATTTTCTTCCTAGGCCCCCTAGCCCTTAGGCTATTTTTTAATTTTAAGTCTCTTTTTACTTTACTTTTTCTCCCTATCCTATTATATTTTAAATATCTTATAAGTTAAGTATTACTCTAAAATACTTAAACTTTACCTATAAGAGATTCTTAGTAAGTCTATCTACTAGTATTTTATTAGTTAGTAGATATATTATATCTATTTTACTATTTATATATACTTTATAAAGCTATATATTCTAAATATTAATATATTAAAGTTATATTATAATCCTTTCTCCTTTCCCTATAACTAAATAGATTATTTACTAATTATTATAGTATACTTTTTAGATATCTTCTCTAAGGTTTAAAGAGATATTATTAAAAAGGCATTATAGGGCTATTAGCTTCTTTGTTATATATTTAAGGGTAAAAAGCTTTACTTTAGTTATTAACATTATAACTATTACTTACTATACTACTTTCTAATAGATTAGTCTACTAAAGAGAAATATAATATATCCTTATAATAAGCGTTAAGTTATTTTATTATCTCTAAATAAAGCGTTACTAGCTATAAGTAATTAAGCTCCTATTATTACACTAAAGTATAATACTAGGTATTATATATAAAAGAGATATTAAATATACTATCTTATAGTATAAATATAATATATGCTTAGGTTTATTAGGAATTTTAAGAGAAGTAAGTATATAAACGCTACGTTAAGGTAGATTATAATTACTATATATAGAATTAATCCTACTATTTCTTAAAATAACTTAACGTTTATTAGCGTTATAATACCTTTATTAATAATAAAGTTAGTTATTAGTAGTAGTATAGATAGTTAGATACTATTATTATAGTTAAATTTTACTACTATATTCTAGATATACTAGTTATAGTAGAGATATATCTTTTAGTTAAGTCTATTATATATAATATAAATCTTAAGATACTATTTTATATCTCCTATCTCCTTTATTTTATAAGTATTCTTTATACTTATAATAACTACCTTTACTTTATTCTAACTCTCTTTTAGGTATATAACTAAGATATTATTAATATAAAAGAGAATATATATTAAGCTATTTATTATAATAAATAAATAGGGGTCTTCTTTTATTAGTTAAAGTCCTAGCGACTTAAGTATTTTTAAGAACTCTTTAAACTAGAGAAAAGGGGTATTATAAAGACTATATAAGGCCTATATAATTAATATAAGTCTACCTTTATCTTAGTATCCCTCTAGAAGTTAGTAGTAAATTAATTTACTAAAGGGATCTTATTTTATATTTAGAAATACATTTATAATATTAAATTATTTTACTTTAAGGTTAAATTAAGTAGTAATTACTATTACTATATAAAAGGTTTATACTATAAGAGTTACTATATATATCTTTAAGAGGGGATCTTTCTCTTATATATCCCCTTAGGTAACTAGTTAAGCTTTATAGCACTTAAGAAACCCTTTAGGATTCTACTTATACGTCTATACCTACTTTAGTAATAATAGCTTTATTTTTAGTAGGATATCTAAATTATTAATATATATAAACGCCTTAAGATACCTAAGTTTAGCTATCTTAACGTTTATTACTATGTTAAGTATCTTTTAAATGTCTACTAGGAGCTTCTTAAGCTTACGTTATATTAGAGGTGTATATAAGAGATTTTCTTAATAATATCTCTACTTATTAGATAGTTAGATTATTTATTAGGTTATTACTTTATATATTACTATATATATAATTTTATAGATAGTATAGTAGCTAACGTTAGATTCTTTTATTACTTCTTCTTAATTATTAAAGTAGGTATTAAGGAACTTATTAAGGCGTTATTTTTACTTTTAACTAAGAGCTAAGAAGAAGGCTTACTCTATACTAAATCTACCCCCTAAGTTTATAGAGGGGTAGCCTACACCTAAATAGTATTTTAGTTTACTATATAGGACTATATTTAGTCTTTTAGGTAGTTATTACTATTACTAGCTTATTTTTATTATTTAGCCTTACTCTTTTTAGATTAGATTAGTAATTTAATTATATAGCTATATGTTATTTTAAGCTTCTAAGGTCTCTTTAGAGCGCTAGGTGTTATCTAGTTACGTAGTAGCCTATTAACCTCCCTATAAGTTAGGGTATACTAGTTCCCTTATTCTTATAGTAATACTATCCCCCTTATATTAAGGTTTTACTACTTAATTCTAATTAAGTACCTTATAGCTTAGGTTACTTTTGTTAGATATAACCTTAGTATTTAAATCACTAGGTACTAGTGTTATCTTAGGAGTCTAAACCCCTTCCTTTCTTTATTCTATAATACCTTAATTAAGTTACTTAACGTCTTAAGCGTTCTTCTTAGCACCTATATTTAAGGGAGTTTATACTTATAGTATTATAATTATTATATCTAGTGTCTCTATTATCTTATTTATTACCCCTAGTATATTTATTAGTATATCTTATTTATACTTAGTGTCTTTAATAATATTAACTATCCCTTATACTTCTTATTTAGTAATTACTTTGTTTTTTTTACTTAGTTTTAGGAAAAACTTTATCTTATTAAAGTATATATTATAAGTAATAATTATATACTAAAGTAAGGGTACCTAGATTCTATATAGGTTATATATATTTTATATATATCCTACTAGATATCTAATATATTCTCTTAGTTTAACTTTAAATTATCTTCTTTAAAATCCTTTCTTATAGTTACCCTTTAATAAGTAAGCTTTATAACTATATATATATATCTATCCCTAATAAGGGTAGAGATTATATTATAATACTACTATATATACTAGTGTCTACTAGTAAAAATACTATTTAAACTATACCTCTTCTTTCTTAATAAGCATTATCTAGTTATAGCGTTAAAGAGGGCTTATATTATATATATAAATTACTATAAGTACTACTTTAGGCTATAGTTTATATAGTAGGCTTAATAATAAGAGTATTTTTACTATATAAGTAATAATTTCTTAACTTACTCTCTTACTACTACCTATAGGCTTTTTTATATTTAGTAGTAGGAGCTCTATATTAATCTTAAGCTCCCTAGCCTACCTCTTATACTCTATTTTACCTTTTATATTAATAACTAATATATCTTTATCTTAATAAATCTTATAGATATTTATACCTTATTACTAAGAGACCTATATAATAAATTTATATAATATAGAGAAAACGTCCTTATGTGTCTTACCTAGGAGTACTATACTAAAAAGATAAGATATATATTTATCTCTTATTATAAATAACTACTTTAATTAGTTAAACTTAGTTAAGAAGTTAAAGAGATCTTATAATATCTTATAATATAGGTATATTAATTAGTTTTTAGATATTTATCTTAAAATAACTTTACTTATATAGGTAACTACGTAGTACTTACACTTAATATAAGTTAGTCTTTTAATCTTTACCCCCTAAGTATTAATTAGGAGTCTTATAAGAGCTTTAGGGCTAAGGTAGCTAGTATATAAGTACTAAAGATAGGTATTATTACTTTAGTCTATAGGCGTATATTATAACTTCTAATATATTATTATAAAGATTTAAGTATTAACTATTACTATAAGGCTATAAAGGATTCCTTTATAGTAAGAATTCTAGTATAATAAAATAAGCTTATATTTAAGGAAGATAATATTACCTTTAGTCTATAATTATTTTAATATAATGCTATTTTCTATAGTACTAAATTAAAGTATATAGTTATATCTAGAATACTATATACCTATTTTATAAATAAGTTACTCTAAAGTAATATTAATTTAAAAACCTAGAATAAAGGTAATATTTTCTAAAATAAGGTTTATTATAGCTAGTCTATTAGCTCTATATAGTAGACCCTTTATTATACGTCTACTATAACCCTTAATTAGGTATAATATAAAGCCTACTTCTATATTAGTATCCCTAAAGTTTATCTTAAAAGATCTAGGCTTAAGAAGTAACTTATTATTTATAATATAAAGTCCTCTATAATTATTATAAATAGTGCTTTTACTAAATAAATAGTAGCCTATAATTAAGGTTAAGAATACTTTAAGAGTAGATAAGTTTATTCTTAAGGTAGTATTTATAAGGGCGTTTAGGTTAATTATTACTATAATAATTATTAAAGGTAGATAAAAGGGTCCTATAGGGGTTATATTTAAGGTCTTTTTCTTTATTTACCCCTTCTTCTTTAGCTTATTATAGAGTTTACTTTATATAGGTTTAGATAACTTAGTGTTAGTCTTCTTTAAGAGTATATCTCTAGGCTTATATTTTAGAATACTTAATTTACTATAGAGTATATATTTAACTATTCTATACTTATTTAGTATCTATATATAATTTAACTTCCTATAGGGGTATTTATAATATTATTTTTTGTTAGCTAAAGGTTTTAGTCTACTAGCGAGGGTTATATATACCCCTATTACTTTATAGGTTCTTAGTAAAGTTACTAGGATAATTTAGCTAAGTAAGTCTCTATAGTTTCTTAGGGTTAAAGGGGATCCCCTAAGAAGCTTAATTTTTAAGATAGTATTTAGCTTATTTACTACTTATAATAGTGTTATTTATTATTTAACTATATATAGGAATATCTTAATTATAAGTATACCTTTAATCTTAGAGATCTTAAAGGCCTTAGCTATTATAAGTATATAGTACTAGTCTATATACTACTTTATAGGATCTTTAGTTAAAGTAGTATAAGAAAAAACCTTATTATATTCTTTATATATAAATTTACTTACGCTATTATAGGAGGGAGTATATTATCTTTAAAGTACTTAAATTATTACTTAAAGTATAAAGTTATCTCTATTATTAAGGAGCTATATCTATATACTACTTATAATATCTTTTATAATAGTAAAGTTAACCTAAAGAGTTAGAAGGTTATTTACTTTTTATTATTTATAAATCTAAAGTTTCTTTAATAAGGTATCCTTTATTATAACTAGCTAGTTATTTTTTATAGCTTTATTATTAGCTATTAGGTCTTTTAGTTTTACTAGCTTATTACTATTAGTTTTATCCTCTATAGGGAGGGTATCTTAAACATAAAAAGCCTATTAATAATTAGCTATTTACTTATTATTTTACTCTTTAAGGTATTTAATAAATAAAGGGTCCCCTAAGTGTTATAAGAGTTCTTTATATCTATTAGGATTAATAAAGCGCTAGATATCTTAGGTAGTTACTAAGAAGTAAAGTACTATAAACTATAGGAACTAGTCTTTGTATATAGTAGCTAGTCTATATAGCTTTTAGTTAGTTAGTAAACTAATTAATGTATCTAAGAATATAGTAATAAAGGTAAAGTTATAGCTATAGTCTTATAGGATAATTTTCTATGCGTAGTAATTATTATAACTTAGAGTATATATATATAAGAAAGAAGTAATTTTTAGAAAGGATTTTCTATATAAGACCCTTTTTTATAATAGAGGGGATTATAGTGCTTATAATTAAGTTAGAGTTAGGCTTATAACTATTACAAAGGGGATCTCGCGTAGGGGGTAATTCATTAGGTTAAAAGTAGCTTAATTTTCTCCTAGAGGTTCTAAAGCAAGGCGTTTCTAAATACTACTTTATGCCTTAATTTAAACGTAACCTCATTCTAGAAAGCAGTGGCGTGCGGTAGTATTAAGGTTGCTTTATAAGTATTCTTTATAATAGTTATCTTATAGAAATATAAAGATACTCTATAAAATATTATATCTTATAAAAGTAAAAATATAAGATATATTAAGGGTAGAGTTAAGTAAAGAAAAGGAATACTTATATAAGGGAAAAGGTATAAAGAGAGTATAGTAGTTAGATTATTACTATAGGAGTTACTTACTTAGAGAGAGAGATAAAAGATAGGAAATATCTATCCTTATATATATATAACTAGCTTACTAAAATATTCTATACTTATATAAGCTACTTAGAAATTAACCCTTAGTTATATAAGCCTTATTCTATAAGATAGTAACCTTAACTTAAAATAATAGGTAAAAGAATAACCTAGATAGTTAGAAAGAGGGGAAAAGAAGTTAATTTTACTTCTTTTAAAATCTTCTAGATATCCCCTAATTATATAAGAATTTTACTTATATAATTAATATATATATTAATCTATTAGTTAAGTAGATTATATATATATATATATCCTTTATATAAATCTCTATAATAGAGGAAATATAAGGTAAAAAAGTATAAGAGTTAGAGGTATTAACTTTTACTTCTAATAATAATAGTAATATTACTAGTATAGGGATCCTATATTTTAAAAGGGACTTATAATATTTAAAAGTAAGTAGTACTACTAAAAGGTTACTTATAATCCCTAGGATAAGTATACTCTTTACTATAAAACCTAGTAGTTACTATTAATACTAGTAATATATCTTTAAAGAGAATCTAGTTAACTAATCTATTATCTATTAACTCTATAAAAAGTATACCCTATAAGATCTTCTTTATAGTATTATTACTTAACTTTAGTAAGCTAAGGCTAATATAGATACTACTTTACTTTACTTTATAGTAAATACCTATAGTTATAATATTATAGGCTTAGAGGTATTATAAGAGATTAATAGAGGTAAAGAGGTTATTAATAAATAAGTAGTAGTAATAGGTAAGTAGTAGTAGTAGGAGGTTAAGTATAAGGTAGGTAATAATAGCTTATATAGAAGTAAGCTATTTCTTAGATTACTTATATATAAGTAGGGGGATTAGTAGTCTATTTTTTATATACTAGGCTTAGTAAAAGAAATACTTAACTTTCTTAATAATCTATACTTTAAAACTAATAGGGATAAGTTTTCTCTTTATTTATTACTTATTAAAGTAGTAGCCTTAGTATTATATTATACTTTTATTTATAGTAAGATAGCTACTAGGGGTCTAAAAATAGGTTAAGGTTAACTAAATCTAATTACTTTAAGAAGAGACTTTTTAATATATAGTCTATAGGCCTAAAAGTTATTTTTTATCTAGGTTATATATATAAAAGTACCTATAGAGCTAGAGAAAGTAGTCCTAGCTTATCTATTAGCTAATAGTATACTAAGGTAGATACTTACTAGAGGCTTAATAGTTAGTAATCTAGTGCTTATAATAAATACTTATATAGAGTAAAATAGTAAAAAAGATATATATCTTAGCTTAGTAAGTATACTAAATATTTATTAGCTACTAATATAGCTAGGTAGCTATTACCCCTTATTAAAGTACTACTTACTAGTATATTTTAGACTTTATATTAGTCTAGTAGGCCTATTAACTAACAAGGGCTAGTAAGTAAAATCTCTATTATATCTAAAGTAGTATATTATTATAGTTAAGAAAAACCTTATAGTCTTATTTATAGGTACCTATTTTTTAAAAGGGTAATATTATTAAATATAGTTAGCCTAGTTATTAGCTAGGTTAAGGTAGTAAATCTTTAGGGTTTTACTATACTTACTTATTTAAGTACTAGACTATAGGTATTAGCAATAGGTATAATACTAGTAGGGTAATCTATAACTATAACTACTACTAAGGTCTATTAAAAGGCTCTAGTAGAAAAACTACTATAGCTACCTTATAAAGGTTAAATATTATTAATTAGCTAATAGGGACTTATACTTTAAGTATAAAAAGCTTTATATCTATCTCTTTACTTACTAATAGTATATTATTATTAAAGTTATTAAATAACTATAGGGCTATTATTATAATAGTAGGTAGGTAGATAGGTAGGTTATTAGTGTAAGAAAGTAGGTAGGTAGGCTAGCTAGCTAACTAGCTAGCTAGGTTAGCTATAGCTATAATAGTGGTAAATGTAGCTATTAATAAGGGTAAAGTACTTATTCTAATTTTCTAGTACTAAAAGAGCGTAAAAAATAGTATTAGTACTTACGGTGGGGGCTTTGACTATTTCTAGTCATGTATTTGTGGGCCTGGATTAAAAGTCTAGGTTTCAGGGCTTAAGGAGATGAAGCCGAGATACGAAGTATGAATCACCTTGTTTTTTTATTTGACTCTCCTTGTCTCGTGCAACCAAATGCAAACAACTAAACCACAAGGAGGTGTCCGTATCTTAGTCCACCACAACTTTGAAAATTACAGCCACAACTGGTTGGGGGGGGGGGGGGGGGCAAGCCGTGCTGATGTGACTCGTCTCCCTCCTGCGTGGTGTGGTGCCCGGTTGCACGCGCGAACCGTGACTTCAGCGGAGTCGGACTGGACCGCGTGGCCTGTACGAACTGTACGAAGACTGCGGAAAGGAAACGAGACGATTGGAAGTGTCCGAGGCCACGATTAGCGCGGGCTCCCTCCCTCCAACGTGAGGAAGCGGCTTTGACGGGCAAACCAGTCATCGATGACGATAAGTAACCGAAAGAGTTCCTATTGCATCGCCGTCAATAATGGGTACCTAAGTACAGATGGTCACTCACGACCAGGCCGGCACTGGCCGAGGCAGTGGCAGCGAGATGAAAGAAAGCGCCTTAGTCAGCAATCGGCAGTTCCGTTCCCAGCCTGAGGTATCTACGCCAAGTAGCTAGGTACCTCAGTATCCAGACACCTGCCCTTGTCGGTAGGAGGTACCTCTAGGTAGGTACCACGGTACGGACAAGAGCTACAGGGAAGGGAGAGGGGGAAAGTGGACGTACCCGCGCCCGCGCCCGCGCCCGCGCTCTTGCCCCTCGTGCCTTCGTCCCCCCTGCATCCCCCCCAAACTGAGCCCGACCGAGTCCGTCATCTCTCCCAACTAAACGACAGACCCAACCCACCCCCATAAATCTTCCGACGTACACTACAAAACCAGTCCGCCGACCCTTTCGTCAACTTCACCTCTTCGCCACCACCCCGTTCACTATATCAACACCAGAACCACCCTCCGGCTCTCCCAGCAGAAATCAACCGCACCCTCCCCCCGTGTTCTTTCTACATCCGCTTCAGATCCCAACAAACGCCCGTCACAGCGAGACCGCTCTTGCAAGCCGTCCGTCGCTGATCCTCCGGTCCCACACCACCAAACCCATTTCCCACTGTCACCCCCGAACAGACGAGTTTATGTCAATTGAAAATCTCAAGTCCTACGGTGCGTCCGCCTCCGCTCGCGTATTCCTTTCGTCCCCGTTCGTCGTCGAAGCCCTGTCTCCTCGATGCTGCGTTATCTGTTCGCTCGGAGACCGGGACACGTCGCCGCCGGCCCTTGACCGCCATATCGCGAAAGCCCAGAATGCTGACCATCATCTGACCCACAGACCCCTTCGCCGAAGCCGACGAAGACACTGGAGAGACCAAACAGTCTCAGAATTATATCCATATACGGATCCAACGTATGCTCCCACTCCCCCCTTCCCCCTTTTCCACGACGCCCCCCGAACCCAGGCAAAATGCCGCACGAGCCGGCTGAAGCCGCGCGCCGTGCGCCGTGCGCGTAGCCCCAACAACGCATCAGTCCAAACTCTAACACTTTGTTTTTGCCTGCAGAACGCAATGGCCGAAAGACTCTGACTACCGTTCAGGGTCTTCCAAAGAAATTTGACCAGAAGAAAATTCTCAAGGTCATCAAGAAGCAGTTCGGTATGACCTGGACCCACTCCTAACCCGCATGACGGGCCGGATCACTGACACCATTCCCAGCTTGCAATGGCACCATCGTAGCTGACAGCGAGATGGGCGAGGTCATCCAGCTCCAGGGTGACCAGCGCAAGGTGGTGCAAGAGTTCCTCGTCAATAAGAAAGAGGGTCTCGGGCTGGATACCAAGGGCATCAAGGTCCACGGTTTCTAAGCCCGCCGCAGGTCGCCGCCGTTCCTACCGACCGCAGCCAATCCCCCCGGCTGCGGTTGACGTCCGGGCTTGAGGATGGAGAGGGCATAAGCAGCCCGCTCCTCCCGCGCCGCTCAGAGCCGGCGCCCGATTCGACGTCGTAGGACGGTATACCTCCCGTCGACGGAAGAGATTATCGGCTGGAGGTTTAGGGCGACTTGCGTCAGCTTCGACGCATGATGAGATGGGCAAATATCGAGCCTCTCGGGGAGCTTGCCGTACATTTTTTTTTTCTTGACGGCCCAGATGATACAGGGATATTAGTCTACGAAATTGACGTCTTAGTCACACTCGTCTGTTCTTGCGTGCCCGTCGTGCCTCTCATGGTACAAGTGCCCACGTGACTACGATGTCCAAGCAATCGTCCGACAGCCGAGTAGGTTATATAAACACGCCATAGCTAGCTCGTTCCCGGGATGCCGGCTGGACGATCTCTCGGGGCCGCAGGCGGCCGAAACCCAAATTCCCGCCAAGAAGACGGTCCACATGAGCGTTCACGCACCAATGCGATGCACTGGGCAGACTGGAACACCGAACGCAATGGCTTTTGGAAGGGGGGGGGCTTATTTTTTATTTTTATATCTCTCTTTTGGTTGGTTTTGTTTTGGTCTTTTTGGGGCAGCTGGCGCCGGGCAGGCAGACGACTGCACTTTGACTCCCTCGGCGCTTCCCGCGCATCTGCTGCCCGTTGGCAAAACCTGCCTTTCCTCGCCCCCCCTCCCCCCCCCTCTCGCCCTCGCCGTCCAACCTTGAGCGCGGCCGGAAGATCAGAAAATAAAATTTGATTGATCAATTAGTTTGAATGAAATCATGCCCGAAAGTGGAAACTCTAAACTGCCTCGGACGGGTCTCCGTGTCCGACTCCCGCCAGGCCGCGAAGACGATGGCTTTGGCTGCCGGCGCGCGGTATCGAAAGGATGGAGGGGGAGGGGGGGGGGGGGGGGGAGGGGAGGAGACATGAGGACTCGATTGGGGTATCTATGTTTCTCGAAAAAGAGCAGGGTTTTCTATACATGAAAAAACAAAGGGATGGTTCGGCCAGGCTCTCTCGTTTCCGCTCTCTCTCTCTCTCTCTCCGTCCGTCTGTGCCTGTCTTAGTCTCTCCCCGGCGGTCCACTTGAGGGACCTCCTTCCCGCTCCGGTCCGTGGCAATGCAAGAAAAAACAAGAATCAAAGCAAATAAGCGTTAAAAAATAAAAATAAAAAAGACTTGGAAAAAAGGGGGACACAATCGCTCATAACTCGCTATGCGAAGGCGGGTACAGGGGCATGACGGCGTCGGCGGCGAGGCGGCGGGCCTGGTCGAGCAGCGGGCGGGCGAGCGACTCGAAGGGCTTCTGGGGGTAGTCGGAGCCGTTGTAGTGGAGGTGGGCGAGGAGGGAGACCATGCTGACGAAGCTGGCGATGGAGAAGATGTTGATGGACGTCGACGTCTCCTTTTGGATGTTGATGCTCCGCTGGGTGATGTGGTAGGCTACCGTGAGGGTCTGTGAGGAGGGTGGGAGAGAGAGGAACAAGTCAACACGGGTGAACTGCCAAAAAAACAAAAAAACAGCAACAACAACAACAACAAGGGCTTGGGGGCTGACTGAACCGTGGCTATGGTGACCCAGCCCGGGAGGAGGAGCCTGGGGTCCTCGAAGCCGCCGGAGAAGGCCAGGATGCGCTCGGTGAGGAAGGCGTTGGTGGAGTTGATGGTGAGGAGGCGGATGATTGTCGCTTGCGGGGTGTAGTTGATGAGCCTGGGCTCGCGTTAGCGCGGCCTCCCTCGTCCGAGGGTGTGCCGGGAACCCTCTTGGGGAGGGACTGACCATCGTGACATCAGGCAGTCTATGAAGAAGAAGGATAGGTACGCCGAGGCTCCGCACTAAAAAATAAAAAAAACACCAACGATGCCGTCAGCAATTTCTTCCTGCTCTTCTTTTACGGGATTACGGATTGCTTCCTGAGACGGGGCGAGTTGGGCGCGGGGAGGGGGGGGCCGCTTACCCACATGAGCCCCAGCGACATCTCGGTCCAGGGGAAGGGTATCTCAGGGTGGCCCGGGGGCCAGTCGGGGGGCGAGGGACAGGCGGCACCGGCGAACCCGGGGACGGCGGCGGCGGCCTCGACGGCCCTCTTGCCGCCGGGGACGGCGACGGGTATGATCTGGACCAGCAGGGTCAGGGCGGGCTGCAGGGCCCAGAAGATGGCGGGGAAGATGGAGAGCAGGCGGCAGGCGAAGAGCCAGGGGCGCCATCGCTTGGGGACATTGAGGACGACGGCGATGCGGGGCTCGAGGAGGGAGGAGGAGAGGGCGAGGTCCGGGGCGTAGAACGGGTACGAGGGGGGCGGGCTGCCGTCGGCGTTCGGGGGCGGCGGCGGCGGCGGCGGGTGGTAGCCGTTCGGGGGGTTCGGATTGCCGTTGTGTGGTCGGTGGTGGTGGTGGTGGTCGGAGGCGGCGTGCGCCATCTAAGCTGCGAGGTAGGGCAGTGGTTGTGCGGCGGATTGCGCGGCCATTGATGGTGGGGAGGTCGTCGGGGGTGCGAGCGAGGGCGGCGGCGGCATCAGGAGAGACGAGAGAAGAGAGGAGGAAGGGGAAGCCCAGGCGTGGGGGGGGGGAAGCTATTTTGAAATGTGCCGGTGTTCGGACGCCAGACCTTGTCGGGGTCCTACGGTGTAAGCCCGACGCCGACCTGGGGGGGGGGGGGGGGGGGGGGGGGGGGGGGGGGGGCAAGGTTGGGTAAAGATTCGAGTCGGAGGTTGGAAAGAAGAAAGCGTCCGAAGAGACTAGTGGTCGATAGATGAGGGTTGGCCAGCTCGAGCGTTTTGGGTGTCGTGTCTCGGTGTGTGCTCCAGACCTTTGGATTGGCGGTACCGGCCTCTTGCCCTCCTTGTTATCCTCTCGGGAGGGGTTTTGGTTTCTTTTTCTTGTCGTTTTTTGTTTTGTTTTGTTTCCTTTGTGATTTTGGCTCGGGGGGGGAGCAGGACTTGGGGGTTTTGTTTTTTCTCGGGCTCCAAGGAACAGCGGTAGAACCCAGACCCAGAGTTGGGGGGAGGGGGAGGGGGAAAGAAGGCGGACAAGAAGGAGGAGATGGATTGAACCCTGAATGGATACCCGGTAGACGGATGGATGACCGGGGGGGCGTGTGTGTGTGTGTGTGTGTGTGTGATGCGTGCCACAATAGATTATCGAATGCGAAATGCGTGCGGTGGACTTGGGAAAACGGACGAAGCGCGCGCTCGAACCCGTCAATCAACCCAATGGTCTCGAGCTAAGGGCAAGAACAAGGTTCGGTTACGCCGAGATAAGAGAGAACGAGAGGACGAGAGTGAGAGAGAGTGAGAGGACGAAGGATACTTTTCTTCGTGACCTTGCGGGTGCACTCACTGACGTGATGTTATCTGATTGCTACGCTGTCCACCGGCGAACAAATAACCTGCTGCCACCGTGCCGTTTCTTGTGGATGCCGGCTCGAGAGTTGAGACCTGGCAGCTGTTGCAGCAGCAGGGTCCTCCTGTCCGACCTGGGTCAGGTAGGCAGACAGTTAGGTATTTGTATGCAGTGCAGGTACCTTTTTGGCAGCCCGTCCCCGTATGTCCGTCGTCAACTCGGCCTTTTTGTTCGACGTGACACAATTGGGATGGATTATGGTGCATACCTACGAACAGGTACTATCCGTACTAGACCTACCTAGTATTCGTAGTATTAGTACGGAGTACACCGTAGAGTACACCGTAGCACCCGGTAGCAAGAGCTCCAGCCACACGGAAATGTGGCTGATAGTCCCACCAGCTGGAGGCTGTCCTGTCCCGCCCCCCGAATAAGTGGGGCCAGAACACCAGTGGCAGAGAAAAAAAGTGTCTCCCGAAAGCTTGGACCACGTGCTTTTTCCAATTGGAATTTTTGACGAGAGCTTCCTTTCGGGCCCCGAGTAGGACCACTCGGCATCAGACCATTTCCCCCGGACCCGTACCGCAGAAGACCTCGTCTCGGACGACCGCGCGAAGCACCCAACGCCAAAGGGCCGTGACACCCGCCACCGCGCACGCGTGAGCGAGAGAGAGAGAGAGAGAGAGAGAGAGGGAGGGAGACAACTCCCCGAGCTCCACGGGACGGACGGACGAACGGACAAACGAACAAACGAACCGCCGAGCGAACGAACCCGCCCGCCATGTACCGAACCGCGAGGCCGCTGCTCGGCTTCGGTGCCGCCGTCGCAATGCGGCCCCAGACCTTCGCCAGAGCCCTCCCCACGGCCAGGAGGATACCTGCCGCGGCGAGGGGCTACGCGGGCAAGGCGAACCCGGCGGACCTGCGCCTCAGCACCCGCATGAACAGGCAGTCCGCGCTGAAGGACAACAGCTACAGCTCCAAGGAGACGGACAAGTCCATGGCCATGATGCACATTCTGCTCCCAGGTTCGTCGCCCCCGAGAGAGAGAGAGAGAGAGAGAGAGAGAGAGAGAGAGAGAGAGAGAGAGCCATGAAAGCCCCTCCACGCCCTCCGACACCACCGAGACGTGATCCCCCCGCCCCGCTGACGCACCCGCCCGCCAGGAACCTTCGTCCCCCTCCCCTTCTCACAGCTCGACAAGTCGCCCGCCGCCCTGTGGGAGTACGCCTTCGCCCGCCTCAAGCAGCGCGCCAAGGACCTCCTCGCCATCGCCGGCGCAAAGGTCTCGTCGATGCCGAGCTGGACCGCCCGCCCGCGCGCCCAGCTCGCCCGCGCCAAGATCGTCCCCGAGGCCAAGGCCCTGCACCAGCGCCTCGGCGAGGCCATGGCCGCCGGCGACAAGGACGCCCTCCGCGACATCTGCACCCCGCGCCTCTTCGAGACCCTCTCGGCCGCCGTCTCGCGCCGCCGCCCCGCCGAGCGCCTGACCTGGGAGCTGCTGGGCTACACCGCCCGCCCCCGAATCGTCAGCCACAAGCTCGCCGTCATGCCCCCCGTCGGCCGCGGGCCCGTCCTCCAGCAGGTCGTCGTCGCCATCGCCAGCACCCAGAAGCTCGGCAGGCTCGACAGGGCCACCGGCCGCCCGCTCGCCAGCGACGGCCTGCGCGTCCAGACCCAGACCGAGTACTTTGTCATGAGCAGGCAGTTCGACTCCAAGACCTGGCAGCCCAGGAAGTGGGTCGTCTGGGGCAACACCAAGCCCACGACGCTCGAGACCTGGCGCCTCGAGGAGAAGAGCATCCAGCACATGGAGAAGCAGGACTTTGCCAAGAGGCGGGGGGGTCTGTAGTAGGGTTGCGGATGAGTCGTGGGGTCGCGGCGGCAGGAGGCAAACAGCAATCGTGTACGAGGATTTTGAGCAAAGAAAAAAAAAGTTGTAAAAAAAAAGAAAACATGTAATACGTGTATTATACGTGTTTGATTAACTGGTTATAGAACGGGCTTGGTTGCAAAGGAGCAAATAAGAACCGAATCAACCACAAATACAAAAGAGTCAAAATCTCCCCCTTATTTCCGAAGCGAATCCAAACCCTCCCTTCTATGTAGTGTGCGTGGTATGTCATGTGCGATGAGGTATATCCCCTCAGCTCACATTTGGCGCTGCCGAACGTCCGGGGCACGCACACCCTTCCGATCAGCGATTTTTCCGGTGCTCCTGAGAGCAAAAACGCCCGCCGTTTCTCTCTGCGCCCTAGAAGAACTTTCCGGCCGGCTTGACGACCTCGACGTCCGAGGCGGCCTCGTACTCGTCCCTCTCGACGAAGCGAGGCGCGCCGTCGGCGAGGGCGCCGGGGCCCGCGGCGGGGCGGTCGAGGGCGTCGAAGCGTCGGCCGGCGCGCCTGGCGGCGACGTACTGGAAGGCGAGGCGGCAGCCGAGGGCGGCGAAGCCCCACAGGAAGCTGCCGACGGGGGCGGCGACGAAGGCGCCAAAGGCGCTCCAGTCGTCGGCGTACAGGCCCTCTGAGAGGATGAGCAGGTTGCCGGCCCTGGCGGCGTCGCCGTCGTAGAAGACGAGGCCGAAGAGGAAGACGGTCAGGATGCCGCCGAGGCCGCCGGCGACGACCTCGAAGCCGCGCCACCAGTAGAAGCGGTCCGAGAGGCCGAGGACGAGGACGGGGATGACGGAGGCCGAGACGAGGTCGGAGATGAGGTAGATCTGCAGCACGGACGGCGCCTTGAGGGCGATGACGACGGTCGGGGCGATGACGAGGACGACGCCGGCGCGGATCCACCAGATGTTGAGCCGGTTGCGGAACAGGTCGTTGGAGGCGGACGACACCATGGCCGACTGCAGGCTGTCGAAGGCGGCGGTCGAGAGGGTGCAGACCATGACGAGGACGACGCCGACGACCCAGGCCGGCATCCGCTGCAGCAGCAGGAAGAAGGCGACGGAGCCGCTCTCGGCGACCTCGTCGAGCGGCAGGGCGCCCGACCAGGCGGCCACGAGGCCCGTGACGCCGACCAGCGTGAGGACGCAGAGGATGACGGCGACGGCGACGGAGACGCCGACGCGCAGGTCCCGGTCCGTCTTGGAGGCGAAGGTGCGCAGCCAGAAGCCCGAGAGGAAGAAGTCGTTGGTGAGGATGCACACGGGCAGGATGTAGAGGAGCTGCCAGCCGAGCAGCGTGGGCTTCAGCAGCCCGGAGCTCTCGACGAGGGAGGGGTCGATGTCCGTCTTGACGCCCATCGTGATGCCGACGATGACGATGAGGCAGACCACCATGGCCCCCTGGAGGTTGTCCGTCAGGAAGGAGATGCGGAAACCGCCGAGGGCTGGGGGGGGTGCGGGTGTCTCTCGAGTCAGTTGAAAAGTTGTTCCCCGTGGACGCCGCGTCAAAAAGAAGAGAAGAAGGAGAGAGAGAGAGAGAGAAAACGGGATGCGAGGGGGGGGGGGGGACGCACAGGTGTAGATGGTGGTGACGACGCATTGCACAATCATGACGGGCAGGCCGTCGAGGCTCGTCAGGGCGTTGACTACCTGGCCGACGGCGGACAGCTCGGCGACCATGTAGAGGAACAGGGTGACGAGCGTCATGAAGCTGAGGTACAGCATGGCGGCGGTGCCGTAGCGCTGCCTCGTCCACGCCGTCAGGACGAAGCCCTCGGGCGTCTTGCGGCGGATGACGGGGCCCAGGAAGGCGAAGACGAGGAGCGGCAGCGACGACGAGAGGGCGTACACCATGACGCCCTGGACCCCCGTGATGGTGGCGAGCTCGGGGTAGGCGAAGAGGATCCCGGAGCCGAGTGCTGGGGAGGGTCAGTATTCACGTTGGGGGAGGCAACAAGAAAAGAGAGAAAAAGAAAAAAGGGGGGGGGGTTGGAGCGGCAGCACGTTTCCCACGCAAGCATTATCTTGATCGAGTAATCACGGTACAATCTCAGCTTCATCTCCGCGTGAGCGCGCGCGCGAATCCCCCCTCCCCCCTTCGCTCGGCTTCGCGAGAGACAAAAAGGCGGGGGTGGGTCGCGCGCGGCCTGCTTCGAATCCGCGCCCGTAGTGAGCCGCATCCTCGGTGGTCCCCCTTCCCTCCCCTTCCCCACGTCTCAGGTTTCCGCGGGGCCGGCCATAGGCGGCTCCGGCCAAAGCGGCCCTCAGCCGGCGTGAACCGGCCTGGTCCGGGAAACGGTACGGGGGACGGGGGGGTTGAGGAGGGGGCGAGGAGTTGTTGTTGTTGTTGATCTTTTCTTGGGTTACGAACCTGCCTTGTCAGTTTCGACCTGGTGCGGCCCACCCTCGATCTCCGTCTCACGATGCTCTCGAGGGAGGGGCGGTGCCGAGAGTCCCCGACATCGTCAAAGCGTCCTGCCGTCGCGGGCACATCTGCCGTCGATGTGTGTCACGTTTCGGGATGCGTTTTCCCTTTTCTGTCCGTATGCTTTCGTGCCGTTCTGCCGCTCTTTTGCTTTTTTTTTCCCCTGAAAGAAATAAATTGGGGAAGGGGAGAGGCTGAGAAGGCGCCGGCTTGGGGCCGCGTCTCCTTCACTCACCAGAGGCGATGAAGTTGAGGGCCAGGGGAAAGGCTGCGGGGAGAGGTGCAAGTTAGTTGCCGTCGTAGCTTTCAATGCGGGAAGTGGGTATAATGAACGAGAAGGGGCGTGAAGGCGAGGCTGCAGCGAGGCGGAGCTCTATACGCGCAGACGCCCGTCAGATGAGGGGATTCCTGACCCGTCTGAGTCCTGTTACCGGAGAGGAACTCTCCCTTGGACTGGTTGCGGAACTTCCACGCAATAACAGTGCCGGTTATGCTGCGGAAACCCGAACCGTCAGCGTCACGTCCGACAGAAAGAGATTTGTCAAAACGGGGGGGGGGGGGTCTGCTCGTGGTAGAGTCGGAGGGGCATTGCCGTTTCATACAGGAAGAGGGCATAAGTGACGTAGATGACGGCGTTGGACGCCGCGGCGGAAGGTTGGCCCATTGTTGCGACGGGGTGTCGGGTTCCCTGCCGGCCTAGACTTTTGCTCGGGTGCAAAAAGCGAACGAGCGGCTTGGGGAAGAAAAGACGCAAACGACTTGCGACGAGCGCTTCTTCTCTGTGGTGTTGAGAGATGGGCGGGGAGGGGAGAGAAAGTTGGCGATTTGTCTCGAGCAGTGGCGTGAGAAGAGAAAAACAAACGGGTGTGAGGTTTGCTCATGCAATTAAAACTTGTCAAAGCGAAAGAGAGGGAAAAAAAATCCTCATGCGGGCGATCACAAGCAGCGCTGATTAGAGTCGGACAGGCGTGATTCGACATGGGGGTGTGTCCTGGGTACATCGTACGGATACCTCCTCCTCGAATGGGATTAGCTAATGGTTCGACTCAAGGAGTGGATATGTCGCGGGCGAATTGAAGCGATCAACTGGTCGGACCTGGACCATTCAGAACGAGTTGCTGGGAGGGGGCTGGTTCGGGGGCCACAATTCGACATGGAGGGAGGGCCAAGTTTGATATGTACATTTACTTCCTCAGTCTGTGCCGTTTGGTGGGGAGGATGCCGGATACAGAAGATGCCTTGCCCAGAAAAGGGATCCGATATCACATTCTGCGAGACTCGTACCATTCCACGAGACTTTTGGTGTTTTGTTCTGCCAGCACCTGCAACAAGCAGATTTGATTCTTGCTTTGCATTAGGTAAGCCGCCCGTCGCGAGGTGACTAATGTGGGTCTCGTCCCGAGCCGGATGCCGGAGGGGAGGTCCGAGTGCCGCCCGTGCATCTTCCGGCGTTCGGGAGAGAAAAAAAGCTTTGACCGCCGGCATTCTCGGCTCCGGGGGTCCCTCGCCGCATGCCGTCCTCACGGTCTGGTCGGGATGTCTCTCTCGCCTTGCCTTGCCCGCTGAGTGAGCGGGGCCTGCCGGATGAACGCCTCTCGCATCGGGTGCGGCGCCATGGCGTCTTGCTTTTTGGTCGCGGGGCGGCTAAAGGTGGGATTGGATTTCTTCCGCGTCAACCTCCATTCCATTCCGGCCGCCGTTGCCGCGGATACCGTGAACCAAGACGCCCCATGCCTTCCAGCCCGGCAACTTTGGCAGGTTCGGTCGCCGCTCTTTTCGTCAGCCGTGTTTCGGCTGAGATCCGACACACCTGGGTTCGGGCCTGCCGTGTCTCCGCATGTCGACCTCCCCCCCCCTCTAGCGGGTGGCAGGCGGCGGCCGCGGATAATAGTCCTTGGTTGCAGCTCATGCCAGTCTGTCTCACTCTCGCCATCGGCCGCTCAACGGTCGGGATCTGCGGCTCCCATGACTCGGGGCTTTGTGGACTGCTGTAACCATTCAGCCGCGGAAGCCAGCGATCGACATGCCCGTCGTGCCTGGCCCTGCCGGTGATGTGTCGCATACATGTACCTACTCCGCATTGACATGTGTCTGAGATCAAAGACCTTGCATTCCCCCATCGCGGCGAGATCAAGCAGCGACGTACGTAGCACCTGGTTTGCAAAAAAGAACTCGTATAGCATTATACATGGAACCTATTCCCCCAGAGAGCCTCGATCTCGGACCCTGAAGAGCAACAAAACGAGCATTTAACCAATACAAGTTCCCGCATGCCATTTTTAAGCATCCAAATTGATTATCGGGTGATTATGCTCCCAATACGTATATAGCCTGCCTACTTTCGTATTTGACGTGTGTGGGGACTGAGTCTACCTTGTTGTTAGTTTGTTGTCAATCGCTTGCTCTAGCTTCTTGTGATACGCGGGCTTCTGTATCACCCGGGCACAGTACACCACCGAGAAGAACCGCCCGAAGAAACACAGAACGAATTCGCGGTGAGATTCAAGACAACCCAAGAAACCATCACTCCGGGTAGCTGCTAGCAGCTTGAGCGCACTGAGCACTGAGCGCGAGGCAAACGGGAAAGCAATATGTCAAAGCCCAAAGAAGCCATTATTGGCGTACAATCCAACCAAATAGTGGTTACATCCGACGCGTAACCTGAATCGCCTTTTTTTTATGGGCAGCCAGCCCTCTTCCAAACTCCAAAATACAACCTTCGTCCAGCCGGTTCCAAAATCAAATGGGTATAAGGGAGCACCGCTCCCACGTGCTCTAATAAGCAAAGCCGCCGTGTGCGCCGACGTTGTGGTCCCAATTACCGCCCGCCTATTATTCCGTCCGACTCCAACAACTTGCGAGACAATCGTCTCGCTTCAGGGTATCTGCGCCGCTGCGCGAGCTCCAGGTGACCCGCGTCCTGTAGGTCCTTTTTTTCTTTCCTCTGTTTTTCGACGTCTGATTTCGTCGTCTCCAATGGGGGGGGTTGGCCTCGTCCGGGGGAGGCCGTCGAACATGTGCTCCTCCCCGGCGCACCGTCTTCGCGGACGTGTTTCTTCGACGTCTCACTCGTCTCGGTCCGGGTCGAACTTGGAGCGGTCAATCATGTGTTCCCAGGGCACCTGGGTTTTGGCGCTCTTCTTCATGCAGCTCTTGCACACGGACGCGTCGTAGTCGACCTGCGTCACGACGACCTTGCAGCGTTTCTGCGTCTGGCTGTACCGGTGGCACCACTCGGAGGCGCCCGTAAAGTGGTGCCCGCAAGCATAGTTGCGACGGTACCACTCGCACATGGCGGCTTAATGACAAGTGATTGAAGTTGCCGTTTGTGATGGAGCTAGGGGGGGAGGGGAGGGGGGTCTGGTGTTAGCCAGGACGGGTTTCTGGATATGAAAAAAGATTTGCCTGGGCCTGACCTACCTACCGTTGGGAAGTCGATTTAGGCTGGAGAAAGGGAACTTGGCATGGTAGCTCGGTCAGGGCAAGTTGCAAGGGCCGACAGATACCGGTGAATAAAAGGAGCCTGTCAGACGACGTCCCGGAGCAGTGGTTCCAGTGGGTATATGTAATATCTTAAGGCCGGCGGCTGCAGCAGCGGCATCGAAGGCCAAAGGGGAAAGTGCCCGAGGGTTTCTATAACATGTCAGGAAAACCATCCCTCAATTCTACCCTACCTGGAACAACCTTCGCCGGCAGGTAACCCTAGACCGGCGAGTGCGTCGCCGAGGAATGATTGCTTTTTCCCACGAGGAGGGAGGGGGAGGGTGAAGGAGGGAGGGAGAGAGAGAGAGAGAGAGAGAGAGAGAGAGAGAGAAACAAAAGAAAAATAAAACGAGCACGGGTCACTGGAGGCCCGCGTGTCGATGATTGAATAGTTTAGCATTTCCCTTGTCTCAAGTCAAGAGAAAGAAAAAAAAGATGATATCGAACCATCCATTTCGTTAAGCCCCATCCAGGCCGCACAAGCAATCATGTCGGCTTGTTCCAGGGCTCTAGATCCTGTGTCTCGAACGTGTCGTCCGTCCCTCTTTTATTCCTTCGGCCGCGGGGGTCCAAGATCGTTGCCGCTGGCTGACACGAGCTGGAATGAAGGACCCGCGTTAGCGCAGTGCTTGCCACCCCTTCCCCCTCAATACGGCAAGGTAGCCCAAGCAGAAGAGCCACGAGCCCTCTTGCTCTGCTGAATGGCATGGTTGTCCCGGGGGAGGGGGGCAAGCATGCCACTCGCCATGAGCTCGCGTGGAACGGAAGTGGCCCTGGAGACCACCAGCCTTTGTCAGCCTGTTCGTCCCGAGACTGATGCGCCTCGGAACGCAGCAATCCCAGCAAATTAACAGTCGTCATCCCGGCAGCTCCTCGGAAGACTTGGGACCTTGTGATGAATCGGAGCAGCGTGCTACTTGGCGGGTCATCAAACCAAGGGCTTCGGTAGGAGTGCTTCGTGGGTAGCCCACAGAGCTAGCCCCCTGCTGTGCATAATGCCCGAGAGATCTGCGCGGTATCGAAAAAAGTTCAGACAGCGCCATGGAAGAAGGGTGGCCGGCCACTGGTAGCAAGTGGGAAAGGGGCTCCCCTCACCGTCCAGACTCCCAATCGGCCAGAGCTGCACAGAGTGGCGCTGGTGTCAGGCCTCTGGAAATGTGAGATGTGACAGGGTTCCGCACATTTTGGGGGTGAAGATCGACCGGGTAATCAACCCCACAAGCCCTCGGGGTTCCAGTCTTGAACTGAACTAGAATGCCAATGCCATGTCGGGGGGAGAGAGAGCCCACCGAGACGGGTTGGAAAAGGAACAATTCCGCGGCAACGATGGTATACCGGTGAGAGGGACATGCACTGATATACTCCCCCCCCCCTTGCGTTCGTCACTCTGCTCTTCTAGGTACTCCTTTCTTCCCAGCATGAGGCGAAACCTACCAAGGTACGAAATACGTATCCAAAGCGACCCAACTCAAGGTTGCACAGGCACGCAATGATATCACAGTTGGAAAAACAACCTGTATTATGTAGGTAGCATGCCCCAAGCCTACCAGGCTTGTGCCCCCCCCCCCCACCTTCGCCATGACGCCCATGCTGAAATGCCATGACGGATACTGAGCATATGAAGTTAGGCGCTCATGGAAGCCCAACCTTGCGAATCAGAGTGAGACAGGACGAGGGAGACAGGCATGCAGAGCCAGGACTGGGGTAACGGGAGGGATAAGGAAACCCTGCTATAAATGATTTGTTGATCCATCCTTGCCGCCGACATGGGGGCGGGCGTCGAGTTCTCCCTTGGGATCGAGACAGCTCCAACCTTGATCTACCAGGGTGCCTTTGAATTTTATTTTTTCCTTCTTTCTTGGCCGTCCACCCCAATTTCAACGACGCAGCATCAGCATCTCTCTCTCTCGCGCGCGCGTATCCGGGTACTTGCATAAGGGAACAAGCCAAGTTTCGGGAGCAGAGAGAGCAAAAGGCCAAGGGAGCTTTCGACCCTTTTGCCCCCCCCCCTTGGTTTGGCCTTGGAACTCGCCCAAGGCTTTCTGATGACGAAACCAACAACGACAAACCCCTAATTGTGAGCCTCTTGCCATTGTTCCTACCCCACAGCCCGTCGACAAAAAAAACAAAACCATACCCACTCGAACCGCCGGTTCAACCCCCCTCCCCCCCCCCCCCCCCCTACCAAATCGTTAACATGTCACCCGCAGCTCCAAAGACCTCGAGCCCGGCAGGGGAAGGGAGGGGGGCGGACATACCCGCTCACCTTACGCAGCCAATGCAGCTCCTCCACCCCAGGACCAGCACGCCCAAGGCCTCGACGGCGCTCCGGGACTTCCTCAGGCAGGCAAAGTGCACCTGCTGCACGGTGCGCGTGGTGGACCTGACCGGGGACCGCGCCGTCGTGGAGTGGGGGCCGCTGCCCTACTTCACGGCGCGGGGCCGGCGGGCCGAGTTCGTCTACTACACGGCCGAGCGCGTCGCCGACGTCAGGCCCGAGGTGCTCCGGACTTGGACCGGCCGCAACGAGCCCGCCGAGTGGGTCCGCGACCGGCTCCGCGACAGCTGGCTCGTCGAGCAGCTCGTCTACTGGGTCGAGTTCCTCGACGAGTGGAAGTCGTACCGCGAGTGGTACGTCTACAGGCCCGAGCTCTTCGACGGCAAGCTCCCCGACGTGCTGAGCCCCGGCTGCGAGGACTGCGTCAAGCCGCACTGGCCGGGCGGCCTGAGGCGGCGGGCTTCGTCCTGTGCTTAGGGTATCCGAGGGAGGGGTGCGCAGAGCGTCGGACGGTGGAAAGGGGGAAGGGTGGTTGGCGGTCCTGACGAGCAAGGAGGGCCGCACACAATGTGCGATGAAAAGGGCTCGGGACCGAGGGGTTTTTTTTTTCTTCCTTCGTTTGCGTTTCTTCGTTTCTATGGAAAGGGGGGGGGGGGGGCTCGGCTAGCGCGCGAGCTTCGATTTACAAGTCTCTTAATTATCGGTTTCCATCACTTCTCACAGACGTAGACTCGGAGAAGATGGTGGGGGCGGAACAGGGGTCGGTCTGATAGCAAAAGACGGAGAGCATCGAGTTCGGGTAAGCAGATCGGGATGCTTCTACAGTAGGTAGCCGTAGCTTAGTATACCTAGGTTAGATCTAATCAAGCAGCTCAATCTGGCGATGGCCTCCGGGGCCGGCACACGAGCAAGTACTTTCTCGTTTGCACGGCTGGTCATGCGAAGAGTGAGCGACTTCACATGTAATTCCGAGCGGCAAAGCGCCAATCCCTGCGGCATGGACGGCTTCACGTATCCGTATGTATATCCCTGCCGGCTTATCATGATGGTCTTTCTCTCAGAAAAGCATCCCCGCGACTCAACAATGGCATGGCTTTCGACGCCCCGCGCAAAAAAGTACAAGCCATACATACACCTCCCCCCTTCTCGGCAAGGTTTCTGCGTGGCACACAAGGAACGTGAACGCGAGGATAAGCCAAGACAGGGCAGATACCGCGCGGAACCAGGATGCTTCGTTCCCCGATGGCGCCACGCTATCTCGCGCTGGGCTGCGGGAGGGCCCCCCTGTCGCGTTCCGAGATGCAATACTACGTATGTATCCTCGACCCCCGGCACGCCACTTGACGGGCTTGCGGGTCGCGATAGCCCTGCTGGGACCGTGGCTCTCCGATTGCGGGAAGGAAAAGCATCGCCATCTTTGTTCCGCGCGTACGGAGGAGCACGCCCATAATCTAGAACCCTTCCCCCCTTGGTTCCCGCGAATACGGGTGTTCTTCATCCGCACATCCATGCTGTCTGTGGCCCTGGCGGGGCGATTGCGAAGGGACCCAAAGTTGGGCGCAAAAGGAAGACGGTTCCGAGATCGCAGCATTGCGCCTGATCATCTTTTGAGCCCGGGCCAAACACCGCGGCACTAGAATACGCGTGTCGAAAGGCCCCGAACCACGGGCGCGGTAGCGCAACGTCGTCGGTCGACTCTCATTAGGGAGACGAAGATACGACGAGGGTCGGCCTCGAGGCGACGATGTACTTCGTAGCGAAGCTTGCCGTCTCCCCGTCGAAAGCCACTCCCACCTCCTTTCATTCCTTTTGGGCACGACACAACCAGGGAGAGTCGGTGTAAAGCATGCCGTTTCGCGGGTCCTTCCGCCGCGCCAAATCTCTCCCAAAAACGCCAGAGTCTCGAACCTCATGCGATGCACATTGCTCCCTGGACGCCCTGCTACAGATACTGGCGCGTCCAATCTTGAGCCTCAGGTCGTCCCTTGCCTTGGCGACGTCACGGCTCTGGCCCACTGTCTCAGCGTCGCATGCCGGCGCCATCGATCGAGGAAAGAGAATCGATCTGTTCTTGGAGGTTCCCGGCCACACATCCGGACGGATACAATACACTTATGAGCTTCAGCTTCTGGCCAACCTTGTCAACCTGAGCCGGGGGTACCCGATCTCGCCTTCCCGACCGGAAAGGACTCTCCAATACCTTGGCTGAAGAAGAGGATACGAAAAAAAAAAGCAATTCTCGCGTTCAATGATTAGACGTCCTCTGCCATCCCAGCCAATGAGACCAGCACCCCCTGTCGAGCAACAAGGGTAATGAACACCCTCCAGTAAGACTCGTCATTTTCTCAACCTCCGTGCGCTGTGGGCGCCCCTCTTTGGATCCCGCGCGGTTGCATGTCGTGATCCTGAATGCAGATACCTACCTCGTTGTCTACGGATACATATCTACTCATTCATCCCTCCTCCCCCCCCTGGGCTTTCCTGGTCACATGGCTCCGCCTAGTTGGGTCGATCGGGATTCCTATGCGGTGCTTTTCGCAGGGCTAATTACATTCTGGAACAAGCCGTCCGGCGCATTATACCATGTCAGATTTGGTTTGATGGTCATCTCACATGTCGTCGTCTCAACTGGTGAGATGGTTGGGGGTCCATCTCCACCGCGGAACAAATATCGCTCACTTGGCACCTTGTCACCTTGTGCTTGGGTAGCATTCGAGGCCAGCCTGCGGCATGTTTAATCCGCTCTCGGCCTGCAAGACAGGCACCCGTCCGGACCGTCCCAGCAGTCGTCATGTTTCAATATACGAGCAGGACAACCCGCCGCTCTTCAGCCGAATGCTGAAGTCGGAACACGGTAGAGAAAAAGAGGTTCAACGATGGTTGTGGCTCAATGTTGCTGTGCGACGCATTGCAGATCAGACATGCATGATTTGACAGTACGCACGCAATAGTGTCACATCACGTAACATTGCATACACGTCATTCCTTCGTGCATATGCAAAGCAGCCAGCGAATGCTCACGTAAAAAACGGGAAAAGGATTGGGTGAACCGATAATCAGGGAAAGCCTGGAGCCCGCGCGTCACAGAACCAAGGTGCCATCATCGCTTTCTCATCTAGCACTTCATGCGCAAGCCCGGAAAAAGAGGTCCGCTGGCTTCCTTCTCCCGATCCACCTCCCTGCTTTGAAGAGATCGGAGTGACTGGGGCATGAACGCATCAAAACCGGCCCCTCTCATGGTCACACGGCATCCGTACGACGTACGTAGTACAGATACGAATACACAATGATACTCAACAATCGGGACTGGAGTGCGGGACGGCGAATAAGCAAAGGAACATGACTGCGGAGTATCTTGTGCTCCCATTGCTAATGCAATCAATCGCCATTGAGAACGTTTCCAGAAAAGCAATGCTTACGTGGTAAGCGTTGAGCCAAGTAATCCCATCCCACATTGCCAATTCAATCACACCGTGGCAATACTTTCCCCATGTCCCGGAACTGTCCGTATCACAGAGGACCTAGGTTGGAGAAAGGGGCGGTGGCACATGCCTAGTCGGGGGGCACCGTGTTATTCTCGGTAACGCGCAAACAAGAAAAGAGGTCATCGTGGGATTGCCTGGTTCAAAGGCAAGATATGTGCTGCTCGAGTTGATCACGAGGTGGATGGGCTTGCCGGCGATGGCTGGCGATGGCCAACATTGCAACTGTAACACCGGTTCTCGAGGGTGCGTAAGTGATGCCGTAACCCGGCAAAGAAAGATATCAAAGTCAACGTCCTAATTCCAGGGAGCGGGTTTCCAAGCATGTTGTTGGCCATGGCCTCTAGTGTTGCGAAAACCCGCAAAAGGGCAGGCAGAATTTTCATATCGGGAGACAATGAAGAGAAACCCGCAGACGATCCGAGTTTTCGTTTTTTCATCCCCTCCCTTTCTCTAGAACCCCCGTGCCCCCATAAAACACTTGTCAAGACCAGGTAACTTACGCGTCTTCCCGCCCCGGGAGACCCTCACCGCATCGCTCTGCCCGGATCGTGCCGTCGTCCGTGTTTCCTAGCTCTTCTTTTCTTTTCTTTTCCTCTCACGCACAGACCGTTCGTCTCCTGGGCCCGTCCATCCGGCTGTCCCCTTTACCTCACGACCCGAGATCCACGCCACGGCTACCAATACCGATAGCTGGAACTAGATTGATCACGAGGCGAGAGGCTGAAGTACGCCAGAAGAAATAGCCCCCCCTGGACATTGCAGGGAGGGTTCCCTGACACACAAGGGGGTCCGTCCCACTTTGCCTCAAACATGACCTCCTCTGAAAGCCCTCGCACGATCCGACTTGAGGCGTTTACGCATTTTTCGCTTCATCTCCTGCCATCATGGGGGGTTGAGATATCGGGTGATGTACCGGTATTTGCCGACGCTGGGCAGGAGGTTCTGGACGTCAAGAAAGGAAAAGAAGAAAAGAAAAAGTCGAAAAAACAATTCCCAACGGCTTTTCAGGCACGACACGATATCTCTGGGGATGACCCCTATCTGCCAACTGAAGTACTGCATGCCAATCATGCAGAAATATGTGGGTATCTGCGCAAGCTAATCAATGACGAATCTGTCTATTCTCGCCCAATAGACGGACACTCATCGATGGGGTTCAGTTCCTATGCATTGGAATATTCCATCCTGGAGATCTGGAGATGACTACTAGTGCCATCTTAGATCATTGTCTCTTACCGAGTCCGCCACGCCGGAAAATATCTCTCATCATCCCACAAGCATCGGAATTATGGTAAGAGACATACTTTAACCAGCTATGCGTAATCTCTAGGAAGCCCCTTTGGATAGACGGGACAATGGTATCTTGAATGTGGAAAGGCTGTGCCGGGATGATATCGGCTGGACAGAAATTAGTAGCATTGCCTGGAATACACAATTGTTGGCATCTTTGTTCCGCGAGTTCCCCTTGGCACCTACGAAACATGGACCAGACAGCTTCGCTATCGGTCTAGATACCCGGTGTGAGATTTCAAGAAGCAAAACCAAATCGACCAAGAATCAGGAGAACATCCTGAAACGGGAATTCAGGTGTTATCGAATAGACCCGTTTCTCTCGGAACTGCTAGACAGAAATGTGCTTCCCGAGTTGCTCCGCTCAAGGGGTGTTGCGGATCCAGAGCCAAGGTCTCTCAAGCAACGCCACGCACGTATCAAAACGAACTGCCCCGTCCTTTTCCCAAAGAAACCATGCATCGGTTGCCAAAAGGCCATGCTTTCGCAGGTTTTCGAGGTTTTCCAGATGAAGAAAATGGGTCTAAAGGAAGCGAAAGGGGGGGGGGGGGGGGGGTGGCCTGGGTGACAAAGCCGAGACTCGCAAATTGAAACCAAGAGTCACAAGCCGTCGTCGTCTTGGAATCCACAATTGGGATTTTCCTAGTGCAAGATGTTTATGAAACCGGCGCGTCTTCTCCTGCTACGCAACTGCAACTGCCATCAACACACCGGCTTCTGTTCCCCCGTTTCGGCGTGTATCCTAACGCTCGATGAGGTTTGAGCAAAGCTTCATGATGCAGGTGAGCTTGTCCTCGTATCTGCCGTCGCCCTCGAGAATCTGGCTCGCCGGCTTGAACCTGTCCCAGACCTGGATGAACTGCCCGTTGTCCATCTTGCCGATCCTGTTGAACGCCGTCTTGAGGACCTCGTGCTGGGCGATCTTGTCGACGTCCCCCGGCTGCACGAGCTCGGGGCCCGCGACGTAGTCCTTGCCCTTCTCCATCCTGTCCGTGACGATGCCCAGCGCGCTCGCCTTGAAGCAGTACGTGATCATCGCGGCCAGCCCGGCGGCGAGGGCCGTGGCGATGCTGGAGCCCGTCGACTCCTTGCTCGACGACATCTTGTCGGCGAGCCGCGCCGGCAGGCTCGCCCCGCTGGTCGTGTTGACGTTGACCCCGGGGAAGATGAAGTCGTTGTCCTTCCCGGCGTGGCCGTAGGCGCTCCCGTCGTCGTGGGCGGCGCCGATCAAGAAGAACCGCGATCGTCTGAAGGCCGAAGGGTAGTGCTTGGTTGCCGAGATCTGGTCCGGCGACGAGCAGAACATGAGGACGTTCCGGCTGCATGCCTTTTCCAGCACCGAGTCCAAGAGCTGTCTCTCTTTGCTTCCCTCCGGGGGCACCGGTATAGTCCACGACATGGATATGATGGTTGCCTTCTTTTCCAGAGCGGCTTCTATGGCCTGTGTGGCAAGGCCGATTAGTCCGTGACGAGGTATGCGGCTAGGAGCCCGGATGGCCTCTGTTGACTTACCAAGGCTGCAGATACCGCATCAATCGTAGACTGCCCCTTGTCTGGGCTGGTGTGTGTCTTGAGCCGGATCGAGTACACGTTGGCCATGGGGCACACTTTCAAAATCATTCTCGCCATCTCGGTACCATGGCCCCTTGCCGAGATGTAATATTGCCCGACGCCTCCGTCTTGATAGTCGAATGTCTTGCCCTCAATGACGCGGCCCGAAAAGGCAGGGTCGCAGCCGTCAACGCCATCGTCGATGAGCGCCACGACAACGTCTTTGCCCAGGTTTTGGAGGGCCTTCATGTTTTGGCTTTCGGCAGCCGGGAGCCGAGCATCTGTTTTGGAGCCGGCCTTCAACCATTCACGCGACAGTTCGACCGTCTTCTTCCAAAACAGGTCCATGCACCCGGCGAATTGCTCTACGCATTTCAGCCACTCATGCTCGGTAACCGGGTTAGACCTCCCGGCCGTCTTGGGCAGACCGCTGGAGGAGACAGACATCTCGGTTCCCTTCTTGCCCTCCCTCGGGACGACAACGATCTTACGCCCTTTGGGCGGCTCATACTTGGTCAAAGGCGTCTTCTTCTCCGACGATGTCTCTGAAAACTGTGAGCCGTTCGAGTCCAGGATTCTGGGCAGAGTGTCGACATTCTGGAACACGTCGGCGTTCCTGTTCAGGCGAACGCCGAATTCGCTGATGTTCTTCTGAACCCAGTCCCTTTCGTCGTATAGCTGGAACACCCAGTCAGTGTTCAATCGTTCAAAAGAACGTCCACCCGGACGGCGATGGCAATATCTGAGCGTCAGCACTTACGTCCGACTGTGCAGGAACATTGAGGTTGACGACTTGGAGATTCGGCAGCTGCGGTAACCCCTCAAGCTCGCTCCACGCCCGCAGGACTGCATTGTTGCCACTCCACTTGAGCGTTACCTCGCGGAGGCCGTTGTTGGTGTTAGAAAAGGCACTGCTCTCGCGAGACGCGTCAAGCCCGGCAGGTTCGGCTTTGCTGCTGATTTGGCAAATCACTCGAGGGTCCAAATCCGTCTTTTGCCAGTCGAGATGTTCGACCATGATCTTCTCCAGCGAGATCTGGATGGCCTGATCGCTGTGCGGGATCTTGCCGCTGTCGTCGACTTCCACCTTGAGAATCCGCCGTACGCCTTTGTTGTACAGCCAGTCGAAGAAGAACTCCATGTCCTGGCGGCCCAGGGCCCGGGGCTTCGGGGCCCTTCTGCCGGTGCGTTCCACGGCCACGATGGGGAATCTGACGTACATCAGGACTTCGTCGAATCGAATGCCGCTGTTGCCATCTCTTCCAAAGCGCTCCAGGAAGACGTGGTCTTGGATCTCCGACGGAAGCCCTTCGTAGTCGAAGCAAATCTGCATGTCTGTTGCCGCATTATCAACAAGACGATCCAAGGCACAGGTGGCATGCTTACCCTACCTTGTTGGATATTCTTTCCATAGAGAAACGACGTGGTCATCTTGATGCCTCTGGTACGCATGTAGTGCAGCTTCAGCATCCTGAGGATCTGAGCAGAATTCTTTGCCAAAACCTTTGGGTCGGGCTTCTTGGACGCTTTCTTGGACGAGCTCGTCTTCTTTTCCTTCTTCTTTGCGTCCGCAGCGTCGAACCTCTGCGTCCCGACTCTCTTCAACGGCGTGTTTGGCGCAGGTTCGGTCCCAATCAAGCCGACTTGAAGCTTGGGCCTGTCGCCCACCGCCTCGTCCAGACGTTCTTTTGGGTCTCTGAACTGTATCATGGCGCGAGAGCTGTCCCGCTCCGACACCCTCTCCTGCTGCTGCTTCTTGTCTTCTTTTGCCTTCCGCTCTTGGTGTTCTCGTTCCTCCTTTTCCCTGAGCTCCTGTCGCCGTCTTTCGGTCTCGTCCAGCTTCGGGTCGGCATACTGCTTGGGCTTTTCGCGATCCAGCCCGATTCTTTTGGGCCCGCGATCACGGTCTCCGCCAAGCTGGCTTTTCGCTTCTTTCGGAGGAAGCGAACCTGCTTTGGGCGGTTCCTTGTCTCTGGGTGCCAAACCGGAGCCTGTCGGATTCGCATCTGTCCTCTCCTTTTCTGCTTCGCGCATCTTCGCGGCTCTCTCCTTGCTTAGGAGGTCGAGGTAGGCCCTCGCTGTCCTCTCATGCTCGCCGTAGACGGAATATTCCACCGGGTCCTGTCTTCCTTCCTCTTTTCTTGCGTATTTGCGGTCCAAGAAAGTATCGATGGGCCTGGACGTTCCAGACTGGTTCAGCTCTTGAACAATCTCGCCATCCTTTTCGAGAAGAAGCTTGATGACCTCCACTCGCTCATCGGTACACTGTCCGTACTGGACTGCGTAGTGAAATGGCGTTCTGTGCGAGCCATCCGGGCGCTCCAGGACAGTCGGGCTTGCGTTCCTGACCAGGTTTTGAAGGACCCTGGTATTGAGGTCCTTTTCGAATGCCAATGTCATGCATGTTTTCAGCGACTCCCCCTTTCCACATGTTCGATTCAGCGCATCCTGGATACATTCTGGGTCCTCGCAGCTATCGAGCATGTAGTCGACCAACTTCCAAGTGTATCTTTTGAGGTAAATCGCGCGGTACAGGGGGGTTTGGCCTTCCTGGTCAGGAACTCTCAACAAGTCTGGGTAGCTTTTGACGAGCCTTTCGAACAGCGGCCGGATATCCGATGCATTCAGCGACTTCTCGTTGGACTTCTCGTACACCAGTTGGATGATTTTGTGGAAAAACGTCACACCGTCCAGACCGACGTGCTTCACCACGGCGCGATGATCATACAGAAACCGGTCAACGGTTTCGTCCGTTGCTTGGCCATTGAATTTCGTCTTCATGTCGGAGATGGCTTGCTTGGTTCGTTTCGTGATGTCGTCATCCTCCTCGTCCGAGTACTCCTCCTCCTCATCGGACTCCCTCTCAGGGTCTCTGTACTCGGTGTCGGACATGATGGGGGCCTTGTGCAGGAAAGTGGAAAGGGGCCTTGGAAGAGAATTGTGGTAAAATTGGGGCTTGGCTAGCCAGAGATTACGATTCAGTCAACCCTTGCAGATTTTACTACAGATGGGAATCCGGATCGAGTCGTTTCTGTGACTCGAGTGTTCAAGCTGTGTGAAGCTTTGATGGCGAGAATCTACGGGCGACGCGACGACTGCGTTCTATGAATACAATGTGCCCCTATCCCGGTTGAGTATCGTTTCTTGAAACCCTGGCATCACCTGGAAATATGTACCTTGCCCAGGAACAAAGTACACGAATGTTTCCCGCATGACCAGCCGCGTGAACCTGTCGGCTGCCTTGATAGGACCAGCGCGTACGCAGCCTGATCTTGAAGGCTGCATGCAAATACCCGAAGCTGACATGCATGAAATGCACCATCGAGGCCGGCGCTTGCGGCTGAAGTTCCTAATCAGCTGTAGTCATTGACACTAAAAGGTCACGTTGTCCACCGGTAAGCAAGGCTAATGGGGTCGTATGCAGCCCGGGTGCCCGTTGAAACCGCGTAGCGTAATCTTCTTGGAGTTGTCCTGGTCCAGGCTACTTATCTTTCTTGTTCAAAGGAGACACCCTGTTCAAGATAATAAACGTGAGATCTGGGCCGTTCTTTCTGCGGCTGCAACAGCATATTCACTTCTCTGTTGCAGACAGTAAGAGGCATTGCAAAGTTCAAACCAGCTCGAACCCTTTTGACATCGTTACCAGTCACGGACACTACCAATTTGGAAAGGGAAAAAAAAAAAGTTCCAGCATCCAATATGTCCGTCTCTGACACTGAAAACGCGAACCTGGATGGTCTTGAGCAAGAAGATGACGTCCAAGTCTTCGACGTCGGCATGTTCGAGGGCGGCAGCGAAGGCAGCGGATTCCACACCAAAAACAACCCCAGCGACCCTTATCAACGCTCAGAGGTGATCCAACGGACCGGCCACGGCGTCGACATCAGGTGCACGCTCATCGATGCCGTCCACGGGGCCATGTCTGCGGACAGCGACTTCTGGGCGACGCTCCTGGTCTTTCAGTTCCGTTTCGACCCGCAAAAGAGGGCGCGTCGTGTTTCGGGGGCGACGATCGAGCTGCGTTTCGACGTCTCGGACGCGAAGAACGGTCTCCCGGAAGTAGAAGCGGTGTCCTTTGACGGGAACTACAGCCTTTTGCCCAGCAAGCAGTCCGAGACCACGACGAGAGGCGGCGAGGGCAGCGTCGGCGCCAGTTTCGGGGCGGAGATCAACGCTTCGGCCAAATGGGAAAAGACGACTGCTCGAGAAACGACAGACGCGACAACAGTCAGCGGCGGCAAACTCGTGGTCAACAACATGCCGCCCAACCGAATCGCAAAATGGACCCTGCTGGAGAACAAGACGCTCAAGACGGGGGTTCCCGCTTCCATCCGAGTTGCTGTGAGGATCAAAAGGAGAGACGAGGCTGTTTTCACCTGCGTCCCGAGGTTGGAGTGCAAAGCCGACTTGTGGACATCAATGGGGTCTTTCTTTGGCGGGGTCCCCGAGGACGATCCGGTGTACTTGAAGCCGGACATGAAGCCTACGAACAAGCTCTTGAACTACGACACGGAGGAGCTGGGGAGCGTCGACTTGCAGAAGCTTAGTGATGTTACTTTCACGACCATGATACTGGACGCTCTGAAATAGGGTGGGGAGAGCCATAGTCTGCTGCCATCTCACACCATCTCAAGATTGGCATAGCATGTGATGATCAAGTGTTAGTCGTCGAGCCTTGCCGCGCCTGTTTATCAATCACCTTTGTGAGCCCTTCGTCCCGAAAGCCTGATGCATGCAGATGTCTAGGGCGCCACCAGCACCTAGCTCCATGCACCGATGTGTTGGAGAAGGCTGAGACAATCACGCGTGCAATGGTGAGATTTGCCAGGGGTCCAGATTCTCGCCGCTTACCCGAGGTGGTTGGGGATGCCTAGATTGCACCCATTCGATGGTCACCTGCTGGAACTAATCATGCACATACCCTCGCGGCCGTCGCCGATGGTGGTCAGCAAACGAGACCCCTCGTCATGTACCCAACTCTTGCCAGAGGTTTCGTCCATGTATCGCGGCTAGCTCTCCGAGAGGTCTGCGACTGGGATTATGTGATGAAATGTAGCCCGACGTGCGAAAGGGCTGCCCGGTTGCTGTCTCCCGGGCTTCACACACACCATAGCCACGAATGTCTCTGAGCAACAACGCTCTTTTTTTGCCCGTGTTCCTAATCTTCAGATTCGGGTTGAGAATCAGGACACCGCAGTCGCGAGCCCCAGCAGACTTGGAATACTTCTCTGGGCGCCGAGGTAGCCTGCAAAGCCATGGACGCCCCCATTGAGTCCAAGTCGGAGCCTCGCGCCGCCGCCGACGACAACCACGACGATGGTGCGAACGAGGCCGCCGGCGTGGGAGATGACGCCGAATCCGTAGTTTCATCGGAATTGTCGGACAGAGACACCTCGGCAGCTTTCTCGCTGGCTTCGCGCCCCGTAACCCCTTCTTTCGAAAACGAGCCTAGAGAGCTCGGCTTGAGCACACCTGGGTGGTTCTCTGAGTTTAGCGATTATGAGTATTACGTCCTGCTCGATGCTCCACAGTCTCGGCCGGCGCTGACACGTTGTCTACCAGTGTGATCACCGTCCACGGGCTTCGTGATAATCACAGCACTGTGTGGAAGTCGGAGAGCGGGAGCCTGTGGCTTCGCGACCGGTTGTTTGCCGGCCGCTCCGTGCGACAGCTTGATTTCATATACGCAATCGACGGCTCCGCGAGGGTCTTTCAGCCGGATGGGATCGAAGCTGAATCTCGAAATCTACTGCGCCTGTACGCCGAGCACAGGAGTTGCCTCCCGGATGTGAGTGCATTAGTAGTCACCTCGCAAACATCTGGACACCGCGTGCTGACACCAGTCACATAGACCGAGGTCAATCGGCCGATAATTTGGGTCTGCCATGACATCGGAGGCATCATTGCCAAGAGGGTTCGACTCTCCGCTCGGTGGACCGGAAGGATGTAACTGACAGCTGAAAAGGCTCTGGTCGAAGCTTCTCAAGCCGTCCTTCCCTCGGACTTTGAAAATGTCGAAACCTGGGAACGCATGAAGGAGGCCCAAGGTCAGATTGCGAAACTCTCCACGACCATGGTAAGACAGACACGCCCCCCGTTGTGTCGTTATGTCGGATCTGATGTCGGATCTGCTTCTTGGCCACTAACGATCCCTTGTTTTGCAGATATTCCTTGGCTGTCCTCACAAAGCCGAGTCCGTCGATGTCCTCGAAGATGAGCTGCACACCTTGATGACCCTGCCCGGCCCGAGCATCGAAAGCGGACTCATAAGGAAGATCAAGAATATCGCCTGCCAAGTGGAGGACACCAACGCCCGGTTCCTGGAGAGCAGGCTTCTGTCGCGGCTTGCGCACGCCAGCATCTTCAGCCTCGATCCCGTTGAAGATCCGCAGGCCACCAAGGACGAGAAGCCAACGGGCAACGCGGCGCTCGAGACCGACGAACCCGAACCGAACCAGAACGGGGTGCGGGATGAAAACACTGCCGCCGCCTCGGAAGAGAAACCTACTTTCGCCGCGGGGGCATTCCGCAGCCCGGCGGCGACGACGACTCGGCAGCTCCCAGCGCCGGCACCGGCACCAAAGACGCCGAATCCCCGAGTGTGCTGGCAGAAACCGAGGAAGATACCGGCGCACAGGACGAGGTTTCTCGGCCGGCTTTCGCCGAGCTTCCCGCCATACGCGGGACGCCGTTTAGCCGATACACATCGTGCATGTACAGCACGTTTGAAGTCCACAGTCGATGGCGCCAGAACCTCATAGAGCATGCCGCACTCGTCAGAGGCGACGAGGGCACGAACGAAAGCGACAGCTGGATACACGACACCCGAGGACTGTTCGACACGCCCTCCTACAGTATGTTGGGTCTTGTGGAATTGCACCACCCCCTTTTCGCGGACTAACAAACCTCGCAGGCCTGAAGGCAAGCCACGACCTCAACGACGGCCAGTTCGCCCTGTTGTCGCTAACGCCGCCTACGAGGCTGCCAAGAGTTCACATGGATCCGGACGCCAAGGGTCCCCCGTTCCTGGAATGGATCTGCGCCCACGAGAATTTCAAAATGTTCGACGGCAAGAGGGGCCCCTTCACCTTGTGCATCCGGGGCGCCGAGAGAGACGACGCGTCGCGGATGGCCGTGGTCTCCCAGCACCTGTTCACCTGGTACGACACGAGGACCCCGAAGCTGGCCGAGGGGGACAAGAACGGGGCCGCCGCGTTCTACTTCCAGTTCGACAGGTCCGACGGCAGGCTCGGGAGCATCAAGCCCATGCTCGCCCGGTTCATCTCGGAAATGACCTGGCGCGCGTGGGCGAGGCCGGGAGATGCCCCGACTACTCGGCGGGTGTTTAAGAGCCTCGAGTACTACCGCAGCTGGTCGCTGCCTCTCCTCTTCAACCTCTTCACGGAGCTGAGGCGATGTCAAGGAGTCGAGCACTCCGTCATCATGCTGGGCTGCTTCGACAACTGCGCGCAGGAGGAGCGCGATTGGTTCCTCGCCAAGGTGCTGGAGCATCAAAGCCGCACCGATTCCAGCTACCGGCTCATCATCACCACAAGTGGCCAGGACAGTGTGTTCAGGGGATCGCCCTCCGGAGTGCGAGTCATCTCCCTGGAGGATTTCCCGGCGCCACTGGCGGGGTACGCAATCGACGAAAAGGGCCTCGGTGCCAGCGGGCTCGGGCCGTACCTCCAAGACGTGCTCCGGAAACGCCCGGTCTTGCGCCGTCTCGAGAAAAGCCTCGAGGAAACGATGGGACGGTACCACGGAGAACCGCGCCTCGGCTACATAGTCCTGGACTGGCTCCGTCATTTTGGGCGAGGGCTTTCGGTCGCAGACATCGCGGCGGCCGTCGACAAGCTGCGTCCCGCCACGCCGCAGGCCGTCTTGTCGGTCCTGGTCGGCACGCTGCCGCCGGACAAGCAGAAGTCGGCGCTCGCGATCTACCGATGGGTGAAGTACGCCATTGAGCCGATGACGATCGAGGCGCTCGGCCACGCTCTGGCCGTGTCGACGGACTCGGGCGCGTCGTTCCTGGACATGGACTACGACGAGCTGCTTCGAGACGTGACAAGGATGTTTTCCGGCGCCATCGTCCTCGAGGGGCGCCTTCTCAAGTTCTCGCACGATTCCTTTTACGACACGACGGCGATACCCGACGACGGCGGCGACGAGGACCCGGCGTCGGTCCACGGTCTCTTGGCCGGGGCCTGCCTTGAGTACCTCATGCACCCGGAGGCGCAGCAGCGGTACGCAAAGCTCTCGGTCGACAAGTACAGCGGGGGCGCCCTCAAAACGCCGCTCGTGCTGCCCGGGGACGACCTGCTGGGATACGCGGTCCGGTTCTGGGCCGAACATTACCGTCTCGGCGAGCCGCCTTACCGGCCCACCGAGCTCGCGCTCGGCTTCTTTCGCAGCCCGGGGGAGAGGAACAGGTGGGCCGAGGCGTACTATCTCGTGTCGAACCCCTTCACGCGCATCCACCGGGGCTACGCCTCCCTCTGCCCCTCGTGGCCTCGTTGGGGCTCGAAGACGTAATGTCGCGGCAGGTCGAGCAAGAGCAAGACTCGAGGTGGTTTCAGCACGACGCTTGGCTGGCCATCACGGAGGCCGCGCGAAACGGCCACGGAAACGTGGTGCGCCAGCTCCTGGGGAAAGTCCGGCTCCGGGAGTCGGGGCTGCAAGATGCGATCGTATGGGCCACGTCCTCCTGCAGCGAAGGCGGTGGTGCCTTGGCGGAGCTCCTGGAGCGGATCGGCTCGCTCGGCGAGTTTTCCTGGCCCGACGGCATCCTCTCTCGCGCCGCCGCCTCCGGGCTTGACTCTCTGGTCTCCGTCCTCGTCAAAGCAGGCTGCGATCTCGACGCGGCCAACGCGGACACGGGCGAGAGAGCGATCCACACGGCCATTGCCTGGGGACAGGAGACGGTGGTCAGGCTCTTGCTGGACTCCGGGGCCGATGTGAACGTTCGAGACAGCCTCGGGAGGACCCCCTTGCTGTTGTCCGCCGAGCTCGGCCGGCCCGAGATTGTGCAGATGCTTCTCGACGCGGGGGCCAGCGTCGACGACAAGGACGAGAGTGGCGTGTCCGTCGTCAACGCGGCCATCGCCAGCGGCGGGTTCGAAACCCTCGAGCGGCTCCTCGCGGCCGGGGCGGACCCCAACGCCCCCGGAGAGGGCGACGAGGATTCGTTCGAACTCCAGGCCCCGCTGGTCTGCGCCGCGGCACGCGGCAGGCTGCAGTGCATCCGGGTGCTCCTCGAGCACGGAGCAGACCCCCGCGCCGACTCCAGCAAGGGAACGCCGTTATACGTCCTCTGCGGCCTCTCGGGCGTCGCGGAGGGCTGCCGCCTCCTCATCGACAAGGGCGCGGAGCCCAACCAGGTCTACGCCGACAAGGAAATGCTCCTCAACCGGGCCATGAGGAGGGGGGACAAGGAGACGGTCGCGCTCCTCGTCGAAAAAGGCGCCCAGCTGGATTCGAGGGACGCGTACGAAGACACGGCCCTCAAGACGCCCCTGGCCTTTGCCGTCTGGCTGGACAGGCCCTGGCTGGTGGAGCTCCTCCTCGAAAAGGGGGCGTCCGTCAACTACGTCCCCGAGGGGGCGGATTCCCCCCTGCTCACCACGGCCTTCTCCAACGCCGAGATCAAGATCGCCGAGCTACTCCTGGAGCGCGGCGCAGTCATTGACCGGCAGAGGTCCGACGGGTGGACCGCCTTGCACGCCGCCTACGACTTGCCCAAGTACGTGGCCCTCCTCCTCAAGTACGGCGCGGACGTCAACAAGATGAGCGACAACGGCACCGTGTTGATGATGTCGGCGAGGTGGAACTTCCCCAACGTCGTCAGGCTCCTCCTCGCCCACAGCCCGCTGCCGGAGCTCGACCGCAAGTTCGACTACGACCCGGAGGACTTCTGGCACGGCCACACCGCGCTGATGATGGCGGTCGACAGCGGCAACTGCGAGTGTGCGAGCCTGCTCCTCGAGGCCGGGGCAGAGGTGGACGGCAGGCTCAAAGACGCCGGGTACATCCTGCGATCCGCGAACCCGGACGACTCCGAGGCGGCTCACAAAATGATGCGGGGCTTCCTGGACCGCGGCGCAAAGGCCGACGGCGTCGACGAGGACACGAACACGGCGCTCCACGGCATCACCTACAGGACCCCGGTCAAGACGCTGCAGACGCTGCTCGACCTGGGCGCCCCGCTAGACTCTTCCAACAAAGCCGGGTACACGCCGCTGGCGATGGCCGTGACCAGCGGCAACGTCGCCGCGGCGACGTACTTGGTCTCCAGGGGGGCCCGGGCGGACGCTCGCGGCGCCGGCTTCGGCAGCCTCCTGCACCTGGTCTGCCGGTCCCAGCAGCATTACCAGAAACGCGAGACCGCTTTCGAGCTGCTGAAGCTCCTCGTCGATGCCGGGGCCGACGCCAACGCCGCCGGCCCGGAGCCGTCTCGCGAATCGCTGCTTCACGCCGTCATACGCGCGCCCTTTGACGAGCGGGAGCGGGCGCGCACCTTCCGATACCTCGTGCGGAGCGCCGCTCCGCCGGTCGACGTCAACGCCCCCGGCGGGCCGAGGGGGTTCCCGCTGATTGCGGCGGCCTACGGCGGGCACTCGGGGATATTCGAATACCTCGTCCGCCACGGCGCCGACGTCGACGCCGCCGACGCGCTGGGCCGCCGCGCCGTCCACTACCTGGCCGCCCTTGGGCGGCTGAGGTTCACCACGAGAGAGACCCGGGTCCTCGCCAGGGCCGGCGCCGACATGCAGGCGGCAGACCGCTTCGGGAGGACCGCCCTGCACCTCGCCGCCGGCACCGACGACCTGGCCCTGTTCGAGCTGGTCCTGAGGAAGCTCCCCGGCGGGTACGACGTGGACGTGCGGGACAACGACGGCTGGACGCCCCTCATGTGGGCGTGCAGGGTCTCGACGGACAACGGCCGGATCGTCGAAAAGCTCGTCAAGGGCTGCGGGGCGGACATCTGGGCCCGGAGCGCCGACGGCGAATGGTCGGCGTTGAAGCTCGCGTGCTTCGGCGTGCAGGACGAGGGCGTCAAGGACTTGCTGCGGCCGCCCGCGGACAAGAGGGAGCGCGAGGGCGAAGACGGCTCCAGGCAGGTATGGGACTCGGGGTTCCACGAGATACCGCCGGGGACGAACTATTCCACCGGCTGGCATTGCGATAGCTGCTACGCAGTAAGTCGCTCCTGATATCGACCGCGCCAGTCATGGGGGCTGCCTTGGTAACTGACAGTGTTTGCGATTCTAGGGCTCAGTCGGGCCGCGGTACAGGTGTACCGTGTGCGAGGACTACGACCTGTGCTTCAAATGCTTCGCGACTCGCAAAGATATACACGACGAAGACCACGAGGTGAGAGAGTACGGCGCGGGTGAATTTATTGGCCAAGAAGATGGCGGGTCGCTCAAAGAGGGCGACAAGGCGGACAACGAGTCGAGCCATAGCAACGGGAACAAGGCAGGGGGGGGCGGTTCTAGTGTCGGGGCCGGTACACATACTGATGACGATGACGACGACGACGACGACGACGACGATGATGAAGATGACTTCGATTCAGATGACGAGTAGTGCAGAAGTGGCAAAGTTTGTGGCCAACGAAAGGTGCTGGGTCTTTGGAGAATGCCGGAGGTACGCTGGCCGGGTGTTGAATCGTAGTGTCTCGAGCTTGGCTGGTTAGTTGTCGAATAGAATTGTTCTGGACTCCCACGAGCGCGGTCTGGACGAGAGTTCCCCAGGTACGTGGATATCGCGTTGGAAGTGGCAAGCCGAAGTGAAGGCCGCCGCCGGCATGAAACCCCAACAACAACAACAACACCAGCGATACGAGGCCACAGGGCCGGGCTTTTCGCCTACCATGTTTTACCACCGGAAGCACTTTGCCTAAGCTGACAAGGCCATTGTGATTCGAGCTCGCGGGCGGCGGGCGGCGGGCGGCGGCAACGAATCTGGTAGCCCCCCCCCCCATGCTTTCGTTCTCCCCGCCCTTCTTTTGCCCCTTGTTCCTTTCCGTCGCCAGGGACTGGGCAAGAAAGCACGAAAACGACGAGAAGGCGGATCCGAGTCGAAAAGGAGGGCGCGGGAGATGGGTAATGTCCCAGCTACCCGGGGCACGATCCCTCTTCCCGGAACACGCGTGCCCATCGAGGGCACAGCTCGACGCAAGCGACCCAGCAAGGCGCGCGCTCCAAGGGCCCCCTCAACCAGGGCCCTTTTCCCGAGTTCGTTGTGGCTCCTTTCGCCGCGGGGGACGCTTTCGGAATGAGGAATTCGACGCGCATGCGGTCTGGTCGAGGACGCACATCCACATTGCATCAGTGGTAAGACATGGCTGTGCCCCCAGGCCTACGTGGCGGCAGCGTGGGCAGCCATCCCCCGCCGTCCCGGGCGTAGGGCCCGGGCCTGGTGGTCCCTCGCCCGATGCGGAAAACTCCCTGCAAGAGTTCTTTGGTTATAAGAGAAAAGAATGGCTGCCCCGGAGAGAGAAAGAAGGGGGGGGGGGGCGGGAGGCCTAGTCCTGCGGTGATTCCTGAGCTCCATCGCCCATTTCGAATCGACCCCAACCCCCCCAGAAATAAAAAAAATATATCTGAGCATCATGAAGACCCGATTTGCAGCTGTATCGGCTGCGTCCGCCATGCTGACGGCCGCAGGCGCCGCGGCGGCCGACGATTCGTGGCGGGCCCCCGGGTCGGCCTTCGGATCGCCGCTGCCGCCCTTCATCGACAGCCAGACCGCCGAGGTGTTCCGGAAGGCCGTCGCCGCTCCGAACGCGACGCGCTCCGTCAAGTTCCGGCCGTTCGAGGACAGCGGCGCAAGCAACACCCAGCTGGAACAGGACGAGTGGACCTGGCGTGAGCAGCCCCCTCCCCCCCCCCCTTCGAAGCCAGATTCCTACGCGGTGATTTGAGAATCAAGACACTGGATATCTCGCCGTTCCTCCCAGCCTATCCAAAGCTAACCTCATCCCCCCACCCCCCTTTTCGCAGGCGTCAACGTCACGGAGCTCACCCTGCCCCGCCTGCCCTCCAACCTCTCGGCCGCGGGCATCAACCAGCCCAGCACCTACGTGACGACGTACGACCTCGCCTGGCCCGCGGGCGGCAACGTGTCGACGGCGCTGCGGGGGTCGTCGTCGCCCTTCTGCGTCACCGCGTTCGACTACCCCTTCCCGGCCAACGTCACCGGGCTGTACCGGGCGGACGACGACGACGACGGGGCCGACTGCGGGAGCGTCCTCGGCGACGACTGCCTCGACGCGCTCTACTACAACGGCAACAACCTCGACGGCGACCTGTGCGTCGTGCCGCGGTGGGGCGACATCCCCGAGTGCAACGCGACGCTCGGCGCCGCGGTGAAGGGGGCCGGGCAGAACAGCAGCAGCAGCGGCGGCGGCGGCGGCGGCGGCAACCCCTTCTACACCTACAGCCTCCAGACGGCCGACGCCAACCCGGCGTCGGCCAACAACGCGCTGAACGACGCGGCGCCGGTCCTCAGCGGCGAGGGCATCTGGACGTTCCAGGGCGGGGTGCTCGCCGGCGCGGACGCCGTGCGGGGGTACGAGGACGCCTCGGGCCGGCTCCGGGTCTTCATGTTCAACACCTGGCTCAACATCACCGGCGGCCGCGTGAGCAAGCCCAACGTCCTCTGCATGCGCGTCAACGCGGCGGCCGGGTCCGCGCCCCCCGCCGCGACCCCGCCCGTCGGGGGGACGTCGTCTCCGTCGTCGTCGACGGCGGCGGCGACGCCAGACGGAACGGCGACGGCCGCGCCCACCGGGTCGTCGGGGTCGGCCGCCTCTCCCCCTCCTCCTCGGCGCCGCGCGGCCGCCGTCGCGGCGGCGCTTTTTGTAACCGTAGTTGTGCTGCTGTTCTCTTAGGGAGGGGAAAGGAAAGAAGAAGAAGAAAACTACAGCTATCCGGAAAATGAATAAAAACTCTTGAACGTGTGTTGTTTACGTGCGTGACCCTGACGTCCGGTGCTCGGAGAGATCGTCTCCCCCATCGCGCATTCGTTGCGACTGGTTCAAGTGACGGGGGTCGTAATCTACAGCAAAGTCGAATCAAACGCTCGCCCACTTTTGTCTGCAGTCCAGGATAGCACGTATTCGGACCAGGTAGGAAACCCCCCCCCCCCCCCCTTTGAGACGGCCACTGAACAAAAACGTACAGACAGCAGGCATCATGCAGAGCCTCAGTCCGTCACATCAGCCTGTCCTTGGTTCGCCGAAAGCAGGAATGCAACACTCCAAACCCCCCCCGACTGGGTTTAACCGAAGGGGGAGGGGGGGGGTGCTTTTGTTGGGAGGGCCTGTCTGCATTCAGACATGCCGATGCGCACCGTGGAAAACCGAAATGGGGAATCCGAAAAGGTGAAGAAAGAAACGAGAAGAAAAAAAACCCCCCGGTTCCCCTTGCGTTCGGGTATAGTCCGATCGATGCCTTGGGTCAAGCACACAGCCAATTAGTCCGCCCGCCGTGTTTTGCTCCCGGCCGGGAAATTGGAAACCGATATCCAGGGTGCCGTTTTCTCACGCCCCCCTCCACAGAACCAGAAGTCGACACGTCAAAAAAAAAATACTCGGGTGGATCGAGTCCTCTAGGGTGCGAGAGTGTCACTGTGTGTCTCGATATCTCTGGTGGTGTGCATACGAATATTCGTCGGGACGAGCGAGGCCTCCCCCCCCCCCCCCCCATGTCAATCAAAAGGAGGCGGGCAAGCAAAAAAAAAAAAAAAAAAAAGCCCATGGTTTTCCCTCGTCGGGCCTATTTCGTAACTCGCATTAGCCTAATCAGCGCCGCCGAGGCGATACCGAGTATGTATCCGTACTCTCCCTCTGGGCCCATGCAAACTTGTTCGACATGTGCCCCCCCGATCATGTTCGACCAAGGTTGAAGTCTCAGGCGCCGCGCCACATTGCCTCACAGGCTGACGGGGAATCGTTGCCACATCGCCCGCCCGGCCGCCCAGGCCAGGCCGGGTCCTGTGTGGCGATTTCAGCCGCCGTGTCGGGAGTGAGGCAGGCGTGGCCCCGGCCCCCCTTCCCCGGGATCTCCGGGGGAAAGAGGGGGACACTCGGGCCCGTCGGTTACGGGAGGGTTCGGTAACCGAGTCCCCCCCACCCCCCCCCCCCCCTCCCGGGGACTGGAACGCCGACCGACAGAAACGGGCGCTTTCCGTCCCATCATCACCTTGACGTTTTGACGCAGGCGTCGCGCCGCGTTCTTGGCGCCGGCCGGCCGCTTGATCACCCTGCCGGGGGACATTCACCAAGCAGCCCAAGACGACGACGACGACGACGACGACGAGGGCAAGTGCAGCAAGACGACGCAGGTCAAACCCGCCAAGCTCGCGCGGCGTCGCCCTCAAACCCTCTCTCTGTCGGCACACACACACACACACACACACAAACCGTCCGAACAGGCTTGTCTTCTTCCTTTACGAAGGGGAGGAGGGGGTTTCCGGTTCTCGTGAAACCCTCACTTGAGAGATTATTCTTCCGTCCCAACTTCTTCCAGAATACTCCCCCCCCCCCCCCCTCGAGACCGTGTCGTTTGGAAGGTTGGGATGGGCGGTGGAGATGTGTATTGGCAGCCTTTGCATCTTCCATATCCCGGCAGCACGCACCGAGTCAAGTAACCGCACACACAGTCTCGGCACAACACGCGCGCGCGGGAGGGAGAAGACGGGGAAGGGAGGGGGCATATGTTGCGGGCTGTGCAGGAAAAGAGGAGAGAGAGATTAAGAGACGGGGGGGGGAGAGGGGGAAACCCGGTCGTAAAGACAAAAAGATTTAAGCGTCAATATCGCAAACCTGCGATCCGACACGCTTTTGCATGGTCGCTGCTACCTGTGTTAATTAGCCCCATGACCCAAACTGTGGGTGCATCTTGGCCCCCCCCCCCGCCCCTTTTCTTTTACCAGGCCCCCATGCCGTGTCACCGGGGGGTTGGGTACCTCGCTAGAGAGGAAGAACAGAAGAAGAAGAAGAAGAAGAAGAAGACAGAAAGAAGGAAGAAAGAAAGGGTCGTCCCGAAATTCGACGATTCCGCCCGCGGTGACAATGCAACGAACAATACTCATGTGCTCATGTCTAAAATATATATATATATAAAGACTTATATAAAAAAAAATAAGCATCGTGTCTCTTGTCGTTGTCGTTCTCGAGTATCCCGTACACAAGGCAGACCATGTACGGATAAAGCAGCATATTATATCTACTGAGGTATGACCGATCCCCCCCCTCCTCCTACAGGGGCACGTCCCATTTCCCTCACACCGTCACATCCACACTGCAGCCACACACACACACACACACAACACACAGAGACACACCCGTCCAAACTCCGGGAGTCGATCACCCAAAAAAAAAAGGAGCCTGAAACGCGTCTCAACTCTCTGTTTTTTTTTATTCTTTATTCTCCTCCCCCCCCATCTAAACTAAGATTGCTATGCATCTTTTTAGACCTAAGCACCCCCCCGCCCCACTAGGAGACGAGGCTTCCGCGTTTCGCAGCATCCCCCTTCCAAGCACTCGCCGCCAAGCCGGCCTTCTCTCATTGCTCCTTCGTCAATACTACTACGGACACAGACGCATGTCTGTTATGTACCCGTACACTACGTAGTAATACACGGTCTGCAATCTGTCCGTCCGGCTTACCTATTCGCCCCCTCCCCCCCCCTCCACAGCGTCTCCGGCGGTCGGGCCGCATGAATGAGACACTCACCTCGCACGCAGATCAGACGCCGCAGGCCCGCTGCCACAGCCGCCACCACCCTCCCTCCCCTTCCTCTCCCACCCATACACACCAAGTGAAGCATGCTTTTTCTTTCCCGAATATTCGTCATTGGAAGGGGGGCATGCAAAGGGCGCGGACCAATTCCGTTCATCTAACGTTGAGAGTTTTGTCACCCGCCAGTTTAAACCCTCCCCGCCAAAGGCTAAACATCACCAACATGTCAAATGCGAATTCCCAGTGAAACCCCAAAGGCCAGGCAAGGTGAAAAGAAGCAATGAAAAGAAAAAAATCTCTGTGCAACTCTCTACTGGAACTGTGTCTTCCAATTCTTTCCAAGTCATGCTGCGTATCCTCTGCCAACGGAAAAAAACAACTCCCTCTAAATGTACAGAAAGGCGGATCGTAAAGGTTTTGTCGTGGTGGTGGTGGTGGTGGTGAGGGTTCGAGAGGGGGTGACATTAGAACAATAATATAGAGGGGGAGGAGTTTTGCCAAATGTTGTCGTTGGATGCGCCTGTGGTATCGAATCACGGGGGCCGGCGCGCTGGTTTCTTCATCGTCGGGACCAAAACAAGGCCGCGCACAACGAAGAAATCCCATCCGCGCCGACCAAAAACCCCATACCATCATCTAACAACCTCCTACCAGCTTCGTGAACAACCAAAAGAAAAAAAGAAAAAAACACCATGTGGACAACTCTGGATGCCGGACCCCGGGTACAACCTAAAAGCTTCAATCCGGTCGTCGTGGTAAAGTAAGGCCCGAGTTCCCAAGTCCCGTATCCTGTGTGTGTGTGTGTGTGGCCCGCGCGGCGAATCCTAATCCTCGATTGTGTCGTCGGAAGAAGAAAAACTAGGGCGGAGGAAGCTTAAGAGAGATCCTGGATGCACGTCTGCTCCTGAGCCACGCAGTCGGCAATGGTTCCCGATGTCAGACGTCCACGGTTGACGGCATCCTGGCAGGAGTTCCGTTGGTTGTCGCACGCGCGTTGGACGGCGGAGGCCTTGGACTCGAACTTGTTACCGTTGACGGAGAAGGGTCGGCTGCTATCGCCAGAGTTCGTGACCGCCGGGGCCTGGATTCCGCCGATAGCATTCGCCGTCGCGCCTCCCTTTCCGGATCCCGAGTTTCCGTTGCCAGCGCCCGATTTACTGGCGGCGCCCCCTCCCTGGGTGGATGTGTTAGCATTTCCAGTCTGGGCTCCAGATCCAGTGCCTACGTTTCCGGGGGATTGGTTAGATAGGTCAGGGTTTCCTCCAGGCTTCGCCACGTTCTGCTGCTTACCCTGTCCGTTGCCACCTCCTGCAGAGAACGATCAGTCTATCTAGGTGCATTGGGTTAGGTTCGCGCAACTACTTACCACCGTTCCTGCCGCCGTTGTTGCCTCCGTTGTTGCCGCCGTTGTTGCCACCGTTGTTGTTGCCGCCGCCGTTGTTGTTGCCGCCGCCGTTGCCGCCGCCACCTCCAACGGTGAACTTGTTGCAGTCATCCTGGGCACCACGCTGGGCGACGGGCATCAGGACAGGCTGATGGTTGGAAGCACTAGACATGGTGCAGACGCGGTAGTTTCCAGCGGGGAGACCTCCGGTAACAGTGGCCTTGAGGTTGCCGTTGCCGTCACCGGCATCGTCGATACCCTTGAAGAAGACGAACTGCTTGGGGTCCAGGGCGTTTCCGGGAGTCAGGGAGTTGCCCATATCTTGAATGGTGACGTGAACGTGGCCAATGATGTTGCCGCCGCCGTTGAGGTCCTGGGGGGCAGAGTAGTAGGTGGCCTGGGCGTCGGTGAAGGAACCGGCCTGCAGGTTGTTGACCTTGAGCTGGACATCAAAGTTCTGGTTGGCCTGGATGTTGCCGTTGTGGGGAGGGTTCTTGATGATGGTGGACACCATGTTGTTCTGGGAAGGGATCTTGCCCATGACGACACCGTTGCAAGAACCTCCCGTCTTCTGCTGACCGTTGGTGAGCCCCGCGGTGCCCGCGCCGTTGCAGAAGTTGATGAAGTTGGCCTTGTCACTAGATGGCGGCTTGGTTAGTACCACGTTTTCGGTGAGGGCTACACACTCGGCGAGTGCTTCTTTCCACTCACGTCTTGGAGTTGGCTTGTCCCGCTTTGGGCGTTCCGGCCGACTGGGAACCCGTCTGCACGTTGTTCGCGTTCAGGCAGAGACCGTTGTTGTTACCGCCGCCGTTGTTGTTGTTGTTGTTATTGTTGTTGTTGTTTCCACCTCGGTTTTGACGTTTGGCCACGGCGGCGCTCAAGGGCGTGTCGAGGAAGGTAACGGAGGCCTCGGCGACGGCGGCCATGCCCGCGAGGGCGGCAATGAGCTTCTGGATCTGCATCTCGTCTTTTTTTGTTTTATGAAATCTCTTGAAGAATCGGACGAAGTTGTCGGCCGAGTCGGTTTCAATAAAGTGCTGGTGGTTGACGTTCGAAAGGGGGGTGGTTCCAGACCAAAAGCGAAGATGAAATGAATGGTTGCACCTGAATACTGCAGCAAGCTGGAAAGAAAAGAATGAATGAATGTGAAGACACACTCCCAGCGTGAGGCAACAGGATGATTGGGAATAAAGGATGGGGATACGAAAGGAATGATCGAGACTGAGCTTGGAGTGAAATAAGAAGGGAAGAGACGAGACAAATATGCGTTCCGTGCCAAGCTTTAAGTCCCATATGCGCAGGGCTGCGGTTGCAGCCTGGTACCGGTTCGGCCAGGGGTGTAGGTCTTGGCATTAAACCTGACAAGGGGATTGTCGTCTCCACGAGTCCAAAACGCGGCGCAGGGGGCATGGAAGGGGAGACGGGGACTGACAGGAGCAGCCGTGTCTATTCGTACCTAGTAGTGCATCCGTAGGTAGGCAGTGTAGGTGTGTGTCCGTACTACTATCCGCATCCGTACATTAGGTCGAATGGCTCAAACTGACAGCAAAGGGGAGGGGTGAGCACATTGGCGTTGCTCAGCATCCGACCCCCATGCAGGCAATGGCAGGGCCCGCTTGGAAGAGGAGCCGCGGAGGGAGAGAGAGAGGGTGAGAGAGAGGGTGAGAGAGGTGTGAGAGTACATGATGGGGGGGTGTCTCTTGGGACTCGGGAGTGAGAGGGAACACGCTTGAGACCGTACACAGGAACATCCGTAGAAAACTGGGTAGCATCTGTCTGATGAGATAGCGTGCGACAGCGAGTTGGCAGGGCACGACGCCTCTCAGGAATTGGAATCCGACTTTGGCAGGGGTCTTGCAGCGCAAACCGGGAGCGTTCAAGCCACGGTCCGAACAGGGGGGGACGATGGCCGTCGATGACGGACAGGTATCGTCTCGACCAGATGGCAGGTGGGTGAGGTAACCAAGTTGAGTCGAACAGGGCGGTTCGGTTAACGTCAGTGTCCGCCTCCCTGCCTACCCCGGTCGTCCAATCTCCAATCTCTGATGCGTGGGAAAAGGAAAAAAATAAAATAAAAATAAAAAGAAAAAGGAAGAAAAAGGACCCGGGGAAGGAGTAGGGGTTGGGCGTTGTAGAAAGTTCTGTCAATACCCCCCATCCGGGTCGTCACAGGGTCCGTTGCGGCTCCTGTCGTCGCAGAATGGGGTCATGGAGTCTCCACATGAGCCCCGGCGCGGCTTAGCGAGCCAATCAGGACCCTTCGTCTCGGGCACATCAGGCACATGGCGTTTCGCCCGACGCGTCGATGAAGCGAAACGAGACGCACTGGACGACATTTTGGGTCTTGCCGTCTGTTAAGCGCGGGTCTTGCTCACCTTTCCTCGCCTCGGTCTTCCTCTTTCTCCCTCTCTCCTCCCCTCTCTTATCGTTGCGCCGTTAGACAGGCTGGGAGATGCCTCCTGCTCCGCCGTCGCAATCTCTCCCCCAGCCTCCAGGTGCACACACTGGGCTTTCGCTCCTCTACTACGCGTGGGCCGTGGCTGGCTGCACCGCTGCAGCGTGACCGCCCCTATCGCGGGTCGCCCTCCCGTGACCAGGGCCTGTGGGGTTCGTGAGGAATCAAGACCAGTTTGTCATTGTGCCGCTGTGCCGCAACGCCCCGTTGAGAGGAATACCTGCTACTACATGGCGTACGAAGTATCCGTACCCGTCCCGCACAGAATATTCCAGTGGAGTCTGAGTCGTGATCACTTTAGAACCTCATGCTAAGACATCTTGCCCATCGTCCATCGTGTTGCCCCGGAACACCTGGCGTCCCATTGAATCCTAGGGCTGGAGCCCATATGCCTACGGATATGGATATGCGTACGGGTACACATGCAAAAGACCCAACACCCGCATCGTCATGCTCCGCCAAGTTTGGACTTTTCCATTCTTCTGTACGGATATCGGTAGTCGACTGGTGAAGCTGACTGGCGATCTTTGAACCGCGGTGTGTTTCCGGGCTTGTCCTCTCTGCGGATACCGCCGACACCAGAGCGGTCTCAAGCTTGGTCGGGAGAAAGCGGCAAAGGAATGATTGGCGCCGGACCGTCCAGACGGGCGAGACATGCCGTGTTGGGTAGCGCGACGGCCGGCTAGCCGCACCTCAATGTCAACGACCGTCGTCATATCGCATCGATATCCGTAGCGCTCGATTAAATCCGGTGGGCGGGCGCACTGCAGCGCATCGCCATCTCCACAATACGTACCCAGGTGTGTATGTGTGTGCATGTGTCGACTTCGTCGTCTGCACCGTGGTCGACAAGCACATTTGGCTTCGTGCATAGGAGTTCCGTACGGCGGTACTCGATTCCCAGGGGGGCGAGAGTGATGCGGGGCTTCACGTTCCAATTGGCGTCTGCCCGAGAGCATTGGAAGAGCAGATGAGCAAGAGGCGTTTGTCTTCTGGTGCCGAGCCGGAATGTGGAGTCGAGGCCATTTGGTCTGGTATACGACTAGGTGCCCATCTGCGATAGGAAATTAGCCTGCAAGCTTGGAACAATGCCGGCACCAAACATCCAGCAAAACCTAATCTCTTGGTTGGCAAGTTCGGATGACGGCAAGGACCCCGGGCGCCCTTGGGACGGAGACGTCCGGTTGCGGCGGCGCTGACTGTCGTTTGAGAGAGGGAAGAGTGAGGGATCGTGAGGGGGGGCGGTTTACCTCGTGTCGAAAGGGTGAGGGAGCCACGAGCCAGGGAGATCCCACGAGCAAAGAGCTGCCTGCTCTGGGAACCTACCTACTCAACCACTGTTCGTTACCTGTCAGATGTGGTACTTCACCCGTGCCCCCGACTAGGCAGGACCGGGTACCGTACTTCATATCGCAATACCATTGGCCCGTCACCAGCCACCCAGGAGTGCCAAGAAGGATCTCCACTCGGTACCTGCAGCGGCCCAGGTTGCACCTGCTGCCCGTGGAGATCCCCGTGTCCCACCCACCGTGGACGAAACAGGTTAGGCCGGAGCCCCTCTTGCACTTTTTGCAGTTTTTAAGGTTGTCTTTAGCCCCGGAAGGGGCAGGGGGGCTCCCTTTGGGCGTTTGTGGCAAGAATAAATGGTGTGTTCCTGCCAACGGCGCTGCATCGCTCCGAGTTCGACTCTCTCACCTCGGGTCGACCTGTGCCGTTTGCCGTGTGGCTCTCCCCCCTCACGAGTCGCACCTGCCACCTCAACAGCCTCTCCAGGCAACCCCTCCCCACCTTGGTCCTTTTTATCCTTTTCTTTTCTTTTTCTCTCGTAACATGAGCCATGCGTAGCAAAGAAGGTTAGTCTGATCTGCCTCGTGGCCAGCCACCCTTGGTAAGCCGAGAAAGCGATGCTTGCCTCATCAGATGGCATTTCGCTTCTCATCCGATCTAAACTATTGGTTTTATCCTGTCAAACCCATGGTCGTCGCGTCGAGAAGGTTCCCTCTTTTCGATATACTCTATCCGTATAGTCTATACTCTAACCAGCCTCCACTATCCTTACATACTTGTCTAGCTAATAAGCTTGGCACACCAGGCGCCTCAATATGCGTACGTGACGTGGGATTTCATCGCTCCTCCTTTTGTATCACAGCCGGGCACGGGGGGTATTGAGGACCGGCCGACGGGTTTTGGTCAATGGATTCGGTCTTCCTCACATGGGTGACGGCCCGACGGCACGGATTTACGGCTCTGATCCTTGGAGCCCTTCTATCCTTCATCGCAAAAAAGTATGCACTGGCGAGATCAGCCTGTCGTTTCCAGAGGCCCGGCACCACGGCAAACACCTCCCCCCCTCATTTTTTGTGATTCGTCTCATCACTTCCGCAATCCCGCACATACGGGTTAATCCCCTCGCCTCCCCTGAGACTACAATTTAAGGGCTTGTCAAAAAGAGGAAGGAATGATGAGTAGAAAGTGTCTTGTTGTTCTTGCCGGATCCTGTTTACTGGTGGGGGCTGCTGGTGCCCCCCCCTGTTAGAGAGAGATACCCACACACACACACACACACACACATACACACAAAGAAGCCTCCACCTCTCCGCCAAGGGGATGCTCCATGTCTGCGACGCGAGGCTGAGTTTGAAGCCTGTGCCAAAAACTCAATGGTGAAACAGCGTCACCTTGCCCTCCGTCCATTTGTCACTCTCCTTGCTCACCGGCCCCAGCCTCTTGTCCATACCTACGGATACATACATAGTAGTAGGTACGAATACCCAGATCTGCAGGCTTTCTCCTCGAATCCTCCCCTGCATGCCCTCCCTGCCTTGCAAGTTCCATCCCAGCTCGGAAAGCCGAGTTGAAACTCGACGGCCACGCCCAGCCTGCACTCAAGCTGCCTACCTACGAATATCCCAGTAAGCTTAACCGTCATCGCGAACTTTAGATGCGGACAATCCGTGCCAATCCCGTTGGGTCGGTTGCCATGCACCCCCCCGCCACCACCCAATCACCTCAGGGCCTGCCTGCCCCCCGTCTTCCACTCACTCCCCCCTCGGAACCCCGGCACCGACTGTCAAATCGCCGTCTTCTAGTCAGAACGTCGCCCATCATCCCGGGTCTTGTTTGCTTGCCGTGTCTGGGACTGTCGAGACGTCACTGGTCCGGTCCCCAGCTCCCCATACCCCTTGAGCATCACACTTCGTCCAAGTCACGCCACTTTTTGCGGGGGGCGCCAGGCAGTCCTCGCCGAGTACGCCTCTGGGAAACAACCTTCCACGATAATCAAACTCGACCGGCTGTCAAACCCGCGCTTCGACCGGTGAGCACCCGGCCAGAGACCACGACACGCCCGGCGTGATCGTCACTCATCCGCAACACCTCGACACCCCGAACAACCCTACAACAGGGCCTGGTCGACGTGAGGGCCTCTACGAGTCGCCGCCTGGCATCATGTCATGGTTTTTTCAACAATGCATCATTGAGTGAGAGAGAAAGAGAGAGAAAGAGAAAGAGAGAGGGAGAGAGACGGCCTCACGATATCTTGGCGGGCTATCATGGATCATCGCAGCCCGTCAATCGGAATCTTAAAAGTAGGTATGGGTCACGACGCGGAAGGCCAACAAAGAACAAAACGGGCCCGCCAGAAAATCTGCCAAGCTTTCTTTGCATCACATCATGTTTTGCCCGGTGGTGTAAACGAGGATCTTCTACGGGAGGCCAGGGGCACAAACAGCAGTATGCGCTTGGCGGTCTCACCTTATAATTCTTCCATGGCCACAGTCGTCTTTCTCGCCTGGTCTTGGTACGCCGCCGCGATGAGATCTAGCCAAGCGGCCATTCTCACGCCTGCGCGGGCCACCTGCAGCTCAATCACCGGCGCTGCCTTTTCGAAATACTCGCCGCCAAGCTCCTGTCCCACAATCGCGCGCGGTCCGTCCGGAAACACTGGGCAGCAAAAAGAAAAAAAGGTCAGTTTTTTATTCCCCCTCACCTAGTTTAAACGCGCCTGTTTGTGAAGAAAGGGCGTTTATGGGTTGGGGGGGGGGGCGGCACATACCGTGAGTACACACAAACGCATTGCCCTCTTTCGCCCACTGCAGGCCAGTCGAGTTGACGTTTTTAAAGTCGAGGCCCTTCAGCCACTCGTCCTTTTGCCCGGCAAACTTGCCCGTCTCGATCTCCTCGGCCAGCTCGCCCGCCCACCGCTTGGCGTTGTCGTACGGCCGCCGGCGGGAACCCCCGATCAGCTTCTCGGCGATGGAGCTGTCCCAGACGTGGTGCAGGTTGAAGTCGGTGCCGTGCCACTTGACGTGGATGCCGTTGCCTCCCCGGGCCACGTCCTCGTTGTGAAGAGGCTGGTGCATGTCGCCGATGAAGTGCACGACGAACCTCGCGGCCTGGTTTCGCTCCCATCCGCTCAGCGTGGGGTCCAGGGCCCGCGCCGTGTAGTTGGCGAGGGCCGTGACGACACAGCCCTGCGCCTTGCAGTCCCGCTCAAGATCGACGCCGCAGTACCCGGGCGGGCTGTCGTGGGCGTCGATGAAGTGGAAGGGCCCCGTGAAGTGGCCCCATCTCGTGTACCGGATCGTGTCGGCCCAGGTCGCGACGCCGGCCAGGTAGTGCTCGGTGTCGTTTCGCAGGAGGTCCTGGAAGAAGGCCTCGGTCGTGTTGGCGACGAAGTGGCTGGCGAGGTAGGCCGTCGCGATGTGCCCCAGACCTTTTTGATGCGAGTGGTCAGCGTGGTTTCTCGGCGGCCGTTGTTCAGCGCTGACGCGTAGCACAGAACTAGAGCGACTTACTTCCCCACGCGAGGACTCCGGGGAGAGGTGCACCGAGCAGCGCGACGGTGCTCGAGAGTTTCATGGTGGCTTGCTTGCTTGCTTGCTTGCACTTCAGATCACGGGTGTTTGAAAAACCTAGGTGGCAACCCCGGGTGGAAACTAATCGCGATGGCTATAGTCTGATGTCGTTGGGGGAAGCCTTACGACGGCCAAACAACGGGGAAAAGGGACGGACACGAGCTTAAATGGAGGCGCGACGCGTGGTCGGGTCACCGGTCTGTCTGTGGGCAGAACGGAGCCGATGCACGCCCGCCAACGTCAACCCACGTCAACGTCAATCAATATCAATAGGTACGGACGGATGACTGGTGCTGCAGCCTGCGCGGGCCGTTTGGCGCTGGACCCTGGCCGAAGGTGCGTGTTGGCCGAGGAACGGACTTTTTGAGGGGGTGGAGAGAGCCTCGGAGCCCCTCATCTGCACCATCCACACCTGCACCAGCTCAGCCACACTCATCACGGCGGTGCGTGGGGTGAGTCCCACGTGAAACACGGCTCGGAAAATGCTGACTAGTAGCGGATGTCTGGTGACCTCAGCTGGAATGCAGCAAGCACAAACTTCCTGTGGGCCTTGTGATGATGACTGGGAGATATCGTGCATTAAACTTTGGGATGGCAGGCGTGTACACATATGAAGGAAGATTTCCATTTCATACATGAACCAACCTAACCACAGTCGTGCACCATACGGATTGCAGACCATAGGACCAAGCCAGCGGTTCGTCTCGATGCATCCATTGTGCGATGCACATCATATGCAAGCTTATCGAGGAACGAACCACTGCGCTTCGCCGAGGCGGCGAGGCGTCCTTGACGCATTTACGTAAGCTCGCTCGCTCCTCCTTCACGGCTTTTCTCTACGATGCAGGTAGGTACGTCAGCGGGACCAAACTTGCGGGCAGATGACCAAAGCCAGCCTTTTCATTGGCGACCCAGCGAATCCGATGCCTCTTGTCCAAGGTAGGACCATCCTTTTAGAGGCGGTAAGCCCGCAATGCTTGCTGTCTGTCAGGTCAGGTTTTGTTGGAGACGACCCATGTTTGGACCCCCCACTATTTGCCCTCTTGAGCGCTGCCGTCATCGCTCACGGGCCACCAAGTTCCCCCCCTCATTGGCCGTGTCATGCAGGGTCTGCTTATCGCGCGCGGTCAGCGATAAGAGATAAGACTGAAAAAAGTGTAAATGGTGGGCGCGGATTGGTCAGGGGGGCGACTTCGCCTGCCGCCTTATCGCATGTTGTGTTTTTTTTGCTGTGTGATTCTCGCTACATCCCACTTGACCGAGAAGATTCCCAGCCCACCTGACCGAGTAACGCAAGCGGTAGAAGAGAAGAAACCTGACCTTTTTTTTTCCCCCTTTACCCATCCGCGGCTCCTTTCTCTCCCGTTCCCCTCCACTTCCCTTCCCCCCCTCTTCCTCTCAATCCCAATCGGCGGCATTCCGAAAGAAGAGAGAAACCCCCAACCATGGCGTCTTTCGCAGTCACGGCCTACGCCGCCTTATCGCAAACGCCCAAGGTCGAAGAGGCTCTGTCGGGCATCTTTGGCAGCGTCAGCTTGACGGCGTGGATATGCCTTCTCGTACGTCCCGAAAAGGATCCGGAAGCCAAAAGAACGTCCCGTCCCCCTCGCTGACTTGGGCTTTTTTTTTCTTCTTCTATAGCTCCCCCAGCTCCTCACCAACTACAAGGCGCAAAGCGCCGATGGCCTCTCCATGGGCTTCCTGATTATCTGGTTAATCGGCGACGTGACTAACCTCCTTGGTAAGCAAACGCCCGCCCTCTGCTTACTGCGACTGTTTTTCATGCTGTGATGTTTCCCCGTCGCTTCACCTTCATCCCGAAGCAATGCGTCGGGTCCCCCCCCCCCTTTTCGCGCCAAAGATTTCTTAAAAGAAGAAGAAAGAAAAACCCTGGCGCGTGCTCCGGCTCACTCCCACATGCAGGCGCCCTCTTCACGCACCTCGCCCCGACGGCGGTCGCCCTCGCGACGTACTTTTGCTTCGCCGACCTCGTCCTCATCGGCCAGTGCGTCTACTACAACACCAAGAACGCCCGCCGCGCCGCTCGCCGCCGCGCCTCCTCGGCCGCCCCCGCCGCCCCCGAGGCCACCGAAGACGAGCCCCTCCTCCGGCCCTCGGCGCGCCGCCGCAGCTCCTCCGCCGCCGGCCTCCCCGGCTCGCACCGCCGCCAGGGCCTGCACGAGTCGAGCTCGCTCGACCCGCTGCGCAAGATGGTCACGGGCGAGGACGACACCCCCGACAGCAATCCTTGGCTGCACAACGCGCTGAGCATCGTCGCCGTCTACCTCGTCGGCGCCGCCGGCTGGTTTCTCTCCTACCAGGCCGGCGCGTGGGACTCCCCCGACGACGCCGACGTCGGCTCCCCCGCCGAGGCCGCCGGCACTATGGAGAAGGTCGGCCTGATGCTCGGGTACTTCAGCGCCGTGTGCTACCTCACGGCGCGCATCCCGCAGATTGTGAAGAACTACCGAGAAAAGTCTTGCGAAGGTTTGTTTCCTTCCTCTTTTTTTTTCCATTCCTCTTCTTCCCATTGAATTTTTTTCTTTTCTTTTCTTTTACCAAGAGGGGGGAGGAACTGGGACTGTAGAAAAAAACCCGCCTGCTAACTCGTGTGGGACGTTCCCCCCAGGTCTCGCGCTGCTCTTCTTCCTCCTCTCGCTCACCGGGAACCTCACCTACGGCGCCAGCCTGGTCGCCTTCAAGCAGGACAAGGCCTACCTCCTCAACGCGCTCCCCTGGCTTCTCGGGTCGCTGGGCACCATGGTCGAGGACTTTATCATCTTTGCGCAGTTCCACATGTACGCGCCGCGCCCCGATGCGAAGCACGACGACGAGGCGTAGAGGGGAGGAATCCCTTCTCTCCTTCTTCTTCTTCTTCTTCTTCCTCCACAACCGGACAAGTCATTTTTGACACTAGCACCGGGGACGGGCGGGGGGTACACCTCAACATGAAGCACCGCCGCGTCGTGTCCGTGTTTCCGGGCGAGGAAACGCGTAACACGGCGGGCTTGACGAGATCTTTGGACGAAAGGGGCTTTTTGCAAACCGGAAGCATTTTCAGGGCGGGCGGGCTGCCGGATGTATCATGACCAACTTGCATTTTTCTCGGCGTTTTCGGTTTTTTTGTTCAAATTCAGACGTGGTCACGGCTGTACGGGGGTTCGATACAACGCACGCATGACGTCTTTCTCACACGCCGTTGCTTTGGCCATCGCGATGGCAAATCCTTTTTCGAATATTTCTTTTTCGGGGATATAGTGATAGCTCGTCCTTTTTAGTTTCTGTTGACTTTGGTCGCAAGGAGAAAACCTTCACAGGATCACAGGTAGCTGGGGGAACCCGCTTGCCTTTTGCCAATACGAACAACCCACCTCATCATTCAGACGGCCTGCGTCCTTGGCCTTCGGTTACACCATCCGGACGCGCGTCACCGTCTGTGAGAGGCGGAAAAAAAAAAGAAGAAGAAAAGGAAAGAATGAAGAAATTCCTTCTGCGTGGCGACGTTTGTAAGTAAGGGCATTAAAGCGGGATGGAGGGGGAAGGGCCTTCTGGGGGGGAGGGGCAGGCCGCCCAGTTAAGGGACAAGGAACTGCCGGCGCGGTCGCGTTTCTCTGGGTGGGGGTCCTTTCGGCCCTTCCGGCCCGTGGCGCCCAAAGGTGACGGATAACGCGCCCAGATTAACTAATCCGCCAGCGCCGGCAAGCGCAGTTTATCTTTCAAAGTCCAACATACCCATCCATCACGCATTAACCAGGGGCGGTGATGTCCGGCCGCCAAATCCCTCACGGTCCAAGCCTTCTTGTCCCACTCTTCTTGCCTCACTGGGTACCTAACATCTCAATTTCCTTTGATTAGGCAAGATGCAAAAGCAGCGCCAGGTTATCATCCCGGGGCTGGCATGACTGCTGCATGCCAACAAAGGCAGCATTCCGCGCGACTGGACGCCGTTGAGTCGGCGTCGAAGGCCATGGTATGGGGTGCCCTGTGTGCAAGCAGAAAGTCTAGATAGCCCGTTGGAGGTTGAATTCGGCATATTACTTATACTATAGTGTGATGAGAAGACGACCACACGAGGTCTTGGTTACTATGTATCGTCAAGGTTTTTATAGTGCTGCAGGGGGGGTACCCAGCTAGTTTTTAAACACAAAATGCAGAGAAGAAGCCTACCGAAGGCCTTGCGCCACGATGTCAAGATCTAATATGGAGTGTTTTGGCCTCAATACCTCAGAAAACTGTTAGAATCATAGGTGAGTAGTGATGTTTAGCGGAGCGAATATATTAATAGGCAATTAATAGACAATAGGCCCAAGTTCAATGGTCTAATTATATGTAGTAAGGGTAACTATTGTAGGCTACCTAGTGGAACTGGATCGCCGCTAATCTAAGGTACCTAGGATACACTCTTATTAAAAACATAGAGTAAACCAAGCATAGGAGTGCTGCAGTAGTATAAGGTCAATCTCCAGGGCTGGGCCCTTTCAAGGGCAAGATGACGGCCGCGTAATCTATTGCCTCTTCCCCCTTGACATTGTGACGCAGGACTTTCGACGGGCTCCTCCCTTTTGCTTTACATGAAGATGCCACAGTTCTCCTCTTATTACCCATACTTCATTTAAGCTATCATCACAGATACTGCTTGTTGCCAAACAAGGCGCCTTTTTTCGGGACACCTGGTATATTCATAGCAGCACAAAAACCACACAAAAACTACACAAAAACAACACAGCCCGGAGCATTTTTCTAAAAACCAATCTCCTCAACCGCCTTTTCTAGCCCTCTCACTCTCCTAGCCTGCCTTTTATTATTCTCGACTACATCGCCTTAGACTCTCGTCAAGATGAAGCTCCTTTCTCTGTGGGCTCTTAGCGTGCTTGCTGTTAGTGTTACAGCTAGGAAATGCAAGTAAGTTGTAGTTGGTATCGACCGCAACTGTCAACCGGTCTTTGCTAAATCCGTTTTAGTTGCTACGGTGGCAGCGGCGCCAGCTATCATCACCACTCTAAAACTAAGAATGCCTGCGCAGCCGTTGGAGGCAATTACGATCAGGAGAGCGGCTGGTGTACTACCAAAGTCAGCTTAAGCGATTGGCTTCAAGTAAGCAGGTGACAACCAGAACATGACTGGGTTATGCTAACAAGAACGACAGTGCTGTACCTATGGTGGTAACTGCTCATAACTGTGGGGAACTATACGAATAAGAAGTAAACTTGTGAGCCGCATATATTATTGAGTGGTTACCCTGATCCAATGTATGTATAATATAAATATGTGCTCTACGAAACTGGGGTGGAGTTAGGGTGGCCTAGCCTATAGATCAGAGGTAGGCCGGGAGGCCGGGATTTCCTTAATTTGTGTACGCTTTCGATAGAGTTAGATAGACGAGACTAAAGGAGATATAAGAGGAAGACCTCATCTATATTAAAAGAACAGGCGAAATTTTTCGACACTTTCTAGACCCTACCTTTAACTACAATCAAACTAGAGCCTTTCTCCCAATTTACCTTCTAACGTGATGACGTAAAATGATTGAGAGTTTTGGCTCCTCTGATCGGCCTAGCCATAGTTCTGATCATGCGCCTCTAAGGGACCGATTTAAGCTTCAACTCTTCCGATCAGGATGGTCTTGGACCCAATCGAGGAGGTATCTTGTGTCGCCTTTGAAGGTTGTGGTTGTTATCCTTAGATCACCGTACCGCTTGGGTCCCTCTTCGCCCTACTAGCTTTCAATACCTTCCAGGGCCTTTCTTTCAGGATCCTTCAAGTCATGTGGAATCCGATTCTTAAGCGGAGGGGTCCCCGACTCGGCCTTTGAGGTCACGCGGCGCGAATGAAGCATCGCATCCTTCACGACAACATCATATAAGACAAGGCGGTTTACCAATCATGCAACCAACCACAAATGCCATGTCCACTTCGACAAGATTAGTTCATCAACACTCGCGTCTTGTCTTTCTTCGTCTACTTTTGCTGGTTTGTAGCGCATGGACATGATACAGAGGTGCCCTCTTCCCGAGGAGCTTACAGTCGCGCATCAACATTTACAACAAGGCGTACTCTGTAAATGAGGGTTAGTGTTCCAGTTAGAGTCGACACTGCAACGTGACGGGGTGCACCAAGTTCATTAGGCTCTAGCTATCCATTCTCTTGGTGACAATATTACAGCACTTGTTTATCTCCATGTCCTGACCCTATGGTGCGCCCTGTCTTGTGGTAGCACCATATCCATGAACCGGCACGATTCATCCACTGGCTTCTAACATAGGATGCAGTTTAAGAGACGCCTTATTGGTGAGGCAGGGTACAGCCTACTTTACACGGGCAGAGTAACATAATGGTTTCGCCACATTTCACAAGGACCTGGAAAACATCAAAAGAAGGCATCGAAAAGGATGGCTCGTTACTCAGCGAGGATGCCTTCACGATGTCACGCATACACGCGGTAGCCCACGTAAGACTTCAAAGTCAAGTCAAAGTCGGGAGTTGGGTTGTGGGTACATGTAATGTGAAGGCTAACGAGGCGAATCAACTCAGGCTCTGCAGAGCGAGGACTAGAGGTGCACGGCGCTTGCAAAACACAGGGTAACATGACATGTTTTACAGGAAAATAAGCTGTGCTCCTATGTGTTTCACTGAATCTCTCGGGGCAGCGTGGGCACGGCTTGCAAGCACGGTGCCGGTTTGCCGGATCGCGGGGACAAAAACAAAACATACAACACCAGGTATTCGCTGGTCGTCACCGACCCAACTACTAATCCGGCCCTCACTGGCTTATCTATGGGAGAGCGGACGGGATCCCGAGTTCTCCAGTGGGTATGGTCGTATGTGATGGTTTGAGCAGACTACATGGCCGATATAGCTATGCCTTTTCCGCCTCGTCAGGAATACAGTCGTTCTGGGGCCCGACTTTGTGCTGAATTGCTCCCACACGGAAGTGCCAGACCTGCCTGTTCGTTTCGGCGTATTTTGGGTCCGGCTTTTTTCGGGAAGGAAGTCCCGGCCTGGGGCAGTCAATGTTGCGGGTCCGACGACGGTGCCCCTCGGTTGGGTTTGTATAATGCGGACATTTTAATATTGAAGCAACATGAAATTATAGAGAACGCATTTCCTCAGACCTGAAACTCATTTCATATCCTCCCTTGCCCCCCTCTGCGAGGCCGAAGCACTCGTCGCAATGTCCCCTGCTGCACGAAAGCAGAACTGGACTTTCACCGGATCGCCGGGATGTGGTTCGCGTCCTCCGCGGCCGGCACCCGCCGCGAGAGGATTCCGTACGCCACATCACCTTGTTCCAGCGGCGGGGCAGCAGGTTCGCAAGGCCCCTTGTTGTTGCGCGGCGTCCGCACGTACCGGACCCAGGAGGGCGGTTCGCTCGCCCACGCCGACGGGTCGGAGGGCAGCCTCCTCAGCGGGTTCCCCTGGTCGCGAGCCCTCGCACGCCGGACGTCTCGAGCGACGGCAGCCGCCGGTCGGATTCGAAGCCGGGCACGTTGGATAGCACCGCGACGCGGACGCAGCGGGCTACTTGAACTCGGACCCGCCGGGCGGCGGGGTGCCGGCGGCGGTGTAGAGCCCGTCTGTTGTCCCGCGGGGGCCTGGTCTATATATCCAGAGATGCTGCGCGAGGGCTTCAAGACCATGAACCGGACGGCTCGGGAGAGCACCCGGACGCCAGCTCCCAGCCTCCCAACGGGACAAGTTACCGTAGTTCAAGCACCGGCGGATACCACTGACGGGTCAAGTCGATGCTCGCTGCCCGTTGGGCAGTCGTTGCTCTCCGGGCGCGGGGTCCTGCGCAAGGCAGCCTCGGCGAACGGCGCACCCGGGACAGATTCCCCTCGACGACGATGGAGAGGGATTGCGCACGCGCAAGTTCTTCCCCCGCGTGTCTTGAAAAGGGAATCAGGAACCCCAACCAACCCCCCTTCCGCGGAAACTCGCGGCAGGTAGAGCGTAGGCTTGACGCTGCCCGGCGTAATACAAGCGACAAATCCTCTTGTAAGTCTTGTTTCGGGACTCCAGTGCGTAACTAATGTTATCCCATTGCGTCTCGAGATTACCACATCCAATGTATATCTCTTTAGGTTAGACTGGGGGCGGGGGACATCATCGATCACCGTTCCCAAGTCAAGGTTATGCCGCGACAACTTCAACCATGTCTTCCGCAACTGGCACTACTCTGGTCGGGTGCTGTATCACGCGCGGTGTTTCACTCATTACTCGCATAACTTGCCTGTATGTAGGACTTATCTTTTCACAGCTTCAATCTCATACAAACAAGGCCCTTCTTGCTCCCTATTGTTATTGTGGCCTGCTGTGTGCTCCAACTCGCGGCAATGTACCTCGTCTTTTGTCCATGACGGAGGTGTAGCCCCTGAGAACCCCCAAGACCGTGGCTGATCCAATGCGACAGGTGCTCGCGCGGCCTCTGGCAAGACTCACATGCCCAGCTGTTGGATGGATTCGAATGATTGCTTGCTCCTCCGCTCCTTTGCGCAGCCGCCAAGGGCTAGTCACAAATAGATCAAGTAAAGCCACATTGCCGCCTGTCCATTCCAGCTTGAGTAGGTCGAAACGTACACCAATAGGGGTAAGCGGTGCTGAGAAGAGCAAGACATTCATCGCGCCACGGTAGATGCATTTGAACCTCGGGGGGGGGGGGGGGCTGCCAACAACAGGGGGAGGTCTGTCGAGCCGTCAAGACATCGAATTCGACGGCATCTCGCCCCTGCGGCAAAAAACAGATTTCTCCAATTGCACAACTGCCCCCGAGATGGAAGCAAGTCTCCAAGGGAAAATGCGACGGCCGGCTAGACGGCAAGTCTGCGCCACCGAGCCAGGCTCGGATCGCGACAGAACCCTGGTTGCCGGCGAGACGTCGGTATTCACGTCCACGCAAGATGGAAGAAGCCAGCCAACAAGTCGCGGCAGGAATACGCCCCCTTGCCGTCTGCCAGCGGCGATCGGGCAGGAAGGAAGCAACCAAGGCATCTGGGGGAGGGGAGCACGATAACTGCCAGCCCTCGTCTCGTGGGCAGCCGTGGGCGTTGTTCCGCGTCGTCCATGTCTCCAGAGACACACACGACCAGGAAGTGTGCCGAGTTCGAGACGCGCGGAATATGCGTGTCGCCACCAAGTGGTGGACGTTCTTGGCATGCGTACGCGGCCCCATGCATCGGACAGACCTAAGAGAGAGAGAAAACGACAAGCCGAATGACGGAGAAACCCCGCCCTTTGTGGCCTGGCGTCCTACGAGGCTAGGCCGAAGCGTAGGGAAACACCGTCATCCCAAAGTACTCGGACGCATCCCAAGTTGTACGGCTCAGACGGCGAAGGCGTGGGCCCACCAAGCCACAAAAGCTCGCGGTGTTTGATGCCATTAAGCTAGAGGTAAGGGGGGGGGGGGGATGATTGCACGTATAAAGTCAAGAACACTACCAAGGCAGTTGAATGGAGATTGACGATACCGGTGGGCCGACAGCATGCGGTCGACAGGAAGCCCGCGTGGAGGCCACACTTACACACACACACACACACACACACACACACAGCAACCGGGCTAGCGTCAAGAGATGCTCACAAAATCTTCAACTTTTGACGAACAGCCCGTTCAGCCGCAATTGTGCGAGTACTCGAGACGTTCCCTCGTTGTCCGAACATCGGCGCAAGCCTGAGGAGGGCTCGAGGACGATGCCCCCCAACCCGCCGTTGATACCCCCATTGCGCATCTGCAGCGACTCATGCACGTCTTATATGAGGGCCGCAACGGAATCAATGACCCTGGCAACGTGTGGCGGTCAATGCCCTCGCAAGGCTGACGAGGGAGAGCGAAGAGAGTCAGGTGCGCTTATGAAGCATGAGGACGAGCCAGCATGAAGTCAAAACGCCGTGGCGCGAAAGAGATATTAAAAATAAAAATAAATTAAAAAAAGATGAAAAAAGGTTTGGCAAACCAGATCGATCTTCACAACGATCAAAGAACTCGGGCCACCGTTGCTACCCTTCGGCTGTGGCGCTGGGAGCGAGTCGCCCGCGGGAGATCGCCATGACCCCTTCCGTGGACCACGTCGCGATCCGGTCGCCGTCGACAACAAGGGCCACAAGAGCATCGGCCGCTAACTCTATCCCCAAAGGACAGATATTCTAGTGCTACAGTCTACGTAGTAGCAGTGTACTACGTAGTAGTAGCGCCGCCAAACTATAATGAGCGTGTCAATGACTCGGTGATAGCTCGGTCCAACCGGGAGCTACGGATACTTATTAATCTTTTAGAAAATGGCCGTAGAAGCATTGGTCACGGACTCACGGCCCAATGAGCTCGGGCCCGAGCGTCACTAGTCGATGACGCTGATTCGGGGGTCATGGTATCCGTAATTAGGTAGTTTTGCGCGTGGTCGAGGGACAAGACAAACGAATGACGAAAACATTTGTGCTTCGATGCCTCGAGGGACGCCAGACGCTGGCGCTGGCGCTGGCGCTGGCGCGTACGCAGCCAATGAGGAGGCTTTCGTATTCCCGAATCCGACGCAGTGATGCCGTGGTCGGTCGACTGGCGCCGTGAGACCTGCTGTGTTTACTGACGAGACATGTTGTAACGTGGCGGCTGCGACAGACCGAGACAAAAACCCGTCCAGCAAGAGACCGAGGAGTCGGCGTTGCGTACCTAGTGTGAGAGAAATCGCCGCGGAGAAAAAGGCCGCCCATTTCCGGGCAGGGTAAGGTATCGATCAGTCCAGGCACGCAAGGCTAAAAAAGCCGCGCGGGAGATGTGCAACGCCATCTGTTCCCGGTCGCGTATCACGACAAGATCAGCGCAACGAGCACGGAGCTGAAAACAAGATGCATCTCCGCCAGATTTGGGCAGGCCAGGCCACGGTCGATGAGGAGGAGGAGGAGGAGAGAGAGCAGTGGGCGAACGGACGTTGACGGGGGAAAGGGATGGCGATGGTTACGTAGACAAGCTCTGGCGGGAAGGGGGTACAGACGAGGGGACAGCAGAGCCTCAAGAAAGAGAGTCGATCAGCACGTGCGGTGTCAGCAAAGGGCAAGGTGAAAAGTTCACCGTGTGTGTGTGTGTGTGTGTCCGCATGGAGGAGGTCAAATAGGCAAGCCGTCGAGTCAGTGAGTGGTGGTTTGACGCGAGTAAAGTTGCCCGGCAGACAGATGGATGCCGCTCAGCCGCCGGTTCGGCATGCCGAATGCATCAAGTCGACGGGCCGGTGGGAAGCTGCGGCAATCGTGGTGCTCAACAGAGCTGGGACTTGCGAGTGACGCTGGGTTGGGTATGGGCAAGGGAAGTCTCCTCGAGCCAGTGGGCAGCAGTAAACAGACACGCGTCTCAACAAGGGTCGCCATGACACCTCGGCGGAGAAGATGGCGTCTCGAGGCCCCTATTTCTCTCGAGTTTCTACTTTGTACGAACAGGTGGTAGTAAGCAAGCCCCTGAGCGGCTGAGCCCCCCCAAGGCAAAGCTACGCAGTTCCACGCGTCGAGCTTCCCTTCCAAGTACGTAGCATGTACGAATACCTAGTCTCGTAGGTGGCAACGGGCAGCAAAGGACGCGTACCGGAAAAAAAGAGAGAGAAAAAAAAAGGAGTGTTGGATGCAAGATGAGCGTCAGGGATGCCGGCGATGAATCGTGACAGGCGGGGTGGGTGTGGGATTGTGGCCTGATTGGCCATGGCCGTCAATGCAGTTGCGTCACCATGGCGGGATGGCAGAATACCTACCTACCACCTACCGAATGTAAACTACAAGTACGATCACTACGCACTACTACTCCTCCGAAGCAGGTGCGAGGGATCGAAGGTCGAGGGTGGGTGGAGGGTGACAGCGAAACCCCTGGGTCAGCCAGGCACGCCTCCTCACGGCGCCATGTGCCTGCAGCTGGGCTGTTCCCTGCTGTCATTGGTCTCACGGTCTCACCCTCGAGGCCTTGATTAGGTACGTACCTCGACAATGTCTGCTCCGTCCCTTCCTTCCTTCCTTCCTTCCTTCCTTCTGTCCTTCAGTCCTTCAGTCCCTCCGTCCCTTCCTGATTTCTCGGTCGCTTCCTCAGTCTTGGCCATCCCTTCCTCTTGTCTTGTCCGTCCCTCCTTCCTCTTTCCCTCTTTCCCTCTCTAGTACGGATAGGTAGGTACCTAATCATGCTCTTGCTTGTGATCCCATCACCCATCCTCCATCAGCTCTGCTTGCCTCGTGCTCCTGATTGGCCGCAGCACCTGCAAGTGGTAAGCGGCCCCCACAGGCCAATCAAATGCCTTGGAGACCCTTGCCGCCGTTGCATATTCGGTCCACTCCGAGACGCCCACCCCCACCACATGTCGGGAAAGCGCGTGGTAGGGTGAGTGAGCGTGAAGGGATGCAACCATAATGCGCAAAGTGTAACTTACCTAGGTAGTCCCCTACCGACTACTCCCGTGTGTTGCAAGTTGGTGGCCCGTAACCGACCACAGCCTCACAGCCGCAAGAACAAGTGCCTGCTAGGTTCCGAGTTAAACCACTATTCGTACGAATACAGACCTAGGTACCTACTACGAATACCTAGGTGGTTACCGGTAAACTCCCTGCTTCTCTCTCGGTGTGGAAACCGTCACGACGCCACATCATCGTACCTCCATTCCAGAACGTCTGGCCACCCCTGCCCAATCATCTGCGCGCTTTGCCTTCGAAACCTACAACCTTAATTCCTTGCTTGGCCCGCCAAACAGGGAGGTACATCTTAATACCCCCTGGGTAGGTACGTACCTCGACCGACCGGCCTGGATACCTGGGTAGATCCCGGAGATGGGGAGACCAAGTCGCCTTCCTCGGCGATCTCTGTCTCGGTCCAACCCATCGATGACCATCTCGACCATTGCCATCGACCAGATCAACGTCGGATCCCGTCTTATTCAGCCGCCGCCGCTGCGAGAATCAAAGAACTCTCTAGGCGCCCAACGCAAGAAATGAACCACGCCCAATACTCCTCTCGGTGCTCGTCCGTCCGTCTGTCTGTCGGTCTGGCTGCCTGCCTGCATCGCATGCCACGCCATGCCATGCCATGCCGTGCCGTGCCGTGCCATGCCCAGCTATCAGGCGGTGGCCCTCACCGCAACCCCCCGCGCATCGCCGCAATGGGTTTCATACCCTGAAACTCGGCCAGCCAGCTCCTCCCCAAAAAGGGGGAGGAAGAGTAATCCCATCATCCCCCCCCCCCTGGTCTCAAGTTTTGGACTCACCACGACTGGCACCCACCTCCCTGTCAGATTCCAATGTTGAGCATCAATGGCCCAATACGCCTCATACCTGATTAACTTAATTACTACCGTGTACGAACAGGGCCGGAAACTCAGTCGCTGGGTAGGGGCTGGGCAGTCACCGGAGCACACTACCTACTGGGTACGAAAGCCGTCCCTTGCTACCCTCTCTGCAAGCAAAGGAAGCATATTCATAACCCAAACCTACCAATACATACTACGTACGGATACACCTACGGATACACTTCTCATAAACCCATCATGTAATACTGAGCATTCTTTTGTAGGGGACTCTTGTTCGCGCCCCCCCCCCCCCCCCCCTTGACTCCCTCCTCTCGCCTATTCTCCAACCCATACCTACACCCTTGACGCACGCTGCAATGAACCCCCTGTCGAGACGAGTTTCGTCACAGCAGCCCATCATCGTCCGATATCACAAACCCACGTCCCTCTTTTTTTCTTCCCCTCTACGGATATTCGTACACATACATACGAATAGTTATCCGTAGGTAGGTATTGATTGTACTCGGTAACCTGCCTCAACCCTCGTCCCACGGCTATCCAAAACACCACGTAACGACGCATCGACGCATCGCCAACCAACCACATCATCCGGTTCTCGCTCCACCAACGCACGGTAACCGCACACACGCCAAGAGATCTGCACCCACACACCTCTTGTTCTTCTTCTTCTTCTTCTTCTCTCTCTTATTCTCTGACTCTTTTAACGCTCCCGCTTCCCACACTTCCCGCAGAAAAAGCCTAGTCCACCTCCCTCATTCTCTGTGTGCATCTTTTTTTATTTTAGACTTCCAGTCTGCATTCCTTCAACACTCACCCAAACCCCGTGCCATCCTGCACCATCTTTTGCGGCGATCCTGAATCCTGCGCGATCTCGCCCGCCTTCATCTACAATCGAGCACCCGCCCCGTGCTTTTTTTTATCTCTCGTTCCCATCCAGCTGGTCTGCACAACAACTGCTCTTCTCCACGCCACACGCTACTCGTGCATCTCCAGTATATACCTCCACCTCACCTTGACTCGAACGCATACCTACAGCATCGTCGCCAGCCCGACGCAAGCGAACCGCGAGTTTTGGAAAACGAGCTTTCACTCTTTTAAAAGCGAATCCGGAAAGAAAGAGGGCAATCGAACCCCAACTAGACAAGGAGGGAGAATAGGAATCGGTTCTCTACAAGAGACTCCTGGGGGGAAACTAGACCGACAACTCGTCCATCGCCATCATCTCCATCTACAGGCAGCCCTCGCCAAGAGCCGCCGCCGCCGCCGTTTTTTTTCTTCTCCCAACGCCATTCCCGACCCAGCCCGGTGCACTTCACGATGAAGGTCTCACTCGCACTCCTGGCCACGCTGTGCGCCTCCATGGCCAGCGCCGGCGTCGTCATCACCCCCGTCCGCCAGAACCAAGTCATCCCCGCGGCGCAAAGAGTTGCAGGAGACTGTTTCTTTGGAGTTGTGACCCCCAAGGTTGCGCGTGAGTCTTCCCCCCTAAACAATCTTGTTTTATTTCTTTCTCATCGTTTACTGACATTGCTCTCCAGACCCTTGAGAACATAAGAATGCTGCCATCGGGCAGAAACCGGCAGGAAGAAACCTCTTATTCATGATGAGTGCAAGAGAGGACGATGAAGGGGTGGGGATCGGCCGGAGCCCGTCGGGGGCACCTTCGCCCGGCAACCCAACGCCAGCAACCTCAATCTCACACGAGCGATTAGGGGTCTGGATGTTCGCCCTCGACGATTCCGATGGACCATCTCTTGACGAGAAAAAACCAACCCTCCCACCACACTCGTCAGCGAGGAAACACCTCTCTTTCTCTCTCTCTCTCGCACTCTCATCACAGCCCGCAGGGTGTGGACGGCGTTCAACCACGTCCCCCTCTGTCATTGTACAAAACGAGAAAAAAAGGAGGAGATATCTCACGGCCTTCAGTGACGGGCTCACGAAGCATTAACCATCATCAGCATCAGCGGTCTAATTTTTTCTTTTCTTCTTCACATTTTCGACATTGAGCATTTTCGATACCACGGAGGAAGGACAGTGGGGAAGAGGGGGTTGGGGGGTTGGAACGCTCAAGCAAGCGAACCCGAATTTCTTTTCCTCCTTTGCAACGGAGGACTTCACTGCCAAAGCCCCCCAAACCTCAAAAAACTAATGTGCATCCAAGGTATCAACATATCCGCCCCTCACTCCGGACTTCCGGACGATGGGCTGGGCATCGTGGCCTTGGCACTTCACTTCACATTTTTTCATATTTTTACCACATACTAGATTTTCCAACCCTTTATTATTCACTTTCGATACCAGAAAAGAATTGAAAATGAATATTAAGACACCATCCCCCCCCTCCCTTCCCGTCCTCTACCCCTCCGCCTTGCATGGCCTGCCTTTACGTGTGTGCGCCTCTTTCTACCAACGGTTGCCACTAACAAGCCGGGAATCGAACCGGCGCGTGTTTGATCGCAGCCATGCCAGTGCAAGCCATGGCGCCCATCAAACGCGGGCCTCTGTGGCTTGTCCTCGGCCTCCATGGGCCAGGCCGAAAGGCCGATACGCTTTGCTCCGCCTCGCTTGCCTGCTGCGGTCCGTGTTTTGGGTTCTCCCGTGTGCCTGGACGCACTGACGCGCGAGCTGCCTCAGAAGTACTGGGTCCCTCTCCTCATCGGGGCCCCGTGTCGGTTTCGTCCGACCTGGCCGTGTTCCAGCTTCTTCGGATGAAGGCCGTCCCTCTTCCTACTCACCTCCTCCCCCTCTCTCTCGCGCGCGTGTGCGTGTGCGTGTGTGTGTGTGTGTGTGACCAAGACGGCCTTTCTTGTCTTGTAACGGCAAAACCTTAACCCTGTAAGCAACCTGGAGCCAATCCGCCAGCGGCCCGGCACACACACATCCTCGCTCCCGCCCACAAAGGACATCCACGCTTGGCTTGGCGTGCGTGCGTGTGCCTGGAAGTTGGCCTGGGGACCTGGGGACTGGCCTGTCTCTCGGTCCCGAGACGAGTCAACGGCGGGATGACAACCGCTCTCCGATGGCCAAAATAGGCACGCCCTCTCCTCCGATCGCGGTCAACTTTGACGTGGAACACGCATCGATGTCATTCCATTGCCTACCTCATGCGGACAAAAAGTGTAAATACTGAATTAAACTAGTTTCTCTTACCAACCTTTTCGTCATCAAGTCTCACGAGGCGGAGGTGATGCGGAATAGTCCATGCCATCCGAATTGCCTCCATCTAGAGTCCATTAACCCTCCCATCGCATCATGCCGTCAATCGCGTGGGCTTCGCTGCAGGTCGGCTCAACACAGGAGCGAATACTTGGCCGTGCGGTCAGCATTCATTCCACCCCAGTGAGTCTCAGGCGCCTGGCTGCCGTCCTTTCCAATAGCGTGAGGCTTCCACGGCTCGTCAAAGGCCTCGAAGAAGAAGACGTTGAAGCCCCATTTAACCATTGCGCAGACACCGTCGCCGTAGAAAGCTTGAGCGTTGCCATGTCCGGGTACGGCGTTCTGGTACTTTGCGCCATCGCTGGGCCACCCTGAACTCAAAGCAAACGTGTCAGCAATCCATTCCTCAATGGTTTCGTCAAAATCAGGTGAGAGTGCACGGTGTGTATTGCGTAAAGGACGGCAATGACATGTATGATGGTGACAAAAAGCGCCCAACCGACTGACTCACCAGTCTCGCCAACCCACACCTCAGGCTTGTTGGTCGACCCGCTGACGCTCTGGATGCGCCCGAACGCTTGCATGATGGAGTCGAAGAAACATGCAGTGGCGTTGTCCCGGGTCTGGCCTTGCCAGTATGAGAAGGCGTTGGCGAGAAGAATATCGGCCTGCCCGATAACAGCATCGGCCGTGCCGTCTTGGAATTTGTTCCAGCTGTCCGCGGTCCCGATCTTGAAGTGAGGCGCCGATTCCCTCACGTCCCTGATCTTGGCTGCAAGCTCGATCCCGGTGAAGTTGCCGCGATACAGAGATTCGGAGCCGACAGTGACGGCATACACTTGGCCCTCGTAGCCGGAGGTGTGGTGGAGGAGTGCAGCTTTGTCGGCCGCATAAGACTCGTCCGTGTCGGGCCTACCCGCCCGAGTCAGAATGACTTGCATTCCTCTTAAGCTTTATCGGAGCCGGAGAGGGGGAAAGCTTATTGGGGATAGGTCATGGACCCGGACTTACCAGATGCCTAGGATCACCTGGAAGCCCTCCTTCTTTGCGGCTGGTAGTATCTCTTGAGCCGCGTTACACTCGCTGGCTGCGTAGGTGCGCACGATGTTACTGCCCGAGGCATCACGGATGGCTCTGAAGTCCGCTTCGTAGTCCGCTTGGTGCTTGCAGCTGCCGTCTGGCTGCTTCGCGCCGAGGGCGAAGCCCAGAGATCCAGACGCCATAATGAGACCGGGAGCTACGGCCATAATGGCGGTGGCGATGCAAGTGGAACGCATAATGGTCGTTGGGCACTAGATGGTTGAGGGTAGATAGTTGCTTGGGTGTTGGCTACGACCTAGAACGGACGAGGTATCTTGCAAATTGACGTATCGAATACTTGCGGCAGACAAGGAGGATTGATGTAGGCGTCGTCGATATGCCTAGAGGAAGACGATAGATAGGAACGGTGTTGTGAGGAAGAGATTCGAGCATCGCGTCCCTGGGCAGGTTTACTTCCTTTTGGAGCCCATCGTCAATCGAGGCAAGTGAGGGCATTCACGACCCACCCACACCCAGGTGGGAAGGAAGCTGCTACGGTACTGTGTGCACGGTAGCTTTCTGCCACGTTTTGGCCAGGAAAGATTGAAAAAAATCCAGGGGCCAACCTTGACATCCCGCCTGCCTTACGACTTGGGACGAACCAGTGGAAAGGAAACAGCCACCATCTCGATCTCGACCAAAACTTGGGATGCTGTCAGACAGAAAGAAGTCTTGGCACCTCTCTCACTGCTGTTCATGTCCCCGTTCTGGTAATCGTTCATCTTTGCCCACAGTTTGTAATCAATGGGAGGGTTTACTTCTCTGTTGGCCACTACAGCTGCCTCCTCACTCCTCTCACGTTGATGCATCCCGAGTCAGGTGAGATTGAATGACTGTGAAGGTTGTGTTTTGTACAGATAGACCTAGCACAGCAGCATGCACAGCAACGAGGCAGGGCAAACACACGAGCGAGGCCCAGACAGACATATCCTAGGATATTGCGGAACTTAGGAGAGACGCCAACCTAGGCACTCAAGAAGTTCCTGGTTAAACCAAAAGAGCATGCGTGTTAACAGCAAGTGCAAACTACTCAGGCGTAGGCAGAAAGAAATCAAGTTAATTGCAGGTCGAAGCCCCGCATATCCATTAATCAATAACAGAAAACTATGTTGTCCCGAGGCCAGGGAATAGGGTATAAAGCAGTCCGCCGTCCAACAGCCCGATTCGCCATCTTCTATGCGCTCGATGCAGCAGCCGTGTTGATTCCATCCCAACGCCCGAATACATGCAATGATTGTCGGCCGTGCAATTATGTACGCAAATTAAACAAGGGTCATGAACGTTTGCCCAGCCAGCAGAGCACCAGCCGCCATCCATACGCCGGCAGACATTGCACGACCAGCAACATTCTTGGTACCACCACTGCTGCTGCCTCCGCTGCTGCTGCTGCCGCTGTCGCCAGAGCTGGCCTGGCATTCGCCGGTGAACTTGGCCGCCGCATTGTCGCCAAGGGGTATCATTTGCAGGTTTGAGCCGCAATTGACGTAGGGAGCAAAGTGGAGAGCGGGCGTCTCCTGGTCGAAAACGACATATGTCGAACGGAGGAACGAGTCGCCGAGGAGGTAGGTGTTGTCGGTCGTCTTGTCTGCGCCCAATACGCAGGTATTGTCGCCCACTTGCCAGATGAACTCGGACAAAGGCACCTTGATCGTGTAGTCGCCAAAAGTGAAGTCGATTGTGCCTCTGGTGCTGCAGGGCACGACATACATGTTGATGTCGGAATTGAGGCTGCCACCCATGTCACTTCCAAGCTGGTCGACAAGAGCAGAGGGAAAGTAGCTCAAGGTAGCACCAGTGTCGAAGAAGACGGGGAACTTGGTGTTGGAGTATGTCTTGGAGCTGCTGCCGGATTTGCTCAGACCAACCGAGGCGAGCTGAACCCAGTATCTAAAAGACGAGGTTAGACATGCCAACGTGAAGACGGGGGGGGGGGGGGGGGGGGGGGGGCTAAAAGTGGCTTACCTATACAGGTTCTCGCCGTTCTGGGGCCCGAGAACGGGCGAAGTGTGCAGGTTGCCACTGAACTTCTTGGTGTCGACGCCACCGAAGGAGATGAGGCCGCTACCCGTCTTCTCCTGCTTGTTTCCGAGGGCGATTCCCATTGTGAGCGACTCAATGACCTTCTGCGCCTTCATCTCTTCGAGCACCGTGGGGTACCCAGTGTTGTTGTAGGCCTCGCCAAAGCTTAGACCAAGAATGCCCCTGCTGAGTTCAGTACTGTCGGTGGCGTAGCCAAAGATTGTGTCTGACAACGAGATATCTACGAAGCTTGGTCAGTCATTGGTGGTCGGAAGGCGGGACGGGGCAGTACATACCACTGCCGGGAACGGTGATGTTATCGCTGACATACTGCAGAACGACCTCTCCCTTGCCGTACTTGATGCGGCCCGTCTGCTGATACAAAGACGAGGTCGTCGAGTCTTGGGATCGTACTTGCCGTTGGCTCTGCAAGATTGAGTCATGGCGGTGGTGCCAGCCTTGTTGCAGTTGGGGTTGACCCAAAGCTCCGAGGATCCGGTATCGATGGCAACCTTGGTGTCTTGACCGGGAGTGCCGATACTGACTGTAGAAGCGAGTTAGCTGGGGGCCGAGCAATGGTGCATTGTGCATATTGCAAGCACATACGCTCAATCAGGTACGTTGTTGACGTCACATTGAGAATCGGGGCATCGGTGTTGAGGGTTTCTCGTCTCCTCAACTTGTCCAAGGGGTGAATCCGAATGTCCTGGTAAACGGGCAGGGAAATGACGCCGGGGGTCGAGTTTGTCTCTTGGGCGCGAACAGAGAGTGCCGAGACGCCGGCCGCGAGGGCAGCGAGAGGCAGCAAACGGGTGGTCATGACGATGTTCGGGGGTAGTAGGAATGCCGGGATCGAGAGTCTGTATGTGCTTGGTGTGCAGGTTCTAAGAATGGTCCAAGAGTTGTCGTCGTCGAAGATTCAAGTAGGCAGTTCCGGGCCCTGAAACAAAATGGACAAAACAAGCCAAATTGCGAACTGGAGACGAAGAGGGGGAAAAGGCAACGAGCAGCTGGACACGTCCAAGAAAAAGAGTGGGATGGCAATGGTTTTTAAGAGACTGTGGTGGTGCCTTGGCAAAATGGTCGCCCAGACTCGTAGCGTGAAAAGAGTGTGGATGTTGTATTGTGCACGCGCGCGTGTGTGTGTAAGAGAGAGGGAGAGGGAGAGGCCAAGGAGTCTCTGCCTTGGGTAGCGTTAGACGCCCTGCAGCAGCTGCAGCATCACCGAGAACACACTACAAAGGGGGCAGTGACCAGGAGACAGCGCCTTCCCCCGGTTGGTGACCTCACTTGATTAGGATAATTGTGGAGAAGCTGGAAGGAAGGAAGGAAGGAAGGAAGGAAAGAGGGCGGTACCTACTGCAGCGCGCACGGTAGGCGGTGGGCTGTTGGTCTTGTTAAATGAGGGGCGCATGTACCTTTCCCACACGGCTACCGCGAAAAGATACGGATACAGGGAAACAAATGCATCGTGACCATGGCGGGAAGGACCTCTCCTCGGGGCTGGGCTCAGCGTGGCTCGCTCATTTCAGTTGGGAAATATCCGTATCAAACCCAGCATCACCATGTCGCCACTACCATTTGTCATTGGCCAGGTGTGGATCGATAGCGGCCCGTTGTGAGACAGAAAGGCAGAACAAAGCAACGTTGCCAAGGCTTGTCCTGCCCTCTGAAAGTGGCTTGAACGTCCCTGAATATCTTTGCCTTTACCCCGTACTCCGCACTTTCCTGGCCTTCCCAGCAATTGCATTCCCTTTCGGGTGTCGAAAATGGGAGGGTGGAAAGCACAGAGACAGACTGCTACATTTACACGAATACCTGCTAGGTAGGTAGCCAAGGTACCTAGTTTACGAATGTACACTGGCTGGCTGCACTGCACAGTCGTGCTCTGCTTAGGCATGGCGTCTTCCAGAAAGAGCTAGCGTATCAGCAGAAAAGGAGGCTCAGGTGCTGACAGAAGCACTCGATAGGTCAACCTAAATAGAGGTGGGTCGGGTACTTGCGCGGTACGTACTTGCCCAGGCAGCTGAAGACCAGGGGGTGAGATTGAGATGGATGGAATCTTCGTCTGTCGCTTCCTCGTCGCGTGCCGTTTTCCATCTCCCACTTTTTGGTTTCCATGACATCGCCTCCTGCCCGCCGCCTACATACCTACGTCAAGATATCAACGCCGTCGACGAAGCGGAGCCGGGGCGGCGCGCGCTTGACTGGAAACCTTTCGTTACCTGATGCTAGGTACCTTGCCGGTACCTACCCAGGCAAGCAAAGCAGCGCAGCGCCCGACGTGGCAACGGAAATAACGGCTGTGCACAGCCTCCCAGGAAAAAAGGTCATCGGATTTTCGGCCACAGCGGCGAACCGCCTGGGTTGCGTTGGGTTCGTCATGACTGATGACTAGTTAAACTTATGCCCCCCCCCCCCCCCCTTCCCCCCCTCCCCGTCTCATTCCCGCCATTGACGTTGACGTGGTGTGGGCCGTGCCTCTTTAGGACCTTCAGACGACCGGTCCAACGAGTCGAGTCGGTGACTCTCACACACCAACGTCACCAAACCCCCGTTGCCGCCCTCCAAGATACCAAGATGTTTGTATCCGTAAACTGGTGGGTATACCACACGCGAGCCAAGGCCGGCCTACCACCACACAGCAAAGAGCATTACGACGACATTCGCCCGCCCTCGCCATGCACGACGGATTACACACGTCGTATTCCACTAGCCAAGGTATTCTGACATGCCCTCGGCCGAGTGGCCGTGACACGTAGCTCGAGTACGTCTACCGCCGCCCACTGCCTACCTAGGTAGGTACCTAGCTGCCTGTCATGGAATCCATACACTATATTGCCGGCATTGGAGCTTCCGAGGTGTTTCTTTCTCCACACAGGCTGCACCCATGGCCGGGACGTACGAATACATACATGGGCGGAAACGAAAATTGGCATGCCGCTGCGCTGCGGCTAGCCTCCATCCGCCCCTGCTGCGTAATTCCCTCGAGCTGTCTCTGGCTAGCGCCGGCGGCGTCGACCAGCAAACCACCGCCATGACGCTCACGAAAGAAAGAAGGAAAGAAAGGAAGGAAGGGAGAAACGAGCCCACCGTCACCGACTCTGTCTGTACTGTTGTCATCCAGGTGCCTTGGCATCGGCTCATTCTTTGCATCGTTTGCCTCTTGGAGCCCAACACACGTCCACCTCAACGGCTGCCTAGATCTCCAGGAAGTGCAGATCTCCCCTAGGATGGACGGTTTCAGTGGGGAAAGGTAGATGCCGATTTTCCAGCCCGTCGGCATCCAATTGCTCGAGCATTTGGCACTACCAAGGAGCTCAGCGGCAGTCATTCGACCGGGGAGGCTTGCACACGTACGTTACGTGTACGGACAGATATTCGTATCCTATCAGTCGGGTTGCGCTCACGGCCTCTCTCCATTCGGCGAAATTATGCTTCTTCTTCTTCTTCTCGTCCTTCACGCGGTATGACGGGGGCTGAGAAACCCCAAGTCTGCTTCATATACCGTCCCCACCCCGTACCGTGCGCGTGCTCGTTCGTCAACGAAGTATCCGTACTCGGCGGCACGTTCGGAGATACTAGCCATCGTCGTGGTCCCCGCTGCGCACTAGCCTTCAGCCCTGAAGCGAAACCGCCAGACTTAGGGGCAGCGGGTAGCGGGCGGCGGGCGGCGGAAGGGCTTCCATATATTCGTAATCCCTTTGGTTTCGGATTTGCATCTATCGTGCAACCGGCCTGAAGTCGAGCCAGTCGGCGCAAAGCAGCCTTGTCTCTGCATGGGCCCCCGAGTCCCCGTCGCCGTGGCCCCTCCTCGTTCGTCTGCTCATCTGCCCTGGCGTTGACGGGCCTCGTTGCTCGTCAAGAAAACAGTTCTCTGCCTATTTCGTATCCATATTTTACAACCCACTTCACCAAACAACGAGACGTGGTACGGGTACCTTGCTTCGGCAGACATCCATCCACCCCCGAGCACACACAGAGTGTTCGCAGGAACACCACGTTACACAGATCGGTCCCTGCACTCCATGCAGGTACAGTGCACCCTTTGATCGTTTGTGCCGCTGCATAATTTAAGCCGCCGAGCCTGGCTCTCGGCTCTAGCTCCCCGCGGGCGCAACTCCCTTCCGAACTCGAGTGAGAGGCGCTTTGCCTCGCCGCTTGTTCCCTGCGCTCCAAGGTCGCGCCGCCTGGCCGGTCGTTTCGGATGGTCTTGGGAGACGTCCAACCGGTTCTTGTTTTTCCTTTTATTTTTTTTAGCCTTCGTCCTGTGCGGGCATGTCCTTCTAAGGCTTGTGTCGTCAGCCCAAACAGCCCTATTGCCGCATTATCGTTAGAACCCTCCTGGCCCGTTTTGCCCATGCCATTTGGTCTCGGATGCGTCAACGGCGCGTCTGAACGTGGCACGACGGAGAGGTCGTTTGTTCCATCTGGAATTCTAGCCAAGGGGAGAGGGGGTGCGCGGCCGTCGCCGCCACGGCCAATGAACAAGACGCGCCGGATTGGCCTCGTTGCAACGTCAGGCGCTGGGACGTCGCGCAAGTAAGACACAGGCTAGAACCCCATCCGTCTTGCCTCGGCGGCTTCCGTGAGCGTCACGGGATCCGACAGCGGCTTGGCTGTCTCATGGCTCGGCTGTGCCTGTTGTGGCGAGGTCGCGAGTGCAAACTAGCTGTGCCACTGACGAGGCGGCCGGTCTTTCGGGGTGAGACAGCTGGTTGCCGAATCGGGGTATCGCAACGAGAGAGCTCAAGGTGCTCTGCTCGAGTCCGAGAGGCCTTTGATTTCGTATCTCGCCTTGTTTCCGTCGCCTTTCTTGCTGTCTTGTTGCCATACGTGTCCGTCACGCGTCTCCCTGTCCACGATGAAGCCTTGGCGGAAGCAAAGTACTCGAGACCAGAGACTGCTGCCGGATTCTGCTGTTGTCCAACACCGATGACCAGATTACCCCATACAAGACTAGTGTCTGTCGGTTCGATTCTGCCATCACAGATAACGCTGAATCCGTTCCCATATAGAGGTCTCTCTTGAGACTTGAAAGGGCCCCACCCAGCGCCGGGTTGAATCAGATACGGACCAGCAGCTGGACCGTTCAACAACTCACAGCAGCTCTCCCAGATATATATCTTCTCCCGCGGGCCGGGCCATGGCCTCCGGGACACTGGGGAACCCATACACTGCTCCACAACCGCTCTGATGCCCTCTTGACCTCGCTCCTTGAAGCAACTCGGCCATATGCCCTTCCATGGCGACCATGGTGCCTTTGATTTGTCACAGCCTGCGTATCCTCGTCGGCTTCCCGGGCCCCTCCTGGACGACCCGCGTGGCGTGACGCAGCAACACGAGCAACGCACCTTTGAGAGCGCGATGGGCGACCGCGACCGGGAGCTTGAAGTTGTTTGTGCGGCAAACCGGCGCCGACGGCCGTCCCCATGGGCTTGGCCAGTTTGAGCGCGACTCGTCAGGCTTCTCCGGACCCGGTGACCACAATGACGGCATGGGCACCCGAGCCACCTGCCCGCGCCCTGGACGATGAACCGGTCGCCGCGGAACAGCTCGCCGTCCGGCGCCGAGACGGCGCCCATCATCGTGAGGCCCGCGCAGAGCAACGGCAACGACGTACTGCTGCAGCGTACCCGGGACGGTGCTGGGAGGGGGCCGCAAGCGCGGTACGGCCACTTGACCCCGACCCGCCGGCCCAAGAGGGGGAGCCGGGCGCGCCCTCGCCCAGCCCGACGACGACGCACGCCGTCGTGGCCGACGATCGGGTCGTAGGGGCCCCGGCCGTGGAGGGCCCGGACTTCCAATCCACTAGCGGGGATGAGAGAGTGCTTTAAGTCTTGGGCGCCTTGACGGGCAGGAGGGGAGCGGGGCGGATGGCGTGCGCTGGACTTTGTCAGATATCGGTGAGGCTCAGTTCAACGAGGACCTCATGCGACTCGGGGCTCCCGACGGGTATATCGTTCACGGACGATGACCCTGGCCTCGGGGACCCGGGTTATCGATCAGGGCTGCTTTTCACGGTTTGGGAATGTCGCCGGGACTCGTTTCTGTACCGGGGGCGTAAAAACCGCGGCTCGCTTGCTTGGAAGTGAATACCAGCCGGGCGAAACGTTGCGGCCCGGTTCTCACGAATCGTACGACATGATATTGCCACTGCCGGCAATGTCCGCAAAGCCGGGGATTGTGGAGGTGACTGCGGAGCGGTTTTGATCGGATGCCGGCAGCACCTGAGTGAGGACGGCACCTTGAACCATTCTGCTCCAGACCAGGCAAGCGAATGTATTCTGCGAGAGAGGTCGGTCCATGACCGGTCGCGCTTAATTCCCGGTCCCGTGGGTGAATTGATATAGGGGTGTCTTGCTTCAGGCCAGAAGGCTTATCCGTGTACAAGACTACACATCTCCGCCCTCGTCATACGGCTTGCTATCGAACCAGAAACCCAAGCTGGTCTTGCAACATCCCCCGCCGTTCGTCGATGGACATGGGCAACACGCAAAACTACAGCGGCACTCCACGACCGAACCAATAAAAAGCCATGGTTTCTGTCTCCGAGCGGCAAGAAGACGGCGACGTCGAGGGGGTTTTCTGGGTGCGCGCAGCACGTGGGGAGGGGAAGGTGGCTCAGGGGGGGGATATTTGCCTGGGCTGGCTACCTGGCCGGCGGCCGATGGCGTTTCGCCGGGTGAACCGGATGGCAATGGACGTGACTGGCACGGCGGCTCGTCGAGTGCGACCAGGTCGAAAAAATGACGGACATCATTCCGCAACTACGGTCCAGCCCATCTTCTGCTGGCTGATCTCGGTGGAAGTCGAGGCTCGGAGAAAGAGGGGAGAAAGATACATTGTTGGGAGAAGGACTTGCGGCTCACACCGTGTTTAGCATGAGCAGACAGTTTCCTTTCGAGAGCGGATTCGTTTGGCTGTACGTTGCCTCTCTAGCATGTTGGGGTTGAGGCGGAGCAGAGAGATCCGACTATATGCCCGAAAATGAACGCATGCCTCTTCACACATGTCTGGCCGGCATCGAGATATCGTCCCTTCCGCCCTTTTATACTCGCCGTCCATCTAGATCCAACATGTACTCCGTTTCTCTAGACAACCTCGCCATCGGTCTTTCTCTTTCCTTCTACCGCCCCACCCTCTCACCCTACTGTGATCCGCCCGCTGACCGCCGCTCCCGTGTTCTTCCCATCACCCCGGACGCCGACCTCCTCCAGCACCCGCCTCGGCCCCATCCCCTTCCACTTGTCGACCGTCTCCCGTCCCGCGGCCCAGACGACGCCCAGCATCCCCGCCGCGTTCACGCCGGCCCCGTCGACCCCGTCCGCCACCCTCGGGATGACCACTATCCACCTCCCGCCCAGCACGACGTTGTGCGGCACCGCCGCCTCCCTTTCGTCGTCCACGTCCCCATCCCCGTTTTCACCCGCTACCACCCCTTCCCGCCCCGGGACCAGCGCCGCCGCTTGCCGGAGCATCTGTCGGTAGACCCCGACCAGCTCGTCCGCGGATGGCATCTCCCGCGCCTCGTCTCCGCCGGCGGCGCCGTTCAGAGGCCCCGCGAACCGGTGCACAAAGTACCGAAACGGCGGCCGCGGCCCGATCTCGTCGGGCCACAGCGGGATGGCGTCGGGCGCGGGGATCACCTGCATGTGCTTGTGGAGCCGGCTGCACCCGCCGTCCTTGCCGCAGTTGAAGATGACCAGGTACTCCTGTCCACTGCTGCCGCCACCGCCGCCGCCGCCGCGATGCAGCCCCGTCAGAACCTCCCGCGCCGCCCCGAGGTCCGCGCCGCCCAGCGCCTCGAACTGCCGCCGCCGCCCGTCGGCCGTCACGAGCATCAGGTGCGGCCGGTACGCGCAGAACTTGTTGAACGTGAGGATGTGCGTGCCGCCGCCGCCCACGAGGCCGATCTCGTACCCCGCGATGCTGATGTCGCCCCCGGGCACGCAGCCGCCCGCATCGAGCTCTACCCGCGCGCTGTTCCGTTGCTGCCGCTGCCGGGCACTTTGGGATCGGGCGACGTGCTGTGGCGGAGGGAGGAGCCGCCACCGTCGGCTGCGCCGTCCGCGTCGTCGTCCAGCTCCGCGTTGTCCCTCACGGCGGCGGGCTTGCTCTTGAGGGCCGACGTGATGCGGAACTCGAACTGGCGAAGCTCGTTAGCCTTCGGTTCCCGCGGGGCGGCCGCCCTCCCTTTCAAGCTTCGCTCCGCATCACAGCGCGCGCGGGCGAGCCATGGGAAAAGGCCTGCCAAGCCAAACTCTCGAGAGCCAGGCAGCAGGGGGGGGGGGGGGGGTGTTATTTTCATTTTGTTTTACCTTGAAGCCCTGGTCCTCGTGGTAGACCTTCTCCATGTCCTCCGTGTACATCACCACGCCGTCGTCGACGAGCTCATCGAACCTGGTGAGGATCCAGGCCTCGTCCATCACGGTCGAGGCCATTCGTCTCTCCAGCTCACAACGGTGTCCCTTTCTCTTCCAACAGGAGAGAGGATTGGATCATGCACAGCCGGTTACAGGAGCTGTGAAAGAGGGGGCGGGGCAATGGACTTGATCAGCTCGATCTTAGCAGCGCACCGCTGGTATCTGGTGCGCAAAACCCCAAGCCGTTCGTCTCGATTACAAGTTGTGGTTGCGAGAGTGGCGGTTGGCAGCCCGCTCCGGAGCGGGAAGCCGCCGGTTCATTGGTCGGCTCGGATGACGACACCCAAACACCATTTCTTACGCACTCCCCTGCGCCACTGGAAAGTGGCGTATTCCCGTCTGCCGCTGACTGCATGCTTCGAGAGACATTCTGATAGAGGCACGAAGAGCCGCTGTTGCGCGATGCTATTAAAGTTTTTGAGTTTCGACCGACATGCAATTACACACCGCACGTCGTCCTTTGAGGTTCCGAGTTATTATGTTACAAGTTCCCACCAGCTGGTTGTTTTACCCAACTCCTATGTATCCCCCCCGTCCAGCATAGCGCAAGACCCCCCTCCCCTCCCCTGCTTCCTTTAACGCTATCGTCGACTCGTCAATCGCTTGATACGCTCTCAGAACGGTGGTTTCTATCGTCTTCGGTCATCACAGGGTCGTGTGACCCCCGTATCGTAGTACTCAACACAACTTTCGTCCAACTCCCCTGCGCCCAAGGCTTCACGTCTACGCGGGAGGAACGGGGCAGCAGGGCCGGTGCCGGTCGCGGCGCCTCTCTGGACCGGGGCGGCAAGAAAAGGGGCAGGTAGGTGACGGCCAGAGCCATAACTGCGTTCTCTCTGTCAGTGACCATCCAGTATATATAATATATATATATATATATAAAGAATCAAAGGATATATCGCGACACGCGAGGCGGGACGTACTGGACATGCCGACGGAGAAGTAGCCCGGGGTCGCGGAGCTCTTCTTGGTCTCCTCGCTCTCGCCGAGCCAGGTCTGGATGCTGAAGACGACGGAGGCCCTGCGTCAGTCCCGTTAGTGAGCGATTCGGATTCGAGAGGTCCATCGTGCTGTTCCGCAGTCCGTGGCGGCAGCGACAGAGGGATCGAATCAAAGGGGAATGGATATGTGTGACGAAGCTGCGTACCATCCGATGAATTTGTTGCGCGTGAGCATGGCGGCCATCGGCAGGGTAGATGAAAGCGTCGAGGACAGCTCGGTGCTCTCGCCCTTGGCCCTGGGTTCCTGGTAGGGGACGACTGCGAGAAGGGGGGTGCTCAGTTAGCAGGATGCCATGGCGGGTTTGGAGGGGGGGGGATGGATCGCAACATACTCAGATCCGGCCGGCGCATATCCCGCTTAGACGCCATTCTGAAGGTTGATGATGTGGTGGTAGTGGTGGGCTGGCGAGGGGCGAGGTGGAATCGACGGGAGCTCAAGGTACACACGTCGCGGGATTGGATCTCGACGATCTGGCTGCACACAACGCGAACGAAGCTCTCCCCAGTGACGGCGCAATTACAAAAGTGGGGCCTTGGATCTGAGGCCGCCACAGACGACCAGGAGGTGCAGCTGGGGGAAGGGGAATTCGGCGCCGATGCCCCGCCGCACAAGCGAAGACAGACAGACACGTTTTCCGCAATGCGGACACGCCCTGGGTGTGAACGATTCCGTGCAAGCGTCGGGCGGCCCCTCCGACCTCCTCCCCCCCCCCCACGAACCGATCCCAATCTTGACAATGCTGTCCACATCCAGGCCTACAGTCCGCTCATGTGACCATTTACTGTAGGTACCAGGTGGCGCTTGCACAGCTGCTGGCTCGCTCACTTTTCGAATGACACGCGGGCTCCGATAACGAGCAAAGAAGGAAAATAGAAAATAGGATAGGAACCCGAGACTCGAACGGGACCGCCGACTGCCCAGTGCGGGAGGGGGCGAGTGAGGCCCCGAACGGGGTTCACCCTAGCCATGGCGTTCGTCCCGGCGGGAGAGTTTCGCCATGCCCAACGAGTAATAGAGTACGGAGGCGGTTTCAATGTTCGATACGCAGCCGCGGCTTTATAACTGCCTACGTACTACTAGACATCGCAAGCACCTACAACGGTTGGAGAGGTAAGATGTTACTAGAAGGTAGGTGAATTATATTGTACATATCTGTACTCCGTAGTGCGTTTTGATACGGATACAGAGGAGGGCATGGTGGCCCCCCCCCCTCCCCTTTTTTGAGTGTTTAAAACCCCCCGGGAAACTCTGACAGCTGGTTCTGCGGGGCAGCCTCATTCCAGGGTAACTCGTCTTCATCTCCAGTGTAGCTGTGCTCGGCCGCCGGAGCAAGGGGGGGGGGGAGCTCTCCGCAGATTGCTCGGTCCGGCGTCACCTCCGTGGCATTCGTTCTAGGTCCCCAATCGCCGGAGCGTTCAGCGCGACGCTTACTGCTCCTTGACATGTTCCATCATCCAGACGGCCACGGAAAGTCTCGTCGCCGTGCGGGCCACAGCTGCGACCGCGAGTAGTTTACAAGCCGGCCCGGCCGTTCTGCAGGCACAGCAACCCTACATACTGCGCATGTGTACAGCCATTTCCCCCACACTCGGAACCCCAAGGCGTGCGTGCCTGCGTCGGAGCTGGGCCCTGAAGCCGAGCATTTGTCAGGGGATGCGCAACAGGCCTATCCGTACGCAGTATGTGGAAATGCGGTGTGGTCGCCCAACGTGCCGTGCAACTCTGGTGGGCCTGGCCTCCCCATAGCTAGCTAGCTACCTAGGTAGTTTACGGATACCGCGTAAGCTACCTACCTGAGGTAGCAGGGTAGGTAGTGTACGGACTACATAGTATGCGCACAGCCAACCGGGCCTGGTTCCAGCGAACCGAACGGACCGAACGAACCGAACGAACCCACGACTGCGTGTACGTAGCAGTCTACGTAGTATGTACAGACACGTTTGACGGATGATGGATCTAACAACGGCAATGTGTCCGATCGCTGTTGGGCTTTGAGAGGGACGTGGGACGCTCCCACGAGAGGAGGATACGGCCAGGACCAGAGGAAAAGCCCAAGAAAGGCCTTCTCATCGGGCACGCCATCGTCGACCTCCCTCTCCATTTCGAACAAACACTTCCCCTGGGCACCAGCAAAGCAGTGCCCAACTCAAAGTCAGGCGTAACAGGGCGCCTCGGCGGCAAATGTCTTGCGTGGGTAACAGCTATCACGATGGGCTAGGTACTCGTGTCGGCTTGGGTGGGGGGGGGCAAGGGGTCGCCGATTGGCCGTGGTATCATAACCAACGAAATGGTCGACGGCGATTTTCGTCAGACTATTTGTACATGGTAGTCTTGTTGCACTGATTGGCGGTGGGACTGCATGCAGTATGATGGCAGATTGCGTGACACACACATGGGACGCGATTCAGCCATCGGGAGACAAGCAGGGGGGACGAGAGAGAGAAGGGGGAGGACTTGAACGACAGAGAAGCCGTGGCGGCACGTTTATGGTTCGCCAGAGGGGGGGACAAACCTTGCCGAATTTGGGGGAGCGAGGAGAGACGGGAATTGACTGGAGGGGGTTATCGCGGAGGTGTAGGGAGTCGGTCGGTAAGCCGTGCGTGATATGAACCAGCATACGGATACTACCTCCTCGTAACCGTATACCTAGGGATCTCGATGCGGGGAGAAAGGCAAGGCTCTGTATGGATAGATTAAAGAGAGACGAAGAGAGAGGGAGAGGAGAGACAAGCTAGCTTTGATCGCCCAGGCAAAGTCTGGACGAAACGCGGAAATCGCATGGTCCGTCTTTTCTGCTGCCAACGGGAGGGGGAGGGTGGGTGGTCTCACGGTTCGGGCACGGTGCTGGCTTCATCCTGCATGCATGCACCCATCCGCCTATCCGGGAGGAACGGACTGATGGGACGGAGGCGACTCAAAACATGCATGCGAGGCGTGTAGAAGAGGAGAAGGAGGGGAGGGGGGGAGAAGCGGGTGAGCAAGGAGGCAGATCGAATGCAACGCAAGATAGGAAGGAAGGAAGGAGGGAGCAGCGACGAGAAAGAAGCAGGACACGAAAAGCGTCGATACGAACGGGCGATGAGGCGGCGGTGGCGTTTCTTCTTTTTCTTCCGGGAGGGCGCAGAGATCTGAAAGTGGTAGTTACGATGCAGGTGGGAGCTAAAGAGGTGGGGGGCGGGCACGATTGGACGGGCGGCACCTGTTGTACGACCGACCTACCTACTTCGTACCTAGGTAGGTAGGCAGGCAGGCAGGAGCAGGCGGCTGGTTGTCCTGCCTTCTTTCCATCTCCTTAGCTTGGGATGGGAACGAGTCTTTGGAATAGGAACATGACTAACATCTGATGCAACAGCAGCAGATGCAGAAGCAGACCAACAGCCAGCCAGCCAGCCAGCCAGTTCCCGCTTCTCCGCCGGGGTTGTTGGTCCATGTCAGCGGACCAACACCCGACCTCCCTAGCTATTTTAAACCTGGGTGCGAAGTAGATTACCTATCGCCATTGTTGGTCGTCAGAGGGTTGCATTCCGGTAACGTTTGTGTTGGCCAAGAGGTCTCCGGGTCAGTAGACTCACTCAAAGTATGGGTAAATGAATATACTAAATAAGGTGGGTAATGCATTTCGTGTGCGGGGTTTTTTTTTTTTTAATTTTTAATTTTTTTGTTTTTTTTTTGCCTTTTCTCAGAGGCCATGTTTGGCTCGGAACTGCAAAAAGAAACGAGACGACGAGACCAGGAGCAGGGGAGGAGGAGGAGGTTGGAGAATGGAGGAGGATGGAGGCCAGAGAGCGGGTGTGACCTCCCCCCCCCCCCCCCCCACGCTGACAACTTGTTCACGGGCTGGCCATCTCCATCCCCGATTCTCCAGCCTGTCTCAGCACCTTTGCTGTCTGTTCTGATTGCCCCCGATCTTTCCGAACCTTGCCAGGGTATCTACCTAGGTAGATAACTACAGACCATCTTGACGCATTGTCGTTCGCGTAGGAAGTTGTTGCGATAATGGAAAGAACACTCGGCTCGTGCTCTCTGCTCGCTTAGGTACCTACCTGCTTTTAGCATGTCATGTTCAACGATCGATCGGTTGAGGTCTGGATTGTGTTGAAGCTTGCAACCGGAGTTCGATTGGTCAAGCCAGCTCCAGCTACTAGCGTACGGATACTAGGTACCTGTTAATGTTATCGAAAAACCACAAAGCCAATCAATCCAGCCATTCGTACGAAGTACTCCGTACATTACGAAGTAGTGCCAAGGAGAGCTTACAGGCAAGTCGGTGGGAATAGGGGACTCTCTGACTGCGGCTCCCCCGTTTCCCATGTGTCGCCCCCAAGTCAGTCCCAAAACAAGCAGGAAATCTGTCCCACTCTACGGAGTATGGGACCGCAGATCTCCTCGGTTCCCGACCCGCGACTCAAAAGCAATCTCTCCGTACGGATACATTGTGGCGTGGTAGTATCCGTAGTAGGTACGGAATACGTCGTACCAACACCCACAGAGTAGCTGTTATTAGCTGCTGTTCCTTCAGACTCGCACTCGGTCGAATCACGATTCCCACATCCCCCGGCACACCCCCCCCCCCCAGAAGGAGGGCGTCTTCACACACACCACCACCACCACCTCACACATACCTTACCCTATTCCGGTTGCCCTTCCACGGGCTTTGTTTGGCTTTCTCTTTCCCATTTCTAGGTATTCTACTGACTCTGCTCCGTACCTACACACTATTACCCGTACCATTCTCCATCCCCCATCCCCCATTCCTTGCCTGGATCCGGGTTGATCTCCTGCCGGGCTGAACTGAACTGAGCCAAGGCACGCTTACTCTGCGCCGTCGCCTTTGGGCCTCCCGATAGCCTGCCTACGAACACCGTCTCTACCTCCCTCCCTATCTCCCTCCCTCCCTCTCTCTCCCTCTCTCTCTCTCTCGCGCCAACCTCCAAACTCGCCTGCGTCGGCGGGCTGTCAAGCGACCGGAAACTCGTCTTGCAAAAGTCGCTGCAATAAGATTTCAAGCGGGCCGTCGCGAGTCATCTGACACCAACGAACCTGGCAGACGCGGGAACCTTCGGAGATACACCGCCCCCCCGTATCTGTATCCGAGGGCATTTAGCAAAGATTACCCGCGCGCGCGCGCACTCTTCTCTTGCAACCTTACTGCGTGTTCCTTAGTCACCACTTAGCTACCTATGTACGGAGTACCAGTCCCTGTACGGATACCACTACTGCTACCCCTTCTGAACCGCAATCCACAAACCGCACCTGCCTCCTCCACCCGACCGCCGCTGCACAGATAGCGCGGCTGACGCCGTCAGATCCCCGACATCAATCCATCCACCGGTTTGTTTCCTCCTTCGACCTTTTGACCTCCCGTCTCCAAATCCCCCCTCCCCCAAGCATCGTCAATCCCGCTCGACATCACGACATCGCAGTCCACCCCCCCCCCCCCCCCCCCCCCGACCGCCAACCGACCGCACCGTAACATCCCTTGAGAACCCAGCAATGTCGCCTCTGGACTTCCGCCTGCGATGACCTCTCGGACCCCAATGGGCGCCCAGCCGCGACCGCCCCAGCAGCGAACTGTGAGCAGCTCGGGCTTGTCGGTTCAACGGCCAACTCATCAACGCACCCTGTCCGCGCAATACCTGCCTCAATCGCCCGCCCGCAAGGAAAACTCGATCGACCTGACGGGCGACGCCAACGACGCTGCCGTCGCCCAGAACAGATATGGCTCCCTGCCGCGGAGGGGAGGCTCTCGCCTCAAGCTCGAGTTGTCCAACGATGCCATGCTAGCCCAGCACTCCATCACCGATTCACCCAGGACTCTCACCCCCTCTCGCCTCATGCCCAAGAACGACCCGTCCAACCTCGCCGAAATGAGCTCGCCCTCCTCTGCCAAGGGCCAGCCCATCGACGCAGATAACCCGCCCATGCCCATGCCGAAACGTCGTCCGCGATTCGTCGTCCCCGCCGCTGTCAAAGACTCCCCCGCGCCCACCGTCGCAATCAAAAAGGATGGCCGCCCGAAAGCCTGGCACTTTGAAACCCCTGCCGCCGCTCCTCGGTATGCGCCCTTTAACAAGCAACGCAACGACGCGACGACCAGACCAGGCTTTGGCGGTTCCGGCACTGGTACACGCGATACGTCGGAAATCGGTTACGCCGACTTTTTTCCGTGGAACGGAAACCACCCCGAAGACCAATACTCAGAAAACGTAATCAAGACTGGCTACTATGACAAACCCCCAGCCTCGACCGCCTCAGAGACCGCCTCCGCCAAGGCCATCCTCTTCCCTGCCTTGAAGCACAAGAGCGGGCTCAACTTGTTGTCCAGCATCTTCGTCGGCGTCTTGAACCAGAGGAAGCTTAACGGCCAGATCATGTCGCCCTCGACCTTCAAACCACCGCCGCGCGTCACCCTCACCGATACCAAGCGCGAAATTTGGCTGAGGGACTTGGCGAACCCGTCGATATCCTTGCGCCGACTGAGCCGAACCATCCCCCACGGCATCAGGGGCAAGGTGTTGCTGGATCACTGCCTCAACAAGAACGTTCCGACGGAAAGAGCTGTGTGGCTGGTCAAGTGTGTTGGCGCCAACGAGATTCGGGCTTTCAAGAGAAAAGGGAACGGCCCAGGCCCTTTTGTACTCGGCGGCGAGGCAAAATGGCTGAGGGATTGGACCGTTTTTGTCGAGCAGTTTGTCGAGGGTGTATCAACAGCCTTTGGCGACAACGACTGGAAAGCCAAGGTCCAATACGCGTAGGTCCATGTGGTCAAAAGAACCCTGGCTTCAGCAGCTAACCGTGCGACAGTATCCGACTGGCGACGCACCTCTATGCCGAACAACTACTCGACCGCGAGCACTACATGGACTGGCTTGTCTCCGGACTCGAAAACTCTACTCAGTCGAAGCTGCCCATGTGGATACTGATCACGCAAATCTACTGGAAGGACTTGCTTCGGTTGAGGAAATACGGCCGTAGATTGGTGAATGCGTTGCTCGGCCATCTTCATACGGTACGGGTTTTTTCTTTCTTTTTTTTCTTTTTTTTATCCCACCCCTTGTCCCCTGGCTTACAACTCTAGATTCACAACGACCCTGATCGCGATATCCTTGCTCAGCTCTCGGCAAGGTTAACCACCTTGCTTACCCCCCTATTATCGGCTCATCCGGACAACTTCGTGTCTCCGACGACATGGTTCAAGTTTAGAGACGCCTTGCTTGCGTCCATCCCGACCGACCACGAGTTTGCGCAGACCGCATATAAATCGATCAACATTAGAAACGAACAACTTGTCGCTTCGGCCAGCAACTCCCAGCCGGCTAACCGTCAAATACTTGTCAAGCATCTCGACACCACCTTCACCTCTCTATACAGCCCCGATCTGGCTGCGCAGTGCTGGGCCGTGAGCGAGGACAAGGGCATGATTGTTCGAACACTGCTGGAGTGGTGCACATCGCCGCACCGGCCAGGGGCCTCAAAGGTCTACATCGCAGCCGGCCTTCTCCGGGCCTGGGTAGCAGCCGGAGTTGACGTGACGACGGCCGTTCTCGAGTTTCTTGGTAGCAACCCGCCGACGGAGGCGAACTCGAAACGGGTCTTTCACCGACTCATGTCAGAAATCGTCCGCACGGGCGATTTTCAACTCCAGCAGTACATTTTCTGGCTCATTGCCAGAGGTGGTCTTCGGAAGCCGGCCGACACCGAAGCCGATGGCTCGTGCGCGACGAGGTTGCTGGTGGACCTTCCCCTTCACGCCCTGAACTCGACTTCCCGAACAACCAGGGCGAGTCTTCTCCGGCGTGCGAGTTATGATGTCAACGACGAGGCGGAGGACATCAACACGGCACTCAAGTGCATTGAGCATGCTTTGGGACTGCCTCTCCCGCCGGGAGACCCGATGCTTCAACGGAAGCCAGTATCTGTGGGCAAGCTTTGTAGGCTGATTGCCAACAGCAACCGTGCCCTTCAAACCGAGGTTGGGGCCAGAGTTCTCCAGATTTTCACGACCGAAATCGTCATGACAAAGAACGGACCGCAGGTCTCTCCGGCCATGTTCAACTTTGCTCGGTCCGTTCTCGAAGCAGCGGCCGACTTTTCCGCTCTTGCTGAGATCATTAAGCTAGTAGTGAGAGCTTCGAACCCCGAGCTACTCGCCTCTTGCGCCGATACTCTCAACGTGCATCTGCCAATCTTTGCCGCGTTGGGTGTGCCCAAAGAATTGTTTGAATTATTGATGGAAAGGCTGAAGGCCGTCAGCGAGGAACAAGGTCCTGCTGCGCGACCTCTGCTGGCATCCCTCGCGAATCTTGCGGCTCGGCTACCCGGATTTACGAACACGGCCGGTTACCTCCGTCAACAGCTTCACCAGTGCGACCGCAACAACCCGATCGATGCCTGTTCGCCGGTATCCGACAATACGACGGCCCAACTGCAGGACGCGGAGGGCGAGCTACACGAAGAGATCGAGAAGCTCCTGACGAGCGGTACGAGCGTGGATCGGCCGACGATGGATCGGCTTTTCCAGACAGTCGTGGGCCGTTTAGAGTCCAGCTGGTCCAACTCGCCGGACCGGCAGCGTGCCTACAGCGCACTCCTCGGAAGACTGCGGATTTTCGACACCCAACATTTCGATGTGCGTATGACCGACTGGGTTCACCACATCAGCGCGTTGAAGGCCCGTCCCGCCCTGGTGGATATTTATCCGCTACTGATTAGCATGGGATGCCTGACTCTGCCCATCGTTCTCACCACGACATCAATCGATGCGGGCAGGATTGCGCTCAACCCATCTGGGTCAACCAACTCCACTACGACCTATATGCAAGAGGTTCTCCACCTCACGACGATGCCTCTCACAGCCAAGACTGCATTAACCCCTGAGGAGGCGTACCGATTCTACATCCAGCAACAAGTGGCACCGCGTCAAAACCACAAGGACATGGTGCTTCTCGTCAGGAACGCCCTGGTCGAGTACTCGAGGCTCCAAGGAGTCGCCGATCCAGCGCTGCTGCCCCTGGCGAACCCGAGCTTCACAAATTCTGTTTTGGAACTGCTCAAACTTCTGGTGATGCGGGATCCCCCCTCAGTTGTCCAGGCGCTGGGCACCAAGGCGCCGGAGCCGGCATTGGCAAATTTGTTTGCACAGATTACCTCCAAATTGCTGTTACCCGACGCCAGTGACGAATCGCCGCTCACGTTCGAAACCGTCCTGGAACTGGCCAACGAGTTCACTCTCCCCTTCTGCCAGCTCAAGCTGTCAATCGGCCTTCCGGCCGACAGCACGACAAGCCCTGGAGGAGGCGAGCAGGCCCTAACGCAGTTCGACATGTTCTCCCGGGCAATGGATCGCGCGGTGTCGGCCAACAACGTCATGTGGACCAGCATGTTGCCGTATTTGAGCGAGGAGATCACGGAACACCTCAAGAAGCAAGCACATCTGCGGTTTCTGGGCCTGTTTCCATCGCAAAAGAACCCTCCTGCTTCGGATCCTCTTTCCCTCGAAAGCACTCAGTTAGCAGGGAGCTTGCTGTCGGTTGTTGAGGCCATTCTCCGAGGGCGTCCGGCGGTCCGGACCTCCCAGCTCACTTCGGGCATGGTTGAGAAGCTGGCAGAGCTCTGGGAAATCCTAGCATGCGGAGATGATGACAAGAGGGAGCTTCGGACGTCGATACTCCGGTACTGGCTACCAGCGTTGCTAAGATTTATTACGCTCCACACAACCGCCAACGAACCCATGTGCGCCCCCCCTCAGGCCCAGACCTCCAACAACATGAAGCCTCCAGTCAATGCAGCGGCGTTTGAGATCCGGGCAAGAATCCTGGTTATCTTGTCCGGCCTCACCCTCGAGCTTGACACCTTGACGCTCCAAGACCCACAGACCGGCCGAATCTTGAGCCAGCAGGTATTCGACCTGGCCCTGCTGCTGATCGACACCTTGCCGGAAGACTCACGCCTGCAGTGTGTGCGTATTCTTCTCACAGGTGGCACTATGCAAAACCCAGCGTCGTCAGATGCCCGCCTTCAGTACCTCTTCAGCCACATGCCTCCGCAGACAGAGCAGTTCGTGCTCGCGCACCGACAGCAGCCAGCAACGCAACAAATCGGGCCCCCGAGACAGAAAATCCCAATCTCGATGCAGGGCACCGGTAAACTCACGCCCTTTGTCTACCGCAAGTGGGAGATGCTCAGCGAGCCAACTCCCAATGTTGGAGAAAATGATACGGCTCTTAGCCTTACACTGTTCGAAGCTATCAAAATTCAGTAAAAAGTTTGGGGAGAACAGGGCACACACACACACACACACACACCCACATACACATACACACACATACACACACACACACATTACACACTCTTTTTTTTCTTCTCTTTTTTCATTACAGTCATTGCATTTCGTTGGAAGAGAGGGGAGGGGTTACATTTTTTATAGATACCATTACTGGTCCAGAATGGGAGGCGTGTTATGATAGACTCATGGGGATGGGGGCAATGAGAGAAGGCATTTTATTTTATTTTATCCTTTGATACCAGGATGACCGGGAGAAGGGGGGGCAAAAGCCGGCGTTGGCTGGCTTTGGAAAGATGAAGATGAGAAAGAGGATGATGCAGGGGAGGGGAGGTCGAATGACTGTATCATTGAGGCACCTGTTCTTTCCTTGCGTCAACAATATATCTACCACATATGATGATGATCTTTTTCATCTGCCGCATACATATATGATTCTAGTGCGCTGCTCAAACGTAACACATGGGTGGGTGGGTGGTCGCATATGCGATATACAACTCTCTCCTTCGGCTACTATAAACAGGCCAAGCCGTCGCGTTTGTTGGGCGCCGCTTCTGGATGTTCAGCATCATGTGGTTGAGCCCAGTCAGACGGGGTGAACTGGGCATTGGAGCAGCCCGGGGCGTGGGTGGACGGCGTTTTGAGAAGCGATGTCTTATTCTGGGCAGTCCACAAGGGGTTTTAGTTCGAACAGATTATCCGCTGATCTAGTCCTCAGGAGATGTGGATAGCAAAAATGTATGTTAGGTTGTGGGCGGTGTCCTTGGCATCTCGTTTGCATCATCAAGAAACAACGCGATCCATCTTGGATAACCCCAAGGGACCGCCGACGACTGGGAATGGACTAGACGACCCGATCTTTGGGCGCTGTCTGTGAATGTGTTATGGATATCGTCCCCTGTGGGTTTTGTATTGATGGGCTGGTTCTCGTATCAGTAACCGTTGATTCTGGGGACGTCGTGGACCGCCTCGACAACCGCTGGGTTCCTGTTCATGTCCATCCCCCCCCCCCCCCCCCCCCTCACACACACTGAAGAGTTACACATACCATCGTTATAACTATATATCCTCCATGCATGAAGGGAACATGACCCAGAGGAGCGTCAGAGGTGGCAGGATGCCAAGGGGGGGAATGCCCGAGTTCCCTCGATGCACCTGCAACGGGCTGGTGAAGCAGACGCCGGCTTAGCATGACTAGGTCAATTCGCGATTCTCCGATTTGAATGCCGGACGACGGGGTCGTCTCCGTAGGTATCTGCGTTAAAACCCCTCAAAAAGGGTGGCCGAGCGGCCTAACCCTTCCTTGCCCAGGCCTCCGAGGGCGATATGTCACCACATATTTCTCATTGGTTGGATTGGCTGGGTCCCCCCCCCACCCACAAGTACTCGGAGGGCCTTTAGCAAGTGCCAGTAAGCCATTCCTTTATAAGTCGGGAGATGTACGACTCCGTATCAAAGGGAAAAGCCAAACTGCAGAGATGCACAACCTTCTCTCTCTGGTTAAATTACAGAGCCGTCGTCCTCCTCCTCTGGCCTCCTCCTCCTTGCCACTGATCCTACGCTCCATCACCGCCTCCCCTCCCTCTCGCAATCCCAACCGTCTCGGCTGGACGTCCTCACCAAGGACCCTGGTTCCCAACTCCCGCTCAGCACACACCGCAATGTCGGGTAATTCGGCGCCTCCTCTCGTCTCAGACGGCCACGGGGACGTCAACAACGTCCACGCCGCCCGGCCGGCCGTGGAGATCCGCCCCGACGAGGCGTACCTCGGCCGCTGCTCACACGCCCTCGCCGCCGAGGACGACGACGCCGAGACCCGCGCCCGTTACCGCCCTTTCCTCCTGCCCCCCGCCACCGCGGCCGAGGGCGAGGGCGAGGGCGAGGACGACGACTGGGTCGCGGGCCTGGAGCTCTCGACGGCCCTCGCCCTCGTCGACCGCGAGGTTCTCTCGCGCGGCCTGCCGCGCCTCCGCATCCTCGTCCTCTACGGCAGCCTCCGCGCCCGCTCCTACAGCCGGCTCCTCGCCTTCGAGGGCGCCCGGGTGCTCCACCGGCTGGGCTGCGACGTGCGCGTCTTCGACCCGGCCGGCCTGCCGCCCAAGGACGACGTCAGCCACGGGCACCCCAAGGTGCAGGAGCTCCGCGGCCTGAGCCGGTGGAGCGACGGGCACTTCTGGGTCAGCGCCGAGCAGCACGGCGCCGTGACGGGCCTGTTCAAGACGCAGATCGACTGGATCCCGCTGTCGCAGGGCTCGGTGCGCCCGACGCAGGGCCGCACGCTCTGCGTGGCGCAGGTGTCGGGCGGGTCGCAGAGCTTCAACGCCGTCAACACGCTGCGCCTGCTGGGCCGGTGGATGCGCATGTTCGTCGTGCCGAACCAGAGCTCCGTGCCGATGGCGTACACGCAGTTCACGCCCGAGGAGGGCGAGGGCGGCGCCGGCGGGAGGGGGTCCAGGATGCTGCCGAGCTCCAACAGGGACAGGCTCGTCGACTGCATGGAGGAGCTGGTCAAGTACACCGTGGTGATGCGGCCGCACTTTGACCTGTTTGGCGACCGGTTCAGCGAGCGGAAGGAGAAGAGGGAGAAGGCGGCGCTGGCGGACAAGATTTCTGGGATCTGAGAGGTTTTTCTCTCTGGCCGCCGTATCAAAAGCTGGAGGGACGGTACGCCCGAGTCTTGCTGTCTCCTGGAGGCCCTCAATCGAATTTTCGAACACCCCCCGGGGGAGGGGGGGGCGGGTGTTGTATGTGTCGAGTTCCTGATACTAGAAGAATGAGATCGATAGACTGCGCAGCGCGTTCGAACACGGGCCAATCGTGCATGTTTCGTTTTGACGGCGACCGAAGCGCGATACTGGCACCAGGTTCGCCGTGCTGGACGAAGCAATTCCCGATATGCTTGCCCATCTCCTATTTCATCGTGGAGCGACAAAGGACGACAGCCTCCCGCAGCGGGTCACGCTCCGGTGTTTCGTCTTTCGTCTCTCGAGTACCTCGGCGGTGACTCGGGGGTGGCCGCAAAAAAAAAGAAGAAAAAAAAAGGCGGATACCAGGCAATGCTGGTACTCCCGCGTCCTCTGCGGCAAGACGCTCAGGGTTCAAATCCAAGGGACGACCCGATGGGCGCTTCATCAAGCCCAAAGTCCTCCGCCGTGCCCGAGTCGAGAGGGGGAAAAGGGGTCCTCTGGACTTTGAAGTAAGTGTACGACTCTGGACTCCCGCCGCTCGGCCACTCTCTCTCCGGTCGAGGGCCTTGACGCGTGGGGGGTGGGGGTGCTTGGTGCCGGTGCCCCGGGAGAAGACCGCCCATGGGGAGATCTGGTTCCGGAAAGAATTCGGCAGGCAGGCTGGAGCCAGGACCGAGGAGGCTCTGCGTTGGCAGGAGGGTTGAAAGAGCAAAACAACGATTGGCAGCCTCGAGAACCTGCAGGGAAGCCGGCCGCTAGACTCGGGTATCGGTCTGCGATTGCTACCAGCGCGTCGAGTGCAGGCGAGATGAGGGCCACTGATCGAGTGATCCCCGGAGCGTCGCGGGACTTGGCCGGCTCGTCGGGCGATACGCCATCACAGCTTTGATGGCCAAAGTTGCACGGAATCGCTCTCACCATGTCGCCTTGGCTCGAGGCTTCCCCACGGCCAGCGTGAGTTGTACTTCGATTGTGGCATGTGCAGAAAGCAGGGTGGCTGGCTCATCGATGTTCAACCAAGGCTGAAGGAAAGGGAACCGGGGGGGCGGAAAAAGCAGTACGCAAAGGTGTGAGACCAAACATCAACAACATACAAGCAGACCAAGTTGAGACAACCCCAGTGAGGGGGCAGGCATGGCGCATAAAATCAATGATTCTCAAGTGCAACCCAAATCCAGAGGCTGTTTCGTACATCCCATTGAACTCCCATCCCATTCCGTGCTCTGTACCCAGAGCCCTTCTTATTATACACAGTTGGACGCCACGCTGTTTCTTTTTGCTTTCCGTTGCAACCAAGTGCTTCGCTGACTGTTTCCCAAGGAGACCCTCTTCCTCCCTTTGGCCGTTGAATGTAATAGGTATGCTTAGTTAATGAAAAGGTAGGCCCACCGCCTCGTGTAGCATCTTCCAGCCGCATGGCCATTCCCCTTTGTATCAAAAGGAAAGAGCAAAAGGCTTCTGATCAGCAGCAGCAGCAGCAGACGGATAATGAGAGTGTAGTGCTCCGTGTGCCGGGTGCCGAAATAGTGACGAAGAAGGCGTTTTCTATACAAGTATGCATATTGTTGATAATGAACATCTAGAACGTCGGGTTTCTCCATCATGCGTAGAACGCCTCAAAGAAGTAAATGAAGCCGAACACGAGGAAGGCGACGGCACCACCAACAGTGACTACAAACCGTTAGCGAGGAGGATCCTGCAGTAGGGACGTAGAGCCGACTTACCAACTTTGAGACTAACACGGCCTGCGATGGCACGGCCGCCAATGACAGCAGCGCCGGTGCAGATGCAATGGCCAACCATGGCGCCCAAGATAACCCACCAGTAGTCCTGTCCAGCAGCCATGGCAATTGTGGCAATCTGACTCCGATCGCCCCATTCGCCGAGGAAAGTCATGACGAACGTTTGGACCCACGCAGGGCTGAGGAGGAGGCCAAAAAGATTGCTCAGACCCTGCAGGGTGCCCGAACCAGGCGAAGGACTGCGGGGCGGGGATTGAGAAGGCGAGCGCGGGGGCGACGGGAAACGGCTCTTAGACCTGGACTTCCTGCTGCCGTTCAGGCCCATCTCCAAGGCATAGGGAGAAATTGCAGAGCCGCGACGCTTGCCCTCCTTCTCTTTCTCGGCCAACTCTCGCTCGACTTCGTGCAGCTCAGCAGTGACACCCTCGTTGGGGTCCATGCCCAGACCCTCACGAAGCAGCTTGGCGCCGAAGACGAAGAACAGACCGGCAGCAAGGAAACTGGTTACGCGCTTGGGAATCAAAGTGGGCACCGCGTGGCCGAGACAAGCAGACAGAACGGTCATGACCAGGAGGGCACCAAAGGCAGCAGAGAAGACGACCATCCTGTCATGCTTCATCGCCATGAGTGCAGCAACGAGGAACGTCTTGTCGCCGACCTCGGATACGAGGATCATGGTCAAAGACAGGACGAAGGAGTGGAACGGCTGGATGACGCCCTCGGCCTGCTCGTCTAGGCTGCTGGTCGGCTTCCCCTTGGACTTGGAGACATCCAGGTGATCCTTGTGCGCCGAGTTGGGGAGAGGTTGGGGCTTGTCGTCGAGCTTCTGGGGGAGACCTGCAGGTTTCTGGAAAGTGTTAGTTAGCATTGCGCGTCGGGAGTGGTCAGCCTGGCGTTTGCGCAACCCACCTCGAGACCGGCAACGTCGTCAGCAGTGCGGTGGTCGCGGTCGCGCTCCTTGTCCTTGGTGGTCTCCTTGTCGCCCATCATCTTTTCCTGTTCGCTGTGAGGCAGAGGAGGCTGCTCCTTGGGCGCCTCGGGCTTGTTGTTGGGCTTTTCGCCGATTTTGCCCTCGGCGGCTTTGCGCGCTTTGTCCTTCTCGCTGACACCTCCCTCGGTGCCAATGGTGCCTTCCTTGGGCTTCTGGCGTGTCTTGTCGTTCATGACACCATCGTTGGTTTCGGGGATCTTCTTGCCATCAACAACGGTAGGGTCTGACGGACGTCCCTTCAAGGGGGGCAAGCTCTTTTTGACATCCGTGTCGGCGGCGTCCTTTTTGGTGTCTCTAACCTGGTCGACGAAGGGACCCTCGTGGGGCATGCCGTCCTTCCCATCGACGGGCGCATGATCGGTGCCGAATCTGGTCTTGACACCAGAACCAGAACCAGAGGTAGAGGTGGAATCGGTTGACTTGTCGGTGGAAGCTACAGCCTTGGCGCCATTTTTATCCTTGGTGTCGACGGCCAGACCGGCAACGAGGGACGGAATAAGGAGCAGGAGCAGAGGGGAGTGTCGGGTGCGCAACCTCATGGTGAGTCGATGGGGGCTATCGTGCCACGGTGTGTCTGGGGCAATGATAACTAGGCTGTGAGTGAAGGTGTGAAAGGCCCGAGTTTGCTCTGCTCTTGCAAGGGGGGAAAGGGAGAAGGGTGTCGATGGTTTCTGGCCACGGGCCGGGCTCTAGATTTGTTACGTATCTTTTGCTGCACGGCCACGGGGTAAGCAATAAGAAGGACGCGCCGTCGTAGCCCCATGTTCCAGAATCCCTTGTTTCGCCCCACACGAGGCGAATTCGCGGGTGCAGTTTTAGGTAGGTAGGCAGGAGAAGCCCCCCCTAGTTGTTTCCGCTTAGAGGTCATTGTAGGGGATATCTTCATAGAGGACACTCTGACTCGGATACACGATTAGACAGACGTCTGAAACACAATTGCACAGTCATCTTGGGACTCCAGAGTCGGACCAGACATGGGCCGAAATAGACGGCCATCGTTTGTGTAGGTATGTTTGGAGTCTTTTTTTATTTTTATTTTTTGATGTTTCTCATTGTCTGGTTTGCAGCTCTGCACTAGTGGCTAGGTATGCCGGGTAGGCCGCGCTGCTCTTCACGGACAAGGTTGAATCCAAGGAACCCCGGATTTGCCTGTACTCCGGTATCCGTACTGCGTAAACATCTGTTTGGCCCAAAACGCTTCGCCATCACCGCAAATATAGGTACTTGGGTACGTACCGCTCACTCGCTTCACAGCGGGCGCCACCCACTGATTCCCGGAGCTTGCAGCAGCTATGTTATCTTATCTCCGCCGAAACGGTCCAACGACACCCCACCTACCCCGGGACTAAATGCATGTCGTCACGAACGACCGCTCTCTTGATGGAACATAACCAGAGCACTACTCTTTGCCATAACTGTTGCTCTGTCAGCTCAGTCAATCCATACCTCAGTTAAAGGCCACTTATAAACAGCCCGCTAGCTGTCAGACTGCCACGGACGTTTCCGTGGACAGCTTCCATCACACGTCGGCAGTACCAATCCGAGCCCCGTTGTATCACTAAGCATCAACCCGAACTTTCCGTGTGAACACCAAGTCGAGTCAAAATGGATAATAGTGAGGGGGATCTGAGGTCTTCACATGAGAGTACAGATGCCGATGAAGATGTCGACGCTGCGACTTGGACATATCACTTTGAGCGAGATGCCGACGGTATTGATGACGAGTATGATCCCGACTTCCAAGACGAACCAGACGAAGACGCTGGAGATGACTATGAGGAGTATTATGGTATCATATACAGCTCCTGATTGTAAAAAGTGGCATTGCTTACCTATCCCAGATGCCGATGACGGTGGCGATGTCGAGGTCGAAGTGTTCATGGGCGCTGGCGATGGAGAGGATGATGACGACCCCGACGAAAACATGCCAACCTACAACGCGGTTTCAAGGATAATGGCTCTGCTCAGTACGTTGGATCAGCACATTTCCCATCTATTCGAGCTCACTGCTAACACCAGATGTAGCTGCCGCTGCAGGAAATGGCACGGGGGTCGCCACACGAGCCCAACTGTTAGCCCTCCTTCAGCGAGGTGAATTGACGATACGTAGCGCACTCGACAACGACGACGATGGCTATGATGAGGACGACGACTATGATGCCGAGGGTGTTGTATGGCAAAGTCTACAAAGGCGGCCTCGTATCAGAGAGCCCCATCAGTTCCCCAAGGTACCAAGTGAAGAGGGCACAAAACTGATGCACTCCGGTGTCTTTGGGGCAAACGAACAACGCGCCGGCGAGAAGCAGTTGGCACGAAGGATTCTGGATCGCGAACTTGGCTTGGGTGACATACGCGACCGAAAGCGAAACCAAGACCTGATGGCCCAGGGCATGATACCGTCAACCAAGCCCGAGATGATTGTGCACTACGATGACCCTGTGTACTCTGGCCAGTTTTCCGACGATGGCAACTTCTTCTACGCATGCGGTCACGATTTCAAGGTTCGGATGTACGACACGTCGAACCCGTACAACTGGAAATACTACAAAACGGTCAACTATCCCTGGGGGCAATGGACGTTGACAGACGCGTCTTTGAGTCCCGACAACCGCTGGCTTGCTTACACGTCCATTCAAAGCAACGTCTGTCTAGCGCCCACAGATCCCAACGACACAGGAGACCCATACACGCTAGATCTAGCGGAGCAGAGTGTCGGCACGCAACACGCCGGGTGGCGCTCAAGGCATTCATTCGGAATCTGGTCTGTCCGGTTCTCCGGCGACGGTCGGGAGCTTGTGGCTGGCACCAACATGCAGTCACTTGTCGTCTACGACATTGAGTCGCGCACCGTTCTTCACAACGTCGTCGGCCACAGCAACGACGTGAACGCCGTGTGCTTCGCAGACAAATCCTCGCCGCACATCCTCTACTCCGGATCTGATGATACCACCATCAAAGTGTGGGACCGACGCAGCATGGGAGATGGGCGGCCAGCGGGTGCGTTCGTGGGCCATGTCGAAGGCCTGACTTACATTGATAGCAAAGGCGACGGCCGCTACATCCTTAGCAACGGAAAAGACCAGACCATGAAGCTGTGGGATCTCAGGATGGTCATGTCCACGGCCAAATTCGACGAGGTCAACCCCACAAGGGTGACCGCCAACAGTGACTTTGATTACCGATGGGGAACTTACAGAGATGAAGACTGGTTCCCCCATCCCAACGACAACTCGGTCGTCACGTTCCGCGGACACCGCGTAATGCGCACGCTGATCCGTTGTCACTTCTCGCCTCCCTCCAGTACAAATTCGCGATACGTGTACTCGGGTAGCCAAGATGGCAAGGTTTATATCTGGAATTTGGATGCCACTCTGGCAGGCACCATTGACGTAAGACAGGCCACCAAAAACTCTAGGCCACTGGAGCGGAGACACCGCGTTTACCACGACGACAACGTTGCAGGATGGAACACGTGTGTGCGCGACGTCAGCTGGCATCCTAATGCGCCGGTTCTGGTTGGTAAGTCGGCGTTCTGCTCGCCGCCTGCCAATATCACTAACACTGCCCAGCATCTGCTTGGAATGGCTTCAACATGGCCCACGGCACTTGCACGCTTCACTCGTACAACGAGGCCGAAGAAGACGAGGCAGATCCTCCAATGGGCCGAAGCGTCGACGAGAGACTGCGCCCTGTCGGCGAGGCATTCCGGAGGTAGTAGACGATCTGACGGGCGGGTTCACCTAGGAAGAGAGCGATGTGGGATGATTATTTTTGATTATTTGTACATCTTCCATACATGTCAACCCCTCTTTTTGGCAATGATACATGATCGATGAAGCCACTGGTCTCGGGGTATCTCCCACTAATGCCGCACGACGTCCCTCATGTCTGGTTGTCATGATGTTGCAATCTGCCCATGCAATGCGTTCGAGACCCATCCTTGCGTGTAAAATCGTCATCTTGGTCGGCCGCGCCGACGTAATAGAGTATAAGAAGCCGGCCCCAAGAACTCGGGTGCTTCGGTTAAATGTGACCCAAGGGTTTATGCGCCTCCGACGAGGATGTTGTTGACGGGGATATGGATCAGCTTGACGATGTAGCCGACAGCGCCCATGATGAGGAAACCGACACCGACGGCCTGGCAGAGCTTCAGGAACTCAAGCTTGTCGGCTGAAACGACACGTTAGCAACTTGGAGGGGCTTGCCAACAGCGACAAAGGGGCGAACACGTACGCTTGGTGCACCGTTTCATGAATTGAACACCTTCCTGGGCGAACTCGGAGGGAACCTCGAGGATCTCCTTGACTTGGTCGGCCATTGTGGATAGAGAAGCGCGTGGGTATTGGGGAAGGGTAGGTATGTGCGTGCGTGGTTGGGCGAAGGTCGCAAACTGAATCCCAATGGGCCGCAGTGGAACAGTAAAGCGCAAAGTCGATAAAAGAAAGGCGCGACGATGGGGTGTATAATACGTGCAGGGAGCGCGGGTGGAAGTATCGAGAAGATCGATGGGTTGAAGGGAGATGTGTTAAATTGAGCGCGCGCTGTCACCGAATGGACCCCAAAATTTCGGGTCAAGCTCCCGCAAGGGGAGGGAAGAGCCAGATTGCCATTCAGGAGAGGATGGAGGAACGATGCGCCGGCTGCCGACGCGCACCCTACCTACCTAGGTAGGTACCTAGGCACACTAGGTAGGTACAGTACCTACCTATCTAAGGTTCCTGATAAGATAGGAGGGGTTCAGCGCTCCTCCAGGGGAGGAGGGCCCCTAGATGCTCCCTCCAGCAGGGCGAAGGCCTGGTCTGGACCAATGGGTCAGCCGTGATGCAGCGCATTCGAATCCACTGCAGGGAGACTAGGTACGTACCTTCAGATGCGCAGTTCGGAGGACCCACTCAGGCATCCACTGGCCGCCCAGTCTCAGCATGCTTAGGTAGATAGGTACGTACCTACGTGGCACAGATACACACCAAGTCTCAGCATGCGGCCTCAGCTTGTTCGCAGGAGCTCCCTCCCCCCAGTTTTCTTGCTCTTTCCAAACGTTCCTCCACACGTCCTCTTCTCCGACCGCATTTCTTCCATCGCGTCAACATCCCTCCGAGCTGTTCGTTTTTCTATCCGACTTCACCACAGCTCAGATCAATTCGCCCGACGCGTCCGTCTTCCGCTTTCACACAATACTTGTCCATCTTGCCTGCGGAGCAACGCGCCATCACTGCTGACCTCGTTGCCGGGAAACCTTAACTGGGCCTTCTGGATCACTAACTTGCCGAGTCTGACAGCATCGGCCACGCGGTGAACGGGCAGGCACGCGTGCGGAAATAAAGGCGGTGGCAGAACGAGCAAACGGTCTCTGGAGTCTAGGGATCCTGTTTCCACTCTCCCTCGTCCCAACTACATCTTTTTTGCCTGTACCTAAGGCTTCTGGGCCGAAGAAGAAGAAGAAGAACAAGAAGAAGAAAAGCAAACCGTCATATCGCCCATTAGGGAAGGCTGAAGCACAGAGCTTCGTCTTCGGTTTCATTTGGCTGAAGGAGAGGATCACATTGGCTTGGGTATTCCATCCAACCTCTTCCATCTTGTCTGCGGAACGAGGAGTGTACGTATCAGATGCTCTCTGTTTCTATCCTTTGCTCGATTTGTAGCTCAAGATTTGGCTATGACCCTGTATATGGCAGCGGCTGATGATCCTGTTTCCAAGACTGCAGACGGTTCCTGTATCTCGCAGACTAATAACAACCTTATTGCACCCGCAACCAGGCGCACTGCTCCAACTCACGGCTACCAGATAGTACTGTCAACATGGCCGAAGAGGAATTTGAGATCGACATCTACGGGGACGCGCCCCAAGATCACCAGGACGGCAACGCCGACAACTACGACGGGCAACAGGCCAACGGGCACGCCGACGACCACAATGAACAGCACGAGCATCACGAACAACACGGTGACCAGCACAAGCACGACCAGCAGAACCAGCAGGAGGAGTACAACGACCATCAGGATCCGCCTGCTCCGCAACAAGGTGTGAAGAGGAAGGGCGATGACAGACCTGTCGATCCTGGTGCGACAACAGCCCTGATGATCTCGGACCTCAACTGGTGGAACACCGATGATGACATAAGAGGCTATGCCAGGGCGGCTCATTGCGAAGATGAGCTGAAGGATATAACATTCAGTGAACATAAGGTCAACGGAAAGAGCAAGGGGTACGGTTCATGAATGACTCATTGGACTTCCGGCCGCTAACCGAGTCTTCAGCCAGGCATATGTCGAGTTCACAACGCAGCAAGCGGCGACGGCCGCGAAGCACGCCCTCGAGGCGACAGACGGCGGGCAAGGCGTTCCCAAGAAGCATCAGGTCACTTACTCTAACCCCCATGTCAACCCGTTCCGTACGTTGCCTAAGGATGCGCCGAACCGAGCAGGCAAGGATCAGGGCGGCAGCAGCAGGCCCGCAGGTAACTATAACAACCAAGGCCCCTCCATGGGCGGCGACTTCCGTGGCAACGGCTACCGTGGCCGTGGTGGTTTCAACGGCCCTCGTGGGGGCATGAACCAGGGCGGGTTCAACCGCAACTTCGTGGGCGGCATGGGAGGCGGCGGCGGCGGCTTCAACAACAACATGGGCGGTGGCTTCAACAACGGCATGGGCGGCGGCAACTTCGGCGGCGGCGGTTTCCAGCGAGGTGGTGGTTTCGGTGGAGGTATGCGCGGCGGCCCCGGAATGCGTGGTGGCCGAGGCGGAATGCATAACCCCATGGGCGGCATGGGTATGGGACCGATGGGCGGTATGCCGATGGGAGGCATGCCCAACATGGGTATGATGGGTGGTGGAATGCCCGGTACGACTTCCCCTTCTCTTGGACCCTTTCAGAAAAGTCACAACCCCTCAACACCTCAAGCCGCCAATGGCCCATCCCAGAAGCGCAAGTCTTATGGCCGGCGCGTGGGCAAAGCTGCCAAGTCTGACCAAACACCATCCCCTCCGCAACCCAAACGCCAGAGAGTGCAACCATGGCCTGTCGCAGCACAAAATCAGTCTGTACCGGTACCGGAGGTGGGCCGATGGACCAAGGAGCGAGGTTTGGAGTTCACTGCGGGAGCCCCTCCACTCCCTGCTGCTCCAGGCCCAGGCTCGAGGATGTCTCCTCGTCCAGTTTTACGCTTTCACTGAACCCCCCTTACCGATTTCTGTTCTGTTTGCAAACTCATTCGTTATGCCTACGGAGGTCATGCGTGCTGACTGTTATTCAGGATTCCAAGGCATGCCACAACAGTTTAACCCGGGATTCTTCGGTGGCAACCAAGGTGGAGGAAACGACTGGGGCAACCCTCACGGAGCAAAGCGACCTCGACCCGAGTAGAACTCCAGGCCCAGAGGCTTCGCGCGACCCCCGACGGAGGCGGGGCTCGGGAAACGGAAACCCTAGCCGAGGACTGAAGAGCTATCTCTTCTGTTCTTGTGACGGGCTTTTGCGCATTGCAAAAAGAATATGGTCCGCCAGCCAATATACGGGAGGGGATTCAGGCAAAGGTCCTGCCTTTTCCGGCTTGGCTGTCTCTTCTCTTCATATCGGGAGGCGGACATACCAAAAGCAAACAAAAGGGCTTGGGTGTTTGGGGGGTGATGAAGGGGCCTATAAACTAAAACTGGATCCTAGGCTGCGGCAGCCGTACGGAAAGAGACTGTGCGTTCTGCAAACCACTCACTTGCGTTACTGGTTACTGCTGTATGTGTACTATTAGAATTTGGCTGCACGGGAACGGTATCCTTGCAGTTCGTCGTTGGCGTTATATTTCAAGAGGTCAAGTCAAGAGCACAATTAGCCGTTACGATGTGCTACTTCATGTCACTTTGGATGGTGGTTGTTGAGACTGTCTTTCATCATTTTCATGTGTCGAGTTTCTGCAACGTGGCTCGCACTAGCTCCTGTATCTGTTTCCAGCGGGCCACGACCATCTGCTTCTGAAACTCCTCCCCTTCGTCCAGCCCGCCCGCCGCCTCGACCTTGGACTCGATCTCCCCGTCGTACTCGGCGAGTATTTCACGCAGCAGCCTGTCGACATCGGGCTGCTCCGCCTCGCCGTCCGTGAACCCGTCGACGAACTGGGCCCACCGCCTCGGGGGCATCACCAGCGTCCGCAGCGCCACCTGCGTCCGGTAGCACACCGTCTCGGCGTCGAGCATGTACCTGCCCAGGAACCCCCTCTCCTCGAGCCGGCGCCTGTGGGCGGCGCCCAGCCGCGGCAGGACGGCGTCGTCGAGGCACGCCTCGTCCCACTCGTTCTCGCCCCGCGCCATGACGAAGCCGTACTCGACCAGGAGGAAGTCGTTGCTGTGGCGGCCGTAGCAAATGTGCACCTCCTCCCCGGGGGCGTAGTCCCTCTCTGCCCTGATGGTGAAGGAGCGGTCGTCGAAGGCGACGGAGCAGCCGCGCGGGGCGTGGTTGAGGAGGTCGGCGACGGGCTGGAGGATCATGTGGTCGTCGCGGGGCCGCTTGGCCGTCTTGGGCGTGACGTGGTAGAAGGTGCGCGAGTTGACGAGGAGCCAGGCGTGGCGGTAGTCCTCATACGCGAGGTCCGGGAACGAGGCGGCCACGAGGGCCCAGTGGGCCTCGAACTTTTCGCGCTGGGCGGCGAGGAGGGATGATGCCGCGGGCGGGAGGAGGGAGGTCAGGGAGCCGGGCCAGGTGAGCGGGCAGGAGGAGAGGTCTTGGGGCGTGGGGAAGACGGCAGACCAGGTCTTGAAGGAGGGCGTGTCGTCAAGGGCGATGTCTAGGGCAAGGAGGGCGTGGACGGCTGTGTCTTTGGTGAAGGGACGGGTCAGAGCCTTTGGAATGGTGGAGAGGGATTTCAAGCAGGGGATGGGCACGTCGATGATCGCATCGTCTCTCTGAAGGGTGTTAGTTGCCGGGTATGGGAGAGGGATACAAGGGGGGGCGAGGGGGTTAGAGAGAAGAGCCTTGAGAGGTATACTTTTATAGGAGAAGTTGCCACGATGCCAATGCCTCGCCCTGGGAGGGCGCGGGGGCCAACTTTAGACACAGTCACGCCTTGGGTTTCGGCCCATGAGATGAGGTTTTCAATGGCGTCCATTGTGGGGTTTAAAGTGTAGATGTGAGCCTGGCTTTGGTTATCTCAAATAATTTGCTATAGTGTAGTTGAGTGGTTGGAAGTAAGATGGTTCAGACTACCCCAATCGCGCCACACTTTGTTCTCTCAATCCTACACGCAGATCAAAGGAGAGATGGCGAGTCGAAAGGATCTCAAGACCAAACACTCATACTCTCAGTGAAGTTGAGTGGGAGGATCCGGTTAGTCCCAAGCGTAAAAAGGGCGAATCTGTTTATAGAGATATTGTGAAAGTTCATAACAGGGTGTCAGTGCTTGTATGATTCTGTAAGGTTAGGAATAAGTTTAAAACCAACCAAAGAGACTGATGGGTTGTTGTAAAGACTCAAGGAACCAAAAGAACTGGAGTTGAGACGAGGGAGCCGTCAAAAGCCTGAGCGACGAATCAGACGCCGCAACGCATCCTGGCACTGTCAAACTACAGCTTAGCGCCGCCCAAAGGTCGGCGCTAGCGTCCGCCGATACCCCGACATCCAGTGTTCCCGTCATCGAACCACCAGCATCCGATGTGGGTTCATAGCTCCCAAAAGCTTCCGAGAAGCCTTCTGTCCCTCAATTGAGCTCCACGAAGCCTCCCAAACGACATGTGAAGGGCGAACATAGACCCTGAAAACCCTACACCAGCATGAAGGCCATTGGAGCCCTCCGCGGGGCACCAGCCCGCCGCGCCCTGCCCGCCGTCTGCGCCGCCTGCTCCACGACCACACCCTCGTCGTCTCCGACGGCCGGCCGCCCGTTCTCCGTCCTCAACCGCCCGCCGCCCAGCTACCCCGGCCACGTCCCCCTCACCAAGATCGAGCGCACCGGCCTCGCCCTCGGCGCGGGCATCTGGTCCCTCCTGAGCCCCTACCGCGCCGACCTCATCGCCGCCGTCGGCGAGGCGACCGCGACGCCGTACTTCATCTACCGCCTGCGCGACGCCATGCTCGCGGACCCGACCGGCCGCCGCATCCTCCGCGACCGGCCGCGCATAACCTCGAGCTCTCTCAACCTCGACCGCCTGCGCCGGATGCCGGAGAACAGCGTCGGGCGGGCCTACGTCGGCTGGCTCGACGCCGAGGGCGTGAGCCCGGACACGCGGCCCGCCGTACGGTACATTGACGACCCGGAGTGCGCGTACGTCATGCAGCGGTACCGCGAGTGCCACGACTTCTACCACGCCCTCACGGGCCTGCCGATCGTGCGGGAGGGCGAGGTCGCCCTCAAGGCGTTCGAGTTCGCCAACACGCTGATCCCGATGACGGGCTTCGCGGTGCTGAGCTACGCGACGATGAAGAAGGGCGAGAGGAAGAGGTTCCGCGACATCTACGGCCCCTGGGCGCTCAGGAACGGGATGAGGGCCAAGGAGGTCATCAACGTCTACTGGGAGGAGCAGCTCGAGAGGGACGTGGACGAGCTGAGGACCGAGCTGGGCATCGAGAGGCCGCCCAACATGCGTGCCATCCGGAAGAGGGAGAGGGAAGAGAGGATGAGGGCGCAGGATGCTATGAAGGGGATGTAGACTGTGCGCCGGAGAAAATTGCACATGTAGTTGTATGTTAGATGTAGTATCTTCTCTTTTTTGTAGTGTCCTATGGAAATCACACTCGGGCAGAAAACCCAATTTGCTGCTTCGCAGCATGCTCAAAACGCCCTCCAACGCCGGCACATTAACCCCCCCCGTGAACATGGTCTGGGTTTGCGACCGCTCTCGGTCGGATCGGTTCGCGGGAGCCCCGCCCACATCGGGGGGTAAAATAAGTATGCTTCATGATATCCCCATCCGTCATACCCGCCCAATATTTGTCTCGCCCCGAGGGCGACGACGACAACAGCAGTCCCTACAAGTCCAGCAGGTCGTCGTCGCCATCGTCCCATCCCTTCCGCCTGCTGACGACAATCTTCTCCTCCTCCTTCTTGTCGGCGACGGCGGAGAGGAGCTCCTTGAGCTGGGCCTCCGTGACCTTGCTGCGCAGCTGGCCGCTCTGCGCGAGCATGATCAGCCGGTTCTCAACCTCCTGTGCGCGCTGCTCCTTGACGAGCCTGATGCGGCCCAGGCGGTCCGCCGCCTCGGGGTGCAGGATCTGGTTGAGGATCTGCTGGCGGGCGTCGTGCTCTTGCTGTCTGTGTCGCGCGGCGTGGGTCAGCTGCGTTTCGTCCTCGAGTGATGCGGCAGTCTTTGGCGTTTGTCGCACCGGGGTATGGGACCAGACGTAGTAGTCTTTGGGGGAGAAAAGGAACAGGGAGCGACCTACTGTCTTTGTTCTTGCTGCTGCTGCTTCGAGCCGCCGCCGGAGGAGCCGCCTCCTGCCCCGCCCTGGGCCTTGAGCTGCTCGAGGCGGGCCTTGCGGATCTGCGTGCCGCGCGCTGTTAGACCTGACGTCGCTAACGTTCCTGGACCGAAACCCGTGCTACTCACCTGTTCGAGTTCGGAGTCGTCCATGCTTTCCTTTATTGGGGGGGTATCTGGGTGCGGGTTTGCGCGGTGTTGGTGTTTGGTCGAAATGGGCAAACGCGGGGCCGCTTTGCTCTGACGTCCAAGTTTTTGGCGGGGTTGGACCTCTGAGGGGGGGTGGTTCTGTCTGCGCCTCAAAAATTCCGTGACGGCCAGGCGTGGAGCAATTTAGGCACCCTGGAATGGCCTTACCATCGCAACTCAAGCAACCCGAACAAACGTTAGGTTTGGTCGGTTAATGTTCACTGCATTGCGAAGCCCGTTTCACTGATATCATTGAGAAGTTTATGGATTGTGGGTGATATCTTTTTTATTCAATGCAGTCATACAAATGCTAACCCGCCATTAAATACACACAAACCCAGATTTACAGCCGCCGTCTTATGTTTCTGTTTCATCTCCTCGAGGTGATTTCGAGCGGGATATATCCCCGATTCTTCTCTAGTTGCGCCTTATGCTTCGCCTTCACCAAGCCCAAAACCATTTCATTAGCGGGCAGCTTCAACCCCGACCTGTGTCCCCTGTCGATGAAGAACCCGTTGAGGTAGTCTATGTCCGTCAGCATGCCGCGCTGAATCTGCAGTACCATCTTGCTTGGCGCAGATCCCTTGCCCCTGAGCTTCCCCATGATCTCCTTGCGCATGCCCTCGCCCTGGAGAACTGCCTGCAGCTCCGACGAGTGCTTGACCTCGGGCATGCGCGCCACGACGTCGGCAATCTCGCCAAGCAGCTGCGTTATGAGCTTGTTGGCCGTCGGGTTGTAGATGAGCTGTTCGTAGCGGTAGTCCAGCATGACGCAGATTGGATCGACGACGGCCGAGAACATGAGCGACGGGATTTTGCGCTTCATCCAACTGTCGAGTGCCATGCCCTCGGCCTTCAACAGGTCGGATTTCGCAAACTTCGCCAGCATGTCCTGAGACAGCCTCCAAGTATCCGTCGAGGGTCCCCTCTTCTTGCTCAAGAATGGCCGTACGCCCGTCAAGGCGGTGTTGTACTTGGGGCTCATCACCTTGACCGAATTGGTTTTGCGATCGTACGCCAGAGGATGACTGAGGTGTCCAAGCACGATTGCCGGACGCTTTTCCTCATCTTTAAAGAGTTTGTTGTTGACGGCCTCGACGACTCCGAGTCCATCCTGAACGAAGCAGAGGGCCGTCCGGTCATCCACCCGGTGCTTCACCTGCTCGAGTAGTTTAACGGCATGACTCGGCCTGCCGGCAACCACCAGATTGCTGATGTGGCCCTCGTCTTGTTCCGGCTCCATGGCCTGTGGCATCGAGGCGTTTGGCTCGATCCAGCCTCCAGCGCTGCTCCTTACTCCCATGTTTTCGGAAATGTTCCGATACGGTGTCTTTCTCGACAAATTGACGGCTTTCACCGAGTCGTATATATCGTGCAGGGCGTGTGACAAAAATATTGACCGCTCATCCTGACCCAGGATGTGTACCGTCCGTGAAGATGGCGGTGGCGGCGAAGTATGCCCCGCCATGACTGCTGGCACGTAGAACCGCGATAGCTTGTCCGCTTTGAAAATGGCGTACAGCTCCGCCTCGTTCAGCTCCGGTTGCAGTCCCAGAACCTTGTTGAACTTCTTTTTTTGGCCCCTAGGTATTCCCACCGTTTGGGCTCCAGGAACCGTCGCCGCCATCTCCTCGGGTGCCACACTTCCAGGGGCGATGCCCTGCGGCGGCGCGCCCTGACTGGGGTCGAACTTGTTCGAGGAATCGACTGAGACGAATCTGATGGCTCCCCGGCCGGCACATGCGCTACCTGTCCTCCATATCGACTGTGTCGTGGGTATCCGCGCGAAGAGGCGCGGTCTCGGAAGGCGTGCCAGAGTGCCTGCCACGGTGGATGAGGTTCTGGGGTTTGGCGCTATCACTGCGCGGTGTTCATCGGGAACCTGAGGGTGTTCGTCTACCGAAACTACTTTTTTGATCTGACGAGCGTGTTCTCCGTTGTCTAGAGTATGGAAAAGTGGTTCCAGAAACTGTAAGAAAGGTTCGTGGTTAATGAGCGTGTGGTCTTTGTCGCAAGCGGAAGGCGGCTTCTAGATGTGCATGACGAGGATATTCCTCAAATTTTGGCTCGTGGTAAGGTCGCCGTGGATTCCCGGCCGGCACAAGACCCACCGAACGAGCAGCCCCACCCAGCGCCTCGTTAGATGCATGCAAATCCTTCAACACCCGGATTCTTGAATTTTCAGCATCCATCTCATCAATGAGACGAGGTCCTCATCAACGAGCTATAGACCCGTATCTACGCGTTAACCTTGACTATCGTCAGGTACCGGCTCGCGCTTCATATTTCTGGCTCTTTTCTCCCCGCCGCCCAAAAAATATCTGAAGATGGCCTTGAAGGATATGACACATGACTTGGAGAAGCTCGAATCTCACATCGACTCTCTCGAGGATGCGCTCAAGCCCCTGATCGACGGCCTTCCCGAAATGGCCAACGAGCTCCCGCTTCTCGACAAGGCCAAAATGTTCTCACTCACAGCTTATGCCATCGAGTCCCTCCTCTTCGGTCAATCATTTCCCTTTCCCGAACCAAATTGGTCGCTAACACCTCGTTGCAGCTTCCCTCCGTTTGCAAGGCGTAGACGCCAAGGACCATCAAGTCATGACGGAACTCAAGCGCGTGCAGCAGTACTTTGGCAAGATCAAGAAGGCCGAAGAGGTACCGGCCCAGCGGACCATGACCGTCAACACCGAGGCTGCCACGCGGATTCTCAAGGCGGATCTCGTAAGTGGCTCCGCCGGACAACGCTGAGAACGGCGAGCTAAACCTATGTAGGGCGAGAACGACAAGGGTCTGAAGAAGAGGCTGGAGGAGAAGCTGGCCGAGGAGCGCGCAAAGGCGCTGCTCAACTCCATGCAGAGGCCTAAAAGGCCCGCGCCCGAGTCGCCATCGGCCAGCTCCTCCGGTCCGGAGAAGAAGCTGAGAAGCTCGAGGCGAAAGAGCGGCGGCAAGAAGAACAACCCCTGAACGGCCTATGTGTGCGCAGAAGTTGAACGAATTAAGCACACAGCACGAACCGGGGTTCGGTAAGACAGGCCGTGTATTAGGCGTCCCGGTGCATCGACACACGGGAGAAACGAGCCTCTGTGGCTAGACTATGTTCTCACCGAGCCATATGAAGCTCAAAAAGAGCGGGGGCCTGGTTACGGTTCACCCAAGTAAGATTAAGGTTTGCGTAAGACACCGAGACGTTCATCACTCGGAGGTGGTAATCAGTATTTTTTGTTGGTGCATTGGGAGATCGGATACCCTCGAGAAAGACCAATTAGACATGGATACCAAATAACGAATCAGAACGAAAAAAAAAAAAGCCTTCAACTGATATAGGTACTTGCCGACGCTCATCCATTTCCATTTCGTCGCCACTCTAAGAGATTGCATGCATATCGATGCTATTACCCCTTTTGTTGCATATACCGCTCAACGACACCTACCCCAGACTTCCTGCACGATCAAATTTGCCATCGCCTGATTGGCCACCTCGCCACCAACCCCGGCTCAAAACCCCCAAAAAACCGAGCTTTCAGCAGCAGTAGCGTTGAACCCCGGCCCGTCGCATAACTTCTGCCGATTTCCCTCCAGATTCCGCATCTTCAACTTTCTCTCACAACACCAATCCATTCCTTCCTCACGAGCCAGCCAAGCACCCCACGATATACGCACACTCCCCAGCCCAAGTGAACCACTCCACACACACGATTCATCAAAATGCCTCGTCAACGCTCCGTCGGCCGCCCTAGCGCCGCCCCCTCGCGCCCTACCGTCCCGGCCGCGAAGCCCGCCCCCGTCCAGTCTCGCCCTGCCTCTACCATGGCCGCTCCTCCCCAGCAGCACGCCGCTCCCCGGCCGCCGCCGGCGCCGCCCCGCGCAGGGCCCCGGCCTCTTCGGCCAGATGGCCAGCACCGCTGCGTACGTCTTCATACTCCTCCTCCCTCGTCAATATCTACACCCCTCCCCACCCCTCCCTCCCGTAAGGAGGAACCATCAAGCCCCTCCGGGGCTCGGCGGCTGCTCCTGCTTACCCTTATACAAAACCCTGTGAAGTGTATTGTGATATAGCTCGAGACCCCCTTTTTTTTTTGCTAACAAAAACTCCCAAACAGCGGTGTCGCAATTGGCTCCTCCATCGGCCACGCCATCGGCGGCATGTTCGGCGGCGGCTCCTCCGCGCCCGCCGAGGCCGCGCCCCAGAACAACTCCCCCGTCGCCTCGGGCGAGTCCCAGACGACGCAGCAGTGGGGCAACAACTGCGCCGGCGCCACCCAGCAGTTCACAAAGTGCATGGACGAGCACGGCGGCAACATGCAGATCTGCAACTGGTACCTCGAGCAGCTCAAGGCCTGCCAGGCCGCCGCCAGCCAGTACTAGACGACTTTTAGGCATCCTCCGACGCCGCAGTCTCGTGTCCTGGGGCTCTCGGATGCCAGCTTGGCGCGTGAGACGTCGAAATCTACCATGTTTTGACACGCCGTCATGTCTTTGGAGAGGAGAACGTTATATGTAAACTAATAACAAAAGGGGAATTAAGGAAAGGAAATTGAAAAGAAAAAATAAACAGCGCGAAAAACTGTGCTCGGAGCCTCACGGAATCTTGTATGACATATACATGGGCAGAAGAAGCATGGAGCAAGGGGTCCTTTTTTTTTACCGAATTATTACATCTCCCACGGTGTACAATAGATGACATTCCCACTCGTCCGAGCTCGATGCACTTCGCCCATTACTTCAGTACGACATTTTTTTTGGCATTCACTCCCCTTGCTCGTCCTTCTTCTCGTCTGGCCGCGGCTCGAAGTTCAACTACGACAGTTAGCTCTCATCTCTGCCTCTCCTTGGAATAGGGGACTATTAAGAACTGACCGAGTTGCCGTTGTAAAGCTGATGATCGTTTTTCCGATCGTCCGGGTTTGCAAACTGCGAGAACTTTCCCTTGCGCTGCTCCCTCACCGTGACAGGCTCTGCGCCACCACCCTCCTCCGCGGCCTGCCTCGAAGCCCCGAGCTTGGCGAACACGCCCAAGATGTGCCCCCAGAGCCACTGCAGCAGCGTCAACGGCAACAGCAGGAACTCTACAGCCATGCCCCCAGAGAGGACCCCTCGTAGGCGCTGACGTGTGTGCCGACGGGCGCCAATACGAGAGTAGAAGACGGCGAGAGGCTCAGCTCTGCAAGACTCTTGCTCTCCTCCGTGTCGTCAATGAGCTTGCTCGGCAACGGGGCGAGCACGACCTTGAAACGGTACGGCTCCTTGCTCCCGTCCGTCCTCTCGCCATCGACCCACGCTCGCACATCCTTGACAAGGGTAGCCTTGCTCGGGAACCGCGAGCGGATGGTGGAACCGTCCAGAAGACGCACCTGCAGCGCAGTCATGCCGTTCGCGGAGGCGGTCGACGGCGCCAGGGAACTCGACTCGGACCTCGTCAGCGCGGCTGCGACTTCGCCTAGCTTCGGCGAGGACGCTTGCTTCCGGATAGCAGCGCGCTCTTCGGCCTTGGCCCGCCGCTCGGCGCGGTCGTCCTCGATCCTTTTCAGGATGCGAGCCTTCTCGTCCGCGGCATCCTGGCGCGCCTTCTTGAGGGCCGCCTTGTGGTTGCGCGTCTGCTCGGCCTGCTTGGAGTTGTCGGAATCTGCCTTCTCCGCGGCGGCGGCGCGGGCCGCTTTCGCCTTGCGCTCCGATTCCTTACGCTGAGCCTCGAGACGAGCAGCACGCTCTGCGAGGACTGTCCGCAGGATGGCGGCGTTCTCTTCTTCCTGGGTCGGGGTGGCGGGGCCACGGGGCTAGAGTCAGTTGTGCTGGGTCTGGCGGGTGCGGCCTGGGGAGGGTTGGAGGGAGTCTCGTCGTACAGGTCGTCAGTCGCTTGGGCTGCCGGAGCGGGCGCCGGGACCGTCGCAGGTTGGGGGGCAGCGGGCAGGCCCTGGGCACCGCTGAAGGCTTTGGTCACCCGCCTGACGAACTCGTCCTTGCTGGTTCCCGCGGTGATGTACTCCTTGAGATCGCCGTTCTTGATGACGACAACGGTAGGGGTGTTGGGGAGCGGGAAGATGGCGGCCAGGTAGCCCGCCTCTTTCGAGCCCTTCTTCAACCGGAGGGCGACAGCTCCATCTTGGAGCAGGGTTGCAATCTAAATTTCGTGAGCTTTGATGGACGCATACCTTCCATGACCTCGATTGACACTTACAGCGCTTTCGGTCAGGTACTCGGTCTCCCAGGTTTGGCTCTCAGCCTCTTCGTCTAATCTGTGTCAGTTATTTGGTTACAACCGAGGACGAGAGTGGGGTATATAAGCTCACCCGTGACAAAGCAGAAGACGCATTTGTTCTGCTGCAGCGCCGTGGTAATGCCTTCTTGCAAGCTTCCCGTGAAGAACATGGCCGCGATTCTTGGTCTTCCAAACTGTGATCCGGAAGCTTGAGCCCTATAGCTGCGAGGAAGGAAATGGTGCGGATCTCTACCCCGGGTGGCACATCCACGGTCGAATGGGACAGTATGCAGGTACGTGAAACTGGTTCGCAAGCTATCTCCCCGAATTCAGAACAACCTTTGGCGTGTGAGACTCTCGAGGCCGCGGAATTAATCTTTCGGACAAAGATCGCCTGAGCCAATGCTGCTGAGTGAGTATATCAGAAGCTCCACGGGCGACAGGGGGACAGGTGTCGTCGCACGTTCAAGAGCGAGGTCCTTGCCTTGGGTAGGTAGTTTAGGTAGGTGGTTAACTCATCCCTTCCTTCCGGGTACTAATCAACCCCACCATGTATGCATTATCCAATCATATCCCGTCAAAGAAACTCCACACTGGACGCCGCCTGCAGCAGCTTTCCAAAAGCATGCAGCTTAATCCGTGCCCGCGCTCAGTAGGTACCCTGGAAATGGAACCCGTTGGTCTCCAAAAACCCGAAATGTCCTGACCTCATCGAACTTCAGGGCCTCCGAACTCTCCCACGCCGCCCACCACCACCACCACCACCACCCAGCCGACGGCGCGAAAACGATCGACTCACAATGCCGCCTCCATTACCAATAAGGGCCTTTCTCCGGCCTTCAGGCCTCGCAGTGCAGACCTGCCTCAGATCGATCGCCCGCCCTAGCATCCTCGCCCGTCCCCGCGCGCCGTCCCATGACACTTCAATCCGCAAGTTCCACACCACCCCGCGCGCCCGCGCCTCCGAACCGCCCCCGGACTTCGTCTCCATAGTCGACAACCCCCCCGAGCTGGTCCGCGCCGGCCGCCGTCACGGCCCGGGGCTCATCATCCTCGCCCTGATCCCCATCACCGCCTTCGCCCTCGGCACATGGCAGGTCCAGCGCCTCGGCTGGAAGACGGACCTCATCGCCAAGTTCGAGGACCGCCTCGTCCGCGACCCCCTGCCCTCCCGCCCAAGATCGACCCCGACGCCGTCGCCGATTTCGACTACCGCCGCGTCTACGCCACGGGCCGCTTCCGCCATGACAAGGAGATGCTCATCGGGCCCAGGATGTGGGATGGCGAACAGGGCTACATGGTCGTCACGCCGCTCGAGCGCGAAGGGGAAGGGACCACGGTGCTGGTGAACCGCGGGTGGATCTCCAAGGACATGAGGGACCAGCGCAAGAGGCCCGCGAGCGCGCTGCCGACGGGCGAGGTCACCGTCGAGGGCTTGCTGCGCGAGCCGTGGAAGAAAAACATGTTCACGCCGGACAACCGCCCGGACCGCTGGGAGTTTTTCTTCCCTGACGTGCACCAGATGGCGGAGCTGACGGGCAGCCAGCCCGTTTGGATTGAGGCTACTCTGGGTATGTAGACTGTCTGCCTCTGAAGGCTTCTGCCCCCCTCCTTGTGTGACGGAGCTTGCTATAGTGTACATGCTGATGCTGACTCTTCCTCGCAGATCACGAGTTCTTTCGCGTCATGGACCTCAAGTCCAAGGGCATTCCTATCGGCAGGGCCGCCGAGGTGAACCTGCGAAATAACCATGCTCAGTACATCTTCACATGGTGAGACTCGTTTGCTTTCCTCCGTTATCCTCCATGATCTTCTCCACAGTCGATGCTGATAACTCATGACAGGTACGGGCTTGCGTTTGCCACCTCAATTATGCTGTGGATGGTTGTCAAGAAGCCCCCATCTGACGTCTCACGACGGGTGCGCATGAACAAACATTGGTAAGGATGCTCTGATCTCTCTGGGAGAGAGACAGAGATAGACCGTGCGTAGTGGTGCGTATGACATGAGGCTGTTCAGGTCACCTCCACCTCTCCTTCGCCATTGGCCACGCGACGGCGCTTCTTCCTCGGCTCCGCCGGCGGCGGCGGCTTGGGCATCCTCAGCTCCTGCAGCAGTTCCCGGGGCAGGTGCCTCTGCGCCAGGGAAAAGGGGGTAGCCGTCTGGCTGGTCTGGCGTTGTCTGTAAGAGTATTAGGCAAAGCAAAATTTGTACAAAAAGCTTGTGTGTGGATAGAAACCGAAAAAAAAGGATGTCGATACCCCCAAATAAGGCCCTGTAACTTGATTTGAAGGAGAAGGAAAGAGAAAAAGAAAAAACGTACCTCCGCATGAGAGTGAGCATATCACTCTCGTCGATAGTCTTCCGCTTCGCGTGCCTCGCGTACGCCGACAAGTCGTCGCCCAGCTGCTCAAAGAACCAGTCCGACGCCCGCTGGATCTCAACCATCGCCTCAGGGCCGATCTTGGTCTTGCTGATGCCGCTCGACCGCGCAAACGTGTTGGCCAGCCTCTTGACCACGGCCGGCGGCAGGGACGGGTACTCGACGTTGTACTTTGACAGCTTGACGCCGGCCTTGGTCTTGCGCGGCCGCTGCTGCTGCTGCTGCTGCGGGCCGGCGTGCGCGCTGGCGCTGGTTTCGTCGCCGTCGAGCCCCGTCGCCTCGGCCGGCTCGACAGGCGACGAGCTGCGCAGGTCGTAGTAGGAGTTCCCGAAGCCGACGTCCCCGTCCATGGGCGGGTTCGGCTCGTCGTCGTAGGCTGCCGGCGCGATGTTCAGTGACGGCTGCTCGTCCGTGAACTCGGGCAGCGGCCGGGCCGGCGAGCTCTGCCCTTCCACCGCCATCATGAACGTGGTCTGGTTGTCCGCGTCCACGGGCACCTCGAACCCGAAGTCGCTCTCCCTTGCCGATGCAATCGTCTGTCGCCGAAGGGCCTCGTCCCCCACTCTGCTACCCGTGTCAGCAAACCGCCTCGATGCAAAAAGAAAACGTGTCTCTCCTGGGGCGGGGCACACCCACCTGTCAAACGTCTCCTCTTGGTCTCGCCCGCCCTCCTCGTCCAACGCACCGACCTCGAACCCGGGAAAGAAGCCTTCCCCACCATCGTCGTCGTCATCATCTACGTCGTTGTAGTTCCTGTACTCGCTCAGCCGCACGCTCCCCATCGACAGCCGCGACTGCTGATCCGTGTACGCCCGTCTCGGAAATTCAATCGTCGCGTTCTCGTCAATCTGCGACAGCTCGGGCGCGACCAGATCATCGTCGTCGTCGTCGACGTCCAACGGTAACGACAACCTCGGCCTATCGATGGGAAGCTCGTCATCGTCGTCGTCGTCCCCGTACGCGAGGCTCCGACGGTCCGCGGTCCGGATCGGCAGGCTCGCGCTCGGCGCCCTCGAGCCCAGGTCGCTCGGCGACGAGGACGAGGAGATGGGCTGCGTGTTGTGCTTCACGACCCGACTAAGCCCGCGGAGGATGTCGTGTATCGATTCGCGCCGCGGCCGGAAGCTCTCGCGCCGCTTGTTTTTGCCGGGGGTCAGCGCCGCGGCACGTCGGGCATCGATAGTGCGGTACGCGGCGCGGGCGTGCGGCGTCGTGGCCGCGGCGATGGAACGGCGGCCCGAGGCGGAGAGGCCGCGGTAGGCGGAGCTACGGAGGGAGCTGCGCAGAGGGTTGTTGGACGGTGTGTGGAGGGAGGCGCGGCTCGACGGGGGGTCGAGGTTGGGGGCGCCGCGGAACGGGGTCGTTGTCGCGTCGAGGGCGGGGGAGAAGAGAGGGTCGTCGTCGTTGACTGCGCTCGTCGCTGCGGCGAGGCGAGCTGCGAGAGGGGTACGGAGTGGTGGTGAAGACATCGTCGGGTGGTGATGGGGATACAGCGGTCTCGATATCCGTTCGTCGCGAACGGTAAGACGGGGGTGTCACCGCGCGGTCGCGCCGCAGGTCTAGATCCAGATGGAAAAAAAAGGAAAAAAGGAAAAGAAAACCTAGCCAAAGGCGATAACGTGCGTTTGATTGGAAGCAGTCCGGAGTATGGGTGAAGTGGAGTTTCTTGACGGTCGTGGGCGCGGCGTAGACCCCCGCCGTCTCGGAGCTGTGTAGTGACGACGCGACGCTCGACGCGCCTTTACGCCGTGCAACAATTGTCGTCAACAAGGGCCGATGGTGCACGGGCCATGTTGTATGCCCCGCCTTCCGGTCCCGCAACCGGCACCCAGCGGAACCGGTTCACTACATCAAACATTTGTCCATAACTACTCCGTACCTAGGTACCTAACGTGCTCACCTACCTACCTTCTTTACGTAGCGGGGCGGAGGCACTATGTCTGTATACAATCATGGATGGAGAGAATGTCGTGCTCTCTGAACAGCAAGCAGCTAGCTAATGTCTCGTTCCAACTAGTGAGAACGGGCAACCCGAGAGAGGGAGAGGGAGGGAGGGAGGGAGAGGGAGGCGAATACTGACTCAACCACAAAATCCCTTTTGGAAATCGCGCAGTCCGCTTTGAAGGTTCAGAGTCGCCGAGGCGGTTGGCTCAGCTCCCTCTCTGCGTGGGGGTCCATTATGTCGAGTCCAGCACGGGTACACTACTACTGGATAAGGCATATTTCGTCGTCGTTTCCAACACTGACTCGGGCTTGTTGTGAGTCGGCGCCGACACAGTCGATCTCCACACCAAAAGGTTTATAGGGATGTGGCGGGATTTGAGCCAAGTCAAATGGCCAGAGTACGTAGTTCGGCACCGCTCCTGAGGCAAGAGTCTCGGTCGAGGCGTCACTTGATTCAGTATCGCCAAGGTGTCCATCTTCCCCTCAGGACCTCCATGCCGCGCCACATGCAAGTTGATCTAGATCAAATGCCCTCCGTCAATACGCTTCTTCTCAGCCCTACAGCCAATACCTCACGGTCGTGCAAGATTAGCGAAAACTCTACTCTGTTGATTCATTTCCTGACTTCGGTTCTCTCGGCGTAACATCCTGCATGAGTCCCGCCTCGGATCAAGCTTGATGGTGCATCATAGAGCCGAATTAAAAGGATTCTTCGGCTGTGGGCGAGGCAAATGATCAGTTTCACAAGGTCCCAAAAGAATCCGTCATATGTTATGGTTATATAATGTTGAGGGAATATCAAATAATGTAACACCGTAGTCGGTGGTTATTCGACAGCAGTCTTCTTTGTGCTGAAGGCTTCCTACGACTTGCAAACAACGAGATGCCGCACAGCGTGTCTGGCAAACTTGTAACCCTGACCGGCATCCAGGCTTCACCAGCTGTACGATTCCCGTCATGGTCCTCAACTTACCTACCGCGTCCGGTGTGGGATCGACAAAATCTTGGCTGAACCAAGCCAAGCCTTCAAGCCCTCAATGGATCAAGATTCGTGGGCCATTATGCCCAGCATATTATCACCCAACGAAGCCGTTGAATGCATTGATTACGTTTACCACTGCCTATTGCCCTCCCCAAACCTTGGTAAAGATGACTACAGGGGAACTGTCGATGGAGTCTAGGCTAACCCTGCACTTGCGAAATTCGACTGCGTGCTCACGAGTGCTTCGTGGAAAGGAGCCTTGACCTCCCGGTCTTCGTTGGAGAATGCCGAGTGGCAACTCGGCTCGCTCCGCATGGGCTGGCTCTGCCAGTCAGGCTGCCGCTCTCGACACATGCGAAGCGTGGTCCGGGGCTGCTGAATCCAACATAGGAGTCGAATAGCACGTCACTCGAGTATTCGAGGGGTGGAAAGAACAACGGGAATTTTATTGATATCGTCGATGGCCCAACTGCTGCACAAGTTTGTGCGCTTTCCCCATCCGTCTACGGCGAAAAAGGCCACTCTTTGGGAAGGCTTGTTTACTACGGATGATGTCAGCGCCATTCCATGTAAAAACCCTTTCCAGACGTTCAGTCAATAGTGAAAGTTCCGACGGATGCTTCCAAGGGCGAGAATGTATGGGATATTAGCGCATACTGCCTGTTGAAGGTTGTGAGCAGAGGGCGAGCGCAAAATCCATGTTCCATAGGCAGACGGCCTGCTACATATCCAATCACGACCCATTCGATAGTAAAAAGACTGGGATTCTACCAGGGAATGAGACGAGTCTCAAACTCGGTCCCAGAAGCAGACCCGGTGATCCCCAGCATGGCAAAGCTCTATCACGACCGGACCAAGTGACAGATAACGGGCCGGACCCCATACAGCCGACGGTTCCGGGGGAAAAGAAAGGATGAAAAAAAAAAGGCATCGAACAGAGTTGTTTGACGGCGTCCGCAGTATCGAAGTGTAAAGTCTGGCGCATTAGTGCAGTTACATACATGTGCGAATACCTAAGCGATCCGTGCAAATTGCGACGAGTTCAGTCGGGCTCGTTCATGACGGAAAGGGGTGATACCCAGTAATATTTCGAGAAGACGCCCATGTCTCCAGCGATCCCATCTAGAGTAGTATCCGTAGTGCATCTGCAGTTTCCCATCCAAACGACACGAGGCAACCGCGGTCATGGACGGCATCTTGAGTGGCCGCCGCCGAGAAAACCAGTGACCTGGCATGTTTCTTCCACTTGACAGGAGGTGTTCCACAAGGGAGGGGCCAGGCGGGTAAGGAAGATCAGAAGAAATTCGGAGACGAGGTATGGTTGATGCCAGTCGGATGGACTCCGAGAGGCAGCCATGGTGCAAGGTGGGAACAACGGCCACTAGGCAGGTAAGCAGCAACTGATGGGAGTTGCCGACAAATGCATACGACCAGGATATCGAATGGAGTCGATTCAATACACGTGCCGGTCTCCGTCGATGAGAGGCCGGGCATATGGGTTGATGTCAATGTCGTGGGGTCAATACTACTAAAGCGCTGAGCTGCTGAAGCCTCAAGTGCTTGGCGACTCGGGGTTCGTCAGTCGCAGTCGCAGTCTCAGTCTCAGCCTTTGGGTACGACTTGTGCTGGCAAATGACGAGTGAAGAGATGGGGGTTGTTAGCGAGGTGGGTGACCAATGCGAGTGATTAGGCCAGGCATCCCTCGAAAACGTGGGACAGCGAGAACAAGGAGCTTCAAAACGTTCCTTGAGTGTTCCATCAAGGGCAGGCAATTTTGTTACAAGACGTGCGTCAAATGGCGCCTGAACCTTCGTTCTGGGGCGGGCGGCGAAAAGGGGACGGACGTTTTCTTCCTTGCTTGGGGGGGAGAGAGAGAGTTGTGTGTGTGTGTGTGTGTGTGTGTGTGTGTGTGTGTGTGTGCGCGCGCGCGGGCAACCGCAAGGACAACCAGACAAGACGGGACTGGACGTCGACGATGGCGATGGAGACGGACAAGAAACAAAGGGGACCCGAGTCATCAGGAGCATGGGAAATGGCAATGGAAACGACGGGGGTGGTTGGTGAAGCGTGAAGGAGAGTAGGTATCCGTACTTTGCACCTACCTAGGAGGATTACCGCGATTGACAGATATCGCTCCCAGCTCCTTGCAAGTTTCGCAAAGTCTCCTAGTCTCTGGTGGCTGGACCGGGGGCTACCCCTCTTTTCGGACACGGGGCCCACTTTATGACTGGCGGTTCCCTGTCTCTTTCCCTTGGATCTCTTCCCGTGGAAGAGAGATGGAAGGCAGCGTTCATTCTCTGGGAAGCCACGGCCCATGGGACATGTCGGTTGACGGATGGGAAATGCAGACGGAAACCACGTTGTGGGAATGCCTGGGGGAAGGAGCTGTGCGTGTGCCCACGGAAAGGGGAGAGTGAGAGTGAGAGTGAGAGTGAGAGTGAGAGTGAGAGTGAGAGGAGGGGGGGAGGGGGCTCGAATCACCTGCTCCCAGAACAGGTGGCCGCTCCGGTTGATCAAATTGCAAAAGTGCGATTCTGTTGGATGGCCGATCGGTGATAATGATTGCATATTGAACGTTGAGATGGGGCTCTTCAGGGGTTCTATCCAGGTTCCCCTGGAGCAACGTGAGAACTCCCTGCGCGCACTACTTTTTAGCTCCTGCTCATCGATGGTCGGTTGCTTACCTGCAAGGTACCTAACCTTAGCTTAGCTTGAAAACCATCCAACCTACCTATTCGTACCTACCTAGGTAGGTACCTAGGCAGTGTATCCGTAGCGTAGCCGGACGTGAACTTGCTATGGTTCTGGCTATCCGTACGCGGTTTAATTGCTACTTACAGTAGACAAGAGCGATGAGCGAAACCCTGGTCTTCAAGAAGGGTCATGGTTGGGTGACTTTGTGTGCCATGGCCCGTGGCGACCTTGGCCCTGTCTCCTTCCGTCCGCCGGTTGAGGTATCGTGAACGATGGATGGAAGGCCCGAAACATGATGCTAGAGACTAACCTTGGCCATATGTCGGTCTGATCAGCAACAAACCTTCCTTGCTCTGCCCATCATAGGTATACTATCCGTATGTGATAGGAGAAACGTTTGGGTACGGCGGCACCGAAGCCCGTCATCGTCGCCCTGTCAAGCCGGGCATCCCGCGCACCACGGCACTTAATTTAAAGAGGTAGCGCCACCAGCTTTTGCTTTTGCGTTGGCGCTTGAAGAATCGTGGCTCTTGGGAGACTCAGATAGCACCAGTCATTGATCTCTCGTCTCGACTCGTAGCCAACGGAGGGTGGGGGAGGGTTATATTGGTCGAGGCCGCTGGAGTTTCCTGCTGGGGTTTCCGCGACACAAAACACGACCCTCTCGACACCAACCATGTGGACGGACCAGTGAAGATAGGTACTTTCGTAGTCAAGAGGCTGAGAGCGAGGCGCCTCAACATGCCATCTCCTCGTGCACTCGCGCCACCCTAGGTATATCTCTGACACTGGGTATCCAAGGCTACAGCAAAATCGCTATTGTCATTGCCGCCTTGTGTAACAACCGTTAGCAATTAAGTTGAGTATCCGTACTCCGTACTCATGACGGATACAGGTAGGTACGTACGTACGTACGTGCCCCCAGGTACGGATACCTCCCTTTCCCGGCAGAAAACGTCTGCGAACGAACACCAATCACCGAGTCGGCACGGACCTCCAGAACCACTACCACACACCCGTCACAAGATTCAGCACCAGGATCCAGCCTCGGTCTTTTCCCTTTTCCTTCCTTCCTTCCTTGTCTTTCTTGATTCTTTCGTCGTGGTCTTCTTGTTCTCTTCCTGTTCGAGCACCCAAGTTCTCGAGAGACTACCTATGCACCATCACCACCTCTTCTCTCTGTCTGGCCGATGCTGACGCCTTCTTCTGCCGTCGTGGGTTTCTAGTGTAGACGCTCGCTTTCAAGGTTTATTCCTCATGCCACCGCCCGCCCATGACATCGCCTCATTCCCCCATCCACATACGGCACCCACCTCTGGTGCTGCCATGCATATTGGACCATCCACCGTCCATAGTCCAAACATCCACACCCTTTCACAGCATTCAGATAGGTAGTACGGAGTACCTACCGGCGTTTGACTAGGTAGCCCGCACCGTGCCCGCCTGCCGGGTCTTGACCACCCAATCCAATCCAACCCAGCTTGTCCTCCTCTTCCTATCCGTGCCAGCATCCTCTGAACCTGTCGTCCATCTGTGTCTTTCCACCCAACGGATAGTAATCGTACTTACGTACCTACAAATTGAATGATGCCTAAACCGCCAGGTACAGATATGTGCCTTGGTATACGGATACTGCGGAGGTAGGTACCTACCTATCCTCACGGGCGGACGAATTACGTAGGCCAGCCTCATCCTCGCCGCCTCACATTGCATACCTACAACTTGCATGTATCTGTACCAATACACCCACTCCGTCTCGTCCTGGTCCCGCAGCCGCTGAACGACTTGCTGCACTGTATCTACCTGCCTGGGTATCTCGATTGATTGGCATCTGCACTCTCCAAACTCCCACTGTCCGAAGCAGCCCTTCCAATTGGGGCAGCAAGCACACGAGGTCAAGCGCGTCGACGCCGAAACTGTTGCAGCCAGGAGCTCCCTGCTGTCTACGACGCACTGCACTGCGCTGCACTGCACCTCAGCGCATCGCATCGCATTGCATCGCAGGCCAGACCGCACGCCGGTACGTGCCATCCATCCCCCCTTCTTGCCTCCCATCCCCTCCTTTCCCAATCCCATGCCGCGTCTTTACTACTACGGTACCTTAGGTACATCGGCCCATTCAGAGTACATCGCCTTGCCTTGCGTCGCCTGCACCCATAGACCTATGTCCCGTACCGCACCGTACCGCGCCACACACACTCTCTTGTTCCCACTCTCTCTGCCCTCCTCTCTCTCCCTCCTCTCATACACACACACACACTCCCCCCCCCCTCCGTGCGTCGTCCAACCATCCACCACCATCTCTCTCTGTATCCATCCACCACTCTTGAAGCGGCGTCTGTTCCCCATTTGCTTCCACCGCTCTCAACCGCCCTGCCACCACACTGCTTGACTTTTCTGCCTTTGTTTGGATCACAAACTCCAGATCCATCCTCTCTTCTTCAATCACAAGCTTGCTGTGGCTGTACGCTTTTATTCCGCACATACAGATACCGAATTCCTTCGCCTTTCCCTACGCAGACCGTATCCTGGTGAGTGTGTATTGTGTCCTGTCCTCCCGCTCACTCCCCCCTCTCTCTCGCTCTCTCTCTACCATCCTGCTGCCCTCGCAGTCGAGCGCTTCCGCCTCCCACCACTTCAACACCACCCACCCCCATCCTGTCGGCATCCCCTTGCCCTACCCTGTCCGCCCGTCCGTCTGTCTGTCCGTCCTTTTGGCCTGATGATACTGCTTGTACGGATACCTACCTATCATTCCAAGGTACATCTCCTTACCTACCTAGCCATACCTGTTTTCCCTGTACCTCACAACGACCCTACCGCTCTCTCTGCGACTCTAAACCGCCTTTGCCCTGCCCACCCCGACCCCCGACCCCCTCCACTTCCCTTACCTCAGGTTTCCCAATTGCCCCCATCCCCACTTTGCCTGAGAAGAAGGTTAGATATACAGGGTACCGTTATCACCCTTCCAGCTTCACCTCCTGCGGCACTAATCCCTTCCGCTGTGTCAAAACATTCCTGACCTCGACTCTTTATGCAGCCACAAGAACCCACCAGAGCTTAGACTCCGCAACTGCCTTTTGCTACTGCCGCGCAGTGTGTCTGCTTCGTTTTCTGCCACTCCAACTCTGCTTACCACCCGTCCGTACCTGACCTCAACCTATTGCTTTGTTCTACCTGACCTGACCTTGTTGTCAAACAGATACTCAGAGAGACCAATCGTCCCTCCGACCGCTCTTGCCTCGTATCGTCTGCTCTTGCTACCTGAATCCTGCCATCGCTCGGTCTGTTCGATACAGCACGACACGCCACGACTCCCAGGCCGCCCGCATCGTACAATCATACCATACCCTATACCAAAGCTCTCTACGCCACCATCCGTAATCGCGAGTCCCTAGGACCACCAAACATCCCCGAGCGACCACCGCCAGAGAATCGCTCGCCGTTTTTTCCTGTCACTCCCACTCAGCCACCTTGTGTCGCACTTGATTCTCCCAGACTCCTCTGTCGGATCGATAGCCAATCCGACGCCGTCTCTCCTCACCCGCGAACTCTATTCGCGCTCGCAACTGTCGTGGAATCCAACTCCATATAACCACCCCAGAATATTACAGAAATGGCTCAACCGGGAGTCCAGTCCTTGAAGGTGCGTTGCGCCGCCCCTCGCCACCGACCCGACTTGTGTGCGATGGAACACAATGCTAACAGGCTTCGTCTTGCAGTGTGTGGTGACAGGTGACGGTGCTGTCGGAAAGGTAATTCCTCCTTCAAAACGACGCCTCTCTCTATACCTTACGACTGACGTATCTCGCAGACATGCTTGCTGATTTCCTACACAACGAATGCCTTCCCCGGCGAGTACATCCCTACTGTGTAAGTACTGGAGCCAGCGTCCGCACATCTTTTCACGCCCCGTCTGACCAGTTTATAGCTTTGACAACTACTCTGCGAGTGTGATGGTCGATGGAAAGCCGATTAGCTTGGGATTGTGGGATACTGCTGGTCAGGAGGATTACGACAGACTGCGGCCTCTTTCTTACCCTCAGACCGACGTCTTCCTCATTTGCTTCTCGATTGTCAGCCCGCCATCATTTGACAACGTCAAGGCCAAGGTACGGCGATCTGCAGTCTCACCGCATGGCAATAAGCACTAACGACGCGCAGTGGTACCCCGAGATCGATCACCACGCACCAAACATTCCCATCATTCTCGTTGGTACCAAGCTCGATTTGAGAGAGGACCCCAACACCCTCGAGTCGCTCCGCCAAAAGCGTATGGAGCCCGTCTCGTACGATCAGGCCCTGATCTGTGCCAAGGAGATCAAGGCGCATAAGTACCTTGAATGCTCTGCTCTGACACAGAGGAATCTCAAGAGCGTTTTTGACGAGGCCATTCGGTAAGACTGATGATGCCATGGCTAGGAGAGTACAGCTAGCTAACCAGCCTCTAGTGCCGTCTTGAACCCCCGACCTGTCATCCAGCAGAAGAAGAAGTCCAAGTGCACGATTTTGTAAAGGCGTTCGAATGATGTTAAGCGTCGCGGGTTAATATTGGAAATGGCGTAAAGAGGTGGATTACACGGCCAGTCCTTCGCCGCCTGTCCGTCAAGACTCAACCATGTTGCACATCCTTGTGCCTTGCGCTTTTTTTTCAAAGAGGAACGACAATACTTTTGGAGGCACACTCTGCAGAGAGCACAGCTCAGCTCAGCCTGCGAAGATCGCAACGACCCCAATCATTCGGTTTCGCCCACCTCCCATGCCTGGTCTTGTTAAAGACATGGCTACGTATCACAGATGCGTTGTGGCGGTGTGACGAATGCAATGTGCTTTGTTGTTACTTCTCTCTTTCTTTTGACTGGGAAAAAGACTGAAGATGACAACTGCAAGGGGAAGAATGGACGTTGGTAGCAGGCGAGCTTTGCATCTCATTACACAAGGATATCCCAAGTTTTCTGTAGATAGCACACACTCTCACAAAGACACCACTTTTTTTTCATGGAGGAAACTAGACAGTAGGCTAGGACGGGATATGAGCTTTGCCATGAGAATTGACTTTGACTGCAATCATCCAGTGGAAACCACATAGTTTGTCTATACCACAACTCCTGGTGTATCCAAGATTGGAATCAAATCCACGTCGAGCCCCGGCCTGAAGTCCGATGGTAAATCTACACGGAATGCGAGAAAGAAACCCCGTCTACCGATTCATCATGGCTAGGCGGCTCGGGTGGATATTGTCCTGCTGGGTGTTCGCCCCACCCTTGGCCGTCTGCTGCTTCTTGGACTCCTCCTCTTTCTGCAGCCGCTTGGCACGGTTCTCGTCGAGGTGGGCGTTGCGCTCCCTGATCTTCTCCTTGCGGAACTTGCTCTTGCCGCCGCCGCCGGCACTGCGTGGGTTGTTAGCATGCATCTTCTAGTACCAAGGTGAAGGGAGATGAAGAAAGGAGGGTGGGGGGGGGGGGGGGGGCTGGGAGACGAGGACGTACGAAAGCTCGAGGTTGATCCGGCGCGCGGGCGATAGGCCGTCGTCGAACTCGGTGTGGTGCATCTTGTCGAGGCAGGTGCGCATGTTGGAGCCGTTGGAGAACTCGAGGAAGGCGATGCCGCGGCAGACGTTGGGGTTGCCGTCCTTGTGGAGGCAGCGGATGGCGGTCGGCTTGTAGGCGGCGAAGTGCGCCTGGATGGACTCCTTGTTGGCCGTGAAGGGGAGATTGCCTGGGCCGCCCACCGATCGTGTCAGCGGCTTCTTCTTTCTTTTTTCTTTCTCTCTCCCACCCCCCTTTTTTTTTAGAAAGGAGAGAAAGAGGTTCTTCTCTTGATCTGGGGCTTGCTGAGGACAGCAAAAAAAATGGACTTACCGACGAAGACAATGTACTTCTCCCTCTTTGCCCCCTCGGCGGGGGTCTCTCCCTCGTCGCCGGCTGCAGCCGCAGCAGCAGCGGGTTCGGCGGGCTCGTCTTTGGACTTTTTCGACTTCTTGGGCTTCTTTTCCGACTTTTCGGGCTTTTCTTCGGTGGCGGCGACATCGCCGTTGGCCTCCTTTTCCTTCTTCTTCTCCTTCTTTTCCTTCTTTTCTTTCTTGTCCTTCTTGTCCTTCTGTTCCGTCTTGTCTTCGTCGTCCGCCGCGTTGGGCTTGGACTTCTTGCTCTTCTTCTCCTTGGAGTCCTTCGCGGCGGCGACGGGGGGATCGACGTCCATGGCCGAGGCGTCGGCCGCGTCCTCTGTTGAGGCGTCGGCCGCTTTGCGGGCCTCCTTCTCCTTGCGCTTGCGCTCCTTCTTCTCGGCCTTGGATTCCTCGAGGGGGATGAACTCCGTCGCGGGCTCGGCGTCGGCCGCCTTCTTGTCCTTCTTTTCCTTCTTGTCCTTCTTCTCTTTCTTGTCGGACTTGGACTTCTTGGTCACGGCCTCGTCCGTGGGGGCGGCGGCGGCCTCGGCGCGCTTGCGCTTCTTGGAGGAGAGCTCTGCGGAGGCCATTGGTGCGGTCTAGAGATTGCGCGGGCCACGGGGAGAGAGAGAGAGAGAGGGAGAGAGCGAGAGAGGAGGGTGAAGGAGAAGGGTCGTGGCGGCGAGAGGCAGCTGTCGGGTTGGGCAGAAGGAAAGAGGTTTGAGGAACTGGGGGGAGTATCGGATCCCGAATCGCGGTTCCCAATTGAGGCTGTGGAGCAGAAAAGACGCGGTCAAGGCTGGGAAATGGGGGTCCTCGACCAGAATATTTCAGACTTGTTGCCCAGGGACTGGTGGACTTTGTTCCTATCGCAGGGTAAAAAAAGTTTCGGTGTGGGGAGATAAGGCAGTTTTTGAGAATTTTAGTGGGGGCGTCTGCGCCGACCGCCTCTGGCTTGGAGCTTGGACGGCATGTAGCGGCGGCCTGTTCGGCGGCCTGGTGGGGCGACTTGCCGGGTCAGCATCACGGAGGTGGCCAGCGGGCATGGGATATAGAATGTGGCTTTCCAAGTGGTTGCATTGCGTAGCATGGATTTTTCCTTGATCTCTGTAAAAATAATGAGGTAGATTGCAGCTTGAAGTAGTAGTGCTACCTAATGGTTCTGGACAGTTGTTGATAGGTGAGATTATCGAAGCTGTCAGAGTTCTAACGCGGGATGCCATCATTATATGGTGTTGGAGATATGTATTGTAAGCAACGTATCAAAGAGACAAAGTCATCGAGATTAGTAAGAACCACAGAATTCTTTGATTGTATTATTGTATCAAAGCTTTCAATATCTAGTTGCCATGTGCCTAGGCGTGTGTGTTTAGAAATCTATGTGCAGGACGGAAACGCAGTTCTAGGTTGGGGAAGATATGACATCTACATGCGGGATGCAGACGTCTATCTGGTTGACAGAAGATTAAATGGCAGCACCACAAATACAAACGAGTTATAACATATATAGATCGTCCAAAAATTGTATAGACACATCACTCATCCTCACGATAGGGAGCCATATGTTGATGCGCGGGTGAGATTCCATGAGCAGACCAGGGAAAGAGCCGGATTTCCAGCGCTAGTTCTAGCGGATGCGTCCGCGCACTGTGCATGCCGCAGCGGGCAACCCCAGCAGCACCACCCTGTCAACCCCAGGCGCAATCTAGGTGGTCCCGCCGGCTGGGTACAGTGCGAAACCGACTTTTTCCGACGGGCTGAAATTTTCATGGGCGGCGAGCTCATTCATATTCAACAACACCAATCCTCACCACCTCACCGATACCCGTTTATCCACTTTGTCGCTCAGCAACACGCAAATTGACAGCCCTTCTTCACCAAAGACATTGTGCAAATAACGCCAGGAACACCAACACGTTCACCATGTCCAATCCCAAGAAGAGAGCGGCGCCGAGCCAGGACGCCGAGGGCCAGAAGAAGAGGAAGAAGAAGAAGTCGGCGTACCACGTTGACGAGACGCTTCTGAACGGCGAGCTGGGCATCAACGAGGCTTTCGCCGTCATGGACAACCAGCTGCTCGCCGACTACACCGCTCAGAAGATTACCCGCTTCGGCACGGATCTGAGCCCCGTAGAGCTGTCCGACTTGTCCATCTCAGGTGAGCTCTCATCCGTCTCCGTTCGCCTGACTATCGGAGGCCATTAAGGAACTCCTCGATGAGAGGCTGGGTGGCATGAACCCAGTACCGGGGGCACACGGCTAACAGATGACGGCAGCAAACTCCATCAAGGACACGACGTCGTGGACGGAACCCAGGGCCCTAGAGAAGCTGCCCGACTTTCTGGAAAAGTTCGCCGAGAAGCCCGAGAGCCTGGGAACGGCGCCCGAGAAGAATGGCGCTCCGCACACCATCATCGTTGCCGGGGCCGGCCTGCGGGCGGCGGACATCGTGCGCGCTGTGAGGAAGTTCCAGAGCAAGAAGAGCATCGTATCAAAACTTGTAAGTCGACTACCTCGCCCCTCGGTCATCCTACCCATCGATGGGCGCCATGAGATCGTTCCTTTTTCTTCTTTTCTTTTCTGAGTCACCCTCAGTTCTTGTTTCGTGAGTGAGATCCGGTCTAACGGGAAGCTGCAGTTCGCAAAGCACATGAAGGTGGATGAGCAGGTCAAGTTCCTGCAGAACATGCGGACAGGCATCGCAGTCGGCACGCCAGCGAGGCTTATGGAGTTGGCCGATAATGGTGAGTATCTCCGCCATTCCTGTTTTGCTCTTTACTACAAGAGACCCCCAATCCCCCTTGCCCAGCGAGCAGGAGAGGCTGACGAATGAGGGAAAAGGGGCATTATCACTTGAGAATCTACAGCGCATCGTAGTGGACGCATCGCATATTGACCAGAAGAAGCGCGGCGTCATGGACATGAAGGACACGATGCTGCCGCTAGCGAGGTGGCTGACGCGGCAGGAGTTTAAGGAGCGGTATGTGGACGACAAGAAGCATCTGGACCTGCTGTTCTACTAGGCGGGGCTGCTGGGTTGGGGAGGCGAGGAGAGGCCGCCTACGGCACGAAGAAGAGGGGGCCTACGGGCAGAGAGTCTCAATGACTGGAGGGGCGAAGGGGCGAGCGGTGGACAAGTTGACAGCATATCGTGGCTTTGAGGTCCGCGGTTTTGAAGGGTAGGGGCGAGCTCGGAGATCAATCCGCAAAAACATGAGAGGCCGCAGGAGCAGTTTGCTGGTCGTCTCATAAAGATGCTTGGCTAGGCGCCAGGGCAAATGGCAGTCCACGGCAAGACCCGTTTTCAGCCCAGATTCCGTCCCATGTCTTTTGACCTTAAAAGCCGTGGCTATTATGATTGAAACACCGATGTCCATAATGCCTCTTGGCGGCATGGCCCATCATCGTCGGCGACCAGTGCCCGTTCAATGCGCTTGCACCGGAACACGGGAGAGATGTTTGGCTTGGGGGGATTTGCTCCCCACGGCATCATCGTCCGCCAAGGTCTCTCCTACTGTTAGGGTAAAGAGCAGATGGTGGGTTGGGGGGGGGGGGGGGGGGTGCTTGCGCCTGTGGGCGCACGAGGAACCGGCGCGGTGCAGTATGAGAACGGGGCCATGCAGCCGTCACTTTGGATAGCCACTGATGGCGATGGCGAGGCAGCGGCTATGTATGTCAGGTCTCCGACATCACCGTGGTGCCCAGTGGTCCGGAGCCCTTTGGAGAGCTCATGTCTCGAGGGCAGGGGGTTTGGTGATCGGAGTCTACCCCGGGTTGATTAGGTGTGTTTTACCTACCCAACCCCTGACCATGCATCTCGTTGATCCATCAGTTTAGCAAATCGAATTTGAACGAACGCGGGCGGTATGAGGTTGTGTGAGGAGGCTCGATGCAAGAGATGGGGCTCAAATATCCCGCACGAAGAGGAGACGGGCATTTTGGGGAGGGGCATGCTGCAGAATGTGACGATTTCCCGGGTCTGTGGTTACACTGGCCGAGGAGGCGAATGCTCTCCTTTCCCGCTGCGCAATGTGAGATGGACGGATCGGATGCGGAACAGGGGAAGGGGGGGGCTGGCGTGACACACTTTGTCCAAGATCGACGTCGAGGGGTCAGTTTTGGGAGCGATAAGAGGCAACGAGGGGGGGCTCGCGAAAGCTCGCGGCGTTGGAGAAGGGAGGGGTTGCTGGGTACCGGCTGAGGATGCTGCCGGTCAGCTCGGTGGTATCTTGCCGTGCTGCATGAGATTGAAGGATTTACAGGAGACGATAGCCGTCGTGGGTTGAGTTCTCCCGGCGGTGCGTGTTAATGGCGAGAGAGCGGCGTCAATGTCAATATAATGTCGGTAAAGCAGATAGCCGTCGGTAGATGTTGAACGTTGTCAAGGCGATGGGACAACTCCCCGCCCGAGGCATCCGAATTCAACTACTACGCAAACCGTGGCCGGTAGCCGGTGGGAAAGGGAATCGTGGCTTTTCCCCCTCTCTCTCTTGGGTCGTTGGCAATGTGTCACCGAGCCTCGGAACCAACCAACTGCGTCGCGTTGCAACGCTCTTTGCGGTTGTGTTCCGTGCGTCGGTTCGTGGCGATCTGCTGGATGGGAGGTTGCTTCAGGTTGGCATCCGATCCGGGGGGAGGTTGACGCCTCAAACAGAAAATCTTCGGTCGGGATGCCGTCTCTCTAGGTATTCTGTACTTCGTAGCGCCTCTAAAGCCGATGGGGGGTTGGGTTCGTCGAGCCACCACTTCTTCAGCGAAGACAGCGCTCGTCCTAGAATATCCATCCAGAGAAGGGGAGGGGGGGAGCTAGGCTCCAAGAGTAGCTACCACCACCTACTTGGCCGTACACCCGTAGTGCTAATTACGGACCCGTTTGTCGATGGCGGATATGGTGGTGGTGGTTGTGGTGGTGCGTGGTCTGTGTGGATGACTGATTTGGAGGGCCGCCGTCCTTAGCCCCGGTTTATTCGTTTTAGCCCCGATTGTGGGGAGGGAAGACCGAAGCCGGCTGGAAAGGTGACGGACGCCTCCAATGCGGCGACTCACACATACCTACCTGTACATGTGGCGGAGGGACGTTAATTAGATCTGATTGCACTAGTAGTAAATGCTGACCTCTATTAGAGTTCTTGCTATTCATAGCACCGAGCCCAATCATCCAGGCATGTACGGATAGTATGTAATGTCAACAAGTAGCCCTGACAAACCCCGGCTAAATGACCTTTTTACCCTCACGATTGACATGTTGCCCCTCGCCCACAGTTTACGCGTCGTGACTGAGATACTGGGGCGCACAGCAGCAGTCATCACATGTTGCCGTGATACCTATCATATTGTATTACTCTTGCTTTGTAACCATTCCTCTTGTGATGGCGGGTCCAGGGTGTGTTTGCTCAACTGCGCCCGACGACGACTACGCGGCCCGCATTCTTTGCCTTGCCTGACGTGTCTCTCTGTCTGTACGCTAATGCGCACTGCCAGTACCTAGTCTCGTCCCAACATCCCAGCCAAGACATTCTATAGCTCGTTCTTGTCGCTTTCCAGATCAACTCTGTTTTTTCTTGCTTTTTTTATCTCTTCCCCTTTTCTTGTTTTTTTTTTTTTGTATTTTGTATTTTGTACAACTTCCTTCTTTTGCGCCTTCGCGTCATGCCCCGTCGAGTTGACCGACCATCATCGTCCGACCTCGACGCTATCAACGGTACATTCGAAGGTAGAAAGACCCTTAGCCCGATTGTACTCAAGTATCCGTACAGTACTCCGTACTCCGTATCGTAAACGCCAACCCCGGCCCCCGGTCTTCCCCCCCCCCTCTTGGTGTCGATTGTCCCACGTTAGGTATCCCATCCTCCGTGTGCTCCCCCGGCCGGTCACCTGAACTCTGCAGTGTATTCGCACAGCAGCGCACCATCCCGCGCGCCCGTCTGTGTAGGTATCCAAGGCCACATCTCCCACCCACGCTTACCTTCCCGATCAACCCGTCACATTGGACGACGACCCGTTCTTTGACCAACTCATCCACGCCATAGTCGACCATATCTCTCTCGCATGAATCTCCTCCGTTTCACCCCTTGTCTCTCCACACAACCACGTCCCCCAAGCTGGTGACTCGAATCCGTCTTTCCACCCAAACAAAGTTCACGCCTTCGGCTCAAAACAACGCCTGGCCCTGGCCATTCACCTTGGTCCATCCCATCCCCGAAAGCCGGCTGCTGCCACCTGAGCCGGAACCTTCAACCTCGTTTTGTCTGCTCAAGTCCTTTTGCGCCGGGTTGCCTGACTCTCCTTGACCTCTCAAAATGGCCGACCTCCGCTCCTCCTCCGACGACAACTTGCCCTCCCACAACGAACAGCGCGATAGAACGAACAGCATGTCGCTAGGGGCCCCAGAAGCAGCAACAACCACAGCTCCTGCCCAGAATGGGGGAGCTACTACATCCAACGGTGACGCACACGCCGGTGACGAGACAGCTTCGGCGCCCGCTTCCGAGGTCTCGCGCCAGGTCCAAGATGTGCTATCATCAGACGTAAGGCTGTCGCCTGCTTAACCCTCAAACCCTTCCGAATAGCGTTGACAATGGCCCAGATCGGGGTCGCAACCATGCTGAACCAGCTCAAGGCGAGCATTGCCTCTGCAAAGGTGAGTAGTGACCATTGCCCCTCCGCCCTATGGGTCCGCGGCCACAGTCACTGACGGAACTCTAGGAATTCGCCCTCTTCCTCAAGAAGCGATCGCACATCGAAGAGAGCCATGCCTCCTCCCTCAAGAAGCTGTCCCGCATCAGCCAGGAGACGATGCACCAGCCCGATCACCGACAAGGCACCTTTGCGCAGGCCTACAACGAAATGATGTATATCCACGAGCGCATGGCCGAAAACGGCTCCCAGTTCGCCCAATCACTACAGCTGATGCACGACGACCTCATCGAGCTCGCCGCCGTCGCGGAGCGCAGTAGAAAAGGGTGGAAGGCCAACGGCCTGGCGGCGGAGCACAGGGTGGCCGAGCTGGAGGCTGCGATGCGCAAATCCAAGGCCAAGTACGATGGCCTGGCAGAGGAATACGACCGCGCGCGCACTGGTGACACCAGCAGGAACAGCGGCAAGATGTTCAGTCTCAAGTCCAAGTCGGGCCCCCAGCACGAGGAGGATCTTTTGCGCAAGGCCCAGGCCGCCGACCAAGACTACCAGTCCAAGGTGCAGACGCTACAGAGCGAGAAGGCGGAGCTGATCGCGAGGACAAGACCGGAAGCCATTTCCGCTCTCCAGGATTTGGTCAAGGAGACGGATTCGGGCCTGGCGCTGCAGATGCAAAAGTTTGGTAGGTCAAGCGTCGTCTTTTGAATCCGACAGAGCTAACACTGCCGCAGCGTCCTTTAACGAGAAGCTGCTCCTGAGCAACGGCCTATGCATTAGCCCAATCAAAGGGCAGGGTGGGGGACAGCGCAGTCTCCGCGAGGCTGTCATGGCCATCAACAATGAAAGGGACCTCCACGATTACCTTAGCTCTCACTACTCAAAGGTGGCAAACAACAATGGCGAAGTCAAGTACGAAAAGAACCCGATTCTGGCCACCGCCCGTCACCCGGCAATGGGCCACCAGTCCAATGCGTCAGCCTCGAACGTGCTGCAGAGTGCAACGTCTGGCCAATTCTCGGGGCCGCCGCCTGGACAGGGTCAACAGCAGCAGCAGCAGCAGCAGCAGCAGCAGCAGCAGCAGCAACAACAACAACAACAGCAACAACAGCAACAACAACACCAGCGAGAGATGCCGCCTCCTGCTAGATCAGCGGGGGCTCAGCAGCCCATCGAGTCTCCTCGGGATTTCATACCGCCGAACATGGCTACATCGCAACAGCAACGACCGTCGTCTCAGCACCAACACCAGCCCCTCAGTCGCAACACGGCCGCAGCTTTAGCGCCAATAACATGCTGAACCAGCCTAGCCAGCAACAGCAGTTCCAGTCAAATCGCAATTCGGGGGTAGTGACATCATCGAGATACAATGGAGGCGCCATGGCATCGCAAGGACCGCCGCAGCTCGGAGCTCTGCCATTCCAGACGACTTCGCAATCGCCTCCCCCACAACAGCAACAGCATCGACCAACGTCGCCGCCGCACCAGAGCCAGTACCAACCGCCTCAGCAGCAACACCATATTAACCCACTGCAGCAGTATCCTCCACAGGGACCTCCTCCCGGAGATGGAGGATACCCCGCGTACAACAAACCCGGTCCTCCCGCACCCGCCTCGAATGCCGCGAGTCCCGTTTTCGGGTTGAGCCTTACTCGTTTGTATGAGCGAGACGGCTTGCCTGTGCCGATGGTCGTTTATCAGTGCATCCAGGCGGTGGACCTCTATGGACTTGGCGTCGAGGGTATCTACCGACAGTCTGGCTCGTTGACGCACATCAACAAGCTCAAGAACATGTTCGACACGGACTCGACCAACCCCCTGCTGGACTTCAGGAATCCCGAAAACTTCTACCACGACGTCAATAGTGTCACCGGCCTGTTAAAGCAGTTCCTGCGTGATCTGCCTAACCCCTTGCTCACCACGGAGCACCACAGCGAACTGATTGAGGCAGCTAGTGAGTTTCCATCTCTCTGACAAGTATCCGCGTATGAGCTCCACTAACCGTTGCCAGAACTCGAGGACGACATTGTTCGCCGAGACTCCCTCCACGCCATCATCAACAGCCTGCCCGATCCCAACTACGCCACCCTGCGCTCGCTGACGCTGCACCTCCACCGCATCATGGAGAACTCCCACATCAACCGCATGAACTCACACAACCTGTCCGTCATCTTCGGCCCACGGTCATGGGCACCGATCCGTCCACCAGCATCGCCGACGCCGGGTGGCAGATCAAGGTCGTCGACACGATCCTGCAGAACACGTACGAGATCTTCGACGATGAGTAGTCGGTCGTCAATGCGGACATTGCTTGCACTTACATTAGCGTCATTGTTTCTCCACAGGCATAGCGGCATCAGCGAACCTCCCATTTCCCTCTACTTCATTCAGAGTTTGACGGAGTCTGTACATGGAGGAGGCCGAAACATACACACCACCCATGCATTCCCGACATATAATTAAGCGTCTGGCGGCTGGCGGGGGTCTTTTAGGGCCAGTGTTCTGCACCCTTACATGACCATCCGCGGCTCATTTGTTTTCAGCAGAGCAAAACGAGAAGAAAAAAAGGTGGTGGTGGCGTTGGGTGGGGGGTTTCAGGGACATTGTTTTGTCTTTTCCTCTTCTTTCTTTCAGGGATACCAGGTTTCTGCTGAGAAGTGAATTAAAGTACAGCGCATCTTTGTATGCGGCGTCCTTATCGAGTTCTCTTTTTCGCGCAGCTTTTTTTGCCCCGTGTGTGCGAACAGTCTCCTTGACCAACATCCCTTATCGTGAAGGGCAAAGGGAGACAGAGGGACTAGGGTAAGGCGTCTGGCTCTAGGTGGCGTTTGTGGCGAAGGGTCACGATACCTACCAGCCTAGTAAAAGAGAAGATTTCCGCTTCGTTTTTTCCGAGTCTTTCTCGGTATACTTCCCACGCTTATTGTCCCTTCCCGCCTGAGTCCATGTGTTCTCCCGCCAAAGAAACTGCTTCCGAGACCACAGCCGCTCCGTCCGACAAGAGATCTGTTGGATCTGGGGTATCTCTCCCTCTCAGTGAGAAGCGTTTCGCCGTGATTTGGCTGTGTCGAGAGTGCGAGCTGCACGGATGAGGACAAGAGGACCTTGCCTCGGGCTCAGACGTACTCGCCGTATCTCTCTTGTCACACGGTGAGATCGTCTCGTTCTGTAGGAGGTCGGTCACTCACGGCCAGGAGCAGCAGCCGCCTGAGACCCAAACGGGGCTTCGTTGCCACTGCCCGGGCACGGCAAGCCCCCCCCGACTGGCTAAGAATCCTTGTAGTGTGAGGAGGGGTGAGCAAACATCACTCCCCACGCCGCCCGCTTCCGCCGCCAGCTGCTGTTTCTGGAAACCCTTCCCATGCCTGGTGTACTAGCTAGCCCAAGACGAATGGACAACCCATACCTCCTCAAGGTGGGCAAATCGCCGCGTAGGCGAGTCTGGTCTAAAGCCCCCCCTACCCAATCCCACGGGCATAGCATACATGTTTTCGGGTCCGCGGATGGAATCTGCATTCCCAATACCTACCTAGACGACAGCGCCACACCAGCACTGCAGTAGTGTCGTCTTCTAGGAGAAACAGAAATGACCAGCAACGTTCGCCGTAGGGACCGGAGCCAATCCCCCAAACTACTGGGGATGAGGCCGGAGATGCCCTGGCAGCCGACGTGGTAAGAGATGGTGTCTAGTGGGTCTTACTTAAAACGGAGGATGGTTCGTCAGAGTGCAGGGCGGGTGGCATATTCGCTCGCAGGCACCTAACTAATCCTTTTGGCCTCAATCGGGAGTCTGGTAACTACGACTGATCAAACGGTTTGCGGGCAGGCCTTGCTTCCTCGACTGCGAGTACTACCGGCGAGCAATGAAAGACGCTCAACTCGTATGTATGTGTATATGTGTACTATGTAAAGCCTCTCTTTCTTAAATAGCAAGTGGCATGCTTGGCCGAACAAAATAACGGAATATCGGATCCGTGTTTCTTGGTTGGCCCTCTTTGCCTGTGGCAGACAGAGTCCACTTGGAAAGCCATAGCCATCTATGCGTTGGTTGCAGCCGACATCTCGCCTGTCAAGGCCTTTCTGGTGCCATTGGGATTAGGCTTCTTTTATTTTATAATACCGCGTAGGTCCTTTCAGCTTCACAACCATCTACTACACGCACCTACGTTCTCATGGTGACGGGGCGGAGAGGACAGCCCTGACTCGTTCGTGGAATAATCTCTTCTTCGTACCATCGCATAAAGCGACCAGCACAATGAAAAGGTGTACCATTTCTGGTGGTAAAAATCAAAAATTCCGCCGCCGATGGCCCCGAAGGACAATCGAAGGAGGTCGACACCGCGATGTGCAATGCAGGCCTCCCTCCTTGCATTCCCGATATCTTGAGCTCGGGAACACGCGACAAGGTAAGTATGAAGAAGAAAAAGAGATCTTTTGAAGGGGGCAGGAGGGAGACGAGGTTTATATAGGCATACGCTGGCGGAGAGGGAGGAGGCATTTGCTGGCCCAAATTATCAGGCAAAACTCTGCTGGGGCTCACATGACTCACGGGCCTTAGGGTTGGAAAATGCTCCGGGCGGCCAATGAGGACTCGCATTAAGAGCCACCTTGCGCAGGTACAACATTTTGCATACGTAATACGTAACAACCGAGATCAGCTGCGCTGTACGGAGCACTGTGACATTGGCGCAACTCGGAACAACTCTGGGATTTCTTTTGCGGATCTATTCAGTCGCCCGGAGTCGTTACATAGAATGGTTGTTTCTCCTTTCTAGCCACTTTTGCTTATCGGCTGAGATAAGCCGAGGAGCCTGGGGCAAGTCGTTCAACCAGCACAACGTAACTGTGTGTTTGATGTATTTGATGAAGCCCCCCCCCCAAACTCTTGCGACGGTTATCTGCAAAAGAGACAACGGGACCATGCAGGAAGCTCGAAATCATCCTGATTATCGGTTTTGGGAACCCATGCTCTAAAACGCAAAAGAGCTGGTCTATACAGCAACTAAAGAAGCAAACCAACGGTCAATGTTGTACAAAGCACTTGGTCTGAGCCTCGGGTCTCGGAAACCCCATCACTATGGTGGTCTATGAAAGTCAATCAAGTTGCACGCTCGTCAATGAAATGTAACGGATTTTCTCTGGCGCTATTGCGAATGCGTAACCTTGGTCACCTATTAACGGCATTTGTTGTTTTCAACACCCCGCACCCCAGTTCACCCTATCAAAATAGCCGGCAAACCCTGCGGAAACTGTCACAGACGACCACACCAGTCGAAAAACTCGGGATCCTGTCACCTCTCGCACATACAAGCCAATGAGGAGATTCTTTCGTTTTTCCTTTTGGATGGAATCTCGTATGACTTACCCATCAGATCATTGGATACATCATCGAGATTGGGATTCCATTTCAGAGGTCTGTATATTAACTCTGCTTGCAGGGGTTGCTGCATAAGAAGAAGATCCTTTCCTAGAAAGGACACCAAAATGGTAAATACCTGCATTATCTAGACTCTCAATTCGCATCAGCTGAATTGCACTTTTCTTCGTATGGAACAGTACGAGTATCATCAATCATAGCAACCGTAGTCAAGACTTGGAGTCTGATGAGCTTAGATGCCTTGCTTGATAATTTCCGCTGCCTGTAATTTGCAAGCTGTCGTCAGCACCAAGATTTTAAGTTGCTGGGGGATGGCAAAGAATTCGGGCAAGACATATGAATGGGATGAGTATCGGGACACCGACTCACCTTCTCGGCCAGGGCGTAGGTAGGCTGGCACGTGTTGGCACCGGGAACCATGGGAATGACACTGGCGTCGACCACTCTCAGGTTCTTGACTCCGTACACGCGCAGGGTTTGGTCGACGACGCCGCCCAGCTTCAGCGGCAGCATAGATGCCGTGCCGACGGGGTGGTAGTCGGTCGGCGACATGGCGCTGGCGATGTAGGCCTTGAGGTCCTCGTCCGAGACGACGTCGGGGCCGGGGACGTACTCGACCGGGGCAAACTCGGAGGCCAGGGAGGTCTCAAAGTTGTAGCGCCGGAGGAACTTGATCGACTCGACAAAAAAGTCGGCCTCCAGAGGGTTGGTCAGGGAGCGGTAGTCGATCACGGGCTTGGTGTTCAGCGGGTCGGTCGTGTTGATGTTGACGGTGCCGCGGCTGAATGACTGCACCGCCACGGGACCCTGGGAGCCCTGGTCGGCCATGAGCTGGAAACGAGTGAAGGCCGTGTCCTTGGAGCGCATCTGGGCGGCTAGCAGCTTCATCTGAGCCTCGAAGCCTGCGACCACGGTGGCGTCGGCGTCGGCCGGCAACATGCTGGCAAAGTCTTGCTGCTCCAGCTTGGTGGCAAGCTCGTCAGCCTTGTCCGACACGACGGTAAAGGGGAGCCAGCCGGCCACGTTGCTGAGTGCGATGGAGTGTGGACCTATGTGCAATGTCAGCCTCAGTAGAACACACGTGGTGTAACTTGCATGGACGGGAATGGGCGTTACGGACCCGTCTTGTTAGCTGCCCACACCTCGTCGGCCCAGGTCTTGAAGTCGTTTCCTTCCACCAGATCCTGCGGGTTTGGGTGGATCGACGTGAGCTTAGAGACTAAGACGCAATGGGTCAGACATGTCGAATTCATCAAAACTTCTTCTCGGGCCGAGAGGTGCTCTTGTCGCTTACGAGTAATGTTCACCCCTGACAGATTGGGGTGGTCATGGAAGTTCTGGCCGACACCGGGCAGGTCGACACGCACGTCAATACCCCCGGCCTCGAGAATCTTCCTGGGGCCGATACCGCTCAGCTGCAGGAGGTGAGGAGTGTGGATGGTACCGGCAGAGAGAATGACTTCCTTCTTCGCGTTGACGGTGCGCAGGGTATTGTTCCCCGACGGGAACTCGACTCCTGTGGCAGAGAGCCCATCGTCTACTATAAGCTTGCGAACCTGGGTGTTGACCAAAAGGTGGTAGTTGGGGCGGGTGGCGTTGACGTTGAGATAGTGACCAGTACCGGCGTAGGAGCGCGTGACAGTCCGGGGATCCATGAGCGTTGGGTACCAGAAAACACCTGCCTTTCCGGCACCACTGTCGGACGGGAACTCGACGCCGTCAATCTCCTTGAACGCCTCCACGAGTGGGGCCACACCTGGGTAGTAGAACCGAGGCCAGCCGGCATAGATCTCGGAAGAGTCTCCCCAGTACGAGGCATCATACTTGATGCTGTCGAAGTTGTCGGTCAGCTCCGGAGGCGGCTCAGTAAAGTGGAGGCCCTTTAATGCGGCAGTCAGCTCGGTGTCTCAGCAACCAGTCCAAGACGCTCTTCTCACCTTCTTGAAGAACGGCAAGATGCCATCCCAGCTCCAGTCAGCAGTGCCCTGTTGAGCTTCGTCTCCGAACAGAGTAGCCCAGCGGTCGTAGTCTTCTGCAGAGCCTCGCATATTTATCATGGCGTTCACGGACGAGCCGCCTCCAACCTGCTTACCAATGTAGACATCGCCAGGCCTTCCGTTCAGGTTGGGCTGTGGCACAGACTGGTAATCTGGCCATACGTATTGGAGCAGAATTGGCACTCTGTTCAAAGTGGTAACCACAAGATTCTCTGCCATGTCGCCCCAGTCACCGGCTTCGAGGACCAAGACGGTCGTGTCCGGATCCTCGGTCAGGCGATCTGCCACAGTCAGTCCTGCCGTTCCACCTCCCACAATGACATAGTCATAGCTTTGCAGCAGCTGAGATGGCTTGATCTCGCGCGGGATGACGTAGGCGTTAGTGTTAGTGACACTGCTCGCCGCGAGGAGGGCTGCGATTGCGATCCCGCGCCGCCGAGGCTGGGGCCTGGACTGTCGAAAGAACGGCATGGTGAACAACGACTGTAGTTGCGTAAAACGCAGAGGGCAACTGAATGAAAGGAATGGGTTGCTCGCAGACACCTCGAGAGGTCTAGTAATAACCCGAGAATGCTGGGCAGCAATACTTATACACACATGGGTATCCCTAGTTTCCTGTTTAGTGCAAAATACTTGGCGTTGACGGGACATTCCCTTTCGAGTATCCTCGGGTTACGTCTAACCCACCTGTCCTCGCACACTTCCTTGATACTGCATGCCCAGAGCACGGATGCGCGCCTTGGAAGTACACTGTGGATAAGCGCTCAGCCGGCCAAGGACGATGCCAAGACGGCAAACATGATAAGAAACCATCTAGCTAGGGTCCAACATACAGTCGTCCCTTCGAGGTGCAAACAACATCAATATTAATTGGGATCCCCAGATACTGCAGGCATGCCTTGGTCTCTAGTTGCGGCTGACGACATGGTCGGACTTTTCCCCGTCCTCACTTACACATGGGGAAAGAGATAATCCCTCGCCCCGGACAAGGTGCCATCGACCTTGCACCATAGTAGGTACAGACATAGTCCGAGTGGTACAGGTTGCGGGACCGCCGATCAGCCAACTCACTGACTCTATTCATACGGTAGTAGAGTCATTTTCTTCCCCACCCCCTTTTCCCCCCTCAACTTTAACTCAATAAAGTTAGTGTCGTTTCCCCCAAGTAATATCAAATCCAACTTGCACGTAACACTCCTATTCCCCTCTGGATGAGGACAGATCTCTAGGGCTAAGTTCTCTCTGGGGGGGGGGGGGGATATATTTGTGCTGTTAGAGTTAGCATGTAGGTAAACCAATACCCAGAGACATGGCCTTCTCCTTTTTCAAGGAAACAAGGCCAGCTAATAGTCTACACAGCTAGGTAGTCTGTGTAGAAGACTTTTAAGGTGCATGGGGGTCGGTACAGTGACTCGCCCGAACCCTGCCACCGCTACCCTCTAAGTTTTTTTTAGTCATTGGTGGTAACTGTTTTCCCCCTTTCTCGCACGTTGTCAGCATTTATCAGCAACTGGAATATTGTTCGTTTAGTTTTCCCGTTCGGAGGCATTGGTACTCGAAGAGCTCGGCCTCGAGCTCCGTCTCCGCAGCGGTGGTTGGTCTTCATCGACATTTGCTGCTCTGCGCCCCCGAATAGGTAAACATCGCGTAGCCTCGTCCTGCAGGCATGCATGCCAAGCAATTCGAGTTGGGTATCGGGATGCCGATACCACATGGTGCTGACTTCCGGCCCGAATCCAACTTGGCACGTTTTTGAGACTCCCGCGGCGGATGAGTCTCCCGCGATACACCAAAGTCTACAGCAGTGTAGGTCTGCTCATGGAGCCAATCCTGTCTCTCATAAAGGGACAGGGATACTTGCTAGGTTCCGTATTCGTACAGTGTACTTGCATTTCGATCTTGTCTACATATCATCTCGGGTCTGTTCATAGTCAAATACTAACGTAGAGCCCTGCACAGAATATATTCTGACGTAAGCGCATTGATTATTGCAATCAATTTAAACTGTGCTTACGATGTTGTACCGTAATAGTGAACGGTGAATGCTTAGTTCGACCACGGCCGCAGACAAGTGCAGTTCTGTACCTCAAGGATCAACCGGACCAGAGGGCCGGATTAGGAGTCGGGTCGATGACGACGAGCGAATACTTGCTGTTTTCTGTTCTTTAAACTGATTGATTTTGAACGTATTGCGATTGGAGGCTTGCCATGTGATTTCCGGTGGATGTTGGCACGAGAGACGGTGTTTATAACAGCAACCTAAGAAGTTGGATAACCCGTCGGTGATGTACAAACACCCGGTTCTCAATCACAATTATTCGAACCAGCACATCAGGCTCCAGCTATTCCTACCTTTGAGCTCACATTTTGCAAACTCGGCATCATGATTTACAAAGGACGATGACATCGCACGTTCCGCGATCAAACAAATCATACACTTATGCAGTTGATTAACTATTTGGCTTTTCTTCAAGTTCATTTCCCCGTGCTGCTACTCCACTCTGCGCTCCTCCAAAATGCTCGTCCTTGTTGCGAAATGTTCCATACGCATCAGGTCCATGGCGGATTGGTGTGAGGTGGGAGCATATGGACTCGCCATTGATTCAGAAGGAGCATTCGTAGGAAGCGGAGGACAGTGCTCATCGCAAGTAGTCCCAGGAATCACGGTTTCAGAAAGGATAATATCCCACCAGATCTCGGGGATTCGGTTATTAACAGTCAGAACAACATCGGGGATTCGGTTATTAACAGTCAGAACAACATCTCTTAAGCGTTACACGCAGCTACTCCTTGACCTCTACGTAGAGACATGGTAGTATCTTGTAGAATAAAAAGGGTGAAGCTTTCAAAAGTTGCAAGGGTGGCTATCACATTCGCAAATTCGGTATTCGTCGGTCCCTCTGTCTCGAACCCCACGCTTAAAGTCATGCTCTTCAGACATCTTGTAAGACGTAACGGAATGCTGGCTCTTTATTCTGGTACTTTTTAGTTGTCTTGAGCCGTTCGTTGCATAACATCTACCTAAATACACGGTACAACAGAAGCTGTACAAACACAACGCAAGTATGTCGGCCCCTAGTTGCTCTTTATAATTCTGTGCAGACTTATTTATGTAATGACTCTTGGAAACCCCATCACTCTGGAAAGGAAGGACCCTAACAATCGGTAGCATAACATACCGGTTTATACCATTACTATGCTTCTTTCCGAATTCAGGGTCATTCATGCCAAGGTTATGCGGTCTGGCTACTAGCTTATGGCCATCCGATCCAGCCCGCTATGTTCCACAGCACGCATACGGAGCCACAGAAACGGAGGTAACTTGCGTCATTCGGACATGCAAGAAAGCCGAGGATGCTGCAATCACGCAGGCTCCAGTTCATTATATCACGCTGCTACGAAAAACATCGTTAAAGAGAATTCCCCGAAAACGGTAGATATGACAAGATGAGCCCTAGTCTGACAACTTGTCTATCTATCTCAGCCAATTCAAACTGTAAGTGGTCCGCATTCCGAGTTGTGTCAATTTTGTCCTTGGCTTAGGACAATTCACGCATCTGACACCTGAGACCTCACATTTCCACAAATGCGTGCGTAAGAATTAGAATATCTTGCGATATGAGGGGTCGGAAATATAAGGCTGTTTCATTTCAAAGATCGGCCCAGAGTGGCAGCGAAAGTGATCAGGAAATGAGAATAGACCTAGCGAATAACTGGAAAGGCCAAGGCTAACAACCAAACCAAACAACCTTGGCATCAACAAAGAGATAACAGCGTTATTTAAGGCTATTCTAGTCTATACTCTTTTGTTGAGAATTCTTAGTATAGATGAATAGGCAGTCTTTAAGTTTTCGCCTTGCACTAGAAGATCAGCTCGAAGACTATGTTCTGTTGAACCTTATGGGATGAACTCGTACACTATCTAGCAAAGCTAGACAGGGCTACGGTTTAGCAGCAAGCAAAGCGTTTCTTGAGTCTCTGTACGCAAAGGATCTTCTCTAGTGCATTGCCGTGTCAGTACACGTATGCATATGGCCAAAGTCTCAAAGTTACGCTTTGCAAAATTAGTAGTTAAAAGACTTTGAACCCTACACTCTTAACCCTGTACCTTTATTAATGACTGTTTCTGTCGAATGGAACATGTGTGGTTAATAATGCGTGTATTTACTATCGCCGCAACCAATTTATCCTTAATCAATTTCAATGTCTTGCCTCTGTCACTACTGCTTTTGCACCATCAGAAAGCAAACTCCGGAATAGAAAAGACATGCCAGTAAAGAAGCAAGTAGACGTCAGTTTCTTCACTGTCAGTCAGGCTGCGATAGAGATCACGGCACGGCTCACAGAGGCAACTGCTATGGGTTGCAACGCACGGGACGAGATGGACTAGTCAGCCGATCAAATACGTTGACAAGATTATCAGCAGCAACATATTCTAGATGGCAATTCTGTGTACGATTACTATGTGGCTCCATCAGAAAAGAGAACTTTTCATTGTTGGAACTTCAGTCAGTACCGTATAACAGTCCCCGCCCCCCTCATGCAGGCAAATGCACGCATCTTTTGTATAGTTCCCCCCTTTTGGGCAACAATTGGTTAAGTTGTTGCTTCTATTTCACCCAGCCAAGACCACTCCATATTTAATACTCGTGTGCGTGGTCAGATCGTTGGCAGCAAGGAATTCCAAAGTTGTGCTTTTTGTGGCCATCAGCAGCGTAAAGGCGTTGTTCAAAGACTTCAGTCACAGCTTTGTGCGAAGGTATCATTCTTCTTCCATCGGCAGATGAAGCTCTGCGGACCTCCGTCGTCAACTTGTGTGACGTGTGTTGCCTAGCTGTATGGTTCCATTCGCTCGGGAGAGCCTCCGGCACCCGGAAATCCCAATTCATCCCCCACCCCGCGTAAGTACCTTTCTTTTTGGCAGAATAGCAAAAGTAACGATAGCTCGCGTTCGGTTCACAGGCAGACCGGACCTCAATCCGCATTATATTCGACATTGTCCGGCCTACTACGGCCATCTGCATCATCTCCATTTCGAGAGTCCCATCGCCCATCTCCAAAGCTAGCATTATAAAATGATTTCGGAGATGGGGCCATGTTGGCCAGGAGTTGAATTCAATGCACAAGCAGGACAAGACATCCAGGTGATGTGATATATTAAGAGTCTCCAGTTGACGGCTGATCATGGGGAGAAGACCTCTTGAGAACTCCTGAGGCACCCATTGTTTCGCATGTGTTAACTGGCTCGTCCGTATTGTGGATGGAGAGGGCTCCCACCCCCGACGGTAGAAAGTCCCAGCCCTCTTACTGCATGCCTCGGTTGCGGCGGTCCCGCTCCTGTCATGCGCACGATGTCTCTCTCAGGCTGTCCGATTCTGACATGGTAGAGCGAAGATGTGACAGGAGTCCGCGGTAGGCACAACAGCGGCACCCATCGTAGCTGCATTCCATGTGTCGAATAGAACGAAAGCAGTCGATGGATCGCTTCGGTCCGTTGACGAGATCGCTTCCGAGATGATTGAGGTGCTGGCCGCGCAACCATTCCTAGTGGATCTCTAAGTCAAGCAGCGGCCCGCACTTCCAAAAGTCCAAAGCGTCAACAAAGCCGTCAACCACATCGGAAAAGGCAACCCCAAGCCAAACTCTCCGTTGCGTCGAATCGACCATAGTAGCGAAGCTTAATGGGTTGAAGTTAACGATAACGCGCAGCTTCTTTAGCCACCGTAGTCTCGAGCCGTGAATGACGTTGGCTAGACTGCGAGGGATGATGCCACCGGGTAGAATTTTGGTGTTGGTCAGGAAGAAGGTAATAACTTCTGTAAATAGAAGGGACTCAACCGCTTGTTTCCGTCGTCCGGAAACACTCACAAATTGCGTCAGCGGCTCCTTTCGTCCCGCCATGTACCTCGGAATCCGAATCAACAGTTCGCTTGGTAAATCGTCCAACACTGCCATGGTTGTTGTCAGTAAGCTTCATAGGGTTTTGATTTCTCGTAGTGATGGTTTTCTAGTCCTGTTTCAGGTCGGTAAGCTGAATAACCGAATAACAGGAATAGGTTTGGGCAATGACCAAAGACGTGTAGGAGGTGTGGCTAGGTTGACGAGGACAAGCCTCATGTCACGTTGTTGCGGTTTCGCTGTATTGAAGGTTTCCAGCTTTCTTCTCCTTTTGCTCAGGAGCCGACAGAGTGACACTCCACTGAGTCCCTTGGTAGCACTATTCTCGCTGTCCATCCATTTGAGCAGGCTGGCCGTGGATCAAGTAGAGGCCATGTTACAGATGGTATCAAACAGCTATTGATGTTAATAGTTTACTATGTCTTTCTGAGGAACAGAAAGCACTGTCTAAACCCGTCCCCAATCCTTCTGTGTATTTTCTCCCGAATGAGGCCAGACACCAGACGAGGCCCCCACTCACCCCCGTGATCGATTCATCAACGCAGAAAGACTGGCTCTTTTCAGTCATTTTGAGAAGTGATCTTTTAGACTCAGGGACTCACGGCGATATCAAGTGCCCCCGCCATAGTTTGTGCGCCTGGCAAGAAAGATATCAGAAATGGAGGCCACCTTCAAGTGCGCTCAACCAAGAAGAAACACTGCGATCAGCGGAGGGAGTATGGAGGCCACGGTGTGTTACTCAAGAGGCAGCATTGGCGATTGGAAACTGGCTGTCTGTCTTCTTGTCCCGCGTTGATATGCACTCAACTGTCTATTACAGAGAAACACAAAGGAGAGTTGTGCAACATGAATTCTGTTTATTCTGTACTCACTGATCCCACCCTTCCTTTTCTTCAAATACGTCCCCATCTTGTTTGTAAAGACCTCCGAGTCTGCTTGGGCCATTTGTTAAATTCGACTGCCTGAAATGCTTGACTTCGCTTTGATGGAAGCCCGGAGCAATCCCTTGAAGCTTTTCTCTGCTGCAACAGACTTGACAGCAGTGTTTATTGAATTGGATCATCGTCCTCACCCGTTCGTAAACAAGAATCTATGCCCAGTTTTGCTGGATCTATTGCTTTGTGATAATGGGTTTAGGGTAGGTAGACGGCCGCACTTGCATCCTCGAGCAGACTATAAAGTCTTAATGTCCGCTCATATTGTTCCTGCCATCCTGTCTCCTCCATGCTCGGGTTCAACAATTGTCACCCGTCTACTCGATCTCGTTCATTTTATCCTGGGGAGGCAGAAGTAGATGAACAAGACTCTGATTTCTAGGTACCTGCAGAATGACGGCCGCTGAACGAGCTTTTAGCTTCCTATATTCCACACCAAAGCAGCAGAGCCATTCTGCTTCTGTAATTCCGAACGACGCAAGCCGTTGCTCGCACGTGGCGACAGCCTTGACAAACTATTTAGGAAAACCCTATCGGCGATATTTGAGATGATCCCTATGATGTATTCATGATCCAACGCTGTGTGCTGCTGCCCGGTCAGACATACTAGATGCTCATCACAAAATGTCAAATGCCATTCATAGAGCCAAAAGACTAACGTCCTACGGCGGCACATTCTCTGACGACAGAAATTGCCAGTCTCTGTCAATGCACGCTGAGATGGCACGCCCAGTACGGGTGTGGAGGATTGGATGCCCTCACGCCTTGGTATCAGCCGAGAATTGGAGCGCACTTTGGCGTGTGACTCAACCCTCTCGAAGCAGCAATCGCACTCTCAACAGTCTCCCGACTGCAAGACACCCCTGGCAATATTGCTGCCCAAGCACAAAAAACAATAGAAATTAAAAACAGATTGGAAGGGGGAAAAGAGAGAGGCAGAGAAGAGTCACCGCAGGTTACTAGTACAAAGCTTACGTCTTGACAAAATGCAGCCTCAGGGAAGGTTGGCAGACGCAGGAGCTGTGTGTGAGCTGGCGGAAAAGCGGGGGTCTTGATGCAGGCCTGGTACCTATTAGGTATGCAGGTCCGGGGGCTTGTTTGGGCAGCCTCATACACGTGTAGAGAGAGATATGGAGTCGGTGAAGGGGGCAGACAGGTTGGCTTCCTCGCCCTCTTGCTCTTCCATTCGCTTCGACCGCGAGCGGCTCTGAGGGACTGTCCATTTCGTGCATGGGCGGGCAAACGGGCTGGCTGGGCCGTCGTGCCTTAGCGCTGCGTGCAATGGCCATGGAACTGGCCAGCCCCCCTCCAAAGTGCCAGAGAGTTTCCGCTGAATAATACCCAAAGTTTCTGCGGTAGTTTCAAAGGTGTGACTGGGTGCGCGCACGAGGGCGGCCGGTCGGCCGTCGTGCTGGGAAAGGAACGCACTGCAGAAACTTGTTCTAGGAGGGCTCTGGAAGAAACCTTGTGGGATCCCATTCCCTCCCTCATCCGCAAAAAAAAAAAGAAGAATCTTTCCCGGACAGGCAATCTGAGCACAAATGATACCGGAACCGCCTGTGACGGCCGGAATAGGGCCGACCAGACCCTACCGTGGTTAGGTGCCTACCGAGGGTTGTTCTGGATGCTGCGGATACAGACAGGAAGCATACGGTTCGGGGTTGGCGTCCGGAGGCGTCGGTGACGGAAAGGCGGGGGTCCGACGGGACACGGTAGCGAGTCAGATGCCGGCGAGTGCCACACACGGGGATTGGTTGTCGCTGTCTGCCACAATCATGTAATTTTTTGTTTTTTTGCCTTTGCCACTCTGGCCCCCGACTCATGCATCCAGAGGTGGCTGGTGAGCGTGGTCGCGGCAGGGTCTCTGAAAGATGAAGATACCGGTACGGATAGTCATTGTCGTAACAGCCAGGTACGATGACCGACAAGATGGCGCCGCTGGAACCGCTACATAGTAGGCACGATGAAGGAGGTGGGGTCATGCCACTCGGACAATGCCCGATCGATTGAGCGAGGATAAATGTTCCGAGACTCACATCGATTGGCCCGTCATTGGTCCTGGAAACCAACCAAGGGGATAGGCTCCAAAGGGTTACCTACTCTGTATCCGTACACCGCCCCTCATCGTCTCGGGGACCAAGCCTGTCTCGGTTGTCTGACAGCGACAGGCCCATTCCGGCGGCGCTGACAGGCGGTGGGCGCGGTTGGGTTCAGGCACGAGAGGGGACCCTTCGCCGACGACGTGGCGGTTGGGTGTCACCGGCTTTGGGGGAGCTGCAGCCGTCGTCCGCGACGGCGGTAGCGGTACACCACTAGACCGAGCTGTGGGTTCCCCCTCCCATCCCCTCCTCCCGAAGGGTTTGGGGACGAGCCCGTCGTGGTCGTCGACACCGTTCCTGTCGGGGTGGAGGACCCCCGGCCCTCGCGAAGGGAAAAAACGACGGCGCAGAAAGACGAAAGACGGACATGGCGCCAGTCCCGTTCCGTTCCCGTACCCGCCCGTCTCGTCACAGGGTTTCGAGGCAAGCGTCACGGTTCCATGCGCGCCCGCACGCCACAGTCAAAATAGGGCCGCGAGACCCAAAAACTGGATTTTCCATGATGTCCCATGGCCATGGTGTGTACTATGTACGTACCGCGGCATGTGTGGGAGAACGGGCCGGATCTGCAGGCTGAGGAATCGCACGCATCTCCTTGCTGGGGGGTTGCATTACCGCGGGTTGCTGTCATTGCTGTCAGTCTTGTCGGTATCTCTCACCCTCTCTCTTTCCACCTCTGCGTACCTAGTTCTTGCAACTGCAGTGCCAGCTCAGCATTGTCAGACCTCTCCTGCCTCGAGCAGCAACTTTCTTGCCTGGGCCGCCCTCGGCAGGGCTGGTTGGCTAGCTGCTGTGCACCGGCATCCCCAGGCCGCGGGAAGTCACAGTCTGGAACCAGAAATGTGTGTCTAGTAGTAGGTATGGCCCTTGGACGAATACCCAAAGGAGAACCCGCAAGACTGTGTGTGCCTCGGGCCTTGTATTGAAACTGCTGTATCGCCCAGCGCTGCGTGCGTTGGCTCCCGTCCTTTTGTTGCGGCCAGGCAGGGCGAGCAGGCAGTAGTGGCCAGGCCCAGGCAGACGGAGCAGACAGCCCGGGCTAGGTAGGGTTAGTGGACTTTTTTGGATCCCTGATAATTGTCTAGCCAGAAATCCATGTCGGAATTAGTCGTGTAGTAGCTGGCAATCTGTAGCCGGCCCGCGGCGAGAGTGAGGTAGTGTACGATCACAGACGGGCTGGGTCGAAGAGTTTTGGTTTGGGGGAAAGAGTCGGTGACTAGATGGTGCATTGCGCAACCACGGTGAGGAATGGGAGAACTCCTTGGGTGCCAAGGTGCCTAGGTACCTAGGTAGGTACCTAGGCTGGGCATGAGATGATGATGTATGTAAGAGGAAGGGGCAGAAGCAGAGCAGATGCTGATGTCAGAAAGGCAGCACCAACCAATGTGGCAGGCAGGCAGGCCACTCTCTCTCACTCACCCACTCACCCAGCTTGCAAAAAAAAAAGAAAAAAAAAAGTGCACACTATAATGCCTACTACCGTAGAGGCCATCAGTTCACCCATTTTTACAGCAATTATATACGCATCAACTCAATAGGAATTCTTCTATAAGTTAAGCAAATTCAACTCTAGACCTCTTATGCTTCTAAGTAGTTCATTTTCTTCTGTATTAGGTATGTATAGATGCTGAGTATACCTTGGTGTTGTTAGTCCTCTGTATTAGTATGCTAAAGTGTGCACTTTTTTTTTTTTTTTTGTAAGCCGGGTGTCACTCACTCACTCACCAACCAATCTTCACACTAGGTATTTACAGGTATTCATTGATTCCCACTCTTTAGTCTCAGTCACACACTCACCTCACACACACCACCTCTCATCTCTCAGAAGGAGGTGTGACCCTTTGCCCCTCACCCCCTCAACCGGCAAGCTAAACAAGACCGATCCAATGGGAAGCGATCCAATCTCGAGTCCCAAAAAGACGGGTCGGCATCTCATCGCCCCGGACTACGTAGCACGGGACAGCAGGAACATCAGGAACAGTAGGTGCACCAGGAACGCCAGGAACTGGCTTCGCGTCCCAGGTACTGGTACTCGGTCAGACAGGTCGGCCGTCATCGTCATCTCGTTTGTTCCAAAACCATTGACCACCCCCTATACATAGTACGGATATGCGTTCCGCCTCGTTCTCGATCCTCCAGCTTGCTCCCGTAATCAAATGCAACGAGCGTGTGCCTCGAATCGGGCCATGGCCGTGTCTGTCGGAGATGGAGACTTAGCATGCCCGGACGCCCAAACACGGGCGATGACGGTACCAAATTGCCAATTACCAATTGGTAATTACTAGACAGCCTGAATGAGTCACTGTAACCGCCGTCCATGCGTTTCAAGCTATTCTGTTAATAGGTACCTGCCTCAGTAGGCATGCAGAACACGACCGACATGTACCGCATATCGGCTGCATTAGCTGGCACGGGCATTGTCAAGGGTGGAACACAAAGCAGACGGCAGAAGAAACGCTCGCCGGTCCCCTTCTTCACGTGTCAGAAGGGATGAGAGGAGGGCTGGGCACATGGGAATTCTTGAAGGGGGGCCCCGAACGGGCCTCGATGCGCCCGTTTCCCATTAGCTTTTTGTTGTTTTGGTGCTCGCTCTGCATCCTGGGAAGGAAGCTGAAGCAAAGCAAAGCTAAGCAAAGCAAAGCAAAGCAATGGCGGCGACGGCGCGCAACATGGACATGGACAGGTCACAGGAGGGAGACGAGAGTCAGTCGAACCATTCAGCAGGCAGACCTAGCGGCCCGAAGCCGCTGCTTCCGATTGGAACGCGAACAACAGCTCGATCCAATGCGGCCGGGAAAGGTGGGAGGAAGGAAGGTCTCCCTGCATCATCCTGAGCTGTTTTTGGGACGACGTGGACGGGCGGTGCCTGTCCGTAGCCGCGGTGGCCCGGAGTTCGGGTACCTGAAGGGGCCCTCCTGGGAGACGGGGAGACGGGAGGTGGTCAACGACTGCCCTGTACGGATACTCGCGGTAATTAGGTATGTAGGTTGTGGCTGTCGGGAGCTGTCGGGAGAGTCATACCTTGGGTACCTAGTGTGAGCAAGTCCTCTCTTGCTTCGACTGGAAGCCAGAGCGAGAGACCCTTGATGCTCGCTTCATGGCTGTGGCGGCGGTCGAGCAAGCTGACGTACCGTTTGAGCGACTGAGCGACGACTACGGAGACACCACATTGTACGGTCGGGTAGATGAAACGGGCTTGGGTTTGTTTGACGGACAGGCAGGCACGCCTTGGGCGTTTGGGGATGGGATCCTGAGGCACACACACACACACACCTTTAGTCGTCCATGGGAAACTTGGAAGAGAGTTTTCTGGAACGGTGAACTGTGAGGTTAATCAATTACTACGGAGTACATAATACTAGGAGGTACGTACAGACAGGCAGGCGAGGGGTCGTTTGGTTTTGGTGTGAAGGACCCTGAGATTGGAGAGGTACAGGCAATCGTACCTAGGTAATCATTGACATAATTACTACTAGGTATTGTACCTACTACGTAATTCAGCCGGACAAAAACAAAAGACGCGGATTTGGATTTGGATTTTCTGGCTCGGGATATCCCAACTCTGTTCCCAGCCATTGCCGATTCCTGTAGGCGGTACCTAGATACGAATAGTTTACCTCGAATAGTTTACCTAGGTAAACAACTTGGGTTACCCAACCTACTTGACTTCGGGAGTACGAAGCAATCAACTGCCTGCCACAGCAACACTGCACACTCTTTTGCTTTTGCTGTTCCCATGTGATTGCGGCTCTCTCTCTCTCTCTCTCTCTCTCTCGCGCGCGCGCGCCGTCTCTTATCTTGTTTCTCATGACCCGTCCCATCTACCGAACTATCTGGACTTCTCTCTGCTTCTCTCTTCTCTCTCTCTGTCCCCCCCCTCTCTCTCCTCTTGTTGTTGAACCCCCCCCCCCCCCCCCCTCCCCCTCGTCTTTCACTTTCATCGTGTGTACTATTTATCCGCTCCTTTCCAGCTAGCCACGCCCACCGCTCCACTGAACCAACATTTCCGATACTCTCTGTCTTGGCTTTTCTCTCACTACCTACTTGGCTGCACTACCCTACCTACAAATAAGTAGACAACCCGTCGAAGCCAGCCTAGGACTGTCTCTCTCCTTCACTACGCTATCGACGACGACAACGAGCCCGGAGCAGACATTGCCACCAATTACCATCGTTGCCCTGTCCTGCTCACTGACCACTATCACCACTCACGGTGTTGGCGCGCATCCCCCTCGCTGCCGCCCCCCCTGTCGGGTGGTCACTTGCCCTCTTGCATTCTGAGCTATCATATCGCTCTTGGTGCATTTAAACTCTCCTCGTCGAGCGAATCCAGCCACGCCTTTCATCCCGCATCGGGACTGCTGCTTCAGGGTCCAGCTGAAAGAAAGACGAAAAGAAAAAGAAAAGAAAAACATAGGCGCAGGTCGCATCAAACAGGGGCGTTCGGCTACCAGGCAAATAGTTCCGTCTGGCGACAGCTCGCACGCACATCCGGCCCCCAGGACAAGCTCTTGTACCTACAAATACCTATTCGCACGACTACAGAAACTTGCAACAGGATTGGACGGCAATTCGGACAAGCGACCTCGTTCGTTCCATCTTTACCAAACCAAGACCAGCTACGCTCCTCCGGCTGATCGCATGTCACAAAAGGGACACGGCACTACACTACACTACTTCGTACACTGCACTGCACTAGAGGAGACACAGGGTAGAAAACAAGCGGGAGGTACACGTGTAATACTACCTTACCTGCGTTAGGTAGTGTATTCGTACAGTCACTTTCCGTACAGTACAAAGTACGAAGTACTTCGTACATACCAACTCGGCACTACCCCGGTAACAATCATCCCCTCTCCCCGGCCAATCCCCCGTTCAGAAACAACAAAAACCCACATCCTCAGCTCAGGGTCAAAGGCAGTCGGGCCCAACCTCCAAAAGGCACGACGTTGGCCCTACGGGACGGTCGGTACGGTCCCTACATATCTACCAACCTAGGTAGGTAGCTCGGTGCACATCTCTCGGCCAGCAGCTACAAAGTACGGATAGACGTACCGGCAGTTTACAGGCACTGGGGTACGGATACTTTGTACCTACCGACCTACTTGACCGCGTACCTGGGCAACACTCCACCTGGCCGGCACATCCATCCACCCACAAACCCGCTCTTGGAACCCGTCACTGGCTGGTCCGAATACATCCATCCCTCATCCCACCCACTATTAGACAACCAGTGAAATTCACCTCTGTCCGGCTGACCGTCAATTAAGGTACCTTTCTACCTACCCCGGTCATTTCTGTCTCTCTCTCCCCCATCCGCCGCATGTACACACACGAGGCAACACCCTTCACGCAAGATTCCATTTTGTCATAACCACCCCTGGACGCCGCCCTGCTCGCCTCTCTGCTTCTTCTTCTTTTCTCCCTTACGACTCTTTGCAAAACATCTTTTCTCCATCCGGTTGGTCGTGTCGTGATCTGGATCACGATTTCCGACTCTCCCTCGACATAATCAAGAAGCCGCCGACTGTACCTTACATTAGGCACTGTACATCCGAACCCCGAGCAACCAACCACCACTGGAGACGGCCCTCTCTCGTCCCTGATTCACTCAAGGAACGGACGACCCCTCCGCCACCAACACCGCGCGATACCTCACCCTCGACATTTCTCCCCACGGCCTAATTCCCGCAAACTGCTTGCCAGGTAAACATCCAGTCCCTCCTCGCTTCGGCCGGCATGCCTTGTCGTGGAATTCAGCTCCTCCGAGAATAAACCGCGGCCCAGGAGCCATTGTCATAGCAAGGGCACAAAGAGGCGCCCGCCTCACGACACAGCGCTAACTGGCCATTCATTCAACAGCTTTGCGTCATCTTCCTGCGCGCACCTCGCCTCGTGTTTCCCGCTACACTACAACGCACCACACCGCACTACACCACACTACACTCGCTGCACATCGCTCCCTGCCGGCGAAACCCCTCCCTCCAAGACATCCAACCCACCACCGACTTCGATGCTCCCTATTTGGGCCCAGGCGAAAATTCCCGACTGCTCCTTTCTTCCCGAGGAGTCTTAACCATGCTGGCCTCCGATTCTTTCCTGCCCTCGGCATTCACCGACCACGACCCAAACATGCCCCCGTCCGCCGTCATCTCGCCGCTGTCATTGTCGCGAATGGCCAACTCGCCCTGCTACTTCGACAACAAGCCGACCTCAAACGTCCCGGGCCATCCTCTCTACTCCCCTCAATCCTCTGGCGCCGTGCGCTATCCGCCACCATCGCAAGCCTTTCCTTCATCCCATCTGCTTTCCAACGGTACCAACGGGCCAAGCAGTCTCAACGGTCTTGTCTCCCACGATCATATGTCGAGGGTCGTTTCGCAATCACATGCCGAAAACATTGCCAGCCGCAACTCATCGGGCTTCCCGTCCACCGTCAGAATCTCGCCAAACGGTATGCCGCATCCGCGATCAGTTTCCGCCGATGCAGCCTCGGCTCCGGCCTCGGCGCAGATTATTCGACGGCTGGCCCAGCAAAACGCACGGATACGGGAGGCGTGGGAAGCCGAGCGCAAGTACATGGAAGCAAACCGCGAGCGCGTTGAGGAAGTCTACAAGGAGGAGCGGATGATCATGGAAGACGAGCGTCTTGCGTGGGAGGCTGAGAAGGCGACCTTGTTGGAGCACATCAGCCGCCTCAAGGACCAAGTTGCACTCATGGACGCCGACAAAATCCGTCTTCAAGGTGCGCTGCAGCAATTCGAGCTGGACAAGGCAGGCAAAGTCGCCGGCGTCACCGTTGCAATTCCAGGAACAGGAACGCGAGGTGGTGGGGCCGCCGGCTCCACCCAGCCTTCCTTTCCAGGATTCTCCTCGCAACCCAATGACGTGCGATTCGGCCTCTCCAACGGGACGACAGAGCAGAGGTCAACCAATGGCTCTGCCTCAGCCTCCATCTCGCCAACCCAGATTCGATCTCGATTTATTAGTCCTGGCAGCTCCCGCATTTCTCCATCCAGGCAGCCAGAGACCTCGCCTTTCATCCCCCTCAACCCCAACATGCAGCCGACTACCGCCGATGCCGTCGATTTTCTCGGCTCCCCAAAGGACGAGGAGCCCGTACCCATCGTCGACATCCAGATCATCAACCCCAAACTTGAAGGTGTCCCACTCAAGGCGCCCGCCATTCAGAAGAGCACTTTTACCGACTCTGGCCCGACCCCGGAAAACTCAAAATGCTCGTCTAGAAACGCATCCCCGCCCGGCGACTCTGCAAAGTCTAGGCGCAGCCCGACCCAGGAACACACCCTCGAGGTCCTCGCAGCTCCCGAGCCCGACAGGCTCGTCATGCACGCAGGCCACACTCCTAGCCATTCTCTCTCCGTACTAGGAACCGCCCCCGGCACAGAGGTTGCGACGGCCGCTGAGGGCACCGGGGGTTCCACGCCGACATTGGCGCCGACAGACATGAGCTCGAATCCGGCGACCTTGTGTGATGTCAGGGCCAGGCTCGATTCGTCCGATCTCCAGGATGACGCTTACGGCGGCCCCGACGAGCCCCAGCCCACGTTGGAGGCGACCGACGACGTCGCGCTCAAGGGTCCTCTGATGGTTCGCAACATCCCTGCACATGATGAAATTTTCTTCAAACGGCTGTCCGAAAAGCTCGAAGATGTCAGCAGTGGCGCAGACGCTGTTCCCACTTGCATGAAGACCCCGAGCGAGCATGAATTCCAAGGCCCGACCGAGGATAAGGAGAACCTCTTGGCGCCGAACCCGGACGCAGACGCGGCCAGCGACAGAGGTTCCACTACCGACCGAGACGATCTGTCAGACTCCCAGCACAAGGCGGAAGAAGAAATCGACGTGCCCTTGAAGCTCAAGAAGACGACCAACTTTGGTGCCCCCCTGGGCTACATGTTCTAAAGCGGCAAAGCAACAGTGCTACCATTCTTCAATGGAGTCAAGTCTCAACAATACAGACGACACACTCGCATTGACGGTCTCGTAATTTCGCCCCCTTCTTTTTTTGCACATACAATCCTTGTCCTTTGTACAAACCTACGGACATTCAACATTCACTTGGCACTGGCCTACACAGACCAGCCTCTTCACCCTTTTCCTATGTATATTCCCACGCGGTGGGAGGGCTTCCTTTTCGATTCGACGGCATAGACAGGATGACGGGGCGTAAATCCCTACCCCCCCAGGGCTCCGCGGAGCAGCATCACTCGATTTTCTTTTTCTCAATGATGGATTTCCCGGTGTTTACACAAAACAAAACGCACAATACCCCCCCGGAGGATTGGAATTCCTTCTCACGAATTGGTTTGTTTGTTTTCATGGATACGGTTCAGGCGCACTTGCCCCTGGGTCCCGATGGAGGGCACGAAATGGGAAGATGGGCGGGTGAGCGTGGGAGGAGTCAATGATGGGAGGAGGCATGCGGGAATCAGTCTCCCCCATGGATATGGCATCTTCAGATTGACAAGGCAGCAGCCGCACACAGACCATTGCTACGCGGTGGTCCTTGGGAGTATGTTGCCAAGGAGCAATAGATAGAAGAATATTCCAAGCAAATAAACATTGCTAAACGCGGTCTTCTACGGCCGTTTCCGTCAAGGAAACTATCTCCATACACCACGTACTTTTGCATCTCGAGTGGAACCGGCCGAATGGCTGGCTGGCTTGATTGGCGCAGCGTCGATGGCATTAGCTTACAAGACCACACGACCTGGTGAGTTAATTTCCTCCCGTCTTTCATGCAAATGGCAGGAATGGTGGGGGGAGGCCAAAGTTCCGTGTTGATCCAAACCGTCAAAACCGATGCACCGTGCCGATGCAATCTCCCCCGGCCCGCCTCCGTCCACAGGACCCCCCAGTACAGGACGAAATGAGACGCCTGCCTTTGTTTCTGTTGTTCTGGGACGGGGGGAATAAAAAAATGTCAAAAAAAAAATGAGACCAAGTCATCCATCCATCCCTGGCCAATCCACACGTGAAGACGGCGTCCCTCCCCCCCTCCCCGGCAGCGTCATTGCCGCGACCTTCTGGCGCGCCTCCCAGTTACACAAATTCTGCCCTGGGCCGCTCGAGACCCGGGGACATGACGAGATGGATTCGGAGGCTGAAGGTCCTGATCGGTGCGTGCCCCGCCTCGCCTCGGATATATCCTCGTTTCCTCCTCCTCCTCCTCCTCCTCCTCCTCCTCCTCCTCCTCCTCCCTCCGTCGCTTCTTCTCCAGAACCGCCTTGACCCCTCGTCGAGGGGGAATTCCCATTCCCCCCACCTCTCTTTCTCCTGCATGTCTGGCTGCAAGCGGGCGACGGATCCGGTGGCCGGCGGGTCCTCAGCCGCATCCTCCACCCCTCCCCCTACCCCTTTCACCTCACACCCTCGCGAGCAAGTCGTCCAGCAGCTCGGTCGTCTCGGCCGGGCTTGCGATCCACGCCGTGGTGCCCACCGACCGGGCCTTGAAGTCGTTGCTCCCGGCGCTGAGGAACTGGTCGCCGATGTGCAGCGTGCTCTCGCCGGAAATGGGCTGCTCCGCCCGGCCGGCCTTGGCGGCGAACCACCGCTGGCAGACGGTCACGCCCCACGACTTGTCGCCGATGTCGACGAAGACGTCGCGGCCGCCGTTGAAGGCGCAGAAGGGGACGCCGGGGCGGCGGCCGCGGCGGTGGTGGTGGGCATGGGGTGGGGACCCGGCCGGGGGCGAGGGCGTGGGCGAGGGCGTCGCGGGCAAGGACGAGTCGGCGCTGGACCCGGCGGAGACGGGGATGCTGTGGCCGGCCGCCTGGGCGGGGGACCCCAGCGACGAGAGCTCGAGGATCTTCTGGACGACGAGGACCGTCTCCTCGAGCGACTCGCGGGGGATGCGGATGGAGGGGTCGGTGGGAACGATGCCGACGGCGCGGTCCTTGCGGAGCAGGGTGGCGGGCAGGTTGAGCGTCTTAACGCAGTCGCGCAGGGCGGCCTCGGCGACGTCGAGGAGGGCGGCGATGTCGGCGTCGGACCAGGCGGCCATCTCGGGCGTGAGCCAGCGCTCGCGCGGGACCGGGGACAGCAGGTGCGGAGACGAGGGGTCGTACTCGAAGAGGTAGTTGGCCTCGCCGCCCATGATGACGATGGACTCCTTCTGGGCCGGTGTCAGGTCCCCGGACGCGGCGATGGCGTCGAGGAGGCCGTGGAGGCGGGCGTAGTAGCGGTCCGCCGTCGTGTAGCCTGCCGCGGTGACGATGCCGACCTTGATGTCCTTGCGGAGGAGGTCTGAGGGGTGGGGGGGAAGCTGGTTAGAAGGGGACACTTTCACTGCCTCCACGCGGTACAACAAGAGAGGGTGGCGAGGAGTCGGGACGGTGGACTAGTACTTACCCAGAAGGCGCGGGATCAACGGGCTTGAGGGCTCCAGGCTCTCGCCGTCGTCGTAGAGTGTGACGTCTCCGTCAAAGGTGGCGAGCTGCAGCGGGGACTCGGGGGCGGCGGTGACGGCGAGGATCTGGGCGGCGTTGAGGATGAGGCGGACGTCGTTGAAGGACGGCGAGACGTAGCGGCGCGAGGAGATAAGGCGGCGTTCATCCATGTGGTTGAAGGCGGCCTCGAGGGGCAGGCGGGTGAAGAAGGGCCCCGCGCTGGGAACGAGCATCTTGAGCTTGGAGGGCAGGTCGTTGGCCTCTTCCTGGCGGGCGACTTGACGTCTTTTGTGAGCACACTGCAACGGGGGGGCAGTTGGACCGGACCAGACCAGACTAGATCGGACAGGGGCAAGTGGGCCGAGAGAGACTTACTGTGGTCGTCAATCATGTGCTCGACGTCGCGGAAGATCTCGGCATATCGGCGGTGGGATTCCTCAGCCATGCGGGCGATGCTGGTCGCTTTCTTGTCGAAGACTCCCGTTGGCTGGGAGTAGAGGACGAAGGGGACGGCGAGGAGGCCTTTGATCCATTCTGCGGTGGTGCGTGTGTGTGAGTGAGTCTTCTGGACGATGAGGAAACATACGCATGGCATGATGGGGAGGTGAGGATGCGGATGCCACTCGAACGTGGCTGTGAATAGACGCCGCCGGGAACGACTTCACTATCCTTTGGAACTGGCCATTTCGGGTTTCCCCCTCCGAGAAAAGTGAGGGGAGTTTCGTGGATTGGGGGATTGGTGATGCTGAGGCCGAGACTCGATATCATTTGTCATGGGAGATGGCTGAAGACGGTTGTGCCGTACCTATGAACTGGTCCCGCCTGTGGGTTTTGAGGGCGTCTGAGCAGTCGTCAGTCATCTGGTTCGTCTCAATTCTCCGGCAGATTCATGCTTTGCTTACACTCTACTCTGTATCTCGTCGTCATACTGGGCTGCGAAGAAGGTGGCGGTGAGGATGAGAATGAGTCGGGGAGGAGGGGGTGGTCACGAGGGCTGGTCTGGATGTCAAGATCGGGCTGCGAAAGAAAAAGAGGATGTATAGTTATACCTGCTTCAAGATTCTCAAAGAGGAAAAAAAGAAATGGATGTGGGAAGTAACGGAGGAAATTCAGGATCCTACTGACGGCATAAAGTGGTAGCAAGGAGAGAAGACGCAGAAGCCGAACGAGGTGATGTTGAATTCCCACCAGTCCGCAAAGACCAAGTGGAGTGGGACCTGGACTGCTTGTCCCCCGCAACAGGAGCCTCAGCAGCATGCCCCCCCAGCGCAATGCAGGGATGCAGCTGCAGCGCTAGGCCATCTACCGGAGGCCGCCGCTACCCGGCGCAGGGACCCCCTCTAGCCCGGTATGCAGATCCCCGCTTTTGGCATGCTACCAGACCATGGCCACGCCAACCCTTCCTTTCTCTTCTCGAGCGTCGCGGGCGATAAGATGCAGATGAGACGGAGCGGTAACCAGGGGGGTTCTTTGTCTGGACCGTTGTTTCCGTCGACCGAGGTTTCGTGCCAAAGGTCGTTGGTGAGCGGTGAGTCTGACTAACCTTGGGGCCCTGGCTAGATAGTGATAGGTAATGGATGGACGGAACCTTGTCTGCATCTCGACAGCCCTGATGGTAGATATCGTTGGTTCTCTTTCGTCTCCATGAATTTCATACTGCCTGCCTACATAAGAACAGCCTGTAAGTGGCCATGTCTTGTCAACGTAGTACAAGGCAACGGCTGCAGGGCTGATCACTGCCTCTCGGCATGGATACGGGACGGCATTGTTTTCCGGTCCGAGACCAAAGCAACCTGATTGTCCTTGTGTCCCTACAATATACGGCATCGAGATGGCTCGTAGTGCAATCATCACAACACTGTATTATGCAAGAAGCCGCAAGGGATTATGGACTGGCACTTTCACTGTTGCTTCCTCCAAATATCCCCAATGGTGGATGCTTGGTTTGGCAGACTTGATGAACTGATAGCAACTTCCAACCCTATTAGCTAGCCTGCCCGGGCGACCTACCGGGGCTGAAGGAGTATCGTCAACGCAGATACAAAATGGCTGTCCTTATAGGACTGTGACTCAATTGACTATCTTAAGCGTCTTTCGCCAGCTTCTTCCAGGTGAACCAAGTTTCCAGTACAGAGCATGCTTGGAATGAAATGCAGGAATTGATTTCAGTGTTAGATCTTAAGAGGGGCTACGCCAAGGCTGTTTGTCTATGGCGAAACCGGACATCATACGTATCATTGCCGCTGGTGTTGTATCAATTGCGGTCTGCTCAAAGGCAAAAGTGGACAAACGGATCGTCCAGTTCAAAAAGGCGGAAAAAAAGAATATCACAAAGCTTGGAAATACAGTACATGGATCTCTACTTTGATAGCAGCAGCTGGGAAAGCTGTAGGGACGAAGGGAACTTGAGCTCAAGACATTCCATGTGCATGTCTTTCATTACCGTCATGTCCCTGAATCGGTTGGAAAAGAGGATGAATAATACCAAGACTATAACGCGTTGTTGAGCCAATCGCCTGTCACAGCTGGCTTGTGCTACATCAATGACTGGACTTTACTTTTAAGGGATGTTGTCAATTGACTACCTTGAAGAAGAAGCTGTAAGAAAGAGTCTCCGGCAGAATAAAAAGATAACAATTTGCATACAAGTCGCAATTTTTATTGTTACAATTGGCTTGGTGAGCGAGCAAATGAGTTGTGGTCGGGTGAGATGGAAATGAGGAGTGTGGAGTAAATCTCACATTTGATACTTAGTGCTAATTTCACTGTTTTCTACCAATCATCTGAGTGGGATCGATAGCTCAGTGGTAGAGCGAGAGATTGCAGTTCCACGCAGTTATCTCTAGGCCCCGCGTTCGAACCGCGGTCGGTCCTCGCATATTTTTTGCCTTCACACATATGTTTTTATTGTTTCATTGTCCATTATTCCCCATTATCAGTGAAGACGCTCTATTCTTTACAAGTGCAGTCAGTCACTTCATATGTTTCTGGGTTCCTGGAGGTATGTATATATGGATTTCCGTTTTTCAGCTGTTATTCCAAGCAAAGACAAGTTGACGACAAGGTGAACAGAACAACATGCGTCATGAGGATAGCACACAGCAGGACATACGAGAATAGCATCGAGAAGGGCCTAATCCCATTCAAGTGACGATATGAAAAGAGAGGTTCTATACATAGGCAAGCTATGCGAGTAATGAGTAAAACGTCACGTTCTATAGCATATGCCGAAGCTAATACCAGGAGCTAAGTAAGGGTGAAGTCATTGCGACAATATATTGAGGGTCTTGTTAAGTAACAGATATATCCGAATGTCTAAACTTGTCGAATGCATCATATGAATTACGCTGTAAACGTAGGTCCATAACCCCCTACCCGAAAGACAGCATTCCCACAAGGCAGATTGGGTCTTTCTGATAGTTTCCTACGTTGGATGTCTTAAGGAAGGTACACTTTTTGCCTCCAGCCTCCTAAGGCTCTTTTCCCTGACAAAAGAGCTCATACAGGGATGCACAGAACAAGGGAGCAGCGCAATCCAAAAAGGTGGGAAACGTGTACGGGAAAAACGCTGTTGCAACGGTGCTTTTTGATACATGTATCCGTATCTCAAGCCAAGCTAAAGCAATGTGATTCTGTCATTAACTGACACGGGTTGAAAACATCTAGCATACATTGTACCCACAAGGGTTCTCAGCCGGAGATCTCGGCTTCCTGATACCCAAGTCACGCATGTAATATCCACGGACCACTGACGACCATCACCGATGTTAATGCATGAGCGGGCAGTTCCCCACTTCATGTTGTTGTTGTTTTGGGCAATAAGATACTGGAAGAGAGGAACGAACATCTCGCAGTCCGAACCAGGCTGCGCTGTAGTTTGAACTCGAACATCCGTGGTCCACTACAAGTGTCCTCAAGAGATGCCGGCGACGCCCGGTTGTACATGTTTGTCGTCGCAAAGATCCCAAAGTCTTAAAAGATACGGTTTGCTCGGTACTTGGGGCCCGTTTGCCGCTATCCTGCATGGCCTGTTAAGAGGAGCGGTCTTCAGACCAACTACCATCTGCCTCCTCAGAGGACATCTCCCTGAAGACTACCAAGGGATAAGAACTCGAGTAGCGTAAGCGCATGCCGTCCCATCCATAGGCCTTGGAGCTCAAGCAGTCGAGCCCCCTGTCCAGAAGTATTTCAATTTCCCAAGACCCCAGTAGTCAAAGCCCCAGCACATGCTCTCTGCGTGCCTAGGCGCTCTCAATGATTCTTGGGCCTGGAATTATGATCTGTCCTGCAGAACCGCAAGCTTTAATGCTCTGGATATAGAGGCATGGGACTATGCCTCATCCGCGGTCAAACGGCCTGCGCCTATGGAGGTGGAAGACTTTGGTGATCAGCTACACTTTATCAAACAACTGTAACAAAACATTGGCCACACAACGCCAGCTCTTCAGAAAGGTCGAGGGGGGGGACGCTTCCGACAGCAGTCATTTCAGTTGGTTACCGCTCGACACCAAATGCAGCCTCTCCACGCCCAAGTCAATAACACAGTCGCCAGGAAGAGGAAGGCTGTTAATGTCAGCCTAAACGCAAAGCTTGCAAGTGATCAACGATGCACGGCGACCGCAGATTGAGGCTGGCGAAATTCTAGATGGTACAGATGAATCCGCAGCGTCTGATTACCCTGATGAGGAGGAAAATTGCAAAGTGGCGGCAGCGATGCCTAGTCTACAGTCAATCAGATAAACCAACCGGTGGTGGCTGTGATGGTTTCAACTTTTGCGTTGCCGAGAAGTGTGTAGGTTGGTTTCTGACAAGACCTGGGTCAGCCATGAGAAAGGGTTTCGGCAATAATCAAATGTCGAAAGGGCAGCGAGGATGTGAGTATCTCAAGTTAGAGCCCAAGACGCCAGGAGTCCATCGTTGGAGTTCCGTCGTACTGGAGAGGCTCGCTAGATCACCAGTACATCGAATTCAATATACGCTCATATCCTGAGGATGGTCTCATTTACTACCTCGAATGTGCTTTCCAAGCATGATAGAACAACATGAAGAGACGGGGAAACCTCACACGCTGCTTGTTTCGTTGAGTCGATGGCAATGGACTCATCCTGGAAGACACCATCTATCTGTCTCTGCCTCGGCCAACGCAGCCTCAGCATCGCCCGCCTCATGCTCGCATGCTGTCCGGCCCCCATTACCAAGACCTGCTGCTTCCTTGTATGTATACTCCCGTTAGAGTAGTCAGTACACCGCACAGCAAGGGCGAGGCTAATGGCTGGCAGCTCCGAGGCTGCCTTCGAGGTGATCGGACCCATCGCTTCTCTTCTCGCCTTGCCAGGAACAGCCGCCAAAACGCTCTTTTTCACGCTTGTATGATGATTGCACAAATATTGTTTGATCACCTCAGAAGTCGAACCGACTCCGATAACAGATTCTCGTCGGCGGAGAGAGAAGTCTTGGCTGCTGTATCCTCACCGAACCGTTCAAGGGCATCAGTAGACCCCTTCAAGCTACGATATCAACTACATCAACGATTGCTGCACCCCCTTGGTAGGAAGAACCATTCTCCCACCACCAAGACCCAGACAGCGGGGGTATGTCGCGCCCGAACTCGACATACTGTTACTCGTCTCTGACCCCTGTTTGGTCCAGACCCTGAAAAGGTATGAAAACGCCTCTGGGCCTCGCTGGCGAGAGGTCGAAGAACCCGGGCACGTATGCTTGACACCCAACCCCCCGGAGACGATCTCGGTGTTCTCTTGGACCTCGCAGACTCAACGCATGCCCTGCGCCGATCCGGTCCCAGAACGGCAACCAGCGTCGGGCGTGGCCCATATCCCGGACACACGTCTAGATCGGCCTCCAGAGTGTCCGTTATGAACGAGTGTTCGTGACCTCTTATTCGCCTCGATTTATGAGTTGGCCAAGGCTTGCTTCCATTGAGACTCCCAAGAGAAGAGTTATTCGACAAGAACGAAAGGGGAGGGGGGGCATTGCTACGTGGGAGGGCCTGTATCCCATAGACCTGCGATGCCGTCTTATCACATCTCCCAGCTATTTGCTCACCCCGATTCAGACGTACGCGCAACTCACCCGGGTCACGGCCCTTCTGGTCGCCAGGCCATCGTCGCCGCGCTTGTTACGGCTCAACCGACAGATGGGAGATTGCATCGGTCCAAAATCATGTACCAAGGCCCCTTGACCTTTCCGCACATCTCGTATAACGTGACACGGGCTCGACCCGCGTGGGGCATCAAAAGCCCTTCACTCAGGGCAAGCCTGCTCCGCATAGCATACACGACGTGTTGTCTCGGCCGGACACCGCGACGACAACGACGACATCGGGCCGTCCTCTCTCTAGCCCCTCACCATCATCGCCTAGGCGCGCTTGGCCGACTTTCTACCTACCGGCGAGCATCTGCCGACTCATCGCGGCCAAGACTTCTCCCGCGAGGAGCCCACTAGAGCCTCGCTTCCTCCGTCTCCCAACAACATCTTCTTCGAGCCATGATGCGTGAACCTTGGTGAGCCAAGCCTCTGCCACTGCCACCCTCCGCCAAGCAAACTTTCCATACACACACTCCCTTTCGCTACGACCTCCCAATCTTAACCGAGAACGCAAAAAAAAATTAAAAAAATTACCAATGCAAATCCATCCTCGACGATTTCTTCCTCGCCCCGGCAACATCCGCTGCGAGCGAGCCAAGATGGCAGCTCAGAACCTAAAAAACCGCGCGTAACTTCCGTCACCGGCGATGCGCGCGCCGACCACGGCGCTGCTGCAGGTGCAGACTGCAGCCACGCTCAACGCATCGCGAGGCGCATCAGCTCGAGACACGTACCCTCTCCTCTCTTCCTTTTCCTCTCAACCCTTACACTGCAGCAGACGGAACGCACAGAGCGGACGCCCGCCTGCCGGTAGGTTCCTCACCCCCCCCCCCCCAATCCCCCTCCCCGTATCGGAAATCTCAACACAAAAACGACACGTGCAACAGAGCCTCCGTGAAACGGAACACTCTCCCCGAGTCCTGTTTTTTGACCCGCGGATGGCTCGCCCGCCCGCCCGCCCGCGGCTTGGGCCGAGCCTTCCTCTCTATCACCCTAATCCTCCGTCCGAACTTCGGCGGAGGGATCTATGGGGCACCTGCGTCAAACACAGACGTACAACCTCGACTCGAAGCTGCTGCCCCTCCCGTGTATGTGTAACACCCCACCGGCGCATCTCTGGCTCAACGAATCTGTGGGCAGGAAGTAGAAACGGAGACGCTATACGGGTACCGATACCAGGAAAGGAAAGGGAAGAAGAAGAAGAAAGCAACAACAACAACAACCCCAAGAGTCAAAATGCTCGGCTTGGCACTTGAACTCTCATTGACGGCTCATCCCATGGATCAATAAGGGTCCCCCCCCTAATGGGCCAAGAAAACCCGTCGAAGTGGCAATCTCCAAGAAAATACCGAGTCAAGCTTCCCCTGGCCACGGCTCTTAGCTGGGGGAGTTGCCCTTTTGGTAGGCCAGCCTGGGCGAATAGTACGAAGCACACACGGCACCTGGACGCAATGCCAAGGTTCGCCGTCAACACCCAACTTTCCTGGTGATTGATCATCGCCCAGGCTTTTCGGGGCCAGTACGCGCACTAGCGAATGCGGACGTGTCCAACTCGGGCAAGGTGGGAGAAAGGTTCTAGAAGCCAAGACGATTCCCCTCTCCCTCGCCACTAGAGATAAGGTTCCGGACGAGGTCTGTCGTCTTCTTCTTCTTCTTCTTCTTCTTCTTCTCCTCCTCCTCAGTACCTACTGGCTCGTTATCGCAACCCGCCAGCCCTCCCGCTGCAGACGGTTGGATGGCAACCCTCCATCATACAGACATAATTTTTGAGGATAACAATCCTTTTCGGGACAAGGTCGAAGGCCTCATACCTTGAAAAAAATTGCAAACAGCCTGCAGGAGGGCCACCATCATCCGGCACCTTTTTATCCCGACGCACCAGGACCAACCTGTTGAGCCGCAGAGCCCCGACGGCAGATGCCATGTGTGGCAGGAACCGTAAGCGATGTATCCGGTACATGGGGGACATGTATTCGGCCAAAGGGTGATTGGCCACATGTGGGAAGAGGAGCAGAGGCCACCGCCGTCATCTTTGCTACAATCCATCACGGTGCATACCACACCAGCCCAGCCATCCTGTGAGGGATTTTCTCGATGCCGCCGCGGGTGCAGAGAGGCACAAATGGCCTGTTTCCTTTCTCCCCCCGCATGTCGTGTTCCGTGGGCTTGGGTGTGATTGAGCCCGGAACAAAGGGAACCAATCCTGAGCATCAGCCAGGGAAAATGACAATGATAATAATAATAATCACCGTACCACGCGGACCCCAGACTTTGATTTAGCCTTTGGTGCAACATCGCGGGGCGGCGTGGTGGCCGGTGAGGGTTCTAGGTACGTGTTTGCTCTTCCAAGGCAGAGGACGAGCTCGATGCATCTGTCCACCTGCGGTGGAACGACGGTTGCCTTCATAAGCACAGTCACAAACGAGGCCGCCTGCAGCACGGAAACCTGCCGCAAACTCCTCCGTGTACGTGGGCGCTTAAGGCAGTCAGTCGCATGGGCTTCCCAGGAATCAGGCTGGGGTAAGTCCAACGAATGATTTGTGACCCGCTGGAAGATGCTTGACAAGCAGCACCGGCCAACGACCAACCCCTTTGCTGACATCCCAGGCGCCGCGGCTCTGGCAATCGTAGCTGTCACATTTGCCGTGGAAGGGGCCCGGCACAAGTGAGGCACAGTCGCTCGAGGACTGGGATTGGAGGGAAACAAACCGGGGAACGGCCTGTCGGCGAGCACTCGAATGCAGGCCAACATTTTCAGGGCTTCGACGGCCTTTAGCTCACCGCCACTTGGCTTGGCGGAATCTATCGCCGAGTGTAGAGGAGGAGGAGCCAGCCACCCACCCAGAACGAGGCTCGAGCGGGCCTGAGGGAGACGGCCAAGCCTCGCCGAGGAGAGGGAGAGAGGCTGGTGGTGATGTTGATGGCAGCGGATTGGCAACAAAGACGCGTCAACAGGATGAGTATGGCGGCTCGAAAGCTTTCCCGTAACATAGGCCTCGTCTTTTGGCTGCCCAGCCAGTCACGGTCTTGTGCCACACCTCCCACCCAACCCATTCCAGAGCGACGAAGAGAGTGGGAGATGCAAGTGCGAAGCAACAGAAAACCCCGCCCCCACGCGGTGTGTATATGAAGGTATGTCTTGGTCGTCAAACGCTGGCATGAGACGTCGACTGAGGCTAAACTCGTGGAACCCCGCCACCCCGCGCCCACGACAGAAAATGTCAAAGTTCCGGCAAATTTCTTTTAATTGTCCATCACGCCGTGAGACGCAGGCTTTTTGTCCGCAGCCACTCCCCGAGCTCGAGCCAAGACAAAGGTGTGGTATGCGCATGTAGCGTCAGAAGATAGCGTTACACATGCTGGACGATGACAACGATGTGAATGAGCCACAGGAACGCGTCTGCCCCCCCCCCCTTCCGAATCGGCCAAGCCTTGGCCTCGCTGCTCGTTATTTCAGTGTGTCGTTAGGTATTTCAATGACTTCAATGCGACAACCACCTTGCAGACAGTGCATGCAGATCCAGATCTAACCCCGCTCGGGGCTGCCAGCTGGGTAAATTTGAGTTTCGGCTATGCCATCTCAACAACCATGAAATTGTCTGAGGGTTAAGCTGGGGGGCAAGTGGCATTTCCAGGGACGCCGTCGAACTATCGACGGAATGGGCGGTATCTGTCTGTATCGCTCACTTGGGCACTACCGTCGCCAAGTTTGATAGTTTGTGTGCGCGTGCGTGTTTCTGAGGCCGAGAGAGGTCCAACGGGACGCCAGCGACTCACTCAAGCGGGACGGAGCGTATTCATCACCGAAACGGACACGACACGGGGGTGATGGGCTCCAACATCGTCTTGTGCATTCCGTCTTGGCTGTGGGATATATTGCTTGTATTATCGCCCGGGCTTGCCTGATAAGGACGCATGCCCACCGGCGGCTCCAGCGTTCGACGATTAAAAAGGGCCGTCAAAGACCATGCTGAAAATCTGGGGCCGACTATCGGTGACTGACACAGCATCCCGGGTGTCTTATTTCGGTGCATCTCGGCCGCCCAAGTCGTCGAGCCAGAAGCGGAATGCGAGCCCTCTCCGGTTTGCACGGTCAAGTCACGAGGTCCATGACCCGGCCTCTCTTCCATTCGCAACCCACTCCTCTCCTCTCCGTACGCCGTAGCACCGGACAGCGCTAATGCCCAGCTCACTTCATAAGCATTGCGTGTTCCCTCCAGTCCACCTGCAGTAGTGCCTCAAGCGACCATGCCGCCTTGAAGCTTGAAGCGCGTATAGTCCCAGCAAGCGTGCGTGGGGGGATATCATGCGTGGTTTTGGTGCTGGAACATGTCGTGGCCAACAGGGCTGTCATAAAAATACGGCTGCGCACACCCTCAGCCCTTACCGAACGCCGCTTTGCATCTGTATTTATCTGTTTTATATGGGTTCGTTACGTGTGAATGCCACTGGTGGCTGGATGCGAGGCGGATGACCTTGAAACCCGGTAAAAATGAATTGCAGTCGGTGACTAACGGTTTGATGGCGTTGATTCGCTGCGGCCGAAGAGGCAATGTTTGATTCCAGTGCCTGTTGCGGCCCTCGCATTTCGTTCAAAATTTCAGTTTGGCGCTTCTATTAAAAGTCGTGAGCCTAGACCGGCTGGATGCACCTTTGCAAGCTGACGATTGCTCGGCTTACGCAGCCCGCATCTTGCCTGACCACTAGATTTTGTGCGCCATGCCTGCTTGAAGCCTAACAAGCGTTTTCGGGGCTTTCCATGTAAGGTACTAATACTACGTGGTCTGGTGCTGCGTAAGGATACGCAGTAGGTGGTTCTCATCGTAGTCTAACCCACCGTATTCGATAGCCGAAACATCGTTATCGACGATCAACGGGTGTAGTCATGAAACCGGTGCCGACCAAAACTTTGAACTAGCTGAGATCAATGAGACAGAGCGCTGTGGGCTAGCTGCGTTCCAAAAGCCAACTAGGTTTGCCCATCCCGGTGCCGTTGCAGAATCCCGGAAGCAAGGGAGCACAGACAATGCACCAGTAAAACCCAAACGAGATCGATGGCTGTGATGGTTTGGTTAAAATGAATTGTTTACAAGCCTGGCTTTGTGCCCAGAAACGCCGCATTGTGGGTTGTTAAAAGTAGCCGTGTTTGTCGCGAGTGAAAGCCCATGTTTCTGTTGTTTTGACTAGGCTCAACATTTGCGTGGTATTTGAGTTGCTCGGCGTGTGCTTTGCTCACTATTGCCAAGCATATTTTGACGATCTCACCAGCCTTATGTTTCTGATTGGGGCAATTGCCTTGTGGTAAGCCCAGGGAGGCGAAGCAACCCAAGAAACACGTAGCTTTTTGCTGCGACCAATGTCTCATATCCGGGTCAGCGCCGCAGTCGGCGACGTCCTGGCTCCCGCGGGTATGATCAGCGTCCCCAACCAATTCCGCCTTTGGTAGTCGACACTCATTAAACGCGATGCACTGCCAAGGAAGACTGCGCGGTGATCTAGGTGCACGCTTAGGCACAGTACGGATAGCGCTGGCCGGAATGCTAGACCGAGAACATGAGACGAAGGCATACGTAGTAGTCCGCCCAACTTATCTTGTCATCCCAACAACGGTGACGCCAAGATATTTCCCATTCGGGCGCGTCGGACACCTTGGCCGCCATCAACGTGCAGTGTCATATGCAAATGCCTATGCCTATGCCTGTAGCTGTTTCGCGGGAGCAATCATGATGCAATGCCCACGGTTCAGCATCGCGTTTCAGAAAAAAAGGTAAGGCAAAGAAGCGGTAAAGCAGGTGAAGGTGTGGATATCAGGTGCCGTTGAAGGCGGCGCTTCCAACGCTCGGCATTGGTGAAGGTTGAGTTGAAGATCCCCACCGTGGTCTGGGGAGCATGACGCACTGGTGTTGGTAACGAGAACCCCTGTCACCTTCCTCCATTTTCAAGGGAGGCTGGAGCATCGGAGGCTCGGCATGTGGTTTAACGATCCTGGTCGAGGATTCTTTTTCGACGGGGGGCGCCGCCTTACGCGCCTTTGGCATCATCTCGTGGTTTCGATGCTGAGTCTTGCTTCGAGGGAATGATCCTGTATTGTCGATTGACGTCGTGCGTGACAGGCCCCAAAAGTCACGCGGCTCGGAGCATGTGCTTTTGCGTGCAGCGACAGCAGGTGACCGCAATATAGAGGGCATCGGGGGACGAATTGACGAAATTGTTGGAACGATGTGAGAAATGAGTTCCGAGTACGGACATAACTCGGTACGTATCCGTACTCTGCTCGAAGTCAATGCGATATCTACGCAGTAGGTATTCGGCGCTGCTTAGGGTCCAGATTAGGGCCGTTTCTTTTCATAGCTAGGAACCCCTGGCCAGTCGCGATAGTGGCCGCCGAATGGCGATCCATGGACAACTGGGGATGTTGAAGTGCTCCTCACTAGCTTTGCTACAGTTGAACAGAATACAGCTTGAGGGGCGCAATTGTGTGGGTTGGGATTCTCCTTATCAGCCAGTCCGAAGTTGGAGAAGCACTCCCTATACGAGAAAAGATGGCCAAGCCCGAGACGACGACGACGACGACGGCAGCAGGAAGCGGATGTCGGAGTGGCGTTGAGCTGCAAGGCCATGAGTGGTTGGAAGTTTGACGCAGAGGTAGAGTTTGGCTGGACGATGGACTCTGACTTGACAGAGGCTCTCCAAGCAAATTCTTCCGACTCGAGCATCCGGAATCAAACAGCCAACAAGGACGTGGCGTCCGGGTATCAGGCTGTCCCCGGTGGCGACAAGATGGTGGCTGGCGTGAGGTCATTCCAGTTGGACGGTCGAGGGACCTGGGTCATGGTTTCTGTTATTGATAGATGGGGACTTCAAAATGTGTCTGTTCCGTAGGCGCATGTGCCGCCGACAATTAGCACTCTGCGATCGACCTTCGGGAAGGAGGCGTTCATGAGGACCACGATTCAACCTCGGTCCCGTGTCTGGCATAGCACAGCGTACTCCGTACAGAGTACACCGAATCCCCTATAGGTGCCGAGTCAGCCGATCGTGTGGGTGGTGTCGGATGCTGGAAGTGCACAAAAAAAAAAGCCTCTCCTCATTCTGCTTCGCGCCGTAGCAGCCGATGAGCGGCAGGTTATTAGACGGCCCTACCGGCGGCCCTTGGGGGCGCTATTATTGTCGGAGACTCTCCGCTGCCTTGACCGCTGGTGGCCAGCTTCCGGGTTGCCGACACTGTAGCGAGACTTTTCCACGCTCACCGTGTTGGACCCGACGCCGCCCGTGGACCCCAGTGACATTGAACCAACCCAATCCCCAATCCCCAATCCCCAATGCCAACCTTGGGTCTCCAGTCTTTGGTCTCCAGTTTTGCGTCGCCGATATGGTGCAGTAACAGTCTGCCATCGACAGCACTCCGAGGAAACGCCTTGAAGGGATCCACCTAGTGACCCACCTGGAGGATTGCGGCTGGTTGGTGGTTCAGATGTGTGGGCGGCCGTGGGATTGGGTGTGTGTGTGTGGGCGTCCACGGCAATGGCAGGTAGGTAGGTAATTGACTAGGAAGGGTTTCTCGGTGGAGGACAAGCGGTGATGAGAGGGGGGTGAAACCCTCGGATCGAGGAATCCAAAGCCCTGGGATCTTTCTTCTCATGACGGAAGGGACGTGGGAGTGGACCCCGCGCTTACTGTTCGTTCTTTCTTTGTTCCTGATGTTGTTTCTCGTCGTTCTTGCCTCGCACGAGTCCCTTCCCTTCCTTTCGCTTCCTCCCTCTCCCCTCGGGCACACTGGTAATTCTTACCTCAACTGTCCGCCGTCTCCGCACCGCCATACACATAGCTTTGTAGGTAGGTATCCGTACCTTGCACCAAGCCCCGCCGTTGGACCGTGGCGATGGCCACGGCAGGCTCCGAGGGAGGAATCCGTACTTGTCACTCTGCTCAACCATTCACAGTCTCTCATGGTGCCCAAACTCCGCCTGCGTCGCGGAATGCCATCTGACCTTTGGCAGCTGCGGCTGTGAGACGTGATGGGCCCTGGTCATCGAGAGAGCTTGGATGACACAACTGTGAATTCGTACATACAACCTGGCTGAGGCCTGGGGGAGGGGGCACAATGCTGGGTAATCAGTCAAGCACCCTCCTCCACCTCCGCATAAGCTCCAGGCTGTCTGTCGTTGCCATCGAATGAAGAGGTGGGGGAGGAAGCCTTGTTGGCAGTGAACTGTCACGTTATGTACGGAGTATCCGTTTTGTCAATCATGATTGTCAAAGCCAAGCCAAGGCCAAGCATGGCAAATGACCACGTCCTTGGTACCACCTATCGAAAAATAGATTCAGGCCGGCTTCGCTTCCGGTCCGAGGTAAGAATATTCAAACCAAAACCGGAGACGGTCGAGCGAAGCGTGCCTCGCCAGACCGAACCGTCATACAGTCAGTCAGTCATCCATTACATAGTGCCCCCCCGTCTCCATCTGTGCAGCATCGGTCCCCGTTTGAGCGGGACCTCATACAGATATGCACGGGAATGGCATACGTAGTAGGAGTACGTTACGGATATTGTGCAGGCCGCCAGGGCCAGGATCACGAAGTGCCCCCCCTTCCCTTCCAAGGGAAGCACGCACAACAGGCACCAGAACCCATCCGTGCCATCGTCATTTTCGGCGCGGGCGTGGATGCGCATGGTGGATTGCATATGCGGATGGCGTCGTGTTGTGTCGTGGAGGGTGGATGTGGCCAGTCAGTGGTACCGCTCCCACCCCAACTCCAACCGGCCGAATTTGCTGTGCTGGCTGTACGGGTTGGGATGAGAATGGGAGAGCGAGGAAAGGGCTCAAGGGAAACAAAGGAAACCTAACCCCCGCGGATGGGCTTCCGCGGCGCTGCACAGATACGCGAGGGCAAGCATTTCCCATTTCGGTATCTCCTTCCTTCCTCCCCCTGAACCAGCGGCGGCGGAGCGGATGAGGTACGACACGCTGTGCTGTACCGATAGGAAGAACCAGGAACGAGTAGTGTAAACGGAAGCCGCAGTAGTCGGAGTCGAGAGCTGGGTGTCTTGCCCATACATAGGTAGGTAGAGACATCACTCCATACTACCTATTATCAGTTATTGGCATTGATCATAGACTGCGGTCACGACGCATGCTGGATGGGCATTGGCGCGCCCACATATCTAGGTCCCTCCCAAACAAAAACACACGCAGCAAGGGCACTGGGGGTCGCAGGCGGGCCGCAGGCGAATGAAATGGTAATTAAGAGGACATGGATGGGCAAAAGTGAAGCTGGACGCCGGCCTGCGAACGAACCTGCTTGCTTTGCCTCTTAATACCTGCCTATGCGTGCCTAGCTAAGTACGATAGGTACTCGCCAATGACAGGCACCATTTCCAATGGTTACCTTTTTATGCTATTTTATTATTATTATTATTATTATTGTCATTGTCGTTCTTCTTCTTTTAGTCTTTTACCTACCGAGTACCTTGCTACGTAGTAATACGGATACCCTGAGCAAAGAACCGTCGGTGGTAGCCAATGCCAAACACCACCGCTCGTCGGTCGTTGTTACATATACATGTCGACCGACTACTTTCCGGTTTCCAAGGCTCACTGCGTCGGACGACCATGATTGCTCGGTCTCGTGCTGTTCCTGACATGATCCGCGGGTTTCTTCAGCCACTTGGTCTACACTATCTACTTGTCGCGTCGGCCAGGAGCGGGCAGGACATGGGAGGCGATGGCATTGGGTAAAAGTGGCAAGGCACTGCAGCTGGCCAGCGCAGGTAGGGTGCCAAGTCGCAGGTGGACGGTCCATTGTCGTGCAGCAGCAGCCGACTGATAGGCATGGAATGCCGTCCCGTCTGATGTGCAGTGCACACGAAAGTAGGTACACTATTGACGGGGCAGGGCAGGGCTCATCGGGCTCGACGACAAGGGCCGATGAGGGTGGGCAACTGATGGAGTGGGAGAGAGACGAGGAGAGCGATGAAGGAGGGGGGTGGTGTCTTGTCAGGGTTCGGCCGGTGCGTTGCTCGTGGAGTGGATCCCAGATGTGCATGGAAACGGCTCCACTTCAGGGCAATTCTCCAATCCCGCCTTTCACCATTCGTCCAGTCCAGCATCGTGGTCCCCGTATACTACGTAGTGCACTGCTTCCCTGTCAAGGCTTGTTCACAGATTGACTGACAGGACTCCCTGAATGCTCGCTCGAATCCTCCGCCCCCCTCGCCTCGACCGGATTGTGGTGTACTGTATGGAGTACGACGTATGCTGTACATTACTGCATACCTAAACTACATAGTAGTAGACAGGTACTGAGGTACTAATCGCAGGTAAGTAGGTGACTAGGTGGAAAATACTTGAGCGAGATTTCGTGTCTTTGGTCGTTTCTTGGCTGCACACCGTCTTGGCCGCCGCCTTCGCGAATGCTGCTTGCTGAATGGCCATTGTCGAGGTCTGGACATTGCACACTGGCCTCGGCCCAGGCTTGGCTAGACAGAGAGTTGCACAGCTGCGCTCGTTGAGTGAGGATGCCAAGTGTTTGATTCATTTCACGATGGGCTGCAGCAGTGGGTGTTGATCAAGGGAAGGGCAAAAAAAAAAAAGTGCGGTGCTGGCTCCAAGTGTGCTTGCTCCAAGTATCGTGTACTATGTATATATGTATGTACAGCGGCATTGCCGCCGTTGTGTCGCGACGCTTCACTTGCTCCTGTCGTTTCTGCAGACTGTCAAATGGATGGAAAGCAAGCCGCCACCCGGATGCCCCGACCCCATAATATAATGTACGTATCTTAGGTACCCTGGGTATCCGTACCTACCTACCTAGGTAAGCCACTGCTTCACCGTGAAAGGAGGTACCAACCAAATGAACGACCAGTCCGGAGTCATAATAACCAATACCTGCCTGCCTGCCTGCCTACATGCCTACCTACGAATATGTAGTAAGTATCAACAAGATTAATTCTCTTCGCTTCGCGACCAAACCCGCCCATTTGATGTTGTTTCCCCTTCCCCATCTCAATCCCCCCCATAATTGAGGTAGGTACGTATCCAAGCCCTCCATCCCTTCCTTCCCACCCTGACAACAAAGTAAAAATGCGATGGAAGGTACGAGGTACTGTGTAGACGTTCCTTACCTACCTACTTGCCTACCCAACCTACTCACTTCGTACTGCGGTACCTGATCCGTCTGTCTTTGCACCTTGCGGTTCCCCATCCCCCATCCCCCCCCCGCCATATCCTCCATTCTTCTTTCGCACAGGACCCTTGCCATCTCTCACACCCCCCGAGGCGTAAAATAGCGCTCGATTTCTCGAGCGTCTTTTTTCCACTCCCACGCCCCTCTACTACCTACACACACACACACACAAGCGCAGCAGCGGGGTCCTTCTTCGAGCTTGTCTTCATCCAAATCGAGAAACGGTCCTCCCCCTGGTCTTGTTCGCGACCAATTCTCCCCTGCGACACTTCAAAACTCGTAGCCTTCCCACCTCCCAAGCCCCCGAGACAAATTCAGAATGGTCGCCTGAATTCTTGAATTGTTCTCATCTTCCTTCGCTTCCTTACCTCTCTGCCTCTTGCTCTTACCTAAAGCACGCCTAATATTCTATCCCTCTTACACCAAACCCTTGCCTCATCCGCCTCGTCCCGTTTCACAGTTGGACCAAAGTCGAGAATAGCATCAAGGCCGACTCGCAAAGTCACTCACCCTGCTTGCCTACATCTACTGCCATTCACCTCTGCAGTCTCTTTTCTTCTCGTCCCTCCATACTTCTCTGTCCAACACGACCACCACCCTTCGACCAGATCCCGATACCCTGCAGCTTACTTTCCTGTGCACCTTATACCAAGGACCACAGACGTCCGTACGCGTATAGACACAATCCCGCTTATCCAGATTCCTACGCGGCTTCCTGTGCTACGAGAGCTGTCAACTCGAAAAGTCTAAAGCACTCTTGATTCGACACCGAACCTTCGTTCTGGGCCGAACAGCAACACCGCGAGAGAAAACGCCTCCAGCCGCGAGCAATGGGATAAAAAACCAAGAAAAAAACAAACTCTTGTCTTTCCCCCCTCTTGGATCTTGGCCGACAAGGTCTTATCGGTCACTGCGCCAATCAATACCCACTCGATTCACCAAACCTCGACACCTTATCGGCTTCTCTTTTGACGTTGGTGCTTCTAGAACCGATAGTTGGCGGGCACGCTACTCGCTTCTTTCCTTTCCATTTGTCATAAGCCCATACCAGAGAATTGGAGACCCTCGGAAACGCCGCGAACTAGTTACTTGAGACGCTGAGAAAAACCGACCCCGTACCAGCCAGCACTCGCGCCAGCACCAAGCGTTTTCTCTAGGTGGTGTGTGGCCCAATTACGTATTGGCCCATTCCTGATTAGAGCACCCTTCGCTGCTGCCGTCGCTGTGCCCACCGGCCACACTCCGAAGAGAATATGGCAACCGTCCTCACCCGCCTGGCGGTGCCCCAGCCGCCCGCTGCCCTCACCCAAGGTACGTCCGTCCGGTGGTCACTGCACCCCCTAGCTACACTTCCGTCATCAAGCAGCTGTTCCCAACCCGCCCTGTTTCCGTGCTCAGCATCCCTGAAGCCGTCACTCACTAACGATGCTTGCAATTCCAGACAAGGACCAACTCGAGCAACAAAAGTCGAGTAGTCTGTCCTCGTCCCCATGCCAATATCCCACCGATCTCTCTTCTCCCATCGAAGAAGTCGACGAGTCCGAAAGCGAGTCGCCGAATGAACCTGTGACCCCCATCAGCAGCGGGAGACAGTCCCAGGAGTTTACCACTCGCCCCAGTCAAGACCATCACGACACCAACCTCGCTACCGAGAACCAGGCTACCCATCAGGTGCAGACCACGCCGAAGCCTCTGTTGGTCAACACCACACCCACCCCCACGGTTTCGTCCACAAACTTGTCGACGCCAAAGCCCGCCAACCCTCCAGCTCCAGCTGATCCTGCTGCTGACCAAGAACCGCCACTCACTCCGCTGCAAAGGCGGCCCACCCGGGGTTCTACAACCAGCTTTAAACGGACCATGTCCAACATCTTCCGCAGATCCAACTCGTCCATCAACAGACCTGATTTCGACTTCTTGGCTCAGGCTAACGACGCTTCCGAAAGTGCAGTGATTGACTCGGCACCTGCCAAGAGCAGTGGCAGGCGCTTCTCAATGAACAGGTCAAGCAACACGACGAGGTCCAACACGCCTCCGTCGCCGGGCTCCCCTGTCGACACCGTGTCCATCATGTCTTCTCAGGACGAAATCAAGAAGAAGAACAGGGCCTCGACCGGCTTCACCAGCCTCCGTGGTCGGGCTGTCAACTTTGTCGGCGCCAATGTCCATGTACGAGAGAAGCATGCAGCCAAGAAGCCGATTCCTCTGGGAAGGAGACGCGCCAGCAGCTTCGAAGGTCGTCTTGAAAGCCGTCACCTCGCGCCTGCATCAGACAATCATTACACGAACCCCGTACTGCCCATGCAGGGCTCGTCTCCCTGGGCTCAGATGCCCGACGCTGGTGTCGGTGTCAAGGCTCGCCGCATGAGCCTGAGTCTTCCCGATGACTTTCAGGTTGACGTTGCCGAGCTCCTGTCGGAATTCGAATACCAGCACAAACTGTTTGGCCGTCACGGTAAGCACCTTGGCAAGGGAGCCACCTCCAAGGTCACCATGATGTGCCGGAAGGGATGCCCGAATGAGCTCTACGCAGTCAAGGAGTTCAGAGCCAGGAGAAAGAAGGAGACGGAGGACGAGTACGTCAAGAAGATCAAATCGGAGTTCAGCATTGCCAAGAGTCTACACCACCCCAACATCGTTGAGACGATTCGACTGTGCACCGATCACGGCCGCTGGAACCACGTTATGGAGTACTGCTCGGAGGGCGACCTTTACGGACTCATTGCCAAGCGTTATATGACGGACCCGGCGAGGCAGAGTGACCGTCTCTGCCTGTTCAAGCAGCTCATCCAGGGCGTCAACTACCTCCACAGCAACGGCATTGCTCACCGTGACATCAAGCTCGAGAACCTCCTCATCACCAAGGACAGCAAGCTGAAGATCACCGATTTTGGCGTGTCAGAGGTCTTCACCGGTCATCACCCTGGCTTCCGGGAAGCTGGTGGACAATGCGGCAAGGGCATGTGCGGCGAAATTCGTCTGTGCAAGCCCGGCATGTGCGGCAGCGAGCCATACACGGCGCCCGAAGTCATCCTCAAGAAAGACGAGTACGATCCCCGTGGCCTCGACGTGTGGAGCTCTGCTGTCGTGATGATTTACCTCACTTTCGGAGGCAACATTTGGAAGCGGGCAGATACCTCCCACGAGGGCTACAGACTGCTGCTCAAGGGATGGGAGAAGTGGGAGGCCAAGCACCCTGAGCCCGATGCTCGCATGACGGAATCGGACTACCCTCACTACCCGGCCTTCGACCTGATGGTGTCTCCGCCTGCGCTCCGTCGTGTGCTTCTCATGATGCTCAACCCCAACCCCGCAAAGCGTGCATCCATATCAGATATTGCCAACCATCGCTGGGTCAAGAACATCGAATGCTGCCAGCTCGAGAGCTACGATGACCCGGCCAACCTTATCGACGCCACCAAGAAGGGCAGTGCTCAGCTCAACACCAAGAGAGTGTTCTGTCATAACCACCTGCCGCTCGAGAGCCACGGCCACTCACTCGGCAAGATGCCGGGCCAAACGGGCTACTAACTAGATCCGGATACGATTGTACGACTTTTCACATGTTGCATATTCTGCATAGCCGCAGTTCTAGGTTTTGGAAGCGGCTCCATGATGCGAGCAATGGCTTTCTCACTACACAAGGCGTTCACAGACAGGCTCAGGTGAAGAGCTTGGGAGAAGGGAATTTGTTTTTGTTTGGAATACACCCGGCAAATTGACTGGGGGGAGGGGGGGGGCCTAGAGCGCTACGGCCCTGCAGTGCGTCACAAGAATATGCGCACATACACTCAAGACAATACATCCCAGGCCGATAAAAGGTGCATATGAGATGTGCATCAATGTACATAATCAAAACTACCTTTGATAATACGCATGCGGATGCAAGTCCTACCGCCGAGTGCGCGCCAAGAGAACAAGGCTGAGGACATGGGTCTGGGATGAGCATGCAAGTAGAAGCACGAGATTCTTCTTCAGCCGTTTTATGGGATAGACAAAAGCTTAGCCTTGGTTGAGGACACTTTCATAGTCTTGAAATGAAACAACTATATTGTAATAGTATTTGGGCGCTGATTTGCTTGTCTGCTCCAGTTGAGGGGCTTTTGAGATGTTGAGCTGGGAGAGAGCTATGGCTTATGCCTCTATACCTACCCACGTTTGCCTACCTAGGTAGGGATTGTTCACCGACCTAATTCGCCAATATGTCTCTCCACGACGTACGTGGCTCACCTCATGGGGTGGGAACTCGGGAGAGGTTTCCCCCGCGTCGGAGGAAGCAGGTATGATGGACACACAAAAGATATGTACAGGCACACTAACTAGCAAACACACAGAGGGAGAGGGGAAAAGTGAGAGCCGAGGGGGGGGACGCGCTACCTATACCCATGCCCAGAAACGAGGGCCGGGGCGTGTCTGTCGACGGCGTATCTACTCGCGTTGGCGTATATTCATTCGTATGGGGCGGCCCCCAGCGTGCACCCTTTTCCCCCTACCTACTACGTATGTAGAGGCGGAGGGAGGTCAGCATACGTGACACAAACGTCAGGCGTCGCGAAAACGGTAACGAAGGTGTACGGAAAGACGGGGAACCTGGGGTGGGGTGTGTGAACGGTAAAGCAGCGCGGGCCTACCATCAGTTCTGGGAAACCAACCGCGGCCAGTTCTAGGGAAACGTTGACGCGAGCGCGCGAGTGCGTATTATAGTAAATGGTGTGCATGCGACCCAATCAGCCGGGGCTGACGGACTCCCAACCCAATCAAGACTTGCGTCCCCCCCCCCCGCCTTTTTCTCTCTCTCTCTCTCTTGCTTTTTCGTTCTTGGCCCTTTTTTGTTTTATTTTCTTTTCTTCGGGTGGTGGGATATATTCCTGCGCGTGTTTCTGCTCGCTTCCGCGTTCCGTCATCTTTTGGTACATTGAAAAAAAGCCCGCTTTGGTGTGGAAGGGGGAAAGAGGGAAAGGGGAGCCCGGGGGGGGCTCAGTCGAACTGTCGGGACCACCTTGGCAACGGCATTATTGTGCGTATTCGTATGTGCTGCTATGAAAGGATGCAGGGAGCTGGAAAGGGCTGTCGATGATGGTGGTGGTGGTGATGTTGGTGGTGAGGGTAGAGCCGACCAGCAAGCACGCAAACAAGCCAGCACGCGCCAGCCGTAAAAGCCCGTCAGCCCAGCCCTGTGTGCATCTGACGTCTCATTTTCCCGGGCCTTCCAGAGCGATTCGACCAGGCCCATCTGCCGCTCGATTCTCTCATCGGTTCGGTTCTCCGCGTGGCGTCTCTTTGCAGAGGGGGGGGGGGGGGTGTGTGAGGGTGGTGTGCAGCGCATGTCACCCTCCCCCTCGCAACTCACGTCCCTCTTCCTTGGCCAGTCGCCCGTCCAGTGAGTCTCTAGTTGGACGAGCAACCTGCTGCTGATGCGGTCGTTTCGGCGGCGGCGGCTGAGGCATGTGGTGTTGCTTTGTCTGCGGTGGCCTCCCTCCTCCAACGGCACCGCGCTGCTCGCGACCGGCGAGGTGGAAAAGCTCTGCGCGGTTCTGCCTAGACCTAGGAGGAGGAGGAGGAGGAGGAGGAGGGGCCGGCCTCATGCAGGACATGGGGAATCAAGTAACGATGAACCGGCTCCCCTTGCCAGTGTGCGATGGGACGGCGAGAAGAGCCAAGGTCGCCTTAGCTATTAGCCCAAGTGACCCGCCCCCTCCCCCCTTCTTTCATCTCGCGCCGTCCACCCAGCTAACCGGTCGGCTAGCCGTAGTGTCTGATGAGTACCTATGCATGTGCAAAAAGCGTCTTGTCGAGCGAAGCCAGAACGTTCTGTTGATTCTTTCTTTTTTTTGGGTGGACCGCGGAACCGAAGGTCGATGGGGAGTCTTGGCAACGGTTATTTCCCCTTGCCTTTGACGCGAAGGGGCGGCGGTGTGGATTCAGCGCTGCGCGTGTGAGTCGTCCAGGAGATGCACGAGTTCGGCGGTGGTGCGGGGGTGGAGGGCGGCTTCAGAGGGATGAACATTCGTCTCGGGCGGGCACGTGCTTCATGGCCGCGTGGGGGGGGGGGGGGGAGCGGTCCCGGTCCCCGAGCCAAGCCGGGCCTCCCTTCTCTCTCTCTCTCTCTCTTGGCCTCGGGAGATCCATTCCGTCATTGTCCATGCCGAAGACGGGTATGTCGAGGTCTGACCTCGTCATGGCTCGTGTCGGGGCGACGACAAGGAGGAGGAACTAGCGAATTAAAATTGTCCTTGTTAGAAGGCAAACGCCGGGCGTGTGTCGGGCAGGCGACGAATAGGTGTGTGGCTGCAGAATTCGCATTGTACTTCTGTCGGACCGAAAACGGCCAGCCATGACCGGCTCCGATGCACCGGAGAGGGGGAGGAAGAGAGGGAGAGAGAGAGAAAGAGAGAGGCGACTTTGAGGCTCGAATGCCGGGCGAAACCGACATCGAGTCAAGCATTTGCCAAGCCGACGGTGGGAACGGCTAGGTCGGCAACAGGCTGAGGAGGGAAGCATGTCAGCTCCTTGTCATGCGGGTTACCTCCTCGCTGGGTCCTCCGCATGCGCCCATCCAAGGTCGGTCAGGCATACAATCCGTTGTTATCTCCGTCTCCCCCCCGCCTTCTCTCTCTCTCTCTCTTGGGGGTGTATAAAGATGCGAGGCCGGTCTACGCTGGGTAGGCGCTGCGTTAGGGTGAGCACTAGCCTCTGGCTCTGGTGCCCGCGTGATGGCGGGCTTGGTCGGTCTCGTTGGCTGAGGATCAGACTCGAGACGCGTGGCCCTTGACTAATCCAAGAGAAAGACCGGCGGTGTCAAAGGGGGGAGGAAAGGCCGAAGCATTGTTCCGTGGGGGAAATGAGTAAAAGTATTGGGTACTTGGGCTCTCTGGATTTGGAGGGGGTTGGCTGGCTGGCAGCACAGCTGCATGAGACGAAACGAACGCAAGCTAGTGTCGCCCCCCCCCCCCCCCTGGGGATGATATGCTGTGTGATAGAGCCAGCATCATGTAGGCACGTAGGGTAAGGGCATGGGCTGTGGTAACACACAACGGGTCTGTGGCGGCTGGCATATGGTAGGCGAGACGGCCTCGGTGTGTGTCCGATAAGGGTAAGCCGTGCCGTGTCGACTATGGCGGCTTGTAGTCAAAGTCGCCCAATGGCTACAGAGCAGTTCGCCGCGCCGTCTCCGGAAGTAGCGCGGCCGACTTCTAACCCCGCAAGCCGCCATGCTGTGTTTCCCTGGTGGCGGGCCTGGTGCATGCCGGCGTCCGGGGTCGGCTTTGCTGGGCAGGGGTTTCGCATGCCGTGTTGGCGTTTTGCTGTCGTTCTCGCTCTCGTTGGCGACAAGACCTCGTGCTGTGGACCCGGACGGCGATCAGCATGGCCCGCGCCTGAGACAGGCCCAGCACCCACTCGGCCTCGTCAACGTTCCTCTTGATCTGCGCCGATGTCCGCCGACCCTCATGCGGGGGACCCCGCCAGCCAGCTCAGAGGTTCTACGTGTAAGATGCGTCACCAGGCAGCCCAATGGACATATCGCTTGTGACAGGGACACAGACGTAGATCGCGTTTGGGAAACACAGGGCACGCCATTCCAAGCACCTCCGAGTCGCGTGTCTGCACGCCTGGTCGCTGGCGACGTCGAGAGCCGCGAGACCCTTTCGAAACATACCCCCATTCAGCACTGATACCACACCCTCATGAGCTTCGGGGTCGGTATAACAGGTTTCGAGCCTCGGTTGTCGAGTTGTCAAGAAGACCTGGTCATGGTCTCCAAACGAGCAACAGGTATTGGCTCTGGAGCCTCCGGTGGTTGTTTGCGGTTGGTCCGGTTTCCGCGTCGCTGTACGGACACCTCGACAGGTTTCAGGCTTTGTTGTCATACGTATGGCAGGGAAGGGTATGGGATATGTTTCTCATCTACGTGAATGAAGGAAGTAGTTGCCGCCGGTGGCAGAGACTTTGGTACCACAACAGTGGTTGGCTACGCCTTGGTCTGAGACGTGACTACTTGCAGAGACACCGCCCTTACAGAATGTCCCTTTTGACTCGCTTTTGGAATGGTCCATGAAATCGCGAGCAACAGATAGACAAGCTCCCGTGTGCGTTTTAGGTGAATGGCAACCTGAGAATCATTGAGGTGTACAAGTATTCTCAGCGCCAACCTTCTGGTGACAGTCTCCTCGGTATGAGTTTGATTGGCAAAGCCATATATAGCTTGGAAATATCAGAGCCTGCATTTTGTTTGCCACAGTTTCCCATTTGTTTTAACTGAGCACCAGACAACTGCAAAACTACCCCTCATGCTAAGAGTGATAGAAAGACAGTTGGTTTCTCATTGTCTTGCTCGCCATAGCATACGAGAGCAATATCAGTCCCAAGGTTGCGAGGCACACGAGCCCCGGAGCCAGCGACTTGCTAACTCATATTGAACCCACCCACATTTGTAACCTAGAGGGCCTATGGCCTCATATCGTGGGTCTGTAGAGCTTCCGCAGATAACGACTTTCACTTCGGCCTACCAATTCACCAGCGAACAGCACCTCCGCTACACGAGTTCATGTGCTTTAACAGCTTTGGGCACCGTTGTATTGATGCTCTTATTACGTCGACAGCCAATCAACACAAAACTCACAGCAGGTTGTAGTTGAAACAAGGTTTGATTGTTATACTTCGGGTGAAGACCTCCCTCACCCTACACCCAATACCGGATGAATTCTGCCTCAGACACTCCGTCACGCTCTGCAATCCGAGCTTTCGCTGTGCTTGGGCGCTCTCCGTGTCGCCCCCATCTGACCAGACCCGTCACTGCCGCCGTCGGCGAATGTCTCAAGCATTAGCATCGCAGCACAACCTACCGCCGACTTTACGGGCCGTACTTGGCCCTGACCGCCGCCGCCGCTGCCGCCGCCGCACCCGTGACGTCGGCAAAGTAGCTAAGCGCTACAGACTGGATTTGGAGTTTGTGGGCCTCAGTTGGGCATTGCTTAATCGCCGGTACGTTGGTCACGCCCTCATTTGTCCCCGACTTTTGTCAACCGGGCCATCGTTGCAGCTCAGCGTGCCCCCCCCCCCCCCCTCCGCGCGAACTCTCTCGAACCTAAAGGGAAGCATTTTCATCGTTCATGACGGCCTGCCTACCAGTGCCGGAATGCTAACCAACAAGGTTTCTCGGGAGCTCGGTTTAACAATAAGCTCCTAAGAAAGGGACGCGCTGACTTCTATGAAGACAAGTGCTTTGTGGGCGTGTAAAGACAGAATGTTTCTCAACACCGGATTCGGATCAAATGGGGGGACGTCAGCGTTGTGGTATTGATTTTCAGGCCATCGTACCGCAGCTGTGTCCCGTGCTATCCGGGGTAGTTATTACCATAAATGTACCAGGATTCGAAACAAGCTTACTAGGTGCTAGTAGTTTTGTAAGGAATCTCAGAGACGACGCTTTATCATAAGTCACATAACTCTCAAGACTACAGCCAATTAACTATGATAACCACTAATCTTGACTACCTATAGGAAATCCTGCTGTTGGATATCTATGAACTGCAATATTGTGACCAGTTGTGCTGACAACAAACATCAAGCTAGCGTGCCGTTCACGCCACGAGCTTCCCAAAATAGACATGGTAGCAGTTGTTTGAGTAGCAGGAATTGAAAGGCGCGGCAAGAACACTCCATCGACAACCTTAGTATAGTTTTGTGTGATCACGGCACCCTGAGGCTTTCGTTATTCAAACTGCTGTCGCTACTTATTCGCAGGCGAGGCGCTTTCCGCAGCCATGTTGGCCTTCTTTGCCCGTCTCTTCTTCTTACAGCTCCTCACACAACACCAGATGCACGATCCTATCATGAGGGCTCCGATGATGGGCATCCCAATGATTAAGAACTACAGCGCACTGCCTTCTATCTAGTGTGAGCCACTTGGAGGTTGCGAAGGATTGTATTGGCCGTCACGGATGTGGTCGCCTGGTGTCTAGACTGGGACCACCATGGAGCTGGTCAGCGTCGGCAGCTTCGGCGTCAACGTTGCTGTGTCGGATGCGGCCCACGTAACCGCCTACGCCTCGTGCACCATGGCTGTTTGATGTGAGGTTGTAGCGGATGTAGTCGAGTTATATCCCGTTACCTAACCAAACTGCATACAATCTCTGGAACCGAAGAACGTGACGGTGCTAAAGAATAGCTTCCCATTATCAAAGCCACTGCAGTAATAGTTAGAAGCTGTAGGGGGGGCATAGTCCTTTTATAAAACCAAAAGAAGAGGTAAAGAACAGGCAAAGAAGTAAAAAACCATTATTTATGAAGGAAAGAAAAAAGGTGACCAAGAGTAAACGAACCTTTGGCAGCAGAGAGCCGTTGAGGCCGCCGGCGAGCTATCCTCCGCTATGCTATGGTAGATCTAACCTTTAGGACACACGCTGGGACTGAAACTGAGATGACTTTCTGGGCCGAAGCGATCCTATCTGGGCGGATTGCACGATGCAACAGGGGTAGAAACGGTGAAAGCCTGGGATGAGGTGATGGCCCCTTTGGTCTGCTATGTGGTTGTTGACTAATAAGTTTCGCAGTCTGGCGGTTGTACCCACGGCGTAGTGATGCTCAGCAGCGAAGTAGCCGTGGCATTTGCCGGTGTCGTGAGGCTGGAAGCCATTGTTGTTCGTGGGGCGCGGCGCGAGACCGCAACCGTTGAAATGTGAGGAAATCGGCGTGGAAAAGAGATGAGGGCTCTGCAAAGAGAAGACGCAATCGACTTCCTCTCTTATACACCACCTAGTTTGCGTTGGCTGTCATGCGCCAAGGCGGCAAAGCAGATGCGAGGGAGACGCTAACGGGGCAGGACATGGGGTTGACAGGGCGAAGACCTTTTGCACATCTTTTGCATATTTATCCCGCCCATGTATGTAACGCTAGGATCGTGGCAATATTGTCCCCACGCGACATCATGGCTCAGGGGGGCAGGGAGATTTAACGAGCCTTTTCTTTTCTTTTTACTCTTCGCCAACCAACAGTCGTACGTATCACACGGCTTGCGTGGATACGAGTAAAGCCATGATCCCATGTGGGCCTCCGTCATTGGTACCAAGAGGGTTATCGATTCTTGCTTTGCATATATTCTCACTACCAATGTGCCAAATTCATCGTCTTATTCATGCTGTGCGGCTCGGAACTAGCCACGATGGTGTAGCTTGGTTATTGAGGTATTGGCAGGCTAACACAAGAAGCATCTCAGCTGAGCTGCACAATGTACATCCAACCCAGATCATCCCGCAAAAGTCGGCGCAATACATCAAAGCATACCCAGTCTACGGACAACTAAAATAATGTAGAGTTGGCATCCGGGTTTAGGACACCCTCCTTCAAGACAGTGCCATTGCCAAATACCGTACCATTCCTCAAGATCTCCACACGTCCGGGATGGAAGCCAGGCGGAGGGTTCTCGATGGTCGTTCCATTAGCGAAGATGATGCCGTTGAACTGCGAAACGAGCGGGCTGGGAGGCCGCCTCTGGTTCTTGGGGCTAGGAAGAAGCGGCGATCGCCTGTTGTTGATTTCACAGTTTTCGCTGATGGTGTACAAGTTGAGACCAATGGCCAAGGTGTACAGCTCGGCGCTCAGCGAATCCCACCGCGCATCGTTCAAAAGCACCATCCCAATGTAGTCTACTAGCAAAACGTTTGGGAACTCGGTGGGGGTGATGCTGTTCACGCCCTTCCAGTACAGAGCCGGGTTTGTGGGCAGAACAGCGATGGCCTGAATGCTGTAGACGAACGTTGAAGTGATTATGTTTGGCGTGCTGATCCACTGGCCGACGTGGAAGTTCGTTTTCTTTTTCCAAGCGTCTATGGCGAATTCGGCCACATCCTTTGTATCTTCCTTCTCGGGCCAGGCATCGGTCCACTGGATGTCGTCCTTGTGGTAAATGCCATCATCGGTTGATATGCGTTCAGCCTCCGGAATGTTTTTCATGTGGGCTGTGTCTAAGAAGATGAGTACGCAGCCCTTGCCGTTATTACTGCTCATCAGCTTGTCTATCGTGTAGGTTTGAATCGGCTTGCTTTCGAGATTTCCGCAGCGGTTCTCAATCTTGATCAATTTTTCAAAGAACTCGTTCTTGATCTTCTCGTCCCAATAAACGGGGCTCTTGCTCGGGACGTTGCGCACACCAACAAGGTAGCGAAATTGCAGGGCGATGACCTCACCAGGGTTCTCGCTGGTGAATTTATTAATCTCATTCACGACATCATTAAACCTTTCGCCAGCCTTGCCAATCGTCACCTCGGCCATCTCGTCGCTCAGGTGTGTAGTCCAAAACTCGTGCGTGCCGTCGCCAACATAGTGCACGGTGGAAACACGCAAGTCAAACCAGCGGGCCCCAACCCTGAGTTGGTCGTAAATGTTGAGCCCCTGAGTTTGTGTGTTGGACTCACTAGCGCCTGTGATGATGGCTGTCGCGAGCTTGATCATGCCCAAATCGTGTGTGCCTGGCATGATCACATCGACCAGCTTGCGGTGCTTGATCTCTTCCTTGATCGAGTTCATCCAGTTGCCAGGGCCATGAGACAGCGAGGTAATGAAGCCAAAGGAGTCGCTACCCGTGATAACGAGGGTGACGGGGACCTCTTGCTCCGGGGCCCAGTACTCGCGCTGGCCTTTGCCCATGCCGCTCAGATCAAAGACGATACGCCTGGGGTATGTATCCGGGATGTGAGTTGTGGAACGGACAACGAACTTTTTGCCAGTTTCCCCAATGTCGTAGTAAGCTTCTCCGTTGTCATCCACAGGGTTCGCCTTCACCCTCTCGGTATAGTGCGCAACATTCTGACGCGCCCTGCCAGAAGGGATGTCGCCCCAGTTGAACTCGTCCATCTGGTAAGAGTGTGTATATGTAAGTTTGAAAGGATGCGGCGTGAGATTGACGATCGTGATGTACTGCCTACCAGTCGTGGCGGCGTATTCGGGTTCCATCAAGAACCAACGCATGTACTCGCCTTCGCGGTCCATTTTGCCATCGAAATAAGTCTTGTCTTCAACTCTACAAGCTTCTGAAGGGTCAACGGGTTCTTCTCCTTCGTCATCTTCATCTTTGCTCTCGTCGACGGCTTCGCAAACTTCGGATGGGCACCACGTACGGGAGCAGGCGAACGCGCACAGCTTCTCGTCATTGACACCTCCAACAGCCTTGCCAGTCTTTCCAGCGATCTGGTCCGGCGGTTGGATCAACCCGCCCTGTTCCGTACACTCACAAATATGAGTGGGGCAGAAGCCATAGTTGCAAGCATACGAGCAGAGACCCGTGAGACCCTCGTGTCCGGCGCGGCCTTTCCCAGCCCTGCAGGCGGGCGGGAGGAACTCCGAGACGGTTGGCACAATTGTCGGCTGAATAGTAGGGGAGCAGTACTCCTCCGGACAGTATCCCAAGTTGCAGGCTGACGAGCAAAGCCCCGAGTAGTTCTCGCTCCTCCCCTTGGCGGGGAAGCCGTCCTTCTGGAGCGCGGCGGGCTTCTCGTTCGGGGCTCCCACGGCCGTGCACACGCAGGATGACACTCCCCTGGTCATTGCATAAATCCAGGCTTGTGCCAAGCCAGCTTTGTAAACCACGACTTTTTCTCAACCCGGCCGTCAGCGTCTCGACCCGCTCCATTAGCCGGGTTCACCCATCTGCTTGTTCTGGCTCGGAAGGCGGCTGGCCTGGAACCGGACGTCTTACACCCTCTATCGATGCAGGATGGTACCAGAAAGTCTGAGGGCGGGTACACGTTCTCGCCGTTTCGAGACGCTTCTGCATCATATTCACCATGTTCTGTTCTGGACGTCCCAAAGAAAAATTCTCACTGCTTCAGGCTATCAAATTTAACACGAAAGGGCGGTATCCGCCCCGTCTACGGAAAGGATGAGTGGATGCTGTGTTATCAGTTAGTTCAGTAACAACCAGTGAGTACCTGGTGTTGGTTAGACCCCGATTGCGCTTCTTGTCTGACGAAATCGCTGTGATTTTCTATAAATAGTGACTCGGTGAGGCCGCCGTCCACCATTTCATTTGGGTAGTGATACATAATTATTAAGACAGTCCCCATTGCTGACTTTGTTGGAAAGAGTAGTGCCAGCGATACCTTATGGGGTGCCTTCAATTATGTTAAGAAAGGGCAGTGCCCCCAGGCGGGTGGACAGTGTTCCTCAAAAAGAAGCAATCTCATGTCTATCATTCATCTCATTCTTCCTCACCTTCACCCGCTCTCTTAGGCCAGACCCAGAGCTATTCTTGTCTTCGCAATCCTTTTGACCTCACCGTCATCCTTACAGGTAGACTTCTGAATGATATCCTTAGTCTTGGCTGAGACCACTTGACTCAATGACATCCAGACGTTTCCTATCCATCTTGCTTTTTAAACATGAGGAAAGACACAGTGGTAATGATCAGAAGAAGGAAGCATACCGCGATCATGCCGACAATAACACTAAGCCCTAGCCATTGAACGGGGATGGCTTTCTCTTTAGCCATGACGTACGAGGCCGGCGATTTCCACACATATCGAAACTGGCGGGCGTACTCATAGTACTGAATTTGTTACGTGACTATGAGCCCCGCCTGCAGGGCCTCCACTAGGCTGCCGGTATAGTTCATGACATCTCGAAAGAGCATTGAATGTAGTGCAGGGCGGGTGATGAGCGCACGCTCGGGGCGTCTGCCTCCAAGATGTCGCACGGCAAAACACTCGCCGGACCAGACACAATATACTTGTTGATGGAAGACGAGAAGCGGGAGCGGGAAGTTCTACATCAGCAGGGGATTCGTCACTCTCCCAAGAGTCGAGCGTAAGGATACCCCGTAAGCCCGTTTGGTTTCCTGGCTTCCGATATTGGTACCGAATGACACCAATATTAAATTGAGCGGTATTGTTACTCCAAGATAGGCTAGCCTCAGGTCTGTTCATGTTGCTAGACATACTGACATTGGAAAATTTGACTTCTAATACGGTAAAACATGCGCTGAATTGCCCCGGGACGCATCAGGCAGTCCGTTAGAGTGAGACAGACAAATGCCGAGAGTTAGCTGACGCCGCTAGACTCAGACAAGGATGCTGCTATCTTACACCTCCAAGCCTGTGAGTCCATGGGATGGAGAGGCAGGACCTGGCATACTATATATACCTAACGAGTCTTACTGTTTTAAGAAGCAGAAACAAACAATTACTCGATACCTTCTCGATTGGTGTTCACTAGAGGCTGTTTGTTGGTTGAACCATATTACCACAGGGTAAATAAATCAGCGCAGCAAGCAAGCAAGGATTAACAAAATCCAAAAACATACAACACCGGGCATTCGCCGGTCGTCACCGACCCGACTACTACTCCGGCCCTCACTGGCTTATCTATGGGAGAGCGGACGGGATCCCGAGTTTTCCAGTGGGTATGGTCGTATGTGGCATTTTGCTACGTTGAAGATGACTATAAAAGTTTGGTGGACGTTCGGACCCAACAGAGGTCTCCGATTTGACGATATCCTCCCAGTCAGTCGGTGGCAAAGCAACAAGGAGGGTGGTAGAAATGCTTTCATCTCCGCATCCCAAGTAAGCTCTAGCCAGCTGAAAGAGCACCTGGACTTCAGCTACCCAGGAGAATATCCTGTTCAGGTGCGCTCTTACTGGTGAAGGCCACATATCCAGCACCCTCACTGACAGGTATGCCAGCTGAAGCGTGATAAATTCAAAATTTCAATTATTGAGGCACCACTGTGGCAGGCGATATAAGTAGGCTTCAGAAGGTTCATTCGGCGCTTATATACCTATGTTAACGCAAGATCTTATAGTATACTTACTCCAAAGAAAAGAGCACTGATTGGTGTTTCTGCATCAGGAGTTCAGAGAGGCTGTTCCTGCTATTGCGTACTGCCAGCAGCCGTGACGCCATAATCATGCATGCGAGGCTAGAAGAAGGACTCCGGGCGCGCAAGGATAAGGGCGAAATGAGATTATGGCACTATAAACGTGCTGGTAACGGTCGTCTGGTACGCGATCTTAGTATTTCGGTTTCTTAATTAAGAGCAATCAAGTCAGTCACTTTGGCAATGTCTCCTTCAGCCTACTAGTTACACCCACTCGTTCCCCTCGTCAAGGGATACATAACAATACATTTAACCCTGTGAGACTGCTCAAGCTATGATGTAGGTGTGTGTGTAAGGGTACATCTAGGATAGGTAGTTAAAACATATAGAGGATAAATGTACACGAATACTATTGGTGACTTAGTTAAGCTGCTAGCTTCTCATTAGCTCTACCCCGCCGACAAACCCGGGTGGCCAGTAGAGTCTAGGTTGAGGTTGCGTGGTCATAGCGGTACGCACAATCAACCTTTAAATACTGCGCGTGATGCTCTACGGGCTGCTCATCTCTGAAGATACCAGTTGCAGATATGTCGAAAAGCCACTATGGCGACGGCCGGTCGAGGTGAAAGGCGGAAGACTTTCAAGAGGAATCGAAACCACGATGTGGAAATTTCCTGACACGCAGGGCCTGAGGGTTGTACGGCATTCCACCCAAGATCCTCTTGATCGTAGCGAACAAACTGCCCGTCAGTTTCCGAACAGCACTTGCTCTAGCTTGCAAAGGATTCTTCAATTCCATCTGCCCCGATGGCCGGTTTCCTCGAATGGAAAGAGCAGTACAGATGTAGAGTTCATGACATGCTAGATGAGTGTCGAATGCGCGTAGCACGGCGCTGAGCGCGGGCCCGGAGGCCCTTCAGTGTATAACTCAAAGAAGACTTGCGAGGTATCTGTAGTGTGCTACACAGTTATACTGTTCTGTTACCTTCAAGCCAGACCCACGAAGCCACCTCTCGCCTATTCGCACGGGTCAGCAGCAGGATATGACCGACGGCAAGGTTAACATACCGTTTTCGGCAAGTTCTCTAATGTTAGCTTTGGACGAAGTGGTGCGACCGCCATAGATCAGTCTATACAGGTTCAGTATTAACATATATGCCAATGAACGAGCACACAATTTCGTATGCTTACTTCTGGTGCTCATAAGCAGTGTACTCGTGAGTTGTCTGATCGAACCCGTCTTCATAGAGTCTGATCTGGATGTATGTAGCTGTGAACGCATCTTCAAACGCGGACGTCTTGCCAACGACAAGCCCGACATGGCTGCAGCCGTACTGTGACATTGCCCACCGTCCGAGAGTAGTCGTTGGTTGGTACGATTCATGTCCGATGGCGCAGTTCATGAAGTAATAGTAGGAGTTGGGTCTGAGTCTTTGTCCGGCAGCCCTCATGGCTTCCCTGTAAGCATCAGAGTGGATGTCACGGCTCAGCAGTCGGCCTGGAGTAGCCCCTTCGTTGACCGCATTCACAATGGAATCGTCCACTTGTACTGCAGTATCATTCGAAGCCGGGGCGCCGAGATTGGCAAGCACAGCGGTGCAATAGGCGAACAAAAACAAAACCTTCATGGTTGCCTCTCGAAAATAGTTATACTATTGGAAGATGGTGCAGAATAGAAGAGTCGAATTACAGTTTTCATCTTTCGCGGATTTTTTCATAATCAAACAGCGAGAGGTTAAGTTGCGCAAAGCGCTTTTCTAATCACGGAGATGCCGTCGTCGTTAATGATAACCCTAGTACCTATAATATACCTATTTGAGCGTGACTTCTACCAGGTACGAATAGAGTGCAGTACCGAACACCGGTATCCACCTAAGTACCTACCTAGGTACCTAAGTAATGCATACTACCTGGTAGGTACGTATGGAGGCTTTGTATGCCTACCTAGGTACCTGCCTAAGTAGGTCAAACCACCTATGTATCCATAAGTAGTAAACGACTTGCCCGGAGTGTGAAAGCCTTGGCGTGGTTAACTAGATCTAGACATTAAACTACCTACCTACGCAGGGGTGGGGGGGGGGGGGGGTTAGACAGTACCATATCATTATGACTAAGTAGATATATACAGTATATAACATATGTTTCCCATAGTCTAGTTATATCTAAAGCGATATATATAATTTCCTACTACTTTTTAACCTAGAATCTACTCTCCTCTTTAGTTCTATTAAGAAGCTTAAAGATATAGATCTCTATTAGAATAGTCTAAATAACTAGGCGTAGACATAAAAAGGTAAAAGTAAAGAACGTAGTCAGAGGGAAGGAGCTATAAATAACTAGAAGGATATATATAGTATAGAATATCTAGCACCTGCTATATTAAGCAGGATGTCTCTGACCAGTGTGGCCAGTATAGATACACCATGATGGAGCACTGCCCATGCCCCCCTCCCCCCTCCCGCGTAGGTATATGGGCCATGGCTGACGATGAGTTGCTGAAGCTATTATCCCAGATTTGATGGTTGGTATCATGAGCTTCATGCTTATTATTTCGGTCGGCAATCATCCACCAACGCTCTCTACCTTTTTCTTCTCTTCTTCTTCTTTTCATCACGTCACAATGGACGACCATGTCTTGTCATCTATTATTCTCTCTTCTCGCGCCAATGCTCAGGCGTCTTTGTCAACGCTGCTATACCTTCTCCAACTGGATAGCCCCGGTCCGCCTCGGCAAGACCGTCGCCTGTCCCTCGTAGGCAGAGCAGCGGGATGGCACGGTAACGAAAGGCATCGCACTACCCGCGTACCCAGCACACGAAGAGGCCTGTTGGAAAAGCAGATGTCGTCCCCTCTGACAGCCCGTGCATCTCCAGTAGAAAGTTTGTATCTTTCCAGGAGTAATTTACTAGCACGGAGACGCTGTCTTGGCTGAAGCAGGCGCGTTATATTATGCTCACGTGTCAGGCAGGTTGTTCCAGGGGAGCCGCATAGCCAGCGGCTGTATCTTCTGCCCCTATCAGGTAGAGTTCGCCGTCGCGGCCGGGCCCGTATACGGTATCAGTCGTAGAAGACACCTCTCCCACGTACAGCGTCGACGCCGAGGTGGCGTAGGCAAGCCTGATGGAGCACTCGCACTGGATGTCCCCAAACTGGTAGATCAGGTTTTAGTCTGTGGAGTAAGGTTGGCGTCGGGCAGCTAGGGGTTCAGAGGCTACCCGCGGTATATCTACAGGAAGCACCACCTTTACGCTACCTGGTTCCGCGTGCACACGAGCCAGCCTCTGTAGGTGAAGGTCAGGGGAAGCGCCATGGCCTTGACGACGACGCCATTTTGGATTGTCGTCTCCTTTGCGAGCACAATGTTGACTCTCTACCCCCAGGCCCCGAGAGACTCGGCGCACACGGAAGAGCAGAATTGGGTAACGCCCGTCGGCGTCCAGTCTCGAGTTGTGGTAAAATGCATGTGAATCATGCGGACTCAGGCCGGGCTGGCAATGAATATCTGTACCTTGTTCAGCAAGTCTGATGGAGGTCTGGTTGCATGTAACAGTGGTATTTCTGCCAAACTTGCAAGTCAGGCAAAGTACCTAATATACTCAGATCGCCACTGACCATGTGGTCGGCCGACTTACAGTGCTTACAGGCCAGTGTCGCTTTGGGCAAGCCCAGCTATAGATGACCGCCGGGTATACAGATCTAAGTAGGATGCCCGGGAGAGCGGCCTCGCCCTCTTGGATAAGATGAGGGAACTTTGAAACCAGTATAAGACGGCTCTAGCAGCCAAGTGGATATTAGGTGCGGAGTTATCTCACACACCTGCTCGCATGCTCCCGGAAGGGTAGTAAATCGTACATGCTCCCAGGCGCCGATGACTAGGCGCACCCAGGAGACCAAAGCAATATCGATCTTGACCGGCAGAGCGTGTTCTTGTGTGTTTATATGGGTATCACTCGGACGACGAGGCTAGGCGATGCCAGCCAAGGATGCGCTCCTGACATGAAAACTGTCGCGATTCAATATGGGCTCTCTGGTCCCTTCGAGCACTTGATAGTGTCTGGACCTATCTATAATCAGGTTCTGTCTGCTTTTTCCTAGGTAGATAAAACGGTGGAGCCATTGCTTCACTCCTTATTGAACCAAGCTCTAGCAGCTTCGACTACGTCGTCACGTACACGTGCTTCTACAGCATGGGCTGGAACGAGGTGGTACGACAACCGACGCTGGGCCGTCGACAAGATCCTGTGCGGCCAGCCCGGGGGGGGGGGGGGGGGGGGGGGGGCACAGCTACTTCGACTGGGCGCGGAGCCAGCGCGGCGAGGCGTCCCGGACCAAGGCCCCAAGTCATATAATGCGAACGACGTGCCTCCGGTGCCAACGGCTGGACGAGTCTACCCCCCTCCCCCCGTATAGTCGACCTCGAGGAGGCGGGAGGGAGCCAGCCGCAGGCCCTGCGGTGGCGAGGCGTCACTCACCATCCCTGAGAGCACAAATTTGACCAGGAAGCGGGCGAAGACCGCCGTCGCTATCTCGCCAGCTGTGTAGTGTAACAATACCGGCTCGGGAACAAATTCCGCCACCGGTTCGTCACGTTACCACGAAATCAACGTGGACAAGTATGGCGCAGCCCGACTCTGCATCCGCCATGCGAAAGAAATAAAAATAAGAGTAATAAGAAAGTAATAACAATAGCGGAATGATCCCGCATTGACTTTGAAGTCTACCGAGTTCTTCAATCACCGTCGGAAGCCAGTCCCATGAATCTAACCTCCACCCCTCCCATAGTCCAATGGAATAAGAAACCCATGCCTCATCCGTTGCTAAAGCCCGTTAGATTCGTAACGAAAGAAAAAAAAAGAGAGAGGGAGAAAAGTGACATGAACCCCGGGCGCCATGTTCATGGGAAGAATAGCCGTCTTTTATACACCCATCGTGAAGTCGTGCTCGATACCGGGAGTCACGCTGGCCATGAACTGAAAACCGTTAGCGTCTTTTCGTTCCCGTACAACAAATCGGCAAAAGAAGGCGCGTTACCTTTAGAAAAACGACGAGGTACTGGTCCACCCGAATCGCAACCTCCTGCTCCTCGACCTCGCTCTGTTCCACCTCCTCCCACTCGTCGTTCTTATCGGCGGCGGCCTGGGCGTCGCGAACGTCGAGCCTGCCCAGCTCGTCGACGAGGCCCTCCATGCCCTGGTCCCCACCGACGGCGCGGCCTGCGCGCAGCTTCTCGCGACGGATACGCAGGGCGGCGTCGGCGCGGTCGAGCAGCGTCTTCATGACGGACGCATGCTTGCACGGGTGCACGCTCGCCATCTTGATGTTGTTGGCAAAGAAGGGGAAGTCCTCAAGCGTGACCGTCTTGTCCTTGTAGTCGCCCACAATATCATCCATCATGGCGTGCGGGGGCAGCGGCTGGTTGTTGGGCGAATAGCCCGAGAGGTAGAGGCGAGGCGTGCGGTAGTAGGTCGAGTACATGATGTACAAAGTGTATGTCCGGCGGCCGCTAGATAGCAAGGGGTCAGAGTCGCATCTCAGTTCCAGCGAGCGGGCCTGGCGTACCTGTTCTTGCCGCTGTCTCCCGCGTCGCGGATGATAGCCTCGTCATCGTCCTCGTCTTCCATGTCAGGAATCTCATCATCATCCACAATCTCTCTGTCTCCGACATTTCCCGAGTCGTCTACCGTCCGCACCTCCCTCACCTTCAGCGGCTGCGAGCTTGCCAACCCGCCGGTGCGCAGCCAACCGTCTTCGTCGTCATCACCGCCGCCCGCGGAGCTCTTGCCTCCTTCTACAACGGCCTCCTCGTGGCCCGCGTCGCCGGCGAAGTCATCGTCGAGGCGACGGTTGCAGGGGACGTTGCGCGTTACGAGGAACTGTTTCCCAGCGGGAAGGTGGCTGACACGGCGGCTGTCCGAGTCGGCGTCGCCCCAGGACCAGGTGGGGAATTTGTAGACGAGGTAGTCGCCGGCGGCGAGGAATTCTTCGGGGGTGATTTGGCCCGTTTGGCGGAAGGTGGACTTGTGTGAGACGGGCGTGTACCGGTCGCGAAGGGTGTTGACGGTGGAGTAGAGGAGGTTCATGATGAATAGGAATGTTCCGAGTCGGTGTAGCTGTTGTACAATATTCAACGCCGAGCTGCCGCCTGTATAGGTAGGTATCGTTGCTTCGTGGTGATGCGCGTGTTTTCTATCTGTTGCTAATAAGTGGAAAGTGAGAAAGAAGGTTGACTCCTCCGCCGACGCTCTGAATGATGTAGTCGGCAAAGGTTCCGCCTGATGTTGATGACTGGGAGTCGAGCTGTGGCAGCTGTTCCGGACGATCACATGGATGGCGGGGTTGTCTCACGATTGGACAGGGAACATGGTGGCGGGGTTGCAGCCTGGAAAGTGCCTACCTGTTGGTGTAGCCTGTAGGTATGCGCTCCTTATCTTATCGAGGCCGTTGGAGGCACCAGAGTGATGGAATCCACTGCCTGCAGGAGGTCGCAGGCACTCACCGCACCGAACTACTAGGGACGTACGCCATCGGGACCGTGCACCCACCCTCTTTCGCAACGTCCTCAGCCCCTCTTCTCTGGCCAAACACATTCATTCATGCATAAACAGTCTTCCTATTCACTCCAGATTGCAATGACCATTTATCGACACGGCTGGAAGGGCTCACATGGGTCCGGGATTTCCGGCTGCTCTGAAACAGGCCCTCCTCTCCTTTCACTGACGTTATGTTACCTTTCGTGCACGCATCGAGATTTTGGAGGACAGGAGAAGGAACTATAATCGGTATCGTCTCTCCGCATGTGCAGGTATGGCATACGGAATCCAGACAATTCTCTGCAACGATGATTGTAAGTGGGATACGGGCTGGTCTGCATCGTGAGAACAGGACAACGACGCATCATTCGCTATGCGTCTCGGGCCCGGATATTTCTTGGGTGGACGTGATGCCAGTGAATCCAGCAAAGGGTCTTCTGCACCCAAAAGCCTCATCAGCCTCAATTCATTGGACTTTGGAGTAGCCCCACAACGGTAGCGTTCGAGGGGCCTTTCGATCATAGACAGAGAAGTGGGCGGCGTCATAAGTCCATCTTACGGTTGGGCGTGTTTCTGGCCGAAACGAGCAACTGCGCGAGGCAAGACTCCTGTATGCTGTGATAGCAATGCGAGAACCTGACAAAAAGGATTGGCCGTTGGAGAATGGAGAAAACAGAAATCCGACAAATAACTCGTATATTCTCGTTGGGAGGCGTGGCCAGAAGCAGGACGAACCGCACAAACGACCAAAGGAGTCGAGGGGGCCAATTTATATAATGTCCAGGGCCGTATTGTATTCGGCCCTGAATGAGGAGTTCGTTCGTTGGTATCTCTTTTTTCTTTCTCTCTCTCTTTTGTTTATACCAGCCTCTCCGGCTATTCTTCCTCCTCATCGCTTACCTCTTCACCCGCTTCTATTGCCTCCTGCCGCCTCTTGGCCGCGCGTTCCCTCTTCCGCTCCAGCAGCTTCTTCAACCGCGACGCCGAGTTGAAGACGCCGTTGGTGCCCGACCCGCACGCGGCGCACGTCGGGTCCTTCCTGTACCTCTTGAGCGCGCAGGGCTCGCAGAAGTAGTGCCCGCACCTCGTGACGATGGGCGCCCTGTAGGGCTCCTTGCAGATGATGCACGCAAAGGGTATGTTCTCCAGCATGGCCTCCTCCTCCTCGTCGTCCTCGTCGTCGCCGTTCGCCTTGGCCCGGTCCGCGCTCGCGACCACGGTGCCGCCCATATTCCTCTTCCCCTTGGTGACGCTCTCCCACTCCTTGTCGAGCTGCCACCCTTGCTTGTAGTCCTCTCGCGCGTGGAGGTACTTGCAGTTGTCGCCAAAGCCGCAGAAGCCCGTCTGCTTGTAGTCCTTGCAGACGTCCGGCGCGAAGTCGGTGACGGTGATGGTCCTGATATTCGTGGGCGCCTTGATGGGCCCGACCGTCCTGTTCGGCGCGTCCGGGTTCTTGGTGATGAAGGACGTCTGGTTCGCGAGCCCCTTGTAGGTACCGTCGGGGCCTGCGACCCTTTTGGCGCGGTCCGCGTAGTGCCGAGAAGGTTCTTGGACGACAGCGCCTCCTTGGCATCCTCGTCGTACCAGTTGCTGTGTCTTGTGGCATCGTTGGAGTCCGTTATGGGCACGCTGCGATCGGCGGTATATACGGTGGCGGAGACGTCTTTACTCGATGTGGCGTGGTCCCTGGAGGATGCTGTGATGGCGCCAGTGTTCTTCTTGCGTCTCTTGACGTGCTGGCCTGTCTCGTCTTCAGAGGAGGAGTAGTCCGAGTCGGAGTCACTGTTGGCTGGCGGCGGCGTCGCGGGCCTCTTGCGGATGTTCGCCTTGCCCTTTGCGCCCCGCCGCTTGAAGACGGCGACGGGGGCGGCGGCGTCGGCTGCAGGTGCCGTGCTGTCGGCCATTGCTGATGATGGATAACAGTACTTTCACACGCTCGCGCGGGTCGGGGCAAGACTAAATGATGGGGGGGATTGCGTCCGAAGTTGTTTGTGGGTTATTGTTGGACACAAGGCGCCTTCAGCTTCAATGGCGATCGCAAATAGTAAGAATACCTTCTAGAATGACGAATATTATCAAGCCACCAAGATGACAAAGCAAGAGTGGCTTGAGCCAGGAAGGCGCATGGCGGGATAGGTGAAAACCCAATCAGGTGACAAGTGGAGCTTTCTAGTGTACGGATACGGCACCTTGCCTGGGTACATACCTGTTACATATGCGGATAGGTACCTATGTACGGAGAACATAGCACCCAGCGAAGTCAGCTGCGAAAATCAGGAGGCTGGAAGACAAGGGCTCGATTGGACATCAATACCGGTAGTAAACTCCTCTGGTCACGCCTTACAGGGATGAGCTTCCCAGGTGGGTTAGAGCTGGCTGGCGGTGGGCCAAGGCTAAAATTGGCCAAAGTTATGCGGCCGAACAAGTCGAGCTCCGACAAGGACCTTGTTTTGGGGTGATGAGATGCGCGGCATGGATTGTCGGGGAATGGGATCGGAAGCGAGCGAGGATGAATGGACGGGGTGCCTTGGTTGTTATTGCGATGCAATGCGATGCAATACGATGCGGTGAGATGAAGCCATATGACATGACTCTGATTGTGCGCATGAGCGTTCAGGCACGCTGGGCCGCGCCCTAGGGTAGTGTTCGTGGTAGGGGGAGAGAGTGTGTGGAAGTGAGTGCGCGCGCGCGCGCGTAGGATAACTGTGAATGCGAAAGGATGCGGCCGTGTTGTTGGAATCGGCCATCTGGGTTGGCCGCGCATACGGGCTCGAAAACCACAGCCCCGAGGAGAGTGCACGCAGTATCCGTATGTTTGTAAATTACCTAGGTAGGCACCAAAGGCACGGCGCAACGGCACTGGACCAACGAATTGGATCTCCCTATCGGCGGTGCATGAAGACGTCGTAAAACCGTGGTATCGCGCAGCTCGTCTTCTGCATGCAGCAGCTAGCTGTGTACACGTTGAGACACGATACATACTTCGCCCATACCTAGGTACCTACGGATATCTAGGTAGGTAGTAATTAACTTACCTAGTAAGAGTTGCGGGAGCAGACCGGTAGGTATCTGCATTCGCACCAGCGCCACGCTCAAGACGTCAAAGCTGATTCGGCTTGGCGCAGACAGGTACACGAATAATGATGGACTTGCACAAGAGGGTAATGGAAATATACGTAATTCGGATGTGCAACGAGGATGCGGCTCAAGTACGACGCGTAGTGGCTGGGTCAAGACTCGAGCAAATTAATCGATAAGAATCGGCAAAGACGTCAGTCACACCAAAATCGGGTCTGTGGAAATGGACTGGATTTCACAGGAACATGTGGGTTCACACGTATACCCGTACATGGTAGACCATAGACGGCACTACACGTAGACACTACGTATATCCGTATATGTGAAGGTATATCCGTACCAAGTAATTACATGCTGGCAATAACCCACAGCTGCAAGGTACCCGGAGTTGTGCAGTTGCATACAGTTGTACAATCATGAATGATAGTGATAGGCAGACAGGCATGTTGCACACAGACCTGTTCCACGGTGGAACCCTAAAGACGTTGAGGACTGGCAAATACCCTGGCCCCCCTCGACAGGCATGAAGCCTACATGCCTACGGAGTAGTACGATTACATCGTAATTGACCGACACAAAACATCATCACATCGGGTTTCTCGCCTCTTTCCGCTGCTTGCCAGGTGTGCTAGGACGGATAGGGGAGACGGACAGACCTCTCTCTCGTTCCAAGTAGAAACCAGGTACGGATGCATAGCAAGGTATGCAGACTAGTACATGCGGTATTGACTTACCTATCTGCCGTACACTTCTACTGCAACGACGTGCTATGTAAGCTGATCCCGGGCCGCCCTCGGTCGAGTTCCCGGTCTGGGTGAATCAATAGGAACGCCGTATGTAGAGAGTAAGCATGCAAACAATGTGTAATTATGTATAGATGTGAAGTCTCCATCCCTTCTTGTGCCTGGAGGGGAACGCAAGGAACGCGAGGAGAAGTTTCTCAAGAAAGGAGGATCCCCCCCCCTTCTCTCTCTCTCTCGTGTGCGTACCCTCGTCGTGGGGTCTCCTCTTCTCGTCTACCAGATTAATTACTAACCCTTTCCACCTCTCTCCCTCGATCCCATCCCATCCCATCCCATCCCTCCTTCTCCCTTCCCTTCCCCTCATCGTCGTTCGCCTGCCGACGCCGACAACCCGCCGACCGTCACTTCCCCTCCCCCGTCCCTCTTTCTTTTGCTTCCTCCCTCCCTGGCGCGTCACCAGTTCGACATTGAATCGTTGTTGCGCGTTCCTTTGCGCGACAGCGAGTGCTCTCAAACTGGAGGACCCCTAGGCCGAGAAGAAGAAGACTTGTTGGAGAAGAACCCCAGCGAAACAGCCCGAGCGAAGGAGAACAGAGGAAAGGAATACCTACCTACAAAGGTGTTTGAAGACGTGACAATCTCTCATTCAATCTTGGTGGCCTTGCTTCTTCCTTTTCCAGGCTGGTTCGGGATTATTCTGCATCTCTTGTTCCCTTCTATTAATTTACCCTATTCTTCTAGCCCTTCGTTTTTTTTATCCCCTCGTCTGCCTACTGCCTACTTACCTACCTAAGTATTCCGTACACTGGTACCAGATCGTTACAGGTATCTTGCCTGCAGCCAGCTGAACCCGACCCTCGTTCCCTCACCACGAAGAATATTTTGCTCATTCTGATTATCTTGTTATTTATTTCTGTTCGACTTGCGGCTTTTTTTCTTCTTTCTTCGGGGGTTTTCACGAGACCCTGCCTACCTCTGCTGTGGTGCGTCGTCTCCGCCACCGCCGTCACTCTGTTCCGCCTCGGCCTCTCACCAACGTCAATTTGGCCCCCCCTCCCCCCGACCGATCGGTTCACGACGTCTGCGAGTTTATCACGACACGGAATTTGGAACTGAGCTATTCGGAGCTACTCCAAAAGACTAAAGAAGTCGAGAGTCAGAGAGGGGCTAGCCCAACGGCCACCCACGGCTCAGACCCGCCGCGCGCCGCTTCGTACAAGGCACCGCCCGCCCGTAATCGACCGTTCGGTAGCACTAGGAATAGTACGCGGATACCCTCGTCTGAGACTTCTGCTCTCCACGAACACGCCAGCTCATTTGCTTTTTCTCCTCCCTGGCATCGTTTGCCCGCGCGCCGCGACTCACGGGAAACAGCAGACCCTTTCTCTAATAATATCATTGTCTTATTATCCGCCGTTTAGTCCTTCTTGTCTATCCTTTTCCCCGTCGACACCGACCACCATCCGACCACCATCCGACTCCCGGCTTGTTTGTTTGTTTGAAGGGAGCTTGCAAGCACCGACCCTCTATTTAAGCTTCCTTCGTCCGGATCTTCTTCAGGTCATCCCATCAGTACGTAAGTGTCCGGGCGCCTTTTGCATGTGGAGGGAGCAACTGTGACAGAGCGGGAAGAAAGAGAGAGGGAGAGAAAAACAAAACAAAACACGGCAACGTAAGAAAGCAAAGAGAATACAGCGCCAACCTGAACGTGTTCTTCTAGGTAGTGCGGCAAGCAGCAAGTCGACCTCCGGAAAACAGGGTGCGGCCGCATTTAGCTCATCCCACACATACACAACCGACCCAGCCGCCTTAGCTGCATCCTCCCGTGCAGCAACAGTAGCAGCAGCAGCAGCGAATCAAGCTCAAACAACACAAAGCCACCGACAGGGCACCGCCTTGCTTCTCTGCTCTTGTCCTTTTTTTTTGTTTTGTTTTTTTTTGCTGGGTTTGCGTAAACCTGGAGAGGTACACAGTAGTGCCATTTTCTCTCCTGCACAACAGACAGTCCATCTCACTGCGCCTGCACCACCTGCACCTGCATACCTACTGTACCTACCTAGGTACCCGGTAGGTAGGTAAGGAACCACTGGTGGTGAGCGCATTCCTGTCAACAACACAGACTCTCCGTCTCCCATCTTCAGCTGCTGAGGGGGGGAACACAAACAACAAAGTCCAAAGTCAAGTCAACAAAAAACATCACACACCCATCATCCCACCTCGTTCTCTCCTTCCCACCTACTTCCCTTTTTTTCGACACCCTTCCGACCAATTCAACGACGGCGACGACGACTACGACGACGACCTCAATTCTTCTCCCACTCCTTGTCTCCCTTCTTTTTATTTTCTCTTCTCTTCTCATTCTTCTTCTCTTCCCGACCCTCCTCTCTCTCTTACTCTCCCGCACACCCATCCGCTCGTTTTTTCGACATCTCTCATCTCCCCGTTCCCCGCGTTACCTTGTGTTGACGGGCAGCCGGCTCTGCACCCCCTCCCGCGCTTGCGTCGCAGCCATCAGCTCATCCTTCCATCCACCTCCGCATACCTCAAATTAGTCTTTGCGACTCGTCCGACAATCGCGACTGCCGGCTTTCCACAACCACGACGCCCCACGCATTTTCGCACTGGATGTCGCCGCAACGCATCTGACGGCGGCATCCCCCATTCTTCTCCATCAACATGGCTACCTCACTCGCCGTTGATAAGCCCTATCTGCCGCCCGCTGATGCGGATGCGAACGACCCTTTCGTCTCGCCCCCTTCACATAACCATCACCGCTATTCCACCTTCGATAACCAATCTTTTGCCCTCGGACCCGGCTCATCACCCGACCAGGCCAAGCGCGTCTTGCAAGCTCACATTGCCGATACCGAGCGCCGCCTCGACGAAGCCGGAAAGCTGGGAACCGCCCTTGTGCAACAGCGCAAGGAACTCGCCGAGCGCCTCAAGGAGGTCGAAGAGCAGGAGACGGAAGGTGAACTCGCCCCCGAATTGCGCGCCAAGCTTGCCGACATCGAGAAAGAGTTCCAAGATGTTGCGAGAGAGACTGCTAGGGCTTTCCTGCCCAAGCAGAGGGTCCCCAGCAACGAAGCTGCTGGGGGTTCGCCCTACGTGCCCGACAAAGGGTTAGCAAGAGTAAGTTTGCGCACTTGTCAGGCGCATTTCATTTCTAACCACTATGCAGCGCTCCATCAGTCCCTCAAAGTTCGAAAAGCTTGAGGTCCAGGCCACCGGATCCCCTTCCAAGCTTAGTGTCCCGAACCGCAAAGTTAGAAACCAGCCCGCCAATCGCATTCACGACATCGAATTCGCCGCTGAAATCAGTACATCCCTGATCGCCCAGGTCCGCAACCTGCAATCCCTCCTCTCCGAAAAGGACGAGGAGCTGCGCGACCTCAAGGTCGACAACTCCAGGCTGGAGATCGAGAACGAGAACTTCCAGCAGCGCGTAAAGAATTTGGACGAAAGCGAGAACAAATACAAGGACGAGAACTGGAATCTAGAGACACAGGTCCACGACCTGATTGCTGCGCAAAAGGATGCTGCAGACCGGGAAAAGAAGCTGTCGCAGAGCTTGACTGTCCTTCAGGTGGAAAAGAACTCGGTCCAGAAAGAGCTTGACGAGGCCAAGGTCTCGCTCGCCAAGCTCGCCGAGGAGCATGAACGTGCTGTGAGGCATCTCGACTTGGATCTGACCACCGCTAAGCGGAATGCCGCCTCGGCCGAAACTGAGAGGAATGCCTTGCGACGCAAGGTTGACGACCTCATGAGTCAAAACACGGAGCTCGCCAAGGCCGTCGCCATTCAGCGTGGTCGCATGTCTGATCGCGACTTTGTCCGCGGCGTCAGCGATGAGGACTTGGAGGCTGCCACGGATGGCTTTACTCCCGAGCACTCCCCTCCGGCGTCACCCATCAAGGGCACTCCCCGCCATGCCATGTTGGAGTCCGAGACGCTCAAGAGCTCTCTTTTGCATGCTCAGCGAACCATTCAGAGCCAAAAGACCGTTATCCACCGCGAGAAGACCGAGAAGCTCGAGCTTAAGCGACTGCTCCAGGATACGCGCGATGAGCTGGAGAAGCTGCGTACCGATGCCCCACCTGTTCCCGCCCGCCGCAACCGCAAGGTTGAGTCGAGAGAATTCAAGAAGCCTACCCGCGGCTTGCTTGGCGGCCACCGAAGCAGCAGAAACGAGGTTTACCAGGACGACCCCGACTGGGAAGAGGCCACGGAAATCGGTAGCCCCAGAATTTCGCCAAAGGACCGCTCCAGCTCCGTTATCCGCGGACCGAACAGCAGATCTGGCAGCAGCTACAGACACCAATTCACTGATGTTAGTGACCACTTCGAAACGGCCAACGAGACCAGCGATGCTGCCTTCGAGACCGCCAACGAGCGTGGGACGGAGACGGAGGACTTCCAGACTGGTCTCGAGGACTTTTCCGGCCTCGACGACGACGACGACACCGAGACCGAGACCGAGAGCCCGTCCAAGGGCCGTGGGCTGCGGTCCCAGGGTCTTGCCGTGAACGGCAGTCGAAACGCATACGACAGCACTGCGTCTACCTCCGCCGACGAGGATGAGGAATACATTGAGTACAGGACGCCGAGTTCGCAACATTCACATCAACGCATGCGTGTTAAGCTTAGCCGAGGCATCATCAACCGCCAGTCAAGACAGTTGAGCGAGGAGCCGAGCTTCCAGAGTAGCCCCGCCAGTGCTGCCACAAATAGCGCTGCAGGAACCCCTCAGGCCGGCGGCCAGAGCTTGTTCGCAGAGCTCGCCGATCTTGACAACAGCGACGCCGACTCTGCCGATGATACGCCCAGCCGCACAAGATCCGCGACTGGCGAATCTACAGCATCCGTCCCTAACTTGTCCCATGATATGGTTAACGGCAGCAACATGACGGACCCTGTCAAGAAGACCGCGGCCTCCAGGCCCACGATGGTTGACAGTGGTATGATGACGGAGCCCATGACTGACTCTCCTTCCTTCTCAACAGCCAGTGCGGTTGATGATGAAGGGGCCCAGAAGGTGTCACGCCATCTGTCTGTCGGCGATGCCGATGCTGATGTCAGCCGTTCCCGCCCGCTGTCGACGCTCTCCTACAGCGACGCAGGTGCCCAGTACGATGTAGACATGGATGCGAAGTTCCCGACGCCGCCTGAGCTCAGTCTCTCATCGATCGACGCACAAAATATCGAGCCTATTGTCGAGCCCGAGACACCTCCTCCCGCACCGCCTCAGCTCACCATTACGTCCCTGCTTTCTGAAGCTGTTGAGCCCAAGGCAGAACCCGAGATTGTTCCCCCTGTACCCATCTTGGCGTTCACGCCTCTTGTCTCGGAGGATGTTGAGCCAAAGCCCGAGCCCGAAGTGCCGCTCCCGACGCTGACCATCTCAACTTACTTGTCAGAGGCGGTCGAGCCTGTTGCCGAGCCAGAGGCGCCACCTCCCGTCCTCAGCCTGTCAGCCCTTCATGCCCACGATCTCGAGCCCGTAGCCGAACCCGAGACACTCCCGCCGACGCTCACCTTATCGGCCCTGCACTCCCACAACCTCGAGCCTGTGGCCGAGCCTGAGACGCCGCTCCCGACTCTCACTCTTTCGGCGCTGCACGCTCACGACTTGGAGCCGGTAGCCGAGCCAGAGATACCGCCTCCGGCTCTCAGTCTTTCCGCTCTGCACTCGCACAACCTTGCGCCGGTAGCTGAGCCCGAGGTCGTGCTCCTCGTGCCCGACCTCACCTTGTCAGCTCTGGTGTCCGAGAACATCGAGCCCAAGGAAGACCCTGAACATTCTCGGGCACTTGCAGTCGTCCCTGCTCCTATCCCGGTACAGGCACCGGCGCCGACCCTTACCCTGTCTTCAATCGCGTCCGAGAACGTGGAGCCCAGGGAGGAGCCAGAGGCTCCGGTTGTCGCGCCCACTCTCAGCCTTTCGACTATCGCGACGGAACACGTCGAGCCCAAGGCCGAGCCCGAGATTGTTCCCCCGGCGCCCGTCCTCACTCTCTCAGCTCTTCACTCTCACAACCTTGAGCCACGACCAGAGCCTGAGGTCTTGCCCCCACGCTTAGCCTCTCGTCCATCGTGGCGGAGGGCGTTGAACCCAAGGCGGAGCCGGAGATTACCCCAAGATACCGACTCTCACATTTTCGCTCATTGCGGCTGAGAACATTGAGCCTTTGGCGGAGCCTGAAGTGGTCGCTCCCGTACCTGTCCTCAGCCTTACACCAATCTCGTCTGAGGACATTGAACCGAAGGCCGAGCTTGCGCCAGTACTCGCCTTGTCTTCGATCGCTTTCGCAGACATCGAGCCCCTCGCGGAGCCGGAGGTGCTACCGCCAGCGCCGCCCACTCTCAGCCTGTCTTGCATCTCGTCCGAAGATATTGAGCCCAAGGCCGAGCCTGAGACCCCTGCACCTCTTCCCGCTGTTCTTGCATACTCCGAAATTCACTCTGAGCACGTCGAGCCTCTTGCTGCACTTCTCCCTCCACTGGGCTTCTCCTCCGTCCTGTCTGAGGACGTAGAGCCTGTCGTCGCGCCGGAACCTATGGCGCCCAAGCCCAGCTTTGCTTTCTCCACTATCGAATCGATCGAGACGCAACCCATTTCGCCTAGAACCCCGAAGAGAGGCGCCTTCATCCTCCCCCATGACGACGGCATGGATTCTTCCTATGGCAACAAGGACGCGCCACGGACACCTTCCAGGAATGCCCTGGTGAGCTCCGCCTTCGGTCGGAGCAAGAACAAGGCAGACGACAGCACCATCATCGCGGAGGATGAGACCAGGCAATCACCCAGCGAAACCCGGCTGTCCGAGACTCCAGAGTCCCAGCGGCCGTTCAAGGAGATTTCAAGCAACGCCAACAGCCGAGCTGCGCGCATGCCAGCGATTCCCATGTCCGATTCTGGCGCCCAGACTTCTCTGACTGCCGAAGCGATCGACGCGATGCTCCTCTCAAAGACCAAGGCCGCTTCTGACAAGTCACTATCAAGCTTCGGAACCCCGAGTACCCCCGGTACCGTCCGCATCCACCGTCCGTCTCATGATAGTCTTAGCAGCTTCGCCACCGAGAATAAGATGGATGCGGCATTCAGTAGACCAGATAGTGCCAGCAGCAACCTCGCATCTACCGGAGCACTCCCCCTCTGCCCCCCAACCACAAGGAGGCTATCGAAGCTGCGAGATCCGGGTCCTCGCATGGAAGCGCGGTTATGGGCCCTCCTTTGTGGCCCGCCTCCGCGATGAGAAACCAGCGGCCGCAGACTCCCAACGGCGCAAGGCCACAGTCCCCGCTGTCAATGTCCGCATCGGTGAATGCCGCTCCTTCTGTTCGTGTTTCGCGGGCTGGCGCGCCTTACGGTGTTGCTGAGGTTCATTCTCCGACCAAGCTGTCGACCATGAGCAGGCGCTCTTCGGTGTCCTCGTTCGTTTCTGAAATCGACCACCGGTTCAACCCCCAGGCTGAGCTGGCCGCGGCGTCTGGCTTTGGCCCCAACACCGATCCTCGCATGATCCAGGCCATCACGCAGACCATGATTGGCGAATACCTGTGGAAATACACCCGCAAGGCCGGCCGCGGAGAAATGTCGGACTACAGACACAGGCGTTACTTCTGGGTCCACCCGTACACCAGGACTCTGTACTGGAGCGACCGTGACCCGGCCACTGCCGGCCGGTCCGAACTTCGCGGAAAGAGTGTGCCCATCGAGGCCGTTCGCGTGGTGACCGACGACAACCCCATGCCGCCCGGCCTGCACCGCAAGAGCTTGATCGTCATCTCCCCTGGCAGAACCATCAAGTTCACCTGTACAACGGGTCAGCGCCACGAGACGTGGTTCAACGCCTTGTCGTACCTCTTGCTGCGCACGGCCGACGAAGGACAGTCGGACGTCGAGGAGATGGTAGGCAACATCACGCAGGCCGATGTGGATGAATTCAACCCTCACTTTGATCGTCGCGCCAGCTCAACGGCGCGCCAGAGGCCTCCGGCGTCTCTGTCATCATACAATTCACGGACCACCCGCAATCAGTCCCCAGCAGTCGACATGTCGATGAACGTACCGACTCTGACCCCGACCAAGCAAAACGCTCAAGCCCAGAGGCCTCCGGCGGGGACGCTGGGTAGGATTAGTGGCTACTTCGGCACCTTTGCGAGTTTGAGAAGCCGTTCTGGAGCTGTTACCCCCAGCATCTACGAGGCCAGCGAGGTGCACGACAGCGCCGAGGACCTCCGCGAGATGATCGAAAGGCAAGACCGAGAGGCCGACAGACTCGAGAACGTGCGCGCCTGCTGCGATGGTAAGTGTGGCTTGAACGTTGCCCCCCAAAAGTACATGCTGACAATGACTTAGGCAAGCACGATGTTGGCACCCTCCACCACCACTCTAAGCGAGGTCGGCCCTCTGGCTCTCACTCACACTCTCACTCCAACTCCAACTCCGGACCTTCTGCGTCTACGCCGTTGACCACCTTGAAGACACGAGCATAAGCTGGCGCGTGATGGACGACCCAATCACCGTCTCCACAGCAACCTCAAGTTTAATACAAACCAACGAAAGCACCCCTTCAATCCACTCGCTATGCCGAAATTGGCCGCTTGGGGAAAAAGCCCTCCCCCATCCATGAACAACTCGCTCTCACGCAATAGATCACGATGTCTATGACAGCTCATCTCCTTGTTGTCTTCGCCCAGGCTGTCTGTGCGTCCCGCAAGAGCCCAGGCCCCTTCTCCTTGCGTTTGGACCTAATCTATCATTTACGACTGCATCCAGGACCCTGTGTCCTCACGACCACAAATGTTTCTTTTCGCGTTTTGCCCATCTCGATTATAGTCACTGCGCACCGGCCAATCACTGGCAGATCACATTGTCTGGAAGATTGCTAAGCATGCTTTTTTTGGGCCGCGTTGTTTTCTTTGCTGCCGGGAGCGAGCTGTCATCATTTGCATGGGGGGTTTCTGATTAGCGAAACCAATTGATTCCGAGATTTGCAGCATGGCCACGGCGAAATCACAGGGGACACAGCAACGGGGGGCCTGGGAAAGGAAACATGGCAATGTACTGCCAGACGCAACTGGAGCCAAGCTCGTCTTGTGTTACAGCTTTCGTGATCGACTCCAGGAAAGGGCAAAACCCACAAAACAAAAACAACGCCACCTACTTCCTTTTCTTGTTACTTTTCTAATGTACTCTCTCTACCGCTTTTTCTATGTTGGTACTATCAGGGTATGCGGCCGTCCACTCTTCTCTCCTCTCTCCTATGGAAATTGGTTGGGGTGGGGGGGCGAATCTGGAATGTTTTATGGATTACCTTGGGGGTTGGGACTCTCTAGATGTAATGCATAGTTCTACTTCTAAAATTGTTTACTTTGAAAGGCGTCCGTCCCGCCACCGCGTGTTACTTTGTGGCCTGGCGTGAACGACTTATGGAAGCGAGAAACCCGCGGGCGTTCTTGCCGTTCCCCCTCCCCCATCCTCTTTGTTTTCTTGTTCCTTTCCCCACCTTCCTCCCTTCTCCTTTTTCCCCCAATCCAACCGAGATACCCGAGTACAAGGGGCCGTCCCTCCTAACGTCGCACAGGTACGTATATACATGATGCTTGACCATACACAGTCTTTTTTTGGGGGGCAATGCCCAGCAACGTACCCCAACCCCCACGCTCCGAGGGGTCAGGACCGTTCGTCTACTCCCGGCCCGCGACGCAGGTCCCGTCCCGTCCCTGGCGGGCTCGGCGGCCGGGATCATCCCTCTCGGAAGCTGACCGTCTGGCCGTCACGAATGGAGCCCCCCCCTCCCCCCCCCCCTCCACGTTAGCCAAGTAAACCCGTCAGAGAGGGGCGCGGTGATGCGCAGGAAAAACAGGCGATACCGAGCTCTGGGATTACCTTGTGAAAGGCGTCGGACAAGGGAGAGGGCCTTGGAGGGTGGTTTTATGCATGCAGTATCGATTGGTGTGTGTGTGTGTGTCTGTGTGTGAATAGTTGGTATCCTAAATGTATAACGTATAACTCGACTCCCCACCCCCTTCCCGCATCCAAACCGCGTAAAAAGCCATTATACCCTGATCCGTTCCCCAACTCCGCTCAATGAAAACCCGTCAAAATGTGACATTACTTCACCTCTACGCTGCCTCTTCCGCTTCCAACCAGAATGTCCTGCGTGTCGTCGATCCACGCAGAATAGTCCTCGTCTTCATCCGCCGCATTGGCGGGGACGGCCTCGACGGGCTGGTCCTTCTCCTCGGGCTTGCTGCGGCGCTGCGGGAGAGGCGGGGGCGTCCTACTCTCCCGCTTGCGCTCCTCGTGACTGTTGTTGTGCTCTCCGTACCCAGAGCCTTGTGTCTGTGAGGTGCCCGTGATCCCCTCGTCATCAGATGCCTCCTCGACCCACGGCTGGATGTACGCGGGCAGAGACATGTTCTCCTCCAACGGAGTAGTGGGTTCCGAGTCCAGAGGCGCCTCGACGACAAGCAAGCTTTCCCCGCCGCCTCCTTCGTCAGTGTTCCTGTGTGCGTCGGTGTAACGCCGCGACGGCAAGGGCGGGGCGGCACGGGCCTGCGCTCAGGTTTGCTTTCCGATGACGCGGTTGATTGCGGACGTTCGGAGAAATTCGGCGGGGGTATGGCTTTGCGCTTGGGCACGGGGATCGTCGTGACCTTGGACCCCGCTCGGGAGGCGGGAGCGGTGTACCCGGGGCGGCAAGGGCCGACCTCTTCCCATGGGTTGGTTCAGGTCCACCGGGGGCGCCTGTTCCGTCCCGTTTCCGTTCTTGGCGTCCTTGTGTTTCTGGATTGCGTTCCAGCCCCACTGTCTGGCAGTGACCGCGGCATTCGCGACAGCAGAGAGAGTGGTACGTTTCGTCTCACCGTTTATCGACGTGGTCGAGCTCGTGCTCCCTGTGTTTTCTCGCCGAAACAGACCCTTTGAGACGGAGCCGGTGGTGCTCTTGACAGAGCCTCTAGCAGACGATGCTGGCGAGTTCGGGCCGGCGGACTCGTTGATGCGCATCGACTCGACCGAGGCAACCGTGCTTTGCCGCCCCCCGGCCACCGGCGTGCGGTCTGCCTCATTCTCGTTATCCGTGGCCTCACGGGAAGAGACGGAAGATTGGCTCGAGGCCTTGGCGAGCGGCCTGGTCCTGGTTGGTCCCTCGGAGGGAGTCGTCACCGGTGTGGACCTCGCGGACAGTGCCGCCATCATGCTCGAAGCATGGTCAGGCGGCGACGACGAGGGTTTGAATACATCCGCGTGGGCCGCATCGGTGCCGACTACAGGATTCGCTGGGCTCGAAATGGACGGTGATCTGAACGGCTTAGGAACAGGTGACGCCGAAGATGCTGCCGTGGGGTGGCCCATGGTGTCGACGCTCGTGGAAGAGCCGTTGAGAGGGCTGTTGGATCCCTTACCCTGGATCTTCCTACCAAATAAACCGGCGGGCGGTGAGTTCTCGACAATGGGCATGCTCTGGCTCTTCTCGAACGGTCTCATCTCACTGGAAAAGTCTCCTGTCTCATCCAAACGCTCGACGCCTTCCGCGTCGCCATCTCCTGCAAGGTTGGTCTCCTCACTGCTCGAGCCAACGACCGCATCGTCGTCCTCCCAAATGCCGCCTCGCCACTTCTTGTGCTCCGTGTTGAAAAATGGCATGTCGTCCCAGAACGGTTGCACTAGCGTCTCGGCAACAACCTCCTTGATTCTGTTCTCGATTTGTCGTAGAATAATGGTGTATGTGATTTGCCGAGAGCTGACAATCGGCTCGATTGTCATCTCCATCTTCGGCATGCTCTGAAAAGAGAGCCAGACTCTGTTGCTCGGCGGTGGTTTGATCTTGAACAGCATATGCCCCTCCAACTTCTTCAGCACAACTGCGAGGACAATATCGACCTCGCGTACCTTGAAGCGCGCTCCGAGGTCGATACGAACTGTGGCAGCAACCTCGATGCGAAAGTTGCCCGTGTATCGAATATCGGTTTCCATCACGCACTCTCCTTCGACGTTCAAGTCCTTATGACGTGGGTTCGTGATGATGGGTGCAGACTCGCCGGTATCGATTCTGCGAATGGCAATGTTGGTCAGAAAAGAGGGCCGCTTGACACGGGCTATTTTCTTGGTGAGCTTCTCGCGGATAAAGTGCTCCAGATCAGTCGTCTTGTAGATTCCGAGGAACATGCGGCCGACCATGGCATTCAGCCACCTCGTGGAGAGGTGCTCCTCGGACGAGTGCAGCTTCTGGACCAGCGCAATGATGTTCTTAACCTCGAACTGCTTCGGCCTCGGAACTTTTCTCTCTGCGCCAAAGGTCTGCTCCTGGTTGCGAAGCATGGCAAAGTAAAAATCCTCTTTGGCCGAGCAGTTTTCCGAGAAGAGGTAGAACGGCTTGGAAAACTGGCTGTCCGGGCCGAGCTCGGCGCCATCCGTCCTCCGCGACAGGCACAACGCATTCCTCTTGATGTATAGCTCGCCTTCTGGGGTGACGTCTCCGCCAGAGTAGATACTAATGTCGTGGTGCAAGAGCGAGACTACGTGCCGGACCTCGAGTTGTTCGTCGTCGTCAAAGAGCATCAGGTGGCCATGCCTGCGGGCGCGTCAGTCAACATGACCAGGTAGACGGACGAAGTGAGCAGAGCGCACATACCTCAAAACGACGTAGAATACGTTGCCAGCGTTCTTGGGACGCTGGCTCAGCCCGTTCCTGTTGTCCAAGGGCCCCGGAATTGGCTTGCGTTCAAAGATGCTCCTGTACATGGTCTGATAAACGCTCTGGCTCGGGGCGGCGACGGTGGTGGGCCCGGTCGGGGTGGCCCGCTCGATAGGCTTCGCGTTGATCCCCATGGGAGTGTACTCTCTGCAAACGGCGAAGTAACCCGCAGCGACGTCGTTCTCATGGGCGGAGCGCTTCGTCGTCGTGTTTGTCACCGCCTCGTCCTTGGCCGCGGATTTCTCGGCCTCGAGGGCCGTCAGATCGTCGCCGGGCTGGACGATGGAGCCGGGGTAGTCGTCGGCAGCGACGTCGCAGGTTGCGTCGGCATCCTGTCGGTAAGGGAGGGTCAAGTAGGCATGGGCGAGGACGACGAAGACGACCAAGGGCAGGAAGGTCAAGCCTCCCAGGAAGTAGGTGAAGATGAATCCCGTCCAGCCCCCCATGGCGCTTCACCGTGACGTTTCGGTTTTCCTTTTCTCACTATCTGAGTCCTCGCTATCTCGGTCTCGCGCGGGCACTGGTGCAGTGCTGCTAGCGGGTGGGTAGCAAGATGACGAGGGGGGGTTGGGCGAGATCATCGGCGCTTGATTGTTGCCGAGTGGGAGAGATAGACAAGAGGGGAGAGTGCAAAAGAGGGAAGCTTTAGTTCCCGAGGTTAGATTTAAACACTGTTTCTGCTTCTTTTTGCCACTTTGGTACACTTTGGCCAAGTGGATAGCTGATCCGCGGGACTGGATCTTGACCCGAGTCTCGATCGAGGATGGACGGGGCGGAAATGGATCAGCCAAAGCGAACTGAAAGAAAAGTCACTTTGCAGTATTTTGGGGGAGGGAGGGGGGGCAGTCAGCAGCTCGCAACCGTCATGTGAGGGCGACAGAGTCTTGCCTTATGACAGCTGTCCGCAACAAGTGAGACGAGGCGAGAGAGAGAGAGAGAGTAGGTAGTTCGGTTCAGGGCGGGTAGCGAGCGGCTGAGCAGTGAGCAGAGAGTGTAGGCTTTTGGACCACTGTAAAGTTAAACTACGCGGTGGCCTTAGGGTGAGGATGAGGGGAACGTTCTCAAGTGTCACGGTGCACTCAAGGTACTACGTAATAATATGTGGGTATACGGATACCTTTACTCCAAACGTACCTGGTAGATTACACAGGTAATACCGTTTATTAATACCTACCCCGCGAGAATCAGATGTGTCGGGGTGATCGTTGTGTGTATGTATGTGGGATGACCGACAGTTCCTCATGTCGCCGTATCTGTTTACTTGCCCCAAATAGAATCCTCACGATGTACCACCACCCTGTCATCCAAATTGATGCTGTAAAACTCAACACAAAGTCTTTGGTGCGTCTGATAATGGGCTCACATGCTAAAGTCGGATGGAGATGCACCCGCCCAATCCATCCTCGTGTCTTTGATTCTGGCCTATCCCCCCCCCCCCCCCCCCCCCCCCGAAGAAGCCCGAGAACCACTACCCGTTGCCAAGGTATCATCCAGTACCACCAATACGCCCTCCGTATATGCATGCATTGGACGCCAACATCCAGCCTGGCGTGGAAAACGCCGCGAACATAAAAATGAAATAAAAGGCAACACGACACCACTTCACCACTCCAGCGCGGCTCTTCCCGCCTTGGCAACCAATTCTTCAATCACCGGCTCCAATGCACCCTTCTCCATCTTGAGCCGCGCCCCCTGTTTGACCCGCGAGTAAAATACTGGGCAGTCTTTGCTGTCGCAGGGCACCTCCTCCGCCCCAGCCATCCCCGAACAGCTGCGGCAGATCTTGACCACGTCCATGTACTTCCTCTCCTCCTGACTCAACCGCATCCGGAGCCGGTACAGCGACGATGGCGCATCCTGTTGGCACTTGGAGCACATGACGCCCTCCACTTGCATCTTGACGTTGCACAAGATGCACGACGCCGACTTCAGGTACGATTCCAGCGTCTTCTTGTTGTTGACTCCCCCCCGCCCGAGCGTCTGGTCGACACGCCGGATGTGCTGTACCTTGGGCATCTCGTCGTACCATTGCCGCACGTTGGCGCCCACGAGATTGAAGATTCTCTCCAGCGGCGGGATCAGGTTCTTGGAGATGTAATACTCGGCGTCCAGCCGCGAGTGCGAGTCCCTGAGCAGATCTTCCGGTGCCACGCAGCGATCTACCAGCCGCGCCCCCGGCGCCCCCGTGATTACGACGTACGGCACTCGTTCTCCGTACTGCGGCTCTGCCCGCGCATCCTCGAGCATCTTCTTCGTGCTGATAAGTGCTCCCGGTGGCGGCGGGCCCTTGTCACTGTACGTCCCGAGCTTGACCTCTCTCGCATAGCAAAAGTCCTGCACTGAAACAGACCCCCGCATGATCTTCTCACATTGCTTCTGGAAATACGACTTGACTTCGCTGAGGTTCGCCGTTTCAAAGAGGATCCTGAGCGCCTTCTCCTCGATCTTCTGCTCCGCCGGAGTTCCGTCCCGCCTGACAGTCTCGATGCCTTTGGCATCAAAGTCAGGCTTGACTTGGTCTCTGCTCTCGTATTTGTACCCAACATACCGCTTCTTGGCCAGAAGGACACAAGGGTGGTAGACCTTTTCAAACTTCAGTTTGACCGGCCTTGGGTTCATGTCCGTAATGGCCTTGGCCATTTCGTTGCCAATGTCAAAGGCTTGATCCTTGGTGCGGCCTTTGAGATAGACAAACAGACTGTCTGTGTCGCCGTAAACCACCTCGGCGCCCCACCGCTCCTGCGAGTGGATGTATGCGATGGCCCGTTCCAACGTCTCTCGGCCAGTTTGAACGATGCTGTCGGCGATTTCTGAGCACGGCATGCGGCCGGAGAAAGACGCCGAGGTGTAGCCATAGGTGACGTTCGCAAGAAGCTTCAGAGCCAGTTGCCTGTTGTTGAGCAGCTGCTGAAGCGTCTTGTCGTCCTTGTCCTGCTTCATCCCACTCTTGACCATCACCCGCGTCTCCAGAATCTCGCCTAGCATCTTGGCAAGAAGAGACTTGCGAATCTCGGGCCTCGCAAACATCATTCCGTTGGGCGTGATGTTGATGTGGTCCTTCAGCAGCTCGAGAAGACGTCTGTGCCTCTGGTACTCGGTGAAGCCCATCTTGTTCATGCCCCGCCAGTTGACAATCCTACCAAGAAACGTTGAGTAACAAAGGTTGTAAGCAATCATGACGCTAGGGTATAGACTCTGAAAGTCGAGAACCAGCAGTGGGCTGTTGTAAAAGTCACTTTGAGGCTCCATGACCAGTGGAAGACACTCGAGTGCATTCTGGCCTCCAACTTGTTTCCTGCTGGGGGAGACAAGCATGAAGTTTTCCGGCTTGGCGATCCTGAACATGATGGATTCGACCTTGAACTGAGAGCCACGCGAGAAGACGGAGAAGAAGTCCACTCCCAACAGTCTTGCCTGCTCACTGGTTCTGGGAATGAGCTCATTCGACTCCAGTATCTGGATGTCGGTCTTTGTTCGCCCAAGATAGTAACGTAGCAGCTTGTCAAGATCCCGTTGCTTGCTACTGTTATACCACTCCGTCAAGGTCTTCCAGGAGTAGTGCGGTATGCGGCGGTGTAGAACATGCCATACGACGTTCTCCATAGTGTACTGAAGCAAATTCAGTTCTCCTCGCATGCACCGCCAGATGTTGATCATGTGTCTGCCGGTTACGCGAATGGTCGAGGTTGTGTTGAAGCCCCATCGGTCATTATCCTTGCCGATGCGACCGTGAGAGTTGCTCTTCATACGAGAGAACTCGTCGCAGAGGTCGTAATCGTACTTCACACGAGCTCTTTCGATGAGATATCCCCATGAGCTCCCATGCACCTCGTATCCTGTCAGGATGTCGGGATCATGGCGCCTAACGATCTCCACCATCCGGACCATTACATCGAGCTCCGAAGACTCTTCGACTACCTCTGCGGATATGCATCGGCGTATCCTCGCAGCGAGGTCCCCACCTGGTGACAATACCACAACTCCAGCAAGAATTCCACCAGCCGCTTCCTGACTGCTGTTGACGGTGCTGTCTGCTTTGATGGACCAAAATATACACTGAACTTCATCTTCGTCGGGATTGGGCACAAACGTGCCTCGCGTGTTGACGTGAATCTCCAAAGCCATCGTGCTCATGTATTGTGCTTCGTGCTTGATGCCGGTTGACCTTTTCCTCGGTGAGTACTTGAAACCATGCTTGTTCTTTGGAGTTGGCCCATCAATCTGGGAGAGGTAGCGTCTTGTTGCTTGAGGGGTTCCCATCATCTTTGCAGCAGCGGTATTGCGTTTTCGCTGCACAGGATACTTCTTGTTCCACCAATCCTGAACTTCCTTGAAAGATGGTGGCGGCTGTGCCATCTCCCAGCTCCGATATGAGCACATCTTCCCCTGCGTGTAATAGAGCGAATCCGCCTTGGCCTTGTCGATTGACGCATCCTGTTTATGGCCCATGCTAGCTGCGGATGTGCCAGTCGGGTCAAAATCGGCCAGGTATGGTAGCGTATTGCTCTCGAGGCGAAACTCTCGGCCGGCATACTCCCTGGGTCGAGCGGGTATATCCTTCTCTTCGCTATAATACGCGTCCTGGTATATTACATCCGGAATTTGAAGGTCACTCATTGTGGATATAAGTTCTTTCGAGGCAGGGGGCAGTGATCTAATAACAAACTGACGCTTGGACGAAAATGCTCCGAGAGCTGTCTGGACACGGCTCAACATCGTCTCTGTTCCAACGGGGTCTGTTAATGGTGATTTTATTCGGACTTTCTTGGCTGAACCCGGTGTCTTGGGGTTGTTGATTGCTGTGTCTTTCACAGCCGGGTTGAGGGAGACATGCTCTTGTGAACCTGCTTCGACGTGTTGCGAAGCTCGTGGTTGGCTCATTTGGCTTAGTCGAAGCTTTGTATTTGGATCTTCCTGGCTTTTGACCACTGGAAAGGTCAACTTCTGGTTTGGCTTCGACTTTGTTCCCGTGTTCTTTGAAAGCCTTGGCGGGTTTTGAGAGTTGGGCGGCAATAGTGTGTTTTGTTGCTTGTCAATAATCGAACCAGCATTCAAGACACTTTCGATGGAGGCTTGAGGCGTAGGTGTTGTAACACTCAATGGCTTTGACGAGTCGCTCTTGGTCCGTTTAGCCAAAGGCACCGTTGCATCTGGCGACGAGCTTCGTTTCGCCGATGCCACTCCCGGGCGACTCGAACGATTCCCTCCTCTCAACTTGGACACGAGTCCTTCCTCTTTGGCCGTACCAAGAATATCGTCCCAGACTGGCACGATTGGCGAGTGGCCGGTTTTCAGCCTGCTGGTATAGACACCTTCATATTGAGAAAGCGGGAGGTCGGATTGCAATTTGTGAATCGGTCTGGTGACAAGCAAACCTTCCTCCTTTGTAGTATTTGCGGACTCCCCGTTCGTAGAAACGTCTCCTCGCTTGCCAGACGAATGCTTCTTAGAATCAAGAGCACCTTTTGTCGGGCCGGCCTTCTTCAATTTCAGTTCTTCCGCCTGGATAATAGCCTCTTCGTCAGAATCGACAGGATACGAATCAAAGTTGTCGGCGCCTAGATCAAGGGCGCCCTGTTCGTCAACATCGATGCTGCTTGTAGAATTGTTAATGCCCGGTCCATGGTTCAAGGGTAAACCAAGGGCTGGGAGAAGATTTGCAGGATAAAGGTCCTCGACGGATTGAAATGCTGTCTTGACCGTGGACTCCAATGGCGCTTTCTTGACGAACGTCTCAAATTTTGGCTCTGATTGATCTTCTGGGTCTTTCTCTGATTCGATAAGCTTGACGACTTCTTCTTTGTACTCTGCTTCGTGGATCCACCCTTGAGGTTGCGAGTCGCGTGCATTGGCAGACATGGAAATCAAGACTTCCGCTGGGAAAGGACTGCTGCTGGGATCGGCATTGGGCATTTTCAGTTTCCGGCGACGAGTCTCGTCTTTCCAGAGTCCAGCCATACTGTGGACCAGTTTCACATCTGTTGGAAGCGGCTTGACACGCTCAATGAAATCATCATGAAGCCGACGCTCTTTGACCACGTGTCGGTTCATGATGTTCTGGACGCATATGTCGACCTCAACCGAACAATGGCTAACCCTGGGCAGACTCGGATCATTGAGGACCCGGGCTGGTGTGATTTTTCGGTCATGCCATAGATGTTCGGAATTGCCCTTGAAGGGCGGAATAGGACCTCTGAAGTAAACGTCAGACGCATCCAGGTAGCCGCAACCATACAAGTTGTAGTCGATCATGAACTGCAACAGGTACTGGAGATGAGCTTCATAGGGCTGGAATTTCTTCTTCAAGATAACGCCTTGCTGGAGCAGATCGGCCAGCCTCGTCATGACGATAGGATTGAACATGTAGATTTTGAGGAAGAACCGGTAACCCACGTGAAAGCCATAGAATGGGACTCCCTTGACGAGGGTTATGCGCGCGACAAACTTGGCATTTTCTCCGTATTGGTCACGCCTATAGCTGACAGCCAGAGCATGATCAATAGATAAATGAAGACGATAGATGTATGCTCCGACTTATTTTGGTCAGCAAAGCCTTGGTCTTTAGTGGGATTCACTTACCCTCTTCAGGCTCCAAGCTGCCTTGGTACTCGACGTAAAGATAAGGGAAGGCTCCGTGAATATGAGCGCAGACTTTTTGTCCAGTCTCTGTCGAGCCGAAAACTCTCACAACGGGGACCTTCGGGCCCTTCTTCGCTTGCGCAGGGCCAACATCGTTTCTCAGCTGTGGATCATAATGCGTCGGAATCGCTTGATAGTGATCGATGCAGTTCAGTCTCACTCGGAAGAGGTCCATGATGAATGCCGAAGAGTTTCATGGAAACTCAGGTGATAGTATTGAGGAGAACTTCATGATAAGCAAGAATAAATACCAAATTGTCGTACGTTGGGACAGTTTGTGCCACTTCGCAGGGGTGCGTCGACGCGACGAGACCGTGTTGTTGCAGGAACAGCGCGCGTACAAGCTCCCATGCCTACGCCCAGAACCCGCGAAGTCACGTGGTAGTTGAATGTACTCGATAAGATAAGGGGGCTCGCTTGGTTGGCTGCACTACCTAGGTAGGTACGAAGTGTCCGCAAAGGGTGAGGTGTAGAGTGCATTACACTAAGTAGAATGGCAAGCAAACCAGAAATAACCAGTCAAGCAACAGCTATAACTGTTTACTGAAAAATTTGCTACTTGATTTTTAGGCATAATGCATATAATGGAGGCTATGCGTCGAATGGTCAGTTTACTGATACAACAGGGTAACAACCTTGCGCTCGGTTTCGCGTGACGAGGAAGTATATGGTGATTACATAATGAATGTAAGGCTTGCGCCGCCCAAAGTCAAAACCCCCGAGATGCGCCCTCTCGACTTTCACGTTCGCGCAGCAACAATTCTCGAAAAAACGCAACAGCAGCGACTCGTCAAAATGCCACCACCGCCTCCCCGAAAGCCCGACCCGAAGGCTTCCGCCGCCTCGAAAGAGGAAAACATATACATCCCCTCGTTTATCAGTAAACGTCCCTTCTATGCAGGCGAGGAGGGCGATGACCAGACGGACTACCTCGAACATCAACGGCTGCAGAAGAAGAAAGATGAGCAGTCACAATGGTACGACCGGGGCCGAAAGGCGGGACCCGCAGCCACGAAATATCGCAAGGGGGCATGCGAAAACTGCGGCGCCATGACACACAAGGCCAAGGACTGTCTGAGCCGGCCACGTGCAAAAGGCGCAAAATGGACTGGGAAGGACATCCAGGCGGACGAGGTCATCCAGGATGTCAAACTTGGCTGGGATGCCAAGCGTGATCGTTGGAATGGATACGACCCCAAGGAATATCGTAACGTCGTGGATGAGTTCAACCAGATGGAACAGCTAAGGAAGGCCGCTCTAGCCAAGGGTGGAGCGGAAGATGAGCAGGACGATGGTGACAAGTACGCCGAGGAGAACGACATGAGCAAGCATCAAAGTACGGCCACTCGTCAGCTCAGATTACGGGAAGACACGGCCAAGTACCTGGTCAACCTCGACCTCGAATCAGCCAAGTACGACCCAAAGACGAGATCCCTGGTCGATGCTGGCGCGACCGCTGACAAGGCGGCGGATCTTTTCGCGGAGGAGGGCTTCATGCGAGCCTCGGGCGACGCTAGCGAGTTTGAGAAGGCACAAAGGTACGCCTGGGAAGCCCAGGAGAAGAGTGGCGATACCACGAAGCATTTGCAAGCAAACCCCACGGCCGGAGAATTTTACCGGAAGAAGGAGAAGGAAGAGGCGGAAAGGAAGCGGGCCGAGCAGGAGAGGAAGCTCAAGGAGATGTACGGCGACAACTCGCAGTACACGATGCCCGAGGAGATGAAGAACCTCATCACCGAGTCCGAGAAGTACGTCGAGTACGACGAAAGAGGTCTCGTCAAAGGCGCGCCCAAGGTTATCGGCAAGTCAAAGTACGCCGAGGACGTCTACATACACAACCACACATCCGTCTGGGGTAGCTGGTGGTCCAACTTCAAATGGGGCTATGAATGCTGTCATTCCGTGGTAAAGAACAGCTACTGCACTGGCGAAGAGGGCAAGCAGGCCTGGGAAGCATCCGAAAGACAGCGGACCGGTGCCATTTTAGTTCAACAAGAGAAAACGCCGGATGCCCCCGAGGTCGGCAAGCAGGGCGAACAGCCTCCGGCAAAGAAGGCTGCGAGTAAGCGCACAGCGGAAGAAATGATGGGAGGTGTCACGGAGGAAGAGATGGAGGAGTATAGGAGGAAACGGACAGCCGCAAACGATCCGATGGCAAAATTCCTGGGCAAGGATGAATTGGTCTGAGGTAGACTACTTAGGTTACTTGCATTCGACAAACATGATACCCACTTCCCTGTCAAGTTCGCGTGCTCGCGTGCAAGAGTGTCTCTTGTTTTATGTGCCCTGAACGACGAGCAAAGACTTTTATAACATTCATTCGTGGTATCCGCATTTGATGCAATCATTCCATTTTGCCTCTGGTGAACGCCGTGACTATGAACACCCCGATTCCCGTGGTTGGTTATGATTTCCAGCCATTCTTCCCAGAGTTTTTTGTGTGCCCATTCCTTAGCATGAATGGAGATGCATTTACTCCTCGTCCTCCTCCTCGTCAGCACCGTCGCCCTTCTCAGCGGCCTTGGCCTTCTTTCTGCGGACACGGCCGGGACGGCCACCGCCGAAGGGCGAGGTAAGAGCGAAGTCGATGTGCTTCTGGGAGTCGAGACGGACGATGAACGAGGGGACGTTGACGATCTGCTTGCCGACGCGGATGTGTCTCTGGCGGATGAGGACACGGGCGTGGTGGATGGACTTGGCAAGGCCGAGCTTGTAGACGCAAGTCTGGAGGCGGCGCTCAAGGAAATCCTCGACCTTGAGGGCAAGGACGTAATCGAGCTTCATGCGGGACTCGTCAAGGACACCGACGCGCACGAGACGGCGAATGAGGGCATTTCCCTCGAAAAGGCGCTTGGGGTCCTTCTCGTCAAGGGTCAAGAGCTGACTGCATCGTGTGTTAGCGGAAACACGGCCCACAAGCAGCGAACGCAGCCTTCACAACATACCGGGCAGCACGACGGATCTTGGAGAGGGTAAGCTGGACACGCCAGACCTCACGCTTGTTGCGGAGACCGTACTCGCCAACGAGCTTCAACTCGGAGTCCCTATCATCGTACCGAAGTCAGTTGTTGGATTCACGACGTAAACAGAGCAAGCTCTAGTTCAGTGGCCGGAGAATACTGACAGACGGGCGGCCTCGAAGGGGCGACGGGGGACCTTGGAGGTCTTGGAGTAGGTGAGGCTGTTGCGCGCAAACCGTTAGTTAGCATACTGCAGTCCTCAATTTCGCTACAAGCGCATGAATGATGCGATCAGTTATTACTTACGGCGCCATTTTACCGACTCGTCGATATCCTTCTTTCGGGATTTGTTGGTTGACGAAAAACACAAAACTCGAGAAGTTCCTTCGGAAAGTTCCCCAAGCCAACAATTTTTTGGCTGTGGGGAGGAGCGAGGGCTGACCTGTGGGTCGTATTTTCCCAATGCTCGCCTACGTATCACGTGCAGTGCCCTTCCTCAAAATTGGCGTCCTGAGTCAGCATAGGTAGGTATGAACTGTGCACTTGTATGGTTATGTAACGGCGGAAGGGCTGTACTGGCGACATGTGTGGCTAAGGCCGTGGCGCTTGCTCAATCCCAGTTGCTGACAAGTCCATATTCGTTCAGGAAGGGCACTGCACGTGATACGTAGGCGAATGTGGGAAAGTACGACCCACTCACTCGTCAGCCCTCGCTCCTCCCCCCACAGCAAATTTTGAGCAGGCGACGATTGAATTAATTTTCGAGACGTTTTCAAGCCTCGACAACTATCACCAAATTACGCCCTTCACGACAACCACATCGGCAAAATGGGTCACCCAGCGGGTCTTCGCGCGGGAACGCGCGTACGTACTGCCCTGTTTCGACGAAATATTGTTGCATTGCGGCCGGATTGCTGACGGTTTTGGCGTTGCAGTATGCGTTCAGCAGAAACTTCCGTGAGAAGGGTATGATCAAGCTCTCCACGTACCTCCGCGAGTACCGGGTTGGCGACATTGTCGACATCAAGGCCAACGGTGCCGTTCAGAAGGGGTAAGCGAATTCCTGGTTCTCGAAAGAAGCAACATGCGACAGAGGACAACTCGGAAGGGTTTATTTTTAATACATTTTTCTCTTGGGGGAGGGAACATTGGCATGTTCGCACACAAATGGCTGACATGTTGGAATTGCAGTATGCCTCACAAGGTCTACCACGGCAAGACCGGTGTCATCTACAACGTCACCAAGTCCGCCGTCGGCATCATCATCTACAAGAAGGTGAAGCACCGTTACATCGAGAAGCGCATCAACATCCGCATCGAGCACATCTCGCCCTCCCGTTCGAGAGACGACTTCCTGCGCCGTGTCAAGGAGAACGCTGCGCTGAAGAAGCAGGCTCAGGCCGAGGGCAAGGCCCTCCAGCTTAAGCGTCAACCCCTCATGCCCCGTGAGGCCCGCACCGTCGACTTCAAGGAGAACAAGCCCGAGACTGTCACCCCTCTCCCTTACGAGACGACGATTTAGAGTGTCTTTTGGGGGTTTGGCGGTTCTTCTTTTGCATGGGGTGTTTACGTGAGGAACGAAAAGGATTTCTAGCATGGAAAGGCATCACGTTTTCGGCAACGTCCATAGGGAATGGAAACACAAAAAAAAAACCAATGGCATATCGTTGTTCACACCTACGTGAGGGGATGCCACTCGTGTGATCCATTGGCCGCTACGTGATGCCGCGACGCTTCATGCTTGTCAGCCTGAGCCGCGGCATGTCATGGGTTTCGGTGTCTAGGCGTTGTGTGTTCGTGGGAATCACGGTCATTCCGAATGCATACGAAAGCCAGGTGAATAGTTTGCCCATGGGGCCCTCATGATACCCTCAGTCGAATCAAGAATAAAACGTTGTGAAATGCCCCAACTGTGTCGCTTGGCTGTGACCGTCCATGAGGCAAATTCGATGAGGAAATACGGAAAGTTGCTGCACAAGATTCATCTTACATCGTAAAAATGCTGGGAGTATTGGCCCTCATATGCTTTATCATCGCAGGCGACCGGCCACCATGCAAAAAGCTGCACATCTTCTGCCGATGACCAATGTCGAACAACCTCGGGCGAATGCACTGAACGCACGCTCGATTCCAACTTCTGCATTTCACAGGGCCCTCAATTGATTGGCATTGGCCATGTTCTCTGTATGGGTCCTAGCGGCTAACACCGAGCTTGTCGGTTCGCGCCCTGACACACGCAGTTAGTGTAGTTGTGTTTCCGCGAATGCGTTCCAGAAGCACACCCCCTATGTTTTACTTTACCTTCCGAGCTGATGATACCCGCTAATCATTTGCACTTGTCATAGGGGTACTTTGTGGATCTCACATTATAGATCAAGCGCAAAGGAGTCGGGTACTGAGAGTGGGCGCAGGGGCCTTTCGGTGCCAACTCTGGCTGCTGAACCCCACCATTAATCATCGTCATCAGACCAGGCGTCGGCCTGGAGCTTTGGGTGCTTAGCCGCCGCTGGGATGTTGCTGGAAGGCACGCCTGACACTGCCACCTCCGCCGGATTAGCATTGTTCCATGCTTTTCATGCCCAACCCGCCCCAAACTAAGCGGAATCGCAACGACTGGCGCAACCCCCCCGGAGCTTGCGCATGTTGCGGAACCCAGCCACACTCGAGCTTCTCCAAACATCTTAGGAGCTTGGTCAACGCTGACGACTCTTTCCGCCTCTTCCACTTGGCACGGAAGTCGCATTCGATCTTCTCTTTGTCAAATTCAACCGTCCATTCATTCCCCGAAGCATTTACCCTCCGTGATTCTCAGCGATATTCGGGCAGCGTTGCGTGCACGGGGAGAGCTCTCTCCTTAACCCGCGGGTAGACGTCATTTCCTTGATCCATCCGAAACCCCCAGAACTGCCGTCAACCTCCGACAACACCCCGCGTATAGATTCTCGCCAAAATGGCCGCCGTGCCCGACACCAGGCATACCAAGTTCGTCTTCCCCTACCCATAAGATCTGGCGATCCAATGCTGGATGTTCATGTCTCTCAGACACTGCGCTGACACTCTCAAAGGACCGACCAGGAGTTGGCGATCAACATCAAGAAAGCAACGAATCCCGACGAGACCGCGCCGAAGCGTAAACATGTCCGTAGTTGTATCGTGTATACCTGGGACCACCGGTCCTCCCAGGCCTTCTGGACGGGGATGAAGGTGTAAGTGTGCACCGCTGCAAGTGGGAGGCGGCTTCCGCTAACGACGCATTACAGCCAGCCGATTCTCGCCGACGAGGTTCAGACCTTCAAGGCCTTGATTACGGTCCACAAAGTCCTTCAGGAAGGACATCCGAACACTTTGAGGGAAGCCATGGCGCAGAGGGGCTGGATTGATAGCTTGAACCGCGGTATGGGCGGAGAAGGGGTTCGGGATACAGCCCCCTGATTCGAGAATACGTCTACTACCTCCTGGCAAAACTCTCCTTCCACCAGCAGCATCCCGAGTTCAACGGCACGTTTGAGTACGAGGAATATCTGAGCTTGAAGGCCATTAACGATCCCAACGAGGGCTACGAGACAATTACCGACCTGATGACGCTGCAAGACAAGATTGAGCAGTTTCAGAAGTTGATCTTTTCTCACTTCCGTCACGTTGGCAATAATGAGTGTCGGATTTCCTCCCTGGTTCCCCTTGTGCAGGAGAGCTACGGTATCTACAAGTTCATTACGAGCATGCTACGTGCCATGCACTCAAGTAGGCACCTACAACCCCTTTGACTGATGGCAAAGACCCACCCTGCTAATTTGACCCAGCTACCGGTGACGTTGAAGCGCTCTCGCCTCTGCGTGAGAGATACGACGCACAGCACTACCGTCTTGTCAAGTTCTACTACGAGTGTTCGAACTTGCGCTACCTGACCAGCCTGATTACGATCCCGAAGTTACCGCAAGATCCTCCTAACCTCTTGTCAGAAGACGACGAGGCACCTGCGTTGCCGGCCCGGCCAAAGCAGGAAATTGAGAGACGTCCGACTCCGCCCCCTGAACCGAAATCCCAAGAGCCCGATGACATCTCTGAGTTCTGGAAGAACGAGCTGGAGCGCCAGAACCGCGAGTACGAGGAGCAGCAGAGGGTCCTTGAGGAACAGCAACGGAACCAGATGATGATGCAGCAACAAGCGCAAGAGCAAGCTCAAAGGGAGTTTGAGGAGCAGCAACGCAGACTGGCGGAGCAGCAGCGACGTGAGCAGGAGGCCTTGATGCAGCAACAGTTGCAATATCAGACTCAAGGCCGACTCGCGGAGCTCGAACAGGAAAACTTCAACGCCAGAGCCCAGTACGAGCGGGATCAGCTGATGCTTCAGCAATACGATCAGAGAGTGAAGGCACTAGAGGGAGAGCTGGCTCAGATCCAGGGACACTTTGGCCAACAAATCACGAGCAAAGACGACCAAATCAGAGCTCTCCAGGAGCAAGTAAACACGTGGCGCACGAAATACGAGGCACTCGCGAAGCTTTACTCTCAGCTCCGCCACGAGCACTTGGATCTGCTGCAGAAATTCAAGTCTGTGCAGCTCAAGGCTGCCTCTGCCCAGGAAGCCATTGAACGCCGGGAGAAGCTAGAACGTGAGATCAAGACCAAGAACCTCGAGCTTGCGGACATGATCAGAGAAAGGGACCGTGCCCTTCACGATAAGGATCGCCTAGCAGGGTCAAACAAGGATGAGGTTGAGAAGCTCAAGCGCGAGCTGCGCATGGCCCTTGACCGGGCCGACAACATTGAGAGGAGCAAAGGAAACGAGCTCTCGACGATGCTGTCCAAGTATAACCGCGAGATGGCTGACCTCGAGGAGGCTCTGCGTCTCAAGTCCCGAGCTCTGGATGACGCCCAGGCGAAGCTCAGAGATGGCAGCTCGGACCTGGAGCAGCTCCTCCGCGACAAGGAAGAGGAGCTGGAGGTGTACAAGGCCGGCATGGATCAGACCCTTATCGAGCTCAACGAGCTTAAGCTGAACCAGGGCGACACGGACACTGTCATTGACGGACAGATAGATGCCTTGATCATGGCCAACCTCGACAAGATCAACGACATCATTGACTCCGTCTTGCAGTCAGGCGTGCAGAGAGTAGACGACGCGCTCTACGAGTTGGACTCTACGATGCAAGCCGGAAACCAGAACGCCTCGCCATCATACGTCTTGTCTCAAATCGAAAAGGCTTCATCGAGCGCAATGGAATTTGCCACCGCCTTCAACAACTTCATTGCCGATGGCCCCAACGCCACGCATGCGGAGCTGATCAAGGCCATCAACGTTTTTGCGGGCGCCATCGCTGATGTCTGCAGCAACGCAAAGGGTATCACTCGCCTGGCGACCGATGAGAAGAAGAGCGACAGCTTGATGAACGGCACCCGGCAGTCTGCTGCATCCACCGTCAAGTTCTTCCGCGGCCTCCAAAGCTTCCGTTTGGAGGGCATGGATCCCATCCAAAAGACCGACGTCGTCATCAACAGCAACAACGACGTGCAGATGAACTTACAGAAGCTCAACAAGCTTGTCGAGACCTTTGCGCCGAACATGGGCAAGCTCGCAGGCAAGGGTGACTTGGGCGACATTGTCGATCAGGAACTTAGCAAGGCCGCCGATGCCATTGCTGCTGCTGCTGCTCGCCTGGCCAAGCTCAAGAACAAGCCGCGCGACGGCTACTCCACCTACGAGCTCAAGGTACACGACGGCATTCTCGACGCAGCTATGGCCATCACCAACGCCATTGCACAGCTGATCAAGGCTGCCACCGTGACCCAGCAAGAGATTGTGCAGGCAGGACGTGGCTCCTCCTCGAGGACCGCCTTCTACAAGAAGAACAACAGGTGGACTGAGGGTCTCATCTCGGCTGCCAAGGCAGTTGCTGGCTCGACCAACACCCTGATCGAGACCGCAGACGGCGTCTTGTCGAACCGCAACAGCCCTGAGCAACTCATTGTGGCATCCAATGATGTTGCAGCATCCACCGCCCAGCTCGTCGCCGCCAGCAGAGTCAAGGCGGGCTTCATGTCCAAGAGCCAGGAGAACCTCGAGCAGGCCAGCAAGGCCGTCGGCGCCGCCTGCAGAGCGCTCGTGCGCCAAGTGCAGAGCATGATCAAGGAACGCAACGCAGAGGACGAGTCGGTCGACTACTCCAAGCTCGGGGCCCATGAGTTCAAGGTCCGGGAAATGGAACAACAGGTACGTGATTTTTGCTTATGCAATTCTACTGGGCGTCTTGAGACACCTCCGTTGCAGCCGCTTTTCTCATGGCAACGGGCGCTTGCCTTCCGAGCAGTAAGAGGAAGATATACTAATTCGTGCCGCGCTACTACTTCGTTTAGGTCGAAATTCTACAGCTGGAGAACGCCCTGTCGGCCGCAAGACACAGACTAGGAGAGATGCGTAAGATCTCCTACCAGGAGGAGTAGACATGGCCTAGGCCCGTCGTCATTGGCAGTCGGACCCCGTGGGAGAAAAGAGGCGGGCAGGACTCGTTGGATTCTGGAGCCGACTTATCGCATTTCGGTGTTCGGTCGTTTATTCTCTCTCCTTCGTCAAGGAGACGTTTATTTGTTTACCTTCTTTGTTCTAGGGATCTCCCCTTACTATTGCGGGCCGGGGGGATATCGCGGGCTGGTGGCGGGGTCTCTTGCCCTTGTGACTTTATAGCTATATTTCGTTTGATTGATCAACACGCGTGAGCATTTGCATATTCCGCTGAAATCAATCAATGGGAAATAGCCTTTGACCCCGGTGTGTATTGGTTCCCCTTGGCTTTCACAGTTTGATTTTGCCAGTGTGATGGCCTGGAGAAATCCCGGCTTCTCGAGATTGTGGGCTGTATGATCTGTAGGTCCGGTCAACAGGCCAGACCCGAACTATATGACGAGGGAACGTCTGTCCAGATGGTGAATGGGGCAGGTCTGGACTTTGGCCATGCTGCGAGAACGACGAGGAGGACAAGACGGTGCAGCACTTGGACACCACCTCCCTTCTCCGGGATTCTTTGACGAGACGTCTAAGAGGTTCCAGGTTGGTGAGGCGACTGCAGACTTACAAACCTAATCTCTCTCCAGAACCCCCTCCCTCGTCAAGGTATTTTTCGTGGGAGCTGAGCGCGCGCGCGCACAGCGCCGGCAACGCTGGCATGCGTTGAGCCACGGCTACTCCCCCCCTGCCCCCCCCTCCTTCAAAAAAAGAAAAAAAAACCGGCAGGATCCTCACGAGCCGCGGAGTGGGGGGTATCAAGGGAGAAACATTGCGCCCTGCCTGCCTCCTGTCAATGGAGACCGTATCGCCCATTGAGGCCCCTCCCCCCCTTTCTCCCCTTTCGGCCCGTTCTTAGTAGGTTGCTGCCCGTCTTCAACATCCATCGACGGGCCGTCTTATTTTTATTACTTGGACAACTCTATCGTACCATCACCCCTGTGTTCGCTGAAGATGTCCGAATCGGACGAAGGAACTAAGGGGGAGGGGCGACAATATTCCTAGGCGGTTCTTGTTGGCGCCGGGCACGGGAATCCGAGGGGAACTTGGCGCCCCGGGGCCATCTATGGTTCCGTACTGGCTCCTTCAAGGTATGATATGATGCAGGGTATAGACTGACAGGTCACCGCCAGTCTCGGGTAGGGTCCAGGGCCATCGCCATCGTCCTCGGTTTGTTCCATGCCCCGCCCGCCCGACTGGTCTTTGTGTGTTTCGTCTCCCTCGGCGTCTGGGCAGGAGGCGGGCGCCCACGCGAGGGTAAGTCCGAGCATCGGCACAAGCAGCGGGCTGGGGCGACAACATTTGTTGCGACAACGCCATGATCGGATAGGGCTTCTTCGTTGATAGGACACGGTTCCTGAAACTCTTTGTGTGTGTGTGTGTGATGGACCAGTCCGGCGAATGTCCCCTGGTGCTGCGCGTGCGGGCGGCAAAGTACGACGCCCGCCTTGTCGTGGGGCCTCTGCGGACCGCGATCCGCGATCGACTGCCGGGTTCATTGTGAAGAATGTATGTTTTTGTTGAGTTGGTTCTAGCTACGGCTCCTGGATCTTGCCGGCAAGTTTGTTTGCTTGTTCAATACGCAATAAGTAGCTGGTGGCCATTATCGGCCAGAGAGGACTGTTTGCTCGACTTTCCCAGCATGGTCTCGTGCCAACGCCTTCGTTTCCTCCCCGAAATCTCCACTATTCTTTACCCATTCCATCCTGGTCCCTTCATCCTGGTCTCTTAACCCTACTCGGAGGACAGAGTGTTATTTGGTCTTAAAGTTGAGCCGGGGGGTGGGGGCCGGTCATGAGTTTGTCGTGCGGGTTTCAGAGGGCAGATGATCGGTCTGGTGAGGAGCCACTGCAAGTGACCTGATTAGGATAACACCTAGTAGTTAACGCCGGCTAAGAATCATAAAGCGCCTCTTCCGCGGGTTACTGGCACCACAGGTGGACCTGGGCCGTTGGAGATTTTTGGATTGCAGCCTATCATCGATCCTCGCCAACAAACAGATCGATGTGGCGCCACACATATATACGGTATTTCTTAATCATGAGCCTCTCAAGCGCGACCGTACATCTCATCAATCGCCCTCCAATAGAAATATCGCGCGTCCGGCGCATATGCCAAAGCCTTCGCGTGATGGGGTCTTCATTGCTAACGTAGCCTCGTTCGTATTCTGGGGGCGGCACAGTCTTCCCTGTTGGCCAAGGACAAACAAACTGCGCTTTAGTCCTTGACAAAAGCGCGCCTAGCGCGAGTCTGCTGCCTATCAATTAGCGGTGTCAATGCCATGCACTGTGCTTGTGGGAGATTGCTTCTCTACGTGCCGTTATCGTCGGCTGTGCCTCAATTTCCATCCCACTTCAGAGACCATCAGATGGAGAGTGCAGCTCTCTCTCAGCCAGATGAGGCCTCTGCGAAAAACAGGGTGACAGAGCTTGTGATGTCGGTGTGGGAAGTAGCCGTGACCAAAACCTGTCCAGGCCAAAGGAAGGCAGTACTCCATATCGACCCCCCTCGGCCAATGCCAAATTTGTAAATAGCCAAGAGTCCCGGATGCCAAATACATTCTTGTCAGCCAACTTGAAAAGTAGGCCGCGGACCAGAAATTATCCAAGACGTCGTCGTCTGCCTCTTGACCTGCACAAATCGCCGTCACATTGCTCTAGCGTAGAGAGACACCGGCCATGCGGCGCCACGTTTTAGGCTGACATCTGCCCCCCATGGTTCCGCGGTCATGCAGTGCATGGCTGTCACTGCTTCCGACTGGTAGACTAGCTTGACATGGGGCCGTATCCAGTGCCAGGTACAAAGCATTCGGGCGGCTATTGGTCTGGCGTTCGGGAGAGCTGTAAGCACAACCTTCGCTGACAACCTGGCGGACAGAAAATAGGCGCCGCTAGAAGATGGTGGCCGTCGTGCAGGGCCTATCGGATGGCGCTCGGTGAATAACAGCTGGGTCACCCTCCGTCGCCTGCGATTTCCAGTCCGCCACCTATTACTGTGCGTATATTAACAAATCGGCCTGGAGATGACTGCTTCGGATGGACTCGCAGAGAAGCAGGAGCAGGAGATAGCCATGGTGGCAAACGACGTCCCCAATGCTTGAGGGCTCACAATTTGCCGTTTATCGTATAGGACTAGCGGGTGTTGGAGCGTTGATTGAATCAGAAAGGGCCGCGCGCATGGCCGTCAGAGGTAGATAGACAGACGCCGGTTATCGCCAACATTCGCTTCACTTTGATTGATTAATAATGTCGGTGAGAGGAGGAGCTCGTACCGATCTACTCAGGACACCAGGTACCTAGGTTGTGCCTACGTAGGCGGGCTGGCGGTTAACGCGATGCATCAGGTGTGAGTATGTATCTGTTCTCCTGTCGCATTTCGCAAGTTGGGGAAGGTGGGGGAAGACACCCTGGCTGGTCCTCTTGCCGGTGCGGAGGCAGGCGCAATGACGTAATCGCATGCTTTGGGGCATGGGCTCCTTGGGGCACAGCCTTGAGGATGGAAGCAGTAAAGGAGGAGAAAAGCACTGATCAGTATGTACCTAGAAGAGCAGGAGCGCCTGTACAGCGAGCAAACCAGCAATGGGGATCCAGGGAAAGAATAGACGCGAATTTGACCTGGGTCATCGAGTCCGAGTCGTAAGCTTGTGCCGGTTGCGTGACCCATCCAACCAACGCCTTCTGCCGTTTCCATTACAGCACTGTGTCACCCTTCGACACCCCTGAACTTGGTATACTTATAAAATCCACCCCTACCCTTCTTAACATGCCCGCATGGGGTTGATGATCTTACCCGATTAGAAAAAATGTTTGCTTGCACAGCTCTGGCATTGGCCGCCTTCTTGCTGCGGTCAGCTCGTCCTGGTCGATGAGAAGGTGGTGCCCACCACGGCGGAGCTATTTACAGTAAGTAGATATGTCACGAGGGGGGGGGCCACAGAAGAACGGGGGTAATTGAGCTAACGGCGCACTTCTTTTCCTTTGGTTCTCGGGAGCATGTATAGACGGTTCCTTGCATTCTTTCCACATATCTGGAAAGGCGAGGCAAGCCGGGTGAAAGAAAGAAGTGGAAAGGGGGGTGTACGACGGGTCAGCAACCCCCCAGCTTTGTTCAACCAAGGTTCCAGATGGGACAAACTGTGGGGCTCGTACAGGGATCACCACGCCGTGGTCGAACTAGTTCGGCTTGGTCCATATGCTAATCTTGACGACCCTCGTCGGCTCTCACGACCACGCATGGGACATAGGTAACTGTGAATACCTTTATTTGCTTCATCTTGCATGTCTCGGTAACCAATTACATTCTTCTCATCCCAAAATCGCTCGTTGGGGCTCGTTAGGGCATCTCTTTGATTGAAAAACTTGTATTGTTTGCTCCTCCATAAGGATTCCAGCATACCAATTTCTCCCTCCCCGCTTCCCTCCCCTCCTTCATTGGCCGGCTCAAGCCCTGCAGTCAACTTGCACAGGGTCTGGCCGTGCTCATGAGTGTTACTGCAATCTATGGTGTTCAAATTTTGTCACACACTCTTTTTTTAATCCTTTTTTTTTTAATCATTATTAACAAAGAACCCTGTCCGTATTAGGTATCTGAGCTTGATTGCGGCATCCACGTGGACGGCCGACAGCCGGCGCAAAGAGTACAGTACAGCATAATCCCAAATCCATCTCACCCCCCTACACACCCCTTCAACCTCGAGAGGCGGTCAAAACACTGCTGAAGACCAGCGGCTTGTTTGACCCAACCCACAATGACCCGGGCGCCAGACGACTCTCTTTGGTTGGGATAGTCCAGCTAGACGCGTCTGAGAACCAGACATGATGCGCCAAGTCACGGCATCCTTGCCCAACCCAGCTCAAGACAGGGTCATACAAGCGAAAGCCTCGTTACGTTGTCTTGGCCAAGGTGTTGCCATCCTTGAATCCCTCCGTTTTGCCTTGGAGATGGGTTTCGTCGGCTTTGAAATTCGATTCGCTCACTTGACGAAACAGCTCGTCGAATGCTCGTTCGTCGAGTTGAGACAACATAGCCGGAGATAGTGTCATGTCGAACGAGTCGGCACTCCAAATTGACGACTCATGTGTATCCGGGCTGGTGGGATCTTGCAGGGAGAAGGCCTCGAGGCCATGGATTTCTTCTTGTTCAGGGCTGAGAAAATCGTTGGAATTGCTGTTGAACGAGCCACCGGCGATCGACAGTCCATTATGAGATGGATGCCCACCTACATTGCTTTTTGCTGAAAGGCCGGGAGTGCCAAACCCCTGCATCATTGTCTGTGAGATTGCTGGCCGGCTATCCAGGGTAGTGCCATGTGCTTGCGCACGCGCCGTCACAAGTGATGAATATGGTGGTGGGCTAGCAAATAATGTCATTTTGGCTGGCGAAAAGAAGTCTTGCTTGGCGTCGAGGCTTGAGCGGTGATGTCCAGTTGTTCGGGGGTGTATCGAAGCATGTTGGCAATTGCCTGGATCGCGTTGCAACATCCAGTTGCCAGCTTGTTGATCCTGCTGACCAGTGGCGGCACTGGCGTAAAGATTTTCTAGACCTCCTTGGTTTTGATACGCTGATAGGCGTTAGCTCTGTTCTCGCCCATGACCTTGCGGCTCACCTGGATCATAGTGATAGACTGTGCAGTGATCGTAAATTTCCTGCTGGTTCGTGACGGCAGAGATGTTGACCAGTGGCATTGGCGCTCGTACCAGTTGCCCGTGAGTATTTCGCACGCAATAGGCGGCTTGAAACTGATGAGGACGGCCGCATTCGGACAGAATCCATTGCCCGGGAGGAAACGTCGCCGAAGAGGTGAACAGGTCGAGATGGCGTCGAGGCAAGACCTCTTCCATGCCCTGTGCTCTTAATACGACGCGGCCCTCGGCCGAGGATGATTCGTCATTCAGAGGCATTGCGGGCAACAAGCAAAATCAACTAGAGGCTGTGATAACTCTAGTATACGGAGGCGGAAGAAGTGATCTAAGAGATTGTGCAGAGAGGATGGGGGGGACTTAAAAGCTAATTGAAGACAGACGTTTTTCCCATGAGGATCATATATCGACCTAGCCGCAGAACAAAATTCAAGAAGGAGATGGGGCATGCCGGAAAAGTAATAGCAGGTAGCCCTTGGCCGGGTACAGTCGCGGCAATGGATGACTTGCATGTGTATTAATACAGAGTAAGTAAGTCGGAGCAAGCCGTCTGGGAGGCAGGGGGGGGGGGGGGGGGTGACAGCCGTCCAGGATGGTCTCTCTCATTAAAGGTCCCGTGGCGTGATTGGGAAGAGGAAAGACTGTAAGAGCTTTGGAGACCCCAGTGACGAGAGAGAAGCATGAATGAATGCAACAGCAGCTTTCCGGCTATCCACCAATAGAGATGCAAGCATGGCGTCAGGGCTCTGTACAAGCAGTTTGGAGGGCCCGTCCGCCGTGATACGTTAACTTACGCAAAAGTGTAGATGCAGGAATACCAAGGATGAATCTCGGGCGATGGCATGCTCTCTATCCAGAGTCCTGGGTTCACAAGTCCGATGGCAACGGCCTGGCACGGGCGTTTGATGCTGGCTTGTCCCTTGCACTGGCCACGCCGTCATCTCGCCTGTACCGGCGCGGTGGTGTTGACAACCGCCGAAGGAAATTATAAGCGAGAACAAAAAGACACGTGCGACGGTTGCTTTCAACCTGCGATACACAGACCTTGCGATGCGCTTGCGACAGGGAGTCAGGAACGCCAGAGTCGTTAGCAAGATGACCGATGTACAAATACCGCCGAGCCACGATTGCCGACTTGGACGGCCTGCCTCAGAATCCTGTACCACCATGCACCCTCAAGTAACGTATCATGGCCGAGAGACCAGAGAAAAGTAGGCAAGTTCCTGCCGCCTTCAGTGCCGGTATCGCAAGGTACCTAGGTAGCAACACGAACCCCATGATACATACTACCTGCCCAAGTAGGTGTTGGAAACATGAAGTATACAACTCCAGAGCAGCTTCCACGTTGAAGCTGGTATGCGGTTAGTGGGCACTGTCATGGCGTCCTGGATGCCGCCTCTTGGCTCGAGTCACCCGCCCCGTTGCACGTGATTCAGAAGAAGTAATACCTACTACCTACCTACATACTTAGGCTACAGGTAGATAGGTACCTAGATAATTAAGGCAGATCAGGATGCCACAGACTGCGTGATAGAAAGCCGTGGTAATGGTAGCGAAGGCAGGCTGCAGCGAGACGTGTCGGTACTTGTCGCGAGTCCACATGCTGCCGCATGGAGCTGTAGGTGGCCGTTATCGGTCTTGGCGACAGTTAGTGGCTTGCTGCATATCTAAAATCGGCTTGCTTGAGGTCAGTTGCTAAAGTCGGCTGGGGTTTGAGGTACCTGCATCCGTACAATGTCGTCCAGAGGAGCAAGCGGACCCCCTCCCTCCTGCTCCCCGAGCATCTTACCGTATACCCGTACGTCTCGATACATGGAAAGCAGCCATGTGGTGTACCTACCTACCTGGGTAGATAAGTAGGTATACTCATCTAGGTACAATCTCGAGAAGCCACCGCCTCTGCGAGATATCCGTACATGCCCAAATGTACATTGGCTGCCTACCTACCTACCTTGCCTACTTAGGTAGGTAGGTAAGTATTAGTATGCATGTATGCACACGGCTTCGAAAAGAGCGCCTCCCTGCAGCCTCCCACATTCCCAAAGCATGGGTTCCGCAGAAAGAGGACGCTAGACGTTCACGTCGAGACCAACCATACCCCGGGCGATGCCATGGCTGCTTCGCTTCCTGAAGGGAAAGTGGCGCTTTATTCCCCGTGTCAGGTCCTCTTACTGCCCAAGGCTCCTTGCCGATCCACGGTGGCAAGGGCCAAGTAGCCTCCCTCGAATCTCTGTCCAGCGTCCTGCGCACCACCCCCAAGCTTCGATCCATCAAACGCCTTGTGGAAGGCTTCTTATATTTGACTACACAGCTATCCCACATTGTCGTCCCTCTGGCATCCTATCCTCGAGGGCCAAGTCGACTCTCTTTCATTCAAAGTCTATCCTCACTCATATTCAACTATATCTCGAGGAAACACAAGACACCTGCAACCTTGCATTCACAGCCCACACCTGCTTAGACCGCCATTTGTGCTGACACTTATACGCGCCATGGCCTTGACATTCAACCCTGGCCAGATTGTTGCTCGCAACATCGACCCCACACAAGTCCACCCCGAGATCCTTCGCATTGTCATGCACATTCTAGACCTTCATCTCAACGCTTTTGAGTCCACCATCGCCGTCTCGGGAAGTGATTACACTGCCTTCGGCGAAGAAGGCCGGCTGTTTATGGCTTTGCAGATGGGGTAAGCGTTCGCCTTCCGTGGTTTCCCTCACTACTCCTTCTTCGACTTGCCTTCTAACCCTCGATCACAGGCGCGTCCTTCGCAAAAGTGTCATGTGGGTAAAGGACGGCATCGACACCAACAGCAACAGATGGCTTCTTGGTCCTTGTGACAGATTCATCACCGGGCCACACATGATTGTCTCTGTGGATGGAATCGCTGTCGTTGTTCAAAGGCCGCCGCCTCAGTTCCTCGAGGAGGCGGCCGAACCGACAATGCACCGCGTCAACACTCCCGAGCGGGAGATCAAGGTCCCTCGCCCGCCAAACGCCTTCATTCTCTACCGCAAGGATCGCCAAGCACACGTCAAGCAGATGGATCCTCAGATCCAGAACAAAGGCATCTGTGAGTTTACAAGCTTGACTCACTTCCTTCGACCCCCTTTGCTGACTTTTTGCACAGCACAGCTTCTGGGCAAGGCCTGGAATGCCGAGTCTCACGAGGTTAGGGAAAAGTATAGGGCACTCGCAAAGGCGTACAAGGAGCGCCATAACAAACTACACCCGGACTACCGGTACACTCCGCGCAAGCCTTCGGAGAAGCGTGGTGGTAGCCGTAGGAGCGCGTCAACTCAACCAACTCGATCGGGCGACTCACCGTCGAGATAATGTTGTGGAAATGCCTGGCGTTTGAATGGAGCAGGGATCCAATAACCCCTACTTTGGTAACCCGTGGCAGACGCGGTCCACCTACTTCACCAGAAGTAACGAGCGAGATACCAAGAACGAGTTTGTAAATAGCCCAAAGGGGCCGAGTGACACCTACACAAAGCAGCGAAGGATGGTGTCCGTGAAGTCGCCATGTTCATATACCATTTTCTTGGGGTCATGTGTGGCGCAAAAGCCGCTATTTGGGTAGTATGGAAGCGATGTAGTCGTTTAAGGCCACATAAAAACATGGTGATTACGACCAGGTGGAGCGAGACGCCACGCCTATGACTGATCCCTCTTCCAGTCACTGCTCCAGATGAATGTTCCGCATCTCCACTCTGTTCCCTTCTCCTTTTGTCCCGATTGTCCGAGAGGCCGGCCGCAAATATAGAACGACCTGCCTACACGATGGGTCAGCCGCAGCTCTAAGGGGTCTGGAAGGGAGCAAAGACTCATGACGGCTCAAAGAGCGGTAAATGGGAGCTGAAGGAGGAGAGAGGGAGGGGAGGGGGGGCAACATACCACAGTTGACACCCGGCTTCTTGGTCTGGAGGATGATGCAGGGCTCCCCATGATCGCACCTTGGCACGACCCTCTTCCCCAGGTTGAACTTGGACCAAGACTCCTTGACCTCGATGGGATCAAAGACCCTTTCCGAAGTGTCGAGCACAGGCACCGTGGCGGAGGTAGAAGAGGCTGAGAAGGGCGACGGGGCGTCTGCTGTTGCTGCTACGTCTGCGGGAGGAGGGGGGCCTTTGATACCCCGAGAGGGATGGGCGGCCCAGGCCACCGCCTGGTGCTGCTGCGCCTCTATTCTTTGTACTCGCTATTTCCGTATCGGTCTCGGCGCGTGGCGGCTTCGAGGGCGGCTGCTTGGGTTTGAAGAACCCTGTGAGGGTGCTTTGCTTGGGTAAGGGATCTTGTTCGTTGGCCTTAGTCCTCTTTGCGGATGGTCTTGCGGGCATTGCTGTGTCGGATGCTCGCTTCAAGAGGAATCTTGTTTGTGAGGCTGGCGGCTCTGCTGAGCTTGACTGGGTAGACACTTGGGATGCTGATGGTTGCGAGGATACTTGTTGAGAGGATTCCGGGTCCTCTTTCTCTTGAGACGTGGCCAGCTCCTCGGAGACGATACTCTGCGATTGTGACTCGAAGACGTTCGAAGCCTGGCTCGGCGAAGGCTTTCCAACGGGCTTTTTCATGAACATGTCGCGGATGTTCCGTCTCCGGTCGAACTCGGGTATGAGCTTGGCAGACAAGGGGACCAGGTCTTTGGCCGACCACTCCCTGAGCCGTTTGCCGTCCCGAAACATGCCGATGGGGTTTGTGACGTCCAGCACAGACGTATCCCTACCGTCGACCTTGACAGTGTCAGCCAAGTCCGCGTACACGGGGCAGTGATCGGATCCCATTAGGCCCTCTTGGATGTTGGAACCCGTGAACCAGTCCTTGATGCCGGCGGAGCAGAGAATGTAGTCAATCCGGCTGCCGTTGTTGGATGGTCGCATGTTCCTCTTTGTTTCCCAGCATGTAAACATGCCCAGTCTTGTGGGATGGAAGATCCGCGTCAGGTCGTAAAGCACTGGTGTCTCTCGTCCTTCATCCCTTTCACCGGTGACTCGTCCATCAAAGACAAGATGGTTGAACAACCGCCGACTTGGCATCCCCATCCACTCCTCTACCGACATGCCCTCCTTGCGCAGTGCCTCCTTGATGTTACATGTGTCCATCTCGTCACGAATCACATTCAAATCTCCAGTTAGGATGACCTGCTTCCCCGCCGCCACCAGGTTCCGCACCCTCGCGTCGAGAGCGTTGAGGTACCCGAGCCGGAAATCGTCGCGCGACGAGTCTCGTGTGGCCGGACTGTAGGTTCCAATCAGGACAAAGGCCGGGAACTCGAGCACCACGCAGCGACCCTCGGAATCAAGCGTTGCCTCGTCCACGTCACCAGGTAGTTGATCGGGTCGCGGGTAGCCGCCGATCTGTTGGGCCTCGGGCAGGTCGCGAAAGCTAGTGGAGGAATTGGGGGCCGGGAGAATGCCCGTGATGCCCTCCTCGGCGCGAATCGGACAGCATGTCGCATTGCGTGTGTATATTGCAACGCCAGAGTATCCTGTCCGGAGAATTAGTTCCCGCCTGCCCGTTCAAAGCTGGGCAGGCTCACCTTTCTTGTGTTTTGGTAGGCTGAAAACAACGTCCCAGCCGGGAACGAGAACCATGTCATCATGCAGGTCTTTGCGCTGGATCTTGGTCTCTTGCATGACCACAATGTCCGCCTCCAAGATTTCGAACATTGCCTGACGAGCTGATCAGATTCGATGACCCAACGATGCAATCCCAATACTGAGAGATAGGCTAACCTGGAATGTCCGTTTTGTGCTCCATGGTTGGTAGCCGAACGGATTTCTGGAACACGTTAGACCGAGCATGCAATGGCGCTCATCCGAGACCATTGTACCTGATACCGTTGACTGTAGTTGGGCGTTAGCCACCGTTTACCTCAGAGGCATACTGACACCACTCACCGTTCCACGTCGTGATACGTAACCCCATGCTGATCGATCAACTTCCCGCCAATCCACAAAGTTGCAAGCAAGTCGATATGATCAAAACCACAGACGCCAGATTGAAGTCGCTCCCATCCCCATACCCAATATATTGGAGAGAGGTCGTCGTTGGCAATTACAGTGCATCAGGGAGCGAAAGGCAGGTGACAATAGGCCGACCTTGGAAGCTCATAAATCATTCCCGAAAACCAGAAACCAAGACTGAACAAGTTTTCAAATACCGAAAGATGCCGGTATCAAAACGGTACGATGGGCGCACAGTGTGACTGAGACGCCCTGTTGAACGCGGCATAATGGCCGTTCGGGAGGCGAACGCGAGCTGAAGCGCGACATCCCGTGATCGCTCACCTGACCAGCCAGCGCAAGTTCCTGAGCGCACCATCCGGTCGGGCCCTCCCTTCCTATTTTCTCCGCTAATGACCTGACATCATTTAGTCATCCCAGCCCGGCCAACATGTATGCCTAATATCCCAGGCCACAACAAGGCCGTGACGTTCCCGCTAACCGAGCTGTGCGCCTGGCGGCCAAAATGACCTGACCACCGAACTTCCTCACAAGCCCTCAACCAGAGCCGCCGGCCGACCGAAATAAACGAAGAAGCCTCTCCCTCCACCGATAACGAGCAACAAAAAATGCAGCGTCAGCTCTTCGCCGCCGCTGCCCGCGCCGCCCGCGCCCCGGCCACCCGCTCCACCGTCCAGCGCCGCTTCGCCAGCACCTCCGACAACGCTTTCATCAGGGAGCGCGAGGCCGCCAAGCACCACGCTGCCAGCACCACCGGTTCGTCTTCCCGCGCCATGCCGTCTACGCAGCTTCCTCCCTCGTGGTTGGGGCAAGTCAATTGGAGCCAATTGACCCCGAAGCGAGGCGGCGGGAAGCCGAGATCATTTCCTGGAAAACAAAGACGGCTAACCATTTGACCACCAGCCCTCTGGCGCAAGATCTCCATCTAGTATGCCCTCACCCAAGTGCAGTGATCTCCCCGCCCGAAGACCGAATATACCATCCGCGAGATGTCCGCTCGGCAGTTCGTGTGTCCGCCTACGACGACCAGTACATTGAAAAGGGCTGAGACGATCGAGATTTCAACGGATGCGGGATATGATTTGGGCGTCGGCAGGAGCCTTGTATCTGGACAGAATTGCTGACGAAATGTTCTCCCACAGCGGCTGCATCCCCGCCCTTGGCCTCGCTGCCGCCAACGCCTGGGTCCTCTGGAACGAGCACTGGGAGCACTGGAGCCACCTCCCCCTCTGGAGGAGCGTACCGAGTACTCCTACCAGAACATTCGCACCAAGAACTACCAATGGGGCAACGGTGACAAGACCATCTTGTGCGTATTCTCACCCTCCCAACCCTTGTTCGGACTCGCACTTGGTTGGCATGAAAGTGCGGGGCCCGGAGAAACGTGACTAACACTCCAAACAGCTGGAACGACAACGTCAACTACCACAACCCGGACAAGGCCTAAATATGCCTCGTAATGCACCATCGCCATAGTGAAACGTGACATCGCCGATGTGGGGAATGGGCGGGGGGAGCGATCCATTAGACTTGGGAGGACACGCCTATTGAGGGTAGACTATTCTGTACATTTTCCCTATGTCACAGCAATCGAGAGAATGCGGCCCTTTGAAAAGCAAATCTTATCGCAGGAGTCATGATTCACCCACGTGAAACGCTCTTACTTTTACCCCCCTCTCTCTTTCTACCTACCTCCATGCGGTGGTGCAGATAAGGTCATATAGAAAGGGCAGCCGCTTCCTTGCGCAAAGCAACATAAGCCGCCGCGTAATCCGCCGCCAGGTCTTTATCACCGGCGACTTTCATAATGGTGGCCTTCTTAGCCATCATCTCGCACTGTCGCGTAATATCCTCGATGCTCGAGTAGTGGTCGAACGCCTTTTGGACCGCCCCAGTGGCACGGGTCAGATACTCCCTCCGCTTGGCCGACTGCGGCGCCATCTTCCCTGCCATGCCCATGTTGGCGTCGGCGAGATGTGAGTATAGCTGCCCACTCAGAGCAGCAGAGTCGCACTCTAGACTTCGCGGGAGGATGGCGGTAAGAAGTTGCGAGGAGGCCTCGAATTCTCCCAATGACGTTAGTATATTTGCGATGGCGCCGACAGCCTGCCACAGACACGAGACCAGCCTTGCCCGCCAGGCCATGCTGGCAGCCCGCATGGCGATGGTGAAACCTCGCTGCGGACGTCCGCACTTGTCGTAAAGGTAGACCTTGATCAACATGAGTCTTACGCGGAGCGCGATGTCTCTCTTATCGTCGCGCGTCGCCGCGAGCATATCTTCGACCTTGTTGAAGGCCGCTTGTAAATCCCCTCGCCGGGTTAGGTAGTCTATATGGAGGAAGTCGATGACGAAGGCCATGTCTGGCTCTAGGTCATCCTTTTTGGACTGAAGGAGTTGCGAGAGTAGTTGCTCCGCGCCATCGAGGTTGTTGTGATGCAAGTCCCGCTTCAGCTTGATAATTCCGCGGTACTTGAGCCAGTACTGACTCGGCTTCCATGACCGCAGAGAATTGTCGTCTAGCGCCTCCATCTTCTGCAGTGCCTCGTCAAACTTTCCCTTTGCAACCAACTGTGACGCCAGACGCGAAGTAACCTTTAATTCGTCGTCAAAGATGGAGTGTCTCGCGTGACACCTCAGGAATATCTCGCAGTTCATGGCGGAGAGGTGCGCAAGTCCCAACCTGTCCCACAAGGCAATGAGAATGGAGAGCTGGGCGCCAAACATGTTCTTCATATTTCGTTCGACAATGAGATGTGAGCTGCGGACAATAAGCTCGACCGATGTGGCTACGCTCTCGCCGTTTGCCAGACCAAGCTTTGCTTCGCTGAGTAGTACCGATGCCCAGAGAGTCCACATGCCCGTCTCTTTCGCCTTCACGCGAAGATACGACAGACTCTCCTTGGCGGTACCGAGCAAACTGTCGGCCTCCAAGTCTCTGACCAAGTCAGGGTGTGCTCTGCCAAAGTGAAAGAGCCAACTGAGAGCGAAGTTTAAGCAAGTCATGTCGCGGTTTTCGCGGGCCGTGGAAACGGTTTCGAGCATGGCTGCAACAGCCTCTCTGTAGCAGCCAAAGTCTGCTTGCAGAACAGCTAGATTCATCAACGCGTACTGGTAGAAAAGCCTGTCTCGGTTTTGCATGGTGTAATCAAAGTATTGGTGGAGGAAATCGAAAGCGGTGGGATAGTCTCCGGATCTCCATGCGTCAAGAAAGCTGCAACAGGTCAGCATGAGAACGGCCAGCAGTGAACACAGGAACGAACCTCAGGTAGTGTCGCAAGCTGGGCACAAGGAAGCTGTCTCCGAGAAGGTCATGGAACTGATTGCGAAGCTCCAAGGGTATACGATTGCCAAATTCTGTATCTGTTAGTACTAAGTGCCGGGTCTTTTGGAAGAAGCGCTCACTCTGCATCTGCTCAATCTGGAACTCCAGCAAGAGCTCAATATCATCCGTGCTTACCGGCACGGCGGAGGGGGTGCCACTCTTTACCATGTCGCCGTACACAACGGACGTGAGCGCAGCCACCCCATCTATGTCCCATTCCGCCTGCTCTCCAGCCATGAGAACATGGTCGAAGCTCAACCGACCAAACGAAGGGTTCCTCTTCCGCAGGTACCCCGCCGTGGGCTGCCGATATTGCACGAAGTCTGTCCAGAGCTGCGTGACGTCGTGGAACTGCAACCTTGAGAATTCGAGCTGACACCGCCTCACAAACTGACCCAGCGGCGAATTCCTCGACAGCATGATACCCGGCTTCTGTTTCTGCTCCTGCCACAGCTGTGCCGCGGCCGACTCGTCGCCTCCGGCCATACGACGCAGCTCCTCCCTGGTTTTGGCCAGGGACTGCGTCTGACGGCCAAAAAAGTCGTGCAGCTGGTCGAGCGAGTCGATTCCCCATAGCTTCGTGAGGAATGTGTCCCACAGCTTGCGGCCCGGCAGGCCGACGACGACGGAGTGGGCGCTCAGCAGCTTCTCGAAATCCTTGATGCCGATGACGAGACTAACGGTGGTCTCGGCCTTGCGCCAGCGAGTGTCCTTGCTGGCGGCCGTGACGAAGCTCTGTGGGTCCGGGTCGAGAAGATGGGAAGTGACGAAGGAGAGCAAGGGAATGATGGCTGTGCTGGGGACGTGTTCATCCGTGTAGAGCTCAATGAGGGCGAGCAGGCCGATTTTGGCGGGCGTTAGGTATCGTGCCATTATGCTTATGCGACCGGGTCCACGCGCAGTCTCAATTCAAAGATTCGTTTCTCGAGTCCTTTTCCCGGAGGGATCATCTAATGACGTGTGGCGAGCCTCGAGAAACGCCGTTAACCATGTTTCGAGGACGCTGGGGACAGGTGAAGCAGGTGCTCGCGTCGACCTGCATCAAACAGCTTCCTCGCAGTCCGGGCAACTGGGTCGAGTGGGCGGGCTGGGCCAGTACCCCAATGTCAAACTCACTCACCAAATAAGGTAAACGAACTTGCAAGACAAACTACACACTCTTGCTTCTTCGGGTAGTCGAGATGCTGTCAGTGAGGTTCTTGAGTGATGTTTGGGGTTCCACTAAAACCTCTGAGAAATGTGATTGGTCATGAACCAATCTCCCGACTCAGAAAGTCCTCCCACCCAAGCAACCCGACCTGTCGCTTAGGACTCGTCGGAAGTTATGTATTGTCAGAAATTTGCCATTCGTATGCATGTTTCTAGAAGGATTCAAAGTCTTGGTCATGAACAGATAGCTACCAAGTTGGTCATACCTTGATACGTACATGCATGTCTTTGCTTCGTCACTGAACCCAAATGTTCATATTACGATGCACTCACTCACTGTATGTTGTCATACCTATTTTACATGGTGTTCTACAGCACCGCATCCTGAATGAGACTCCGCTCGGCCTCCCTAAACGTGTTTAGTGAGCGGATTCGACTCTCCTCGCCGGATTGGCGATATGCCGAGGCCCTGCGCAGCTGGCACCCTCTCTATGCTTAATTCGGTCCTCCTCACACCACGATTGCAGCCTCTTCCCCTGGTTCCGCGCTTCGTGCTTCACCTTTCCTTCCATCGAATACTCTTCCCCTCTCGATTCCTCAATTCGCTCCCTCTCGTCCCCCTTGCCTCCTGCGCGGCAAACATATCCCCGTCACTCTCCTCCACCACCTCCTCGACGTCGTTCGTCGCCCAGATCCTCTCAATGCACAACTCAAACGGGCCCGGCACACGATCCGACAACCCTAAGCCGACGCTCCTGACTTTGGACCGCAGCATCTCCGTCTGTGGTTCGACCACAAAACCGTGATTCGTCCGCACAAAGTCGTTCCACTTGACAAATATAGTCTCCCATTCGCCCGGCCTCTTCGCGAACAACCGGTGCTGGTGCAGATCCGTCGGCTCCACCGATTCGGTCTGCAGGTTGATGAGGTAGCTCCTCCCATCCGACTTGACGCGCATCGCAATGTATGAGTAGGGGTCAATGTCCCAGACAGACTTGCCCAGCAGCGTCGCCCGCTGGTCCGGCGTCCGCCATGCTGCGTATCCTGTTCGCTGGATCTTGGGGTCGTTTTTGGGAAGGTCGGTGGATATCCTGCCGTGGAAGCGGGCGTAACCTTTCGTGCTACTTGTCGGGCTGCTTTGTGGGGAGGTGTTTCTTGTAGAGGACGAAGAAAAGGGCACCCATTCGAGGGCGCCGTGGGAGAAACCGCCAATGTCTCGGTCGGACAAGAGTCTGCAGTCGTCGGTAGAGCCAGGATCGCGGAAGTCTTGGAGGAGGTATGGTCCCGAGGGGCCCTTGATCCCTTCGGCTTTTGCGACTGCGACCAAGGGGAAAGATTAGTCGTGGGCAAGAACAAGGAGTAATGACATGTATGCTCACCAATGCTTGCGCGCCGTTTGAGCTCGTCCAGCGTCCGGGCCAAGATGCCTTTGCTCATGAGCGACGTCACCCGCATCTTTCTAGCGTCGTGCCGGCTGCGCCGACAGCTTTCGCTTCTCTTTTGGGTATCTAGGAAGCTCACGCGCGCTTCGGCCTAAAGTTTCGTGCAGTTGCGTGATCTTGGGGCGTCAAACTGGTGACCAACTGCAACAGTACAGAATAGCGTCAACGGTCGTGTAAATTTACTCTGCAAAAGTGACTCTTTGGCCCTACTGCGAACCCTCGAATAACTGCCATTGAGCTTTGGGTACATATGTACATACATGGGTAAATGGAGCTTGAGCTTCGACACGGGACAAAGATACCCCGGCTCCGCTTCCAACCTCGAGCAAGCGAACGCCTCTTTATGCCCCTTCCTTTAAGTCATGTACGGATACTCAGAAGAGCTGTCGTCGAGAATGTCAATCGGGCGAGGCTCACATCATGTTGATATTCTTCTAACTGGGAATCGTCCGGATAGTTTCCGTTGTTCAGCACTACTTCAAGCCCTGAGCCACTTCGTATCTTGAACATCATTGTGACCAGAAATCGAGTTTTCACGGTATACCAGCTCCACGAAGCTGGGCGGGTGGCGGAAACACAAACACACAAGGCGAGATGCTTATGCCGATCTACTAAAGCGTGTATTTCCGGCCATCTATCTATCCCTGAAGGTAGTAGTGTCTGCCGCATACTGAGTAGAGACAAGGGCGAGTGTGCCTGCTGCACAAAGCAAGTATCTCTCTCTATCTATGACCCTATTCTTGTCTGCCATCTATACCGATTCATCATCCATCACCCATGACGATCATCCAGCAACAAGAAGAGATGGGTCATTATCCGAACTGACCACCGTACCTGATAATCCACACCAAATTTTTGGTTGTCGTCGCAACAAAATATGAAAAAGAGTTGTCTGAAGAAACAGCCACTGAGAAGAGAAGAAACGGGGGAAACCGCAATGGTTCCAAAGAAGGAAAAAGTGTGGATAAAGGTCGCACAAGAAAAATGATCAGTTATTGTTGGACCGGGCCCTAGGTGGCGTAAGCCTGGGTGCTCTCAGTCATGACAGGCTCAGACTGAGTGCCGTTGGCCTGGTTGCTATCCATCTGGGCGGGAACCGACTGAGCAGAGACGCCCACATTGTGGTGAGTCTGGCGAACGGGCGACGAGAAAGCCGCAGCGGCGAAAGCAGCGGGGTCGACGGGGAACGGGGTCCAAAGAGGAGTGCCATGGCCGTAGCCCCAGAAGGGCATAGGAGTCTGCTGAGGAGTGGCGAATCCGAAGGACGAGCCGGTGCCCTGGGAGAAGGCGCCCTGGGAAAAGGGCTGCCAGCGAAAGGGTTGGGGCTGTAGGCCATGTTGTTGTGCATGGGGCTGCCGACCTGAGTAGGGACAGGAGGGGGGGCCATGGGGTATTGCATAGGAGCCTGGCCCATGAGCGGACCGGTGGGCGGCTGCATCTGGACACCCTGGGAAATCTGCTGCTGAGCCATCTGCTGCTGAGCAAGGTACTGCTGTCCGGGATGCTGCATCTGGATCTGGGGCATCTGCTGCTGCATAGACTGGGCCGCTTGATGAGAAGGACCGGCAGGGGCCATCGCGATGCCCTGGTTGGCAGATTGCGAAGCAGTGTGCATCATGGAAGGAGTGCCCTGGATAGCTTGGCCACCAGACATGGAGGGTCCGGCTTCAATAGCCATGGTGCCTCGCTGATCGTGAGCAGGAGTAGAAGGGGGCTTGCCGCCATTGGAGCCAGCATTGAAGTCGTTGTAGTTGGCGCCGTAGGCTGGGTTGTGACCATTGCCATGGTTGCGAGCATGCATTCCACCGTCGCGGCGACGTCTATCGGTGCGGCGCTCAACACGGATCGTATAACCCTCGATGCGGTTCAGATTCTGACGAGTCCGTTAGTACATACACTCACTGCCTCCGGCGGGGCATGAAATGACAAGCGACGGAACTCACGTAGCGCTCAATGGCCATGTCGGGGTACGAGGCATTGGTGAACTCAACGAAAGCAATGAGCTTGGGGCCTTCTGCGTATGTGTGAGAGTCAGTGTTTGGCCGTGCAGTTTTGAAGATACTATGTATACTCACCACGAACGTAGTCGAGACGCTTGGTCTGAACCGAGACTACACCACCGATTTCCTCCATGAGGATACGGATGTCGTTCTCAGTGAAGCTCAGAGGGAGGTCTCCAATGAAGATGGAGCGGCGATCGCGATCGTACGAGTCGATAAAAGCGCGGTCGGCGTTGCGAGCTCTGGCTTGCATGGCCTTCTTGAAGTCAAACGGTTCAACTTTGTACGTCTTGTTGAGACGGAACGCACGAAGAACCTGTTGAGATGGATCGAAGACCTCGAATTGGACTCTGATTGTGACGGGAAGCTGAAGCTGTTCCCGGATTTGAGGATCAAGAACACGGAAGGTTTCGATCGTGCCGAAGGGACGCATGAGCTCGTTGGCCTCTTCCATGGTGATTTCTGATCCATCACGGCGGAAGATGATGTAGGTACCTGTGTCAATGAGCGTCAGGGACAAGAATGGCGGAGGAAGCAAGGGTAGGCTTACGGTTGGCGCGAACCGTCTCCGTGCGACAGGGGCGACCGAGGATCAAGGATCCCTTGCCGTTGATGCGAGCATCTTCAGCATCCTCTTTGGTCTGCCATTGTGTCAGTATAGGCATGGTAGCCTCAGACGTTTCTCGAAAAACTTACCGTGAACTGGCAGAAGCCGAAGGGCATACCCTGAGGATCACGACGAATCTTGACAAAGACGACTCCGAATCGCTCAAACTCCTTGATGACAGCCGCTTCAAGGGTGATGTCATCCTTGTACTCGGGCAGACTGACACACCGTTTAGTGTAACTGACAAAACATCTCGAAGCTTTAAAACTTACTTGGCGACGAAGATGCAGGCGCCAGTGGGGTAGGTCGCCTGAGGGTCGACAGGGTTGCACATGTAGGAAGAGCCGCCCTTGATGGGAGATCCGCCAACGTACTCATCGCGATGAGCGAGGCCCTTGCCCTTCAAGCCTGGATGCTGGAGGTGAGCCTGGCCGAGGCTGTAGGAGCCAGAAGAAACAACCAAGGGGCGCTCCTTTGAGTTGATGGAGGTGTCCTTGAAGACATCGTCCTCCTCATCGGTATCCTGGGGAGGATATTTGTACGTCCGGCTATCAAAAGAAGTTAGAATCTGCCGAAAAGGTAGAAGATTCAAGCTTACACAGCAGCCGTGGCAGAAGAGGTAGGGCGCAAGGCCCGAGCTGCAGCCTGCGAACGGCGGGCGGAACTGCTGGTCGTGATTAGATGTCGTAAATAAAAGTAAAGTTTAACATGAAAGGACTTACGTGGGACTTCCTCGGAGGGATGAAGCATCCATGTGAGCCGAAGGACGAGAGTCAGAAGCTGCATTCTCACCGAGCAAGGCGTAGGGGTTGTTGGTGGTAGTGATGGCACTGGGACCCGTGAGCTTGGCTCCGCCACCACGATCGTCATCCTCCGAAAAGGAAGAGGACGAAGACATGCCAGCCGACTTGCGAGAGTCGAAGGCAGCAGTCTGGTGGCCCAGGAAAGAGTCGGAAGCCTTGGAGGGAGCCGAAGCAGCCTTCATGGCTTGCTCGCGCTCATGCTGGACGGTGAGCTTTTGGAGATGCTCCAAAAGCATCTTGTTGCCGGTAGACGACGACATGGCAATGATTGAATTTCTCGTCAAACGCAAAGTTCGAAAGCCACAGGATTCGAGAAGTGTTTGTGAAACGGGGCGTTTGGAAACGAGGGTATTCAACTTTGAGATTGGAGAGGGGAAGAGATGGGTATGGTATGAGAAGGTATGAGAAGAGAAGTGTAGATGGGTTGGGTTGGCTGTTGTAGAAAGCGAAAGCAAACAACAACAAGAAAGGATTGTTTTTTTGGAGGGCTAAAGAGGAATTTGAGAGTGAAGGGATCGTGGGAAGGATATTCTACATTCAGGGCTGTCCTAGGGTTAAGGACTATTGGCCTTGGAGCGGCCAGACTTCTCCCGCTCTTCACGATGGCTACAAGAATGGCGAGAGCAATGACCCAGTGGAAGGTACCCGCATCATCTCTTCTTTCGTGAGCTTCAGCTTGGTAGCTCTCGCCACTCAAAGGTTAAGCCAATGAGCACCTGAGGGCCCTACAATATAGAGTTGTCCACGTTGAGCTACCTGAGCAGGGTGTTTAAGGCCTCGTTCGTTGTATTTCCTGTAGAGACAGCCACCAGCTTTCGTCCAGTGTGAGACTCAGGTTTGTGTCAGTCATCAGTGGCATGAAAGCTAGTGTGAAGCATCACAAGGGTGTATCATGCGGGATGTGCATGAAGAATGGTGAGTGCAGCCTTGAAGTAGAGGGCATTCTTCAATGCTCGCTGTCATGAGGCTTTTAGTATCTGGAGCTGTGTTTGTAGTCTCGTGCAGTATTGAATAAACCAGCCAGGTTGAATCACATCCTAGTTATGGTCATGAGGTTGTTGGCAATTCTTAAAGCGCTGGATCTTGTTCAGCAATGTCACCCATTACAGATGCAATTTGACAGACATGGCAGTATCCCGATCACAAAGCCAGGCAAATATTTCTCTTTGTGGAATATACGATTGTCGCTCGTCTTTGTATCTATGCAATGTCGGTATTTTTTGTTGTTGTTGTTGTTGTTGTTGTTGTTGTTGTTGTTGTTGTTGTTGTATGCTTAAAGTGATTGATGACCTCTTTTGATGTCGATGAGCTAGATGAGGATGGAGAAGAGTAACAATTGAGCTTCTCTCATCCTGAACTTGATAGCGTTTAAGATAGCAGAGAGAGAAAAACACAAATAAGCCGCGCATCTTTATTGTCTCGCTCAATTGAGAACGTCAAGTTGATGCAAGTTCAACTTATTGGCATGCCATGGAAGGGGCTGCCATTACTTGTCCCATCAAAAGACCTCACCCTTCCTCTCGGAGTTATCAGACCACTTGAGAGTTTTGTCCGCATATAGTTTGAGACGATATTAGTCATAAATGGAATGGGAGAAGTCGCAGACAGGGAACTTGACAATAATCAAGGGACATTTTTTTTTAGTTTTGTCAGAAATTGCTTGTGGTGTTGGATAGCGCCAGAGGGTATATATCACCTATCCCTATAGTCTAACATCAGAGTATTCCCTTGAGAATGCTATCTGATATATTGGAAACTCACCGTATTGATAACCTGCCAGGTGTGAGCCATTCTGATATGGGACAATGTTATATGGACCCCCACAGTTTGTGTGATGGGAACCGGATGGTGAACAGAAATACTTGGCTTTCAGAGATGAGAAGGAAGAAGCCCGAGTTGAATTCCTCCCCCCGACGGTTGATGTTTGTTGTCTTGGCCTAAGAACGCCACTTCTCATACTGCACTCCAGCTGGCATGTGATGCAAGAGGACTTGCGTCTGCATTTCTTCTCAGGCGTGTCTGCCACTCACTTCCTCGGTATGCCCCTCAAAAAACAGAAGCACCCGTCCAGCCACTTTCTTCAATATAGAAACCTCCATACATCAGGAGAGAAATCAACGTTTCCCAAGCTCCTCTCTGCTGGTTCTTTCACAACCATCTACAACTACACGCCACACAAACCATTGATTGTCTCCTGGGAATTATCCATTCCAACCACTTGCTTCAGGCTATTTGGATCATCCGTAACTCATCGCGTCCCTAGACTGGGCTGCTAACATTATCGATCAGAACACTCGGGCACCCTCTTTAATTACTACATTACCGACTTCAGAAGAGCCGTTTCTCCTTCTTAAAATTACATCGTCTACCAAAGGTGACGGCCCCCTTCGTGCCCCAACGGCTTTCCAGCGAGACGCTAGACGCGGAAGAGATTGGCAATCGTCAAGCCAACCTTGAAAATGACGGCTATAGTATCGATAACTTGCCAGATGATATGATCCCATCGGCGCATATGGACGAGACGTTCGCTAGATCCAGACCAAGATCCTTGGCGATCCTACCTAACTACGCATTGGTCCGACAGGACGTTGGGTTGTATCATGATGGTAAGTCGTATGGATACCACCGAGGCCACGCAGCTTCTCATCAAGTGACAGAAACAGGCGCAGAAGTTGGCAAACACCACTGCTTGGTTGTGATGGATAGTTGAAACGGAGAAGAGGCGAAGGTATTCCTGAGATTTCTTGCATCCCAAGCCCAGAAGTCGAGAAGTTGCTTGTGGGTTGAAATGATCGGTAGTGGTTTTGGACGGGTGAGACAGAGACGCAAACTTTGGGTAACATTATCGGATATTGGGATATTCTCGGCCGCCGCCGGTGGGGACCGGATCCTTTGGCTCGGAGAGGGTGCGGTTGGATGACGGACGATGCCGCCGCCAGCGAAAAAGCCAACTGCCAATCAAAAAACCGTCCAATTTGATAGGCAGGTACCAGGTTAGGTACCCTGGAAAAGAAGGGCCACCGCCCACGGGGTCACTTCCGACCCAAGCTCCGATGGCGGGGCATGGCGGGTGCTGCCGACGTCGCTCTGTCCGTCTCTTCCTCACCAGCCGCCGCCAACCAAAAAAAAAAAAAAAAAAAAGAATTACTGGGCCATGACCGGCCGCGGACATGCCTCTCTCGTCTTGACTCACATCGCCAACCTTTCCATTCTGACCTTCTGATACCACAAATCATATTTCTCTCAATTGACAAACGCCTTTTTCTTCTCTTTCTTTTCCTTTTAGTTTGTGATTCTTGCTTTTTGACAATTGATATCCCCCTTAACCAAAAGAACATACACACAATGGGCGAATTCCCTGTAAAGAAGTGCGGTACGTCGTCTCCTCGGACCCCTCCACAACCCCGCCATCGCCTCCCCCCCTTCCGTCACCAGACGCCTCGACGTCGAAACCCACGAACGAGACGAAATCGCAACCCCCCCCCCCCCTCCTTTACCCTCCCGACAATGACATGAGGTAAATGGTACTGACAGAAAGGGCCCGATTCCAGGCGTCCTCGGATGCACCGGCTCCGTCGGCCAGCGCTTCATCCTCCTCCTCTCGCAGCACCCGTACCTGAAGCTCGTCGCCGTCGGCGCCTCCGCCCGCTCCGCCGGCAAGAAGTACCGCGACGCCGTGCGGTGGAAACAGGCCTCGCCCATGGGCGACGTAGCCGACCTCATCGTGCGCGAGTGCAAGGCCTCCGAGTTCAGCGACTGCGACGTCGTCTTTAGCGGCCTCGACTCGGACGTCGCCGGCGAGATTGGTGAGTCTTTCCTCGCCCCCATCTCTCCGCCCCCCTCCCTCCTCGCTGGAAAGATCGCAGGAGCCGGCGGCCGCGGCAGAATAGGTGGCTGATGCACAAACTCCCGACCCGCAGAGATGGAATTCCTCAAGGCCAACCTCGCCGTCTTCTCCAACGCCAAGAACTACCGCCGCGACCCCCTCGTTCCCCTCGTCGTCCCGACCGTCAACCTCCCCCACCTCGACCTCATCCCCACCAGCGCAAACACCACTCGCTCGAAAAGGGTTTCCTCGTGTGCAACTCCAACTGCGCCGTTATCGGCCTCGTCATCCCCTTCGCCGCCCTCCAGGCCGCCTTCGGCCCCGTCGACCAGGTCTCCGTCGTCACCATGCAGGCCGTCTCCGGCGCTGGGTACCCCGGCGTCTCGTCCATGGACATGATCGACAACGTCGTGCCCTTCATCTCGGGCGAGGAGGACAAGCTAGAGACGGAGGCGCAGAAGATCCTCGGCAGGATCACGTCCGACCTCACCGCCTTCGAGAACCAGACGGACCTCAAGGTAAGCGCCTCCTGTAACCGCGTCCCCGTCCTCGACGGCCACACGGCCTGCGTCTCGCTCCGCTTCGCTAGCCGCCCGGCCCCTCCGCCGAGGCGGTCAAGACGGCTCTGCGCGAGTACGTCTCCGACGCCCAGCGCCTTGGCTGTCCCTCGGCCCCGAGAGCCCCATCGTCGTCTTCGACGAGCCCGACCGCCCGCAGCCCCGCCTCGACCGCGACCTCGGCCGCGGCTACAGCGTCAGCGTCGGCCGCGTGCGCGAGGACGAGAGCGGCATCTTCGACATCAAGTTCGTCGCCCTCAGCCACAACACCGTCATCGGCGCCGCCGGATCATCTATCCTCAATGCCGAGGCCGCCGTGCTCAAGGGCTTTGTGTAGACGGGAAGCGGCGGGGAGTGGTGATCGTATTAAATAGTCGGGTAAGAGGGGAATCTAGGTGTAAATGGTGCATGGTTGGTTGCATTTACGGCGTGGAAAAAAGTAAAAAGACAAGTAACTGTACTAGAGCACGAACGTTGGATCGATTTAGAGCAAAAATGCTCTGAAGCATTCCCAATCTCTGGTTGACGACACAAGTGATGGTGCACGTATGGAGGAGCAATTTTTTAGGAGATGATGGTTTACTATTGATAGCCTGGGTCTGCCTTTTTCCAGCTCAATCTCTATCCTAAATCTCTATCTCTGGAGGACCAGCCGGCCCATTGCATGTGCAAAGAGTGGCAGCCATGTACCGTGCGGCTCGCTCGTCTATGCCACGAAAAAAATGGGTGTACGATATTGCGGTGATGGACATTTGTCCATCCAATCCTGCCTATAGTGTGCACCGCAAGACTTGCTATTTTCTCTCTATCAAAGCGATAATTCCCTCCAACGCCTCATCATTCATGTATCTTCGTCAAGACCTCAAGGGCCCGTGTATGCAATGCAATGGTATAGTGAGAGAACCGGTCTCTATACGCTATCAGATATTAACGCCTGCGATGCTTTATAATGCAGTCGTTGCAACCGGCGCTTGTCGTCCCTGGATGCGTCTCAAGGCTTGTGTGCCGTCTCTTCAATGGGCGAGACATCGCCCTTGGTTTCATAATGTTTTTCTTCGTCCCGCTCGTTTATGGGAGAAACGGCAGCATCATCGGCTGTGTCGCTGACCTTATCAGGCCAAGCCATTTGGCTAGGTGTCATGACGTTCTCCTCTGGGACCTCCTCAGTGGGGTCATGATACGGCGCAGCTCGTTGGTCGATGTCGCCCGCTCAGGGGCCGGCAGGATGTTGTTAGGATGTCCCAGGTTAGGCTGCGAGTCGGAATAAGACCGTTGTCTCAACGAACCGTTGCGCTGATGACCGAAGCTGCTGCGATGTGCGAGCGATGGTGCGGTCTTATTGGCGGTGGCATCCCATTCGGCAAAGTCAGCCGAGCTCCAAGAGGTCCGGTGAGGTCTGGCGCGTCGTGGCAGACTACCAACAGAGTAGCGCGAACTGACGCTATTCGTCCGGTTCCGTCGGGTATTGGTTCCAGGCGCAAACTGGACCGCCGAGGCATTGTGCGGGCGGATAACATCTCCGACTTCATCGTCGGCGTCGGCGTCGACGTCATCCTCAATCTTGCGTGCCCGGCGGACGCTTCGAACCGCAAAGTACGGCTGTGGCGGCTCCTGAGGCTCTTGCGGATTAGGCTTCGAGGGGGCAGATCGGCGGCTCTGCTTTGGATATGTTCGTAATACGAAATGCGGCGGGCGTCCAGCTTTTCGGGGAATTCCTCGCGGTTTCGGTAGAGCGACATCCACGACGAGATAACGCTCAAAACAACAAGGACCAGAACCGCAACGACAAGGAAACCCTGGACAACAATGATGATTATGCCAAAGACGGTCGATAGGATGCGGCCAATGGCGAATTCGGGCAGAAAGGCGATCGAAAACCCAGCTGTTGCGACCTTGGTAATGCCCAGCATCCAGATTGCCAAGGACGTGTTTCTTTGACCCTCCAATGGGTTCAGTTTGATGAAGACAATAAGGGCAATGATTTCGAAAATGAACAGCCCGTAAACTTGAGCGAGGGGTTTCGGGCACCACCACCGATGAAACAGGCGCGAATGAACTGGTAGCCGAGCCAGCATGCGAAGAACCACCATCTGGTCCGGCGGTACCGAGCTGAAAGCCAACCGAATCTCTTGATGTAAGACTCGTCCTGGTGGACACTTGTTCGGTTGGGGTCGTCGTCAATGAACCGGATCGTGAAAAAGGGTATCGACCCGAAGCGTTTTGCCGTTGTTTCCTTCTCCCCAATTTTGCTAGCGCGCGTTGTGGCAATTGCTGGAACCGAGCCAAAGAGCTTGCCTTGTTCAAATACGATGGTGTCCGGGCCCATTTCATACTTCCCAGACCGGAGGCGGAAATAGCATGCATATGCTACGATGCCTCCCACGCCGACTAGCAGCAGGATGAAGACAATAGCCGCGATGGCCGTCGGACCTGCGGGTGCTCGGATGTTGAACTGGAACAGCGCCAGAGTCATCAGTGAAAAGAAAGAAACGAGAAGGGTTCGGAGGATCCCTGCTGCCAGATACCCGCCCAGGTGGTTGCGAAAGTAGAGGAAGCGATCCTCGCCGAGCAGCTTCAGCCTAACCATCATGTCGAGGGCGAACTTGAACAGGGTGATGGAGACGGCCACCAGGCCGATTGCAACCAACCACCAAATGAGACCCAAGGTGAAAGCATCTGCCGCCGGGATGCCCAGGGCAGAGAGGTCTCCAGCGAAACCAATCCATTTACCTGGCGTAGGCATTCCAGGGGAGACCGGTTCGCCTGCCCAGTAGTACTCGTACGGGTTGCTTGTGTTGTAGTCTCGGACTGCACGCTGGACGAGGTTCTGTATGGGCCCAGCATCGCCAGGTGTAGGAAATGTGTCCAGTGAGCGGCCGTAGATTTGCTGCACAAGACCACCGCCAGTATTGATAACGATCGATCCCGCACCGCCTACTTGGCTGGCATTACCGGTCACGCCAGCGAACCCGTCAATCGAGCCCACCATTTTCTCGCTGTATATCATGCCAGCGGCCCACCCAAAGTTGCTCCACCACGCCGGCAGAACGCTGGGCCAGTCCACAGACATGGCGCCCGAGAAGAAAACAGTTTGAAAGGTCTCGAAAATAACCAGAACGGACAAGGAGTGAGCATAATGTGTCCTCATATGAGGGATGCTGACGCCGTATATCGCAGTCGCAAAAGAGGCCAGAAGGGCGGCAAGAGTGAAGACACCTAGTATCGACGAAATCGCCGCTGGGTGAGAAAAGCTGTTGCCATTGCGCATGACGGCCTGGAAACATCCGATCTCAGTCTGACTGGAATTCGCGAATATCTGAATCCGGGCGGAACCTTCAAAGTCAGGTATATCGAGGGCGATGGATGGAATGCCATCAATTTGAGCTGGTGTGAGCCTGAACTCGGCAAACGCAGTGATGGGGTTGCTGGCGTTCAGAGGGCACAGACTGGGAAGGTCAGTGGACATGTCGGTTCGGACGATGCATGGACACAGACGCACCTAGCAATATTTGCCATGCATGGGTTAAAGTTCATCTCGTATCTTGTCTCACCGTCTGCCCCGAGTTAGCACACCCACCCTCATTGTACATGTTCATCCCAAGTTGTATTAAGCTTACAGGCTTCGACATTGATATGCACTGCAACACAGTTAGCATCCCTAAAAAGCATCGGGGATTTGCTTCAACCCACTCATCAACGACTCGTTCCTAATGTTGGTCGTCCCATCCAAGTGGAACTGAACCGTCATGTTGTCAGCGTAGTAGGCGGCATCGAATTTGGTGATGTTGAATAAGCTCTGCCCTCCAAGACAGTCGCCAAAGTCACCGGTATAAAGGCTGGGTCTACGGTTGACGGCGAGCTGTCTGGTGTTGCCATCCTTGTCTTGTCCGGTGATGTAAACGGTTTCGGTGGCCGCCAACGCTGTCGCGAGGAAGACGAACAAGATAGCTATGCTCGCGGCCAGTGACCTCGACCCTTTTAAACGAGTCATCGTGGGTAATGGGCGGAGAGGGCAGTTGAAAAGGGAGTTGGCGGGGGCCTATATGCCCGAGAGATGTCGCGATGTTCGTATGGACAAGAGCGATGAAGGTTTGTTGTGTGGCGGACGAAGAAATGGTGTCTGAAGTGTTTCGAAAAAGGATGTGAGTACCGATGACCGTCAAACGATGTCGGGGGATTAGTTTCGTCGAGACTTATCGTCGCCCGGAGGGCGCGGAGGTCGTGGACGGGTTCCCCTCAGCGGCGGAAACCGCCTTTGGGGAGCTGTCTGGGATGTGTTGATTGGGGGCCCCGATAGACTGATAGGTATGTTTATGCCGTGGATGAATGCGATCTTCTGTTGTGGCAACGGACGCACTCGTCAATCGAGAGTAGTTGTCGTGATAAGGGAAAGGGCGTCTTTGTCGAGGTTTGCGTGTACTCTTTTCGGCGGGCGTTGAAGGACGTAGGAGACGGTGTCGACACACACTCAGGGTGGGAAGCTAAGATATTACTTGGCCTGCAAGGATGCGACCCTTGGAGGACAAAAAACGTCCCCAAACCGGCGACAGAAGCGACGGCAAGGATGGGCCGGCAAACCGGATCTTGTGTCTGTGTGTGATTCAGCCGGACAAGGTAGCTGTCAGCAGCAAATGGTGAACCGAGACAGCGGGCAGGCGCAGGCGTGGGGTCGTCATTTGGGAAGGGATCGGATAGGGTGGGAAAGGAGCACCAGGCCGGGGTCCATCATCAGGTCTGGGGAAGAACAAGATGAAGCAACGGTGATGGTATGGAGGAGTGGATGGCTGAAGAGCTCGTATTCATATGATTCTTCAGCGGCAATAAAGGATACCCAAGGTAGCGAGAGAGATGTTTTCGATTGGAATGCCATGCCATGGGCCCTGGACTGGAACCCGTAGAATGACATGGGTGTTTTCCCTTTGCCTAAGTAGGTAGGCATGTAGGTACCTTAGGCAGTGTGCTATGCAAACTAAGGCACGACGTGTGCGAAACTTGTCGAAACCGGGAAAGGAACAGGGGTTGACTCGCCAGAATGGGACAGGACAGGACGGCCGGTGTCGATTACAGCGTGTTGTTTCCCATCTTCATTTTCACAATGGACACGTTGGATACTTAGCAGTAACTACCTATCTCAAGCTTATTGACTAGTGCGCAAGGGAGCAAGACGTGCAGCTAAAGCCAACGGAGGGCCGCGCACACTGGTGTAATGACCGTGGCAGGATTCGGACATAGTAATGCCTACCTACCTACCTACCTAGGTAGCTCACCGATTTTTACTACGTACCTGCTATTCAGATTCGTAGACGGAAGGATCAAAGTACTTTGACACATGCCAGCTTCGCACCGCCAGTCCCCACCGGGCATCGATCTTATCGCTGATGATATGTGCATGGAAGCATTCCCAAACCTGTGGTTCCAACAGGCGGATAACTAGGTACCTAGGTAAGAGAGGCTTTATATGCGCTATTGTGTATCTGCACACAATGATCGGGTGAAGATACCGCGTGCAACCCCGATATGTCCAGGCACCTTATGAATGCAGGAGCAAGACCCTCAGATGTGGGAGAGAAATGGTAGGAAAGAGAGGATCGGAGAGCAAGGCGCATCGATTGGCACCATCATCCGTCCGTCTTGAGCGCTACGGATGCTACCTAGGTAGGTAGGTACATTACTAGACTGCTTTGCCAAGCTCGTCATCGGTACGTATCCGAGGGGCTCTGTCAGCTGGCGGCACCCTACCCTACGCCTACTTGCCTACTTGCTTGCTTGCCTTCCCATTTACCTGCACAGGTAGTGGTCCTCTCGACGTTTGTATGCCTCTGCCTTTGCCCCTGACGATGGTCTTGCGATATGGGTATGCCCATGATTAGCAGACCGCCTCCGCCTTCGTCTCCAGACACAATTAGGCCTCGAAAGCTGTTTTTCGCTCGCACAATGCAGCCGTGTAAAACGTCTCTGTCGTCTTGGTTTATTCACAACGGCGTGGAACCCCCCAGCCCCAATGATGAAGCCAACCACCCCCGACCGACGGCTTTTAGCCATTCATCGTCTCCAACAAACAACGCTACCAATGCAAGTGCAGCTTACGGCGCCAGAAAGCATCGCTGCCCTGCCTATCGTATTCATAGCTTGCACAGACTCGCAAGCATCTGACACCACACGTGTGTGTACAAGGGACGTACATCAGGCACACCGGCTCCGTCTTGGACGTCCTAGCAAGGAGCCCAGAGCCCAGAGCCCAGCACCGAGAACGTCGGGTATGGACATGCGGTGTCTTCTTGACCGTCGCTTTCGTGGTTTGAGAGGCGAGCCCCTCCACCCCTCCCCTCCCTCCACCAATGACGGGAATCCCAGTCCACCCGGCGCCTACAGTATTCCCCGACCACCCAGGAGCTTGCCCACGATGGGATAGCCTGATTTTTACCTGTTGCTAAACACCATTAAACTACGGATACTCACCGCAGATCTGCGTGTCCGTCTCCCGACCATTCGTTTGACACATTAGCACACTTGACTCCATCTCTCTCGCCCCGCAGCTCCGTTGGCAGAACAGGCTCCAATCATCATGGTCTGGCCGCAACGGAAATTCTTATTGTTCCCAAATGCCAACCCGGCTGGCAGTTGAGCCGCCTCGTTCTCGGCCAGAGCCAACGACCCACCGAGCGTTCTTCTGTATATGCAGCCACCAAAGAAACCGCCATTTCCATGCCTTTTTTCTTTGTAGTCTCGGCACATTTCAATTACGAAACCAGCATGCCGCGTCCGTATCTACAATACCAATCCAAAGTTGGCCCAGGCGCTAAAGCCCTCGGCCCAGGACTGTCAACAGCCTGTCACTGGCTTCAATGCTACTGCATTCCAGCCGACGTTGAGCTGGGTCTGTGCAAGAACCATGACTTCATCACTCGGCACGCTGTACAGGCAACGTAGGAACCGGTCTTGCAGTATGCTTTTGGAGTTACATGCAGACCTTCTGCGAAAGTTCGGATGCCATGATTACATATACCTACGTAGTACTGGTAGGTCGATCGAACGACCGGGCGACCGGCCAGTCATGTGGCTCCATGCAAAGCCGCCTTGTAACAAATCTAGGAGCTTTCGCTCCCGAAAAACTTGGTGCGTAGATTGGCCACGCGCTTAATCCGTGGTATAAGACAACAACACCCACCAACTAAGCCTAAGTCGCTGGCGCGACAAACAACCTGTCGGCCGTGCTTTCCAACCGGCTTGGATGAACTCCTTCGATACAGATTGATTGGCCCATGACAGCAGTATCGCAATCGATCATGAGTGTCAAACAGATGGCACGGCACATGCTGGAAGTGAATGCAAGGTCAACGATTCAAGGAGGCTAGTGGCATCTCGCCATGGCTCACGCTGCATGGCACCTGCAGAGACGAGCACTGCAAACTTTGCTAGGTCCCGTCGGTGGTCTGTTTAATGCGCCGCTTCTGGGCAATCTGATGGGAAAGGCCTAAGCATATGTTCGTCGACCAAGTTCAAGTGCCAGCGTCTAGGTCGACACGGACGGCAAGTAATTCTCATCCACGGCCAATTTCGCACTGTTGGTTCGTTGATAACGTTTGAGCGCTTTGTCCGTGTCATGTTGTCGAGGACTGGACGTTGAAACATTGTCTGGCTGCCAAAGCCGATCCCTGGCCTGGTCGGCGGGCTATCACCCAAAATGACCAGACGGTGCCTCTTTCCTGCTCTCTGGGTCTCGTTAAACGGATTGGCCTCGGTGTGTGCTGAGCTGGCAGGCATCCCGCAAGCGCCGAATTCTCGGGAATGTCGAGACGTAAAGAGAAATCGGTAACAAGTAAACCAAGCTTCATAGGTGCCCTGCGTATCAACCAAGGTGCTTAACAACGGACATGCATCCGCTCCTTTAGTGTCTATTCAATCTAGAGACTACAAGACGTTTATAGTATGATGAAGTCCCCGGAAGTCAGAGTAGAGCCTCACCTTCATATCGATACGTCGAAAGGGGCATTACAAACATGCGCTTCGACTGAAAGCCGTCATTTCTACTTTCGAGCGATCTGGAAATTTTGAAAGAGAATTAGGATCGGCGAAGCAGGATGGATCGACACAAAGAACCTGCCCTACCACGACTCCCTTTCTACCAGTAGATTTGAGTATCATAGCCAAAAGCCCCGGGTCGCCATCTCGTCGCCAAATATTACTTTGTAGTCAGGCCGTCCACTTGGGCGCACCAGGGAGGAAAGGCACTGTACATACAGAGGCAGATCTGTTGGTAAGAGATGTATGCCCCTCTGGTACCCGTCCCTCCTCTGGCGTCACAGGGGAGAATTCGAGTTTTTACTTCCCGATGCCGAGTGTGGACTAAGGTGGACGAAACTGCTTGGAGGCAAGAGGCAAAAATTCATGAGACGAGAATACATATATAGTGTGTTTGACTGCGGCCATTGGCCAATGATGTCCTGCACGGGGATCTTCAGGAACTAGTTTTCGAAAACTTGGTTGCTGGTGGGGTCTGGCAGCAACAGAGTGGACTTGGAATGTCATCAGCGTCCAGATAACTCAAAAACTGGAGATCAGGATCTCGGTGTACCAAGCGACATCGGGACAGCCCCGCAGCCGGCAGCCGGCTACCGATAGCCGCCATGCCGATTGATGCGGACGTCGGAGGGCCACCCCACCATCCTGACCGAGCTGACCGAGGCGCGTCTTCGCGTCTTCGGAACAACTCGAGAGGCCCCGATCTAGGATCAAGGTTGGTATGCGTGATCTGAAAAGTCAAGACTTTGTGTGTGTTTCTGCCAGAGACCGCTTATTCAAAGCATCGGGTTCACGTTTGAAAAATGACGATGCCGGTCCATACCGCGTACCCGGTTATTGTTTCGCACCACCACCGCCGCCAAGAAACACCTTGGAGGCACTGCGAGGCACGTGGTCGACGTTGCAGAATGAATTAGGACCTGCAGATTACATAAAGTACGCCATCAGACTGTTTTGGGGCATTGCTTGTGTCGCGAAGGGAGGGATACGTGTGGTGGTTGGCAGCGTGTAGGAGAACAGGCTTGGGGTCACGCATATCTAGCCCGGAGCCAAGAGGCTGGGCACCAGCACGCCAGATGAAGCAGGAATTGCAACTTTGGTGGCTTTCTGCAGTCGTCTCCCTGGATATTCCATCCTACAGCTAGCCGCCTTCCAGGGCGAGGCAGCAGCATGGCGCGGGGTCCATGGAAGAAGTTGGATATCGGTGGGCTCCAGCCACATTTGGTGGGGTACGCCGTTGACACTCCCTCACGCCATCATCAACCTGCCGACGACAGACTCACGATCGCAAGAGGTTGCTTGGTCATCTCAGCGCGGGGTGTCTACGTACCTTTTTGCTTTGTATCGTTATTACCAATCCACAAAGAGTTGCCGGAACACCGAGCCGCGACACTGCCAGACGGCGGTCCCACGACTTCATGGATCTCCCATGGTTCGGTCTCTGTATCAGCCATGCAACCGCATGAAGCACCAGGCTTTTCCCGCGGTAACCGGGTATCAGTCTCCATTGGGGACAACATGTACTACGCGGGCAGTTATCGTGGGTGAACATGACTTAGTCGCGGCTCCGAGGTGGAAAGCTACAAACACACACGGACACATAGGGTAGGTACCTACCTAGGTAGGTGCCAAGGAGGGTACATGAGCAAGGTAGCGATCACGTCATTTCAACTAAACAATCAGCCTCCATTTTTACCTCGACTGACGGGGTACGCAACGACGCAAGGCCGATTTGACGCCGGTAACGAGAGACAATTTTCTTTCTTTGAGTCGAGCCCGCATTTCGCAACTCTCGGGGAATAAAAAGACGCCTCTGTCCTCTCCCCGTCCTTCCCGTAGATTCTCCTCTGTTGCTGGTTCTCCTGCTTCTACTCACCTGTGCTCCTCCTCCAATCTTTCCATACCTACTGCTCCTTGCGGCCAAAGGTCACGGGCTCAACTAGCTGTACTTTCTCTCCACGAAACTCTGTACGAGTTCCTTGCGGGCAACCATCCATTCTCTTCTCCGCATCGTGCTTCCTACCAGAAATTCGCCATGGCCAACTCTCCTCATGGCGGCGTCCTCAAGGACCTCTTCGCCCGCGATGCGCCGCGCCAATCTGAGCTCCTCGCCGAGGCCGACAAGCTCCCTTCTCTCGTCCTGACCGAGCGCCACCTTTGCGATCTCGAGCTGATCCTCAACGGTGGCTTCTCACCCCTCGAAGGTGCGTGTGTTGACGTGTTGCCTCCAGAGCCCATGCACAGCGATGCGCAGCGATGGTGGTGGGGTTGCATAGCGCGGAAGCAACCCCGCCATGTTTTTTTTTGTTTTTTTGGAGGGGCAATACCCCCACGATTACGTTGTACGGCCCAAAAACAGCGGGACTGACCAAGGCACATCTTTACAGGCTTCATGACGGAGAAGGACTACAATGGGTGGGTTGAGACCAATTGAACGAATATACTAGTGCAAGAATGGCATGGGTCGCTAACGCTTGTGACGCAGCGTTGTCAAGAACAATCGTCTCGCCGACGGCAACCTGTTCTCGATGCCCATTACCCTCGATGTTTCCCAGAAGAGCATCGACGACCTCTCCATTAAGCCCGGTGCTCGCATCACCCTGCGTGATCTGAGAGACGACCGCAACCTGGCCATTCTCACCGTGGAGGATATTTACAAGCCAGACAGGTAGGTTTCGCTCCCGATCGGTGTGTATTGACTCGGCCTAACATATGCTTGTTCAAGAACTGTCGAGGCCATCGAGGTCTTTGGCAGTGACGATGACACCCACCCCGGTGTCAAGCACCTCTTCAACAACACCAACGACTTCTACGTCGGCGGTAAGCTCGAGGCTATCCAGCGTCTTGCCCACTACGACTTCCTGGACCTCAGATGTAAGCTCGCCATTCCCTTGCCACAGCTCGAAGCATTCCCAGACTGACCAATGGCCAAAAGTCACCCCTGCGGAGCTGAGACAACACTTCGAGAAGCTCGGCTGGAACAAGGTCGTCGCTTTCCAGACTCGTAACCCCATGCACCGCGCTCATAGAGAACTCACGGTCCGCGCCGCCCGGTCCCAACAAGCCAACGTCCTCATCCACCCCGTCGTCGGCCTTACAAAGCCTGGTGATATTGACCACTTCACCCGTGTCCGGGTCTACAAGGCCCTCCTTCCGAGATACCCCAACGGCATGGCCGCCCTGGCCCTGCTGCCCCTAGCCATGCGCATGGGTGGTCCCCGTGAGGCCATCTGGCACGCCATCATCCGCAAGAACCACGGCGCGACCCACTTCATCGTCGGCCGCGACCACGCCGGCCCCGGCAAGAACAAGAACGGCAAGGACCACTACGGCCCGTACGATGCCCAGGTGGCCGTCCAAAAGTACTCCGACGAGCTCGGCATTACCATGGTCGAGTTCCAGGAGATGATCTACATTCCTGACCGCGACGAGTACCAGCCCGCCAACGAGATTGCCCCCGGCACCCACACAGCCAATATCTCGGGCACGGAGCTGCGCAACCGCCTCAAGACGGGCAAGGAGATCCCCGCATGGTTCTCGTACCCCGAGGTCGTCAAGGTCCTGCGCGAGCAGAACCCCCTGCCCGCCCAGAAGGGCTTCACCATCTTCCTCACCGGCTACCAGAACAGCGGAAAGGACCAGATCGCCAAGGCCCTTCAGGTCACCCTCAACCAGGGCGGCGGCCGCTCCGTCTCCCTGCTCCTCGGCGAAACCGTCCGCCACGAGCTGTCGTCGGAGCTCGGCTTCAGCCGCGAGGACCGCGACAAGAACGTCGCGCGCATCGCCTTTGTCGCCTCGGAGCTGACGCGCGCCGGTGCCGCCGTCATCGCGGCCCCATCGCCCCTACGACGACGCCCGCAAGCAGGCGCGCGAGCTCGTCGAGAAGTCGGGACCCTTCTTCCTCGTCCACGTCGCGACCCCGCTCGAGTATGCCGAGAAGACAGACAAGCGCGGCATCTACAAGAAGGCGCGCGCCGGCGAGATCAAGGGCTTCACCGGCGTCGACGACCCCTACGAGGTGCCGTCCAAGGCCGACCTCGTCGTCGATGTCGAAAAGCAGACGGTCCGCTCCATTGTCCACCAGATCGTGCTGCTGCTCGAGAGCCAAGGCCTTCTGGACCGGCTGTAAATGTTTGCGAGCGAACCGGTCGACAGAGTTTTGTGCGCGACACTACAGCGATAAAGGGAGAAACATCATAGGACGGACTTACACAGCGGGTTAATTGAAGACAAACCCGAGATAAAAAGCTGGCGATGACTTTTACGAAGATTTTTTTTTTCTTTCTTTTCCTTTTTTTCTCCAGTTTGTTTGTTTTTACACGGATGGAAGGAACATGACATCATATACTGGCCGCCGGGCCGGGGAAAGGGCTGTGTTTAGTACAGCACAGTCCGTCTCGGGCGCGGCTGCATAAATATAAAAGTGCTGAAAATGCAATGGCATTTGAAAGATGAGTTGATTTGACGGAGTGCGTTGAGATGCAAATCATCCCAGTGCCCATCCATTCATCATGTTTTGACGCGGCCGTGTGCGTTAGTAGGTAACGAAGGTTAGGCTCAGAGTTTGGAACCATCAGACCAGGGAGCCAACGATGTGTGCAGACGGAAAACCCTCCGGCGGGCGCCGGAAATCAATGCCCGGGTCTCGGACGATGCGCGTTGTGAATGCGGCCGGCTTGAGATTTGGTGCAGGTTCCTGATGGGATGGAGAGAGGGAAGAGGGAGGAGAGGGGAGGGGGGAAGAGGGGGAGAGCAGTGTGTTGGTCGGTCGTTCAAGGCTTTCCCTTGGTGGTGTGGGAGAAGCACGAGAACAATGCAGCATGGGCGCTTAGGCAGGTAGCTCGGCGCGGGTGATTGGGTGACGATACCCTTAATACCTACCTAGGTGCTCACCTAAACAGGTACCTACCTACCTGTCTGCCTGCCTGCCTGCCTGCCTGCCTGCCTGCTTGCGTTTTCTTGGTGCCCGATGAGATGAGGGACGACCCGTTGGTGATCTGGCGGGTATCAACACATGGCGGTGGAGGTTGGCAGCCTACCTCGGGTCGTTGGTTGGTTGGTTGGTTGGGGACCATGGTTTATTTTAAGAAGAGGAGAGGTTCCCGTCCATCGACTTTCTGCAACCTGCCCCAGGTACGTGAGACTCGGGCATCTCTACATGAGGCAGGCGGCGTGTCCTTGGCCTGACGGGGACATACGTGCAGTTTTCTTTTGGAGATTGCTGGCGGTGGGCGGGGATGATTCACGGAGAGTCGGATGTCTCGAAGCGTTTGGGCTTCTTCCTCGAGGTTGGCTAGCCACTGCTTGGCCCGAGACACAGACTGCTCATCTGTCTTTGGGGCGGGTTGGTTACCTAGTGTCGTGTTCCGTCAGTCGTGATACTCGATCACGGAGAGGTGCGAATGGTGCGAGAGAGTGTGTGTGTGTGTGCGTGTGTGTATGTACTGATTAGCGTTGGACCCCCAAGGCGAAGCACCTGGCTCATGTCGCACCGTGCGATGTCGAGCTTCGCGAGAAACTGAGACACGGTCCCGTCTTGCGGGTGTTTTGCATGTGGGATGTGGGCGGCACCGTGTGCAAGGGACAAAGTACAGTGCCATCTGTGTTGGTCCGACAGTGCAGTGTTTGTGGACCCTAAGGGACCTATTCGTACCTACCTCAACCTCAGCCCGGTGCCACGTCAGGCTTGGGGGTCCAGCCAGGTACGCAGAAGAGGTACTCACTACCTACAGGTAGGTATGTGCAGGTATGTGCAGTACTCCGTACACGCAGCAGGTGCCCAACTCCCAAATGCACCCGCTCCGTCAATCATTTGCGTCGCAGCGGAGAAGAGAGAAACAGACGTCGAATCCATGTGTCACCACTGCCCAGCGCATTTCATTTCATGCTCATGGTGATGCTCAGTCATTCATGCTCATGCTCATGCTCATGCTCATGCCCGTGCATTCCCCTCGTCACCCTTTCGAATGTGTTCCTACCTATTCGTCCTGGCAGGGCCTACCTACGACCTACCTAGTAGTACCTATGTAGTGTTCCTCTGGGCGGCTGGTTCCACTCTTTTCCGCCGCCAGCCTACCACCCCCGCCTCCAGACTACAGGGGGGGAGGGGGTTTGATTTCTAGTCGAATCACACTCGGCTGCGTTGCTCCATGAACTACGGATACCTTGGGCAAACTCGCAACCGCCCGCCCATCTGTCGACTCCCCCTCCCCTCCGCCTACCTAGCCTGTCTGCCTACCTGCTGTGACGGACCGACTAGGTAGTAGGTAATTGACACTCGCGCTTCAAAGTCACTCATTTGGGTGTCACCGCCGCCGCCACTGCATTTCGTTGTGATTCCGAATTCTACAACATTTTTTAATACACGCAAACCCGACGCACCAAAAAAAAAAAAAAGAAGAAGAAGAAGAAGAAAAAGGCGCTTTCTTTGCTACTCAGGCCCAGCCAGAAAGCACTGACGCAAAGGTTTTGGCCAAACGGAATCTCCCCCTGCCCGTCCGTCATCGTTCGTTCCAAGTCAGGGGGGTGGTGGCCATTTTCCCTCAAAAAACCCCCCAAAACAGAATTCCCCAGTTTTGTGACAACTCACGAGAGGTTCGCTTCGAAGATTCCGGGTCGGTGAACAATCCCCCAGACCAGGTTCTGCCTGCCTCCCTTCCCGCCTTTTTCTTCTAAAAAATCATCCGACCTGGGTCCTCCAACACGACGGCCCGCTTCGCTATTCGGTCTCCGAAACCCTTCCTACCCGCACTCTCGCAAAGCTCACTCAGCTGGGCTTCATTGCTTGCTTGCTTGATTCATCTGATTCCTGCCCCAGCGACGGCGCCCCAACCTGATCCCTCTGACCGCCTCCAAACCTCCCCGCCATCCGCACCCGCAATAAACAGCAACACCAAGTCGGCCTAGCTTTCGGGCTACGCCTCCATGCTCCGCCATGTCCTCCAAAGACCGTGACGTCGACGTCGACGTTGATCGGCCCCCGCGCGACAAGCCAGAGAAGAAGCCCTCGAGAAGCAGGTCGGAGCGCAGCATCAAGACCGACAGGGAAAAGGGCGACAGGGAGCACAGATCCCATCGCGTGAGCTCCCGCTCATCCAGATCGAAAATGGCCGACGGCAGCGGCCTCGGCAGCGACCTTCATTCCCACTCCCACTCCCACTCTCATTCTCATCGCCGCCACCGCACCCGCGAAGAACGAGAACGAGACCGCGACCGTGACCGAGACAGGGACGACCGCTCCTCCTCCATGACCGACCTCGTCCCCGAAATGTCTCGCACCTCGCTCACCGGCCCCGCCTCGACCGATCGCATCTCGGCGCCCTACCCGACATTTAGCAAGGCTCACAGCAAAGAGGCTGTCCGCGGCAGCCGTGAGGATGTGTCGGGGTCCGGCGAAGGCGCAACGAGGAGGAACGACCCCTTCACGCCTGAGGCGACGGATCTCGGCGACAGCGAGCTTCACCGAACCAAGAGCGCTGATCAATCCGAGAAGCAGCGTAAAGCCTCGTCCAAGAAGGAATCGAGACCCCCAGTCCGCCCGAGACAGACCTGTCGGGCAAGAGACGGTCAGACACTCCCGAGGAGTCGTCCAGAAAGGTTCGCGAGGAACGTTCCAGCTCCAGGCTAAGCGGAGAGGCGCCTAAGAGAGATCGGGAGAGTAGACCGAGCTCGCGACTCAGCGGCCTCTCACGATCGGCCTCTAGGGCCGATGACAAGTCCCGGCTGAGCTACAAGTCAAAGACAAGCAGTCAGGCTACATATGTCAAGTCGCCAGCATTCCCTCCCGGCGTGCACGAGAGCTTAAACATCAAACCGAACGCCTCCCGATCGTCTTCGAAGCGGAGCTCATCAAGCAAGAAGAGCCGGCGGTCTGATCACTACGACGACGACTCGTCTCCCGAGAGCCTCCAAGACTCGTCGCCCAGGACCCCAACGCAAGCGCCGCCATTCCCGCCGCCTTTTGCAATGCACGACAAGCCCCCGGGACCACCTCCTCAGGTTTACACCGAGAACGACATCACCCCGTCCGCGACACCAATGACCGACATTCCGCCCCAGCCCTCCGGCCCTCCCCCCCTCCCCCACCGCCTCCGCCCGTGGACGTTCAGGAAGCACCGCGGGTCGACTACCTTTTGCAACACGGCGGTCTTATTCAGCCCATCCCAAAGACATTTCTTTCAGTTTTGCCCCGACAGAACGGCGCTCGACCATCCAATCCGCCCCTGGTTGGTGCGCAGACTTTATTTGCGCCGTTCTTTAACCTTTTGGACCAGTATAACTCGGTTCTTAACCGCAATGGCTCCGTAGCAGTCGCAACTGGCCATCGATCGGTGGCTCGCCGTCTGCTGGACCGCCTTGAAAACGTCTTCTCCAGAGAACTCCCCGAGGATGGGTGCACTTGTTTGGTTTGCGAAAGAGGACCCGACATCCAGCATCGTGGTTTAGGCTGGGGCGAAGTTCTCGAATGGGTCAGCGGCCGTATCGATCTTCCCCAGTGGCCGCCCTTCGACCTGGCAAGCTTGGGGTCCAAGGCCGCCGAGATATCAGCAGACCTGCCACCCCGTCCCGACTCCCCGGTCAAGATCGATCCCGATATCGCCGAGGAATTCCGCGAGCATTACCTCAGGCAGTCTAAGAAAGTCAGGGGTGCCGTGGACAAGTGGCTCAACACTTGCGGTGAAACTACCGCGCCCCCGCCTCAAGATGTAGACGACGAGACCCTGACGTTTGCTATCTTGACGAACCTGGACCCCGAGGACCAGCCATATTTCAATGCTGTTCTGTCTGGCTCCAACCACCCCAAGCCTGCAACGAGAGCACCGACGCCCTTGCACCGAGCGCGTCCGGAACTCCTTGTCAAGACAGGCTTGGCCCTGCAGCGCCTCTACCGACTGGCCCAAGTGCCGCGAGACGCCGAGGTCGCCATGTACCTTGTCAAGAACCCCCACACGCACGATCTCCTCATTACAATGTCCGACATCAACGCGCAAGAATGGGAGATCTTGACCTCTGGCAGATTTGACGGCTTCCTCTGGTCCGGAGCCGACGCCGACGATATCGCAACCCCAACAGGGGAGTCGCGTGGCGCGACACCCGCAAGTAACTACGGCCCCTCTCGGCCCTCTACGATGAGCCCAGGCGTTCGAGGAACGCCCGGTTACCCGGGATCTCGCAATACGACGCCGTTCTCAGCCTATTCTCGTGGCGCCACACCCGCCTCTTTCGTCAGCAACGCATCGTCCGCCGCGGTGAATCGCCAAGCGGTCTCTCGAGACGAGGAGATGGAGATGGCCGTGTTAGCAGAGGTAGAGCGGGAGATTTACCAAGGCATGGAGGCATTGGAGGACGCGTTCGAGGCGCTCCACCTCAAGGCCGAAGTCGTCCGGACGGCCCTGCGCAACCGCGGCGCCGGCCTGATGCACAGCCTACAGAGCCGCCGGCGCATCGACGTCCTTCCCAACCCGAGCTCCGGCAACTCGCAGTCCTCGGGCTACGAGCGCCCCAGCTGGGCGCAGGGCGACTACGACGCGAATAGCGACAGCGAGTGGGGAGGCGATGACTTTGAGCTCGCGCCCGACGACTCGGCGAGCAATATCAGCAGCTCGCGGCACCGACGGCCCAAGAGGCGGACCGAGAGAAGGACGCCGGCGCCGATCGAGGAAGACGACGAGGAAAACTGAACTCTCGAGGAGATGGAAAGGCTTGATTGGAAATGAGGCTTCACGAGCTCCCTGATGAACAAAGGGAGGAGGATATGTTTTCTGTTTCTTGATATGAAAAGAATGTTTGAGAAAGACGAAACGAAATGATGATGTCAAAAACCAAGAGCCTTTGTTTATTGTTATTCTGCATGCGGTGGGATACCAAAGCTGGAAAGTCTACGGTTCGATGTTTTGTTGTTGCTGCCGAGGCACCGGGCCGCGGACCCGTCCTTGGAAAGATAAAGAGAGAGGCCAGGACGCGGACACATCTCTCTCTGTCCCCCTCTGATGGCCCCATCGGGAGGGTCCAGTCGAAAGTGGCTTAGGGAAAGGGGCTTTTTCTTTTTACTCTTTCCCCGATGCCCCCCCCCCCCCCCCCCTCCAGCGATGCAGTTTGTCATTTTGTTGCATTGTCATGGAGTCTCGGGCATCCCGCACCCCCGTTACCGGGGGTGTGCTCCTTAGCTTTTCTTCTTTTTTTTCTTTTGAACGAATTCAAGGTTCCATCCAGAGCGATGACGGTTCGTCTTTTGATTGACTCGCCCCTACCCAAATATTGTGAATGTGCCAGTGATCCAAGCGTGCGAAACCCATGATGAGGATGTGTCTTCAGGGTGCTTAAGCGGCCTTCGCTGATCCGTGATGGGTCGAGCAAGTGTGCTACGTTCGCCTTTGACATCTCTCAGGAACACATCTTCCAGGAACGGCAGGTCGGCTCCGATGCCATCTTAGACGTAGGTTCCGAGGTGGCAGCTGGCACTATAATGGGATCTGAAAGTCATGCAATCGCCCTTCTTCTATTGAAATAACTGCTTAGGGACCGCAACGCGGCCATTATCTGTTCCTAGTCTTCCTGCCTCTAGATAGCTGCAGTAGTGTGCCGTGGGCCTGGCTGCTTCTTCTCCGGTAACCCACCGGTTTCCATCAAATCCAGAATAAAAAAAAGTTCAAAGAACTCATAACGCACCAGAAAAGAAGAAGAGAAAAGGAGTATTGATGATCAGCAACTTTTGGGAACTGTCATGTCGTTGGGTGCTATGAAGAGGGGAAACAAGCAAGAAGATCCCAGTTAGCAAAAGGTTCGATACCAACGAAGAGCTTCTGCGATGGTGCGGATTTTATTGTGATGGTAGTAGTGTAGCGAAGAGAGAAATCTTAAGCGGCAGCTGAACCTGAACCATGTATGTAGTCTTGAAGAGTGAGATGATTGATTATCCGGTGTGCTTAACTCCACCCGCCTCCGGTCTCCTGCCTCTGGACATCATAATTCCCGGCATAGCGACCTTCTGCCGCTCCAATGACATGACGCAGCTGCTCGAAGCTTTGCTCCAAGACCTCTGTGCTTTTTGCTGCAGACTTGAATTCTTTCAGTCCCCTGTTGGCACGCTTCTTGGCCGACTTGAGTGCCCGCTTATCATCCTTGCTCGACTTTCGGAGAGCGTCGACTGCCCGGGAGAGAGGAATAAGGACCTCTCCAAGGCAGTCTCTGAGGACTTGGTTATCATGGCGGAGCTGTGTCAAAGCGGAGTCCTGCCTCTGAAGCTGTCTGGCATGCTTTTGGAGTTGATTCGAGTGGTCTTCGAGTTTTTCGGAGTGCTCACGAAGCCGGACTGCATGCTCTCGGAGCTTCACGGAGTCACCGACCGAGATTACTGCCAGGCTATTGTTGACTTTATCGATGGCTCGCTTCAATTGCTTTCGGGAGGTCTGCTTCTTCCGCCTGGAAGAGATCGAGCTCGAGGTGTCGATTTTATCCCTACCTCTGAGTGACGAGTTCATAGGGTTGGCAGGCTTGGCGATAGAGGGCGACTCTGTAACATGTACAGGTTGGGTGTCTTCCTCAGTCTTAACGACCAGCAAAGATGACTTTCGATCATTTTGGCCAGTAGGTACTGCGATTTCCATCAGCGAATTCCTGCCCTTAGGTGATTCTTTTCGGAATACAGCTGCCGCCGTTTTCTGCTTTTTGGCTTGGGGCCAAGATTCGTCCTCATCTTCGATGTCGTGCTTCAATCCTGCTGGTCCTGCGCTGAGCCTTTTCTCCTCCCGTGTTAGCTTTGGGTTGCAGCATTTTTCTGCATCCCAACCGGCCTCTGCCAGCATATCAACGATTTCAGCCGGAATGGCCAGGCTGTTGATGATCCGGACTGCTTCTACCATGGTTGCGGGAAGCGGACTGCCTCGATTATCGGAGTGTTCCCACCGGTCCACAATCTGTCTGTAGGGTAGCTGTTGGGAAATATCGGCAGGCTTCTCGCCTTCCCCATCCCAGGCCAAGCTACAAATGTATTTGTCAACAGTCTTGCTGGAGGACAGAAATTCCGGTTCACTGTAGACGGCGTTTTTCTGCTTCTTTGCCCATCGTTTCCATCCAAGCAGCGTTCTTGCGCTGGTTATCCGGTGTGGCCTCGACGTCGCCTTCGCAGCAGGTCTTGATGAGGAAGCCATGAAAGTCCGGGAAGTCGCCCGGGGAGGAGATATCTGCGTAATTGCGCTTGTATCAGAGGGTCTGTCGGTCGCGGGTTCCGACTGAGAGCTGGCTGTCTTCGCTGACATCTGTTCAAGATGCGCCAGCTGCGAAGCAAGCGGGGTCGGTTTCGTGATTGGCGTCAGAGGCGAGTCTACCCGACCAGAACATGGGACAATGGGCTTCGGCATAACTGCCGCCATATGGCTCGTTCGGGAGTCATGCTTGTTTGCAGTGGTGCGCTCGTGGGAAATGAAGCAGAAATCAAAGTTTGGGGGGTTGAAGTTCAGAGGATGGGTGCAAAGGCAAAGGATTGGCAGAGTAGGGATGTGAGGTACGGCCCTCCAATATCAATATCGATTGCAGCTTCCTCTCTTGTGAACTGAGGTAGGGGTTGCAGCACTTGAAAGGGTCCCATCCCATATGGACAAGTAAGCCAACGATATCGGAAGGAAGTACAAGACCGTTGATAATCCTCAGAGCCTCCAATTCCGCGGCTGAGGGAGCGTGTTGTATCTGAACTCGTGCTGGACCGGCAAACATTGAGATGTATATCTGCTGCTTCGTTATCACCGCAGGCGCTTGCGCTTTCTCGTCCCATTCGACATTCTCGAGTTGCCGGATAACTGCTTTGGCGGCATTGGTTAGATAAACCCCCAGCTCTTCGTCGAAGCTGTAGATGTTCGATATGTCGGGCCCGGTTACGAAGAATTCCTGGTGAATTTGCTGTTTCGCCCAGAGTTTCCACGTCTTGATGGTCATCTTTGGAATGGCCTCAGACATTGCCATCTAATGTCTTTGTTTTTTTTTCGGAAACTTTTGCTGACCCGGTGTGGACTTCAAGTATGATATGTAGTTGCAGTGATGTGAAGAGTGAAAAGATGCTAGAAGAGAGGTGGCGAATCGTGGCCTCTATAGCTCCAACTTCAAGGAAGGCGCAATTCGGCTTCTAGTCAAGCGAGACGGAAAGAACTTCATTCCGTCTGTTTCCGTTAGAAAGTCAATCTTCCAGATAGCGGATGCTTGCTTCTATTATAATACATAAAGCAGTCTGAATCAAGCAGCCAGACACACAAGGCGAAACACCTACCATGTTTGTTATTGGAGAAAACAGTCCCTATAGCGAGACCTCTATAAATTCCTTTAAATAAACATGCCGATGTCTTGTTGTAAAAACTGTCAGTTTTGAGCGGATTCCCCATCCGGACTTTAGTTTCCGTCGGGACCATGCCACCTTAACTGTTGATCTGGTGTTGATTTGACAGAGGTCTTGAGACCGTTCCCCTCTCATCGAGAGTCAAGTCCTGGTCGATTGGTGGGTGGTCTCAGATTGCAGCTCTCTGCTCTAGGATGTTGATACGCAGAGCCAAGGACACATTGCCAGCACATTTCCCCATCGGGTATTGAAGTCATTGTACATTGCAGCCTATAGCTATTCATTTAAGGTTGATCGTGTCCGTTTGGCCATCCGTTTTCGTTCCAATGATAGAGTCTGACCGAATGCCTCCCAGTTCTAGAAGGACAAGTCCATGAGACGCCCTAGTGTGGAACTGTTTTTCTTTGGAGGGTCAAGACTATGCGCACCCATCAACTCTAACAAATTCGTACCGTCATTGATCTGACTTGTCCCGACTTTGAATAATTAGGACACCGGCTCTAGGGTGGTTCCGTCATCATTGAGTGCTATTGAGTGTGTCCAGAAACGTTCGTCTCCTCCATTGTCATCATCGAGGACTACTACCTCCACAGGGCATCATGGACCCTGTCTTACTGATCCTGCCGCCAAACAACAATGGGCCTGGGCATATGACGCCCATCTGCCGGCTAGTCTCAGACCCGGCACCGAGCCTTCACTTTTTGCGACTTATCTTCATCAATAATAATCAATAGGCTCTCAAGAGTGAAAGTTGATAGATGCGAGAGTCACTAGGCAGCGAACAGTGACTGAGGAGGGGCAGGTACTCGAGCTTTATTCGACCCTCCATTGCAATGCAAAGTCTTCAAGGCATGTTGAACTGGTTTTGAATTCTTGAAAAGGTATGGGGGGGATTTAACTACCTACCACTTTGGGGCATCATGAACTTCACCTCCACATACAAGCGTGCACCCCGTGCGATGCTATGCCATGCCGCCAGTGAACCAACAAACATGGCGACGACAACAAGCGAAACATCCTCCATGGCGCTACAGTGAAAATCCAAGCAAAGGCTCCCTTCTTCCTCTCCTTGCTGCTTCTCCGACTGACGACAGCGTGACGCGACCATGACGGAGTGAAATTCGTGCTCAGGGAACCCACCATACGGTCGATCTCTTATCCTAGCTCCTCTCATATCCAGCTGGCCTCCGGCTGTCGTTTGCACGCTCTAATGCTCTTAAAGATCTTTTTTCCTTTTGGACCTCTTATACTCTTTAGGGATGGTGGTAATCGTAATTCTTTGCCTCGTCAGTCTTTCTCCTGCAGCCGCTCATCCATAACAGCTTTTAGCAGCTTCGAGCCTTGTCCACCAGCGTGCATTGCGGCGGTGACTCCTTCGGATCATCTCGCGTCTCCCTCTTATGCTTGAGAGCTGGGATGGCCAGAGAACACTACGTCTCGGCACAGTCCTCACAGCTCCTCGAGGGGCCCGGCTCGGTCATCGATGACATCGCCCGTAGGCCTTTAGCTGGCACCGCCGTTGACCGGTGCGGCACCTTGTTGGGCAAGGGCCAGCTGGGCGGCCTGGGCGTTCTCGGTCGCCTTTTGCATGACACCCTGCAGGGCTGCCTGGTCCTCAGCTGTGAGGTGAGAGGCCAGGGACTGGTAGAACTGGGGTTGCTCCTCTTCCATCTCTGTTAGGGCGTTAGCTATGGTTCCATGCCAAATCGAAAGGGAGATCACTCACTCATCAGAGTTGCGCTGAACAGCTGGTATGGGTCCACCTTGTCCAGTGGGGACTCGAGCAGGACACTGTCCTCGCCAAGGTCGTCCTCAGACTCGATATCCTCGACGCCGCGGCTAAACTTTTGGGCCTGTCGCATGTCAGTTACGTCAAACGGCAGAAGCTGCTGGCTGGATTGTGACCCACCTCCTCATTCAAGAACTCCAGGTAAGCGGTGCTCTCGTCGCGGCCGTCGTTGGTCTCCTCCTCGACCTCATCCTCGACATTCCAGTTGGCCTCGTCCTCGGCCCACTCGTCTTCTTCACCGTAGTCGTAAGTGCCGGCCTCGAGATGGTAGTCGTCACGAAGAGCCTCCTCGCGGTTCTTCATAGCAGCGGGCAGGGTCTTGAACAGCTCAGTGACGCCCTGCAGCAGGCGAGGCCAACCGACGGCAATACTCTGAGGGACCTGGTCAGCCTTGAGGCTAAGCAGAGCTGCAATGGCGACAATGCAAAGCTTCTTGTCGTGGACCCTGGTGAAGTTGGACATGCTGCCAAACCACAAGCTGAAGAACCTGTTCGTCCAACCCTTGGTCTCAAGGATGTGGAGGGTGAGTATGGGGTTGTAGTGGATCGAGTTGATGACAAGCTCCATGAGGTGGATCTTGTAAGCCTTGACCTTGACGTCCTGGGCAGTAAGGACGGTCATGGCGAACTCGATGAACCGCAAGACGTAGTTGTCAATGTGGCCACGGAGGTTCAACATCATGGCCTCAGCTAGCTTACAGGCGCAGATACGGTCAACGCCACCAACCTTGTTGTCGTTGAACATGTCCGAGATCATGGAGAAGAGAGCCTCGATGTACTCGGGCTTCTGCACTAGCTGGCCAGCACCGTACTGGACAAAGTTGTCCAGAGCCGGCAGCATATCCTCCAGGTAGAGCTCGGCACCGGCCTTGAAAGTAGCGTGTATGAGCTCGAAGGCCTGCCACATTGTGGGTGAGATGCCCTTGGCAGCGAACGTGCAGCTGTCAATGATCTCAAATACTTCATTGTAAAGATCATATAATTTGTTCTCGAGTGTGACTTGGATGACGGGCATGAGAACAGCCTCAATATGCAGAAGGACGTCAGGAGTGCTCTCGAGGGTGAGGATGAGCGTGCCGATCGTCTGAAGGACACCGAGGGCAGTGATGCTCTTCTCGTCAAGGTAGTCTCCAAACTCATCATCGCCGTTGTCCTTGTTCTTGTCCAGCACTTCACGGACTATACGAAGGTAGGTGTCTCTCAACTGCTCACTAAGAGCGACGGCGAACGGCGTTAACTCGGTAGCAAACACCTCGACGAAATCCTCCATGACGTTGGCGAGAGCGTCGATATCGGCCTCGTTGGCGAGCTTGAGGAGCTGCTGCATAATGGTAGGGATGCTCTGTTGCATGCTGGTACGGATGATGTCGTGCCTGATGAGGGGCTGCAGGGCGAGAGCCGCAGTCACACGTACAGGCAGGGCCGGGTCTGCCATGCAGTCAAGGATGTGGCGGTAAATGGTGAGGAGGTTGTTCTGGTCCTGGAAATTGAGCTGCTCGAACTTCTCGATGGTGTCACAAGCACGCGCGCGTAGGTAACCCCGGTGGCTCGTAAAATCGGGGAAAACGTAGCGGACGAGGAAGTACTCGACCTGGTCTGCGATGGGGCTCTTCTTGCCCAGGATGACGGGAGCCAGAGTGCCAATCATTCTCAGGGCGCCTTCCTTGGCAATGTGGTTCTTCTTGTCATCCGGCGCTTGCTCGTACTCGTTGACGACCGCGTTGACGAACTTGAGAATTTCGAACGTCTGCTTTCTCCGATTCTTGGTCAGGCCGACGAGGAAGTTGGTGGCGGCGACGTCGGGGGCCGAAGCCTCTTCGTAAAAGTTGAGTTTCCTGTGAAGGTATTCATCTGGCTCATCCTCGAACTTCTCGATGTCCTCTTCCGATAGGCAGAGGACGGGGAAGACGAAATGCGTCACCAGGTTCTGCAGGTGAGGCTTGAGGTGGTTCCACATCTCCTTGGGGCGTACCGACTCATCGAGGAAAACAAGGGTGTAAGACAAGCAGGGTCTGCTGAGCCACGCCGTCTTCGCAACCCACTTCTCAATCTCGGCCAAGTAGTGCTTGAGGATCTCAGGAGCAATCGTTGCGGAGAACTCCTTGGCGAAACGGACCGCATCCTCGTCCTTGGTGTTGGTGATGGATTGGGGGTTGCCGTGTCTAGTCCATTGTTAGCCAACTCTTGCGAGCGCCGGGGAGCATTTGAGCCTTCGTTGTACCTGATGAAAAGTCTGTTCAGGTTGAAGTACGCCCACTTCTTGGCCTTCCACCAATGGTGCTTCTCACGCTCGAACGAGTCGTCGGCCATGGCGCTGGCCGGCGTGGTCTTGGAAACTGTCTGGAGGAAAACGGTGCACCAGCCAAAGTTGGTCTGTTGTGCGCGTAGAAAGGCAGAGAGCTCAAGCTAAGAGCACTATCAGCCGACAGTACCAAGACAGGCGCAGCGAACATTTCTGTACATACCCAGGTCGCGTGCTTATAGGCCTTTAGGGCCAGGTGAAGCATCTCGCCGGCCTCATCGCTCTCTTGAGCAACGAGCTCGTTGCAGATAGCCAACAGCCTGGGGAAGCTGGCTTCGATGATCTTGTCAAAATGAACCCTGTTGTCGCCGTCCGAAGACTTGAATCGGTAGGCGCGGCAGATGGCGAGAAGGCACTGCAGACCAGCCAGGACGGAGGCAGCATCGTTTGTGTTCAAAAGCTGCATGGTATAGTCCATAAAGTTGGGCCATTTCTCGGGGAAATCGAAGTGCAGGATGCGCTGAAGGACGGGGATCAACTGCTGCCGGACTAGACCTTGGGAGGCGGCCATGATGGGCAGGAGGCGGTCGCGGAAGCGTGCTTTTTCATCTTCGGCAATCTGTGTCTCGTTCGGGCTGTGCTCTGACTTTTCCCATCCCCGGTTTACGCGGTTCTTGATATAGATAACGGCTAGAATGAGGGTGGTCGTTTAGTACGTCTACTTGGCCGAAGGTATACGATGGCAAAGGACAGGAGGTCTCGGAGAGTCGTATACGTACTTGATAGTCGTACACTGTTGTCTGGCTCGTTCTGGAGGACGTCGAGGAGAGCATCCATAAACCCCGGGTGCTCTTCGATCTAGATATCGCAAGACGTGTCAGCTGGCAAATCCAAATCCAACAACAACAACAACAACAACAACAACACGAGGCGCGATGTGCGCCGTCAGTCCCCGCCCCCCTCCCCGCCTCCCGGCCCCTCATGGACCCGACAACGGTCGCCTGAAGCGGACTCTGGGTCCAAGGACGATGCAAAGCGGGTGGCAGATGAGTGGGCATGTCGTTCGTGTTGTATATGTGCGTGCGGCGTGATGTAGTGCGGATCGTCTCGGTGCGGTAAGGGGGGCCATTTCGTGGGGGAGGGGGGGGTCAAGACGAGAGAAGGGGGATGCGGGAAGCGAGAATAGACGGCCGGAAAAGAAAAGGATTGCTTCGCATACCTGCTTCAGCTGAATCTCAGCCCTCCGTCTCGTGTCTGCGTCGGGGTCCAAGCTGGCCGCGAGCAGGCCTCGAATCGCCGAAGTGTCCATCTTGGGTGAATTGACGGGGTGATGTCGAGACGAAGGCGGGATAGGAGTTGAGAAGAAGGAAAGCGGTGCGGGTGGTGAAGACAAAATTTTGGGCGGGTCGTCTGTGTTGCCTCGAAATGGCGGGGCATGCCACGGCGGTGCGAATGGCTAGGAGGGAGTGTGTGCGCTGCGTGCACTGTTGTTGACTGCCACTGCGAATTAATGGATGTCAAGTCAGGTCAAGGAGCCCAAGGGTCGGTCGACAGGGACAGTAAGTGTACAATACATTTTTGGCGGGAAGGGGGGCCGGGATCAGGTACCTGGTGCGGTACCAAAACTCTGCAGGCTAACCAGGTACTCTTCTTATCCGTAACTACCTACCTACCTAGGTATCTGACTATCTACTTACCTGAAGCTAGGTAGGTAGCAATAAGGTAGGGTATCCGTACCTGTTCAGGCCCGATGCGTAGCGGGTTCTCGCTAGGTAGTGAAGCGTCAGCTTTGGCAGGGCTAACGTACGTAGTAAGGCGGCGGCGGCGGCAGAAGGGTGCAGCGGCTTAGACTTCTGGTCGAGGGTGTGAGAGACAGGCGGTCACTACCTAGGATTTGAGGTGGCAGAAAGGACAGTGCAGCCCAAAGGTGTGTACACTAAAGGCTGTGGATGCCGCGTGTTGGTTGGTCAGCCGGGGTAAAAGTTATGAAGGAAGAATTGTCTGTGTGCGTGTCTGATTTGCGTGGCATGAGACGGTGCGGCTTGGGAGGCAAAGGTGGTGTTGTGTCAACGCTGGGGCTGATTGGCTGGAAGCACGTTTCTCCAGATCTCGACGATCAACAATGAACAATGCTCTCGTGTGGTGTATACACTATGTGTATATTCGACTTCTTGGTGTACACTACTGCGTACACCAAGGGTTTCTTGGTTTTGGTTTGGTTTGTTTTTTGGTTTTTGGTTTTTTGCAAGAAGGGAAGAGAGCATGGAGGGAGGAGAGCATGGAGGGAGGAGAGCATGGAGGGAGGAGAGGGACCTACTAGCGTTGCGAGACCGGTCCATCTTAATTTAATGTCTCTGCTCCGTCGTGTTTACCTTTGGGTATCTCTCCAGAAAAGAAAAGGCAAAGATCCAACCCTTAATCTCAATCTCTGAAATCTTTATATAGCCCGGTTGGTTGTTGACCGGCCAGTCGGAATGCCGTGGGCTTTTTCGGTCCAGACGAATCCAGACCGCAGAGTGCACAAAGCGGGCGATTTCGTCTCTACGAGACTGCCGGCTGGACCGTCCCTTGGTTCACTGACCACGAGCTATTAATGTGTGTATGTGGATCAGGCTGCTTGCCATCGTCCATCATTACAAGGGGACGGACTTGTACAGTGTAGAACAGAGTGCAAGAGATATGCGATGGCAGGACGAGCGCCATGACTCTGGGCGGCCGTCACGTTCAACCATCTAATGACGACGGGTAGGTTGTTTTGAAGTGCCCCTTTTCCCTACATAGAAGACAACAGCGCGTCCCAATAGAACGAAGAGCGTTAGATGTGTGGGAATATTATCGTTAGCAAGCAGGGGACCTGTTGCTAACGCGGGGTTGCCTGAGCCTGGATCTGGATTAGGATTTAGACAACTGAGTACGGGCTCTCTGAGCATGTTTGCATTCCATGTCTTTTTCTTTTCTCTTTTTTGCTCATGTGCAACAAACAGGTCGTGGCATACTTGGCCAGAATCGTGAGCGCACTCGGTATCCCGCGGTGATCAAAGGATAGCCAGTCATGGCCAACAGTCCAGTCATTACCTGGTATTATGCATCGTTCATCATGATGTTGGCAGCCACCTAGCATGGGTGTTATGGGCAAAAAAATAAGGGAGAGAAAAAAAACAGCAGCAGCAGCAGCAGCAGCAGCAGCAAACCAACCGCAAAAGTGCGCCGTCCACCGCCTCCACTCGCCCCGAAAGCGGTATGGCATCAGGGCAGCCCGCCGTCAGAAGGTGGGAGATGATGCTTACTGGTCGGGCTCGCCGCCGCGATATCGTGTGGATCCACCCACTTCCTCCCCCGCCTTCACCGCCTTCACGACTCACCCTCACTCGCCCTCTCCCTCTCTCTGTCTCTCTCCTTCCCACGTCTGTGCTTGCGATGGAGATGGAGGGGTAACGAGGACCAAAAGCGCCGGCACTGAAGGCTGCTTAGGACGGCAACTCGCTAAACCTCTGGCCTGGATGTCTCTCAGACTCCCAGCCCAAACCCGCCGGGATACCTAGATAACTAGGTAAACACCTGTAGAAAGAAAGAAAGACATGGAGAAAATGGAGAGAGCAAGAATAAGAAGAACCTCCCCCCTCCCTTAGCTGAATCTTGGCTACTAAAACCCTCCGCCGAGTCGGGCTGCCACCCTCTCCGACCCCCGCCCCTCCATTCAGCCCATTCGTCCGTCCATTCACTCAACCATCACCCGTTCCATCTTCTGCACTGCCGCGACAACATACATGCTGATGGCTGCCTTTTGCTGACTGTACCCCTGACATGATACATTCCCCTTCGACCGTCGCCTGTATGTATCTTCTACCGTACGGGCCATTCACATCGCATCTAGTTTTTCCAAGTCGCCGTTGTCGGCCCAACCCGACTCATCCACCCTCCCATATTTCTCATCAATAAGACGATTGTCTGCTACGTACTACTATGTATGCCTGACCTCCGTCCTCGCTGCGGGCCATCCCCGTCCTCCCACCGGAGGCGGTTCGCCGAGGGCTCCATCTCACTCCTCTTCACTGCATGTCGCCATTTCTTCCTGTGTTCTTCCGGGCTCTCGGCACGGTCGAAACACTCGGTATACCAGCAATTTCCGAAATTTCTTGGAGGTCCTGGAAAGGGGATTTCCCCTCTCGCGTCGCCCCCACGCTTTCTTTTTTGTCTTTTGTTAAAAAATTCGCAAATCCCAGAATTTGGTCTTCGCTTAGCCTCACTCCAGACGAGGAGGCTACGCTCTCGCCTCAATCCCGGTAAACCACCCGGTGCTCGGAGCATCTTGTCTTGACATCTTGTTCGACCAACGACGTTCCTCGGAGCCCCATGAAAGACCCGGCGTAGGGCGGTCGTGGGCTGTCGCTGCTGCCGGAGGGCAGAGAGATCAGCAGCACCTGTCCTGACTCTGACTCGGTTTCACGGCCGGCGCTCGCAAAACGCTGCCGCGGTCAGCCCTGTGGCGGATGTCTCTCCTTGAGCGTTGCTACTTTTCACACTCGCACTCCCAAACCAAGCCAACTGTGGTGAGCACAGTCGTCGGACTCGTGGCAGTATCATCCCGAGACAGGTTTGCGCTCCGGGTACGCTACCAGCTCTGCACCTAATTGGATCCGAGCAGAGTTGTCCTCTATCTTGACCGGCTTGCAAGCCAAGAACTACCGCAGCACCCAAAACCTCTCGATCTTCAGATCCTCCGCTCTCCACCATTCCACGGAGCATGTGCGTCGATCCCAAAGACCACCGTCTCATGCTAACAAGACTTCTAACGGCAGCTAAATAGCGTCCCCCTCTCCTCGACGGGCACCTCCTTGACGTCCTTGCCTCCAAAAACTTGCCACTCCCGCACTACATCACACAGAGTTCCGCAAATCCCCACATCGGAAAGTGGCATGGGGAAAGGTGGAATCGGCATCGGAAAGGTAGAATGGAAAAAGACAAAGTAAAAAAATGGAACAGAACAAAAATGGAAGCAGGAAAGACAAAAGTAGAACGGTAGCACGAGTCCGGCACGGAGGGAGGGGGCGAGTTGGTCCCGATCGAGATCACGTTGGCATGAAATCGGCCAACTCTAGAAGAGGAGGGCGGGCAGGTTCGTCTGCTTTTGCAAGTTAATGGCCGGCGCGGCAGTGCCTATCAACGTCATACGTATACGCAACGAGACTCGCTGTCCTGTCTGCATCTGCCGTAAAACTCAACCCCGTCGCGACGAACTCTACCACGGGCGCTACTGCGGAGGCCCGCCCTCACAAGGCCACACTCCCCTCCCTCTCCTCCCCTACCCCCGTGCCCCCCTCACGAGGCCCTCAAACTCAAACGTTGTCAAGAGTCAGGAGCTGGGGTTCCCGACCAAAACTCACCCTTGTCTCGAAAAAGCTTTTCCATTGTCAACTCTGCCCAATATCTTGTCCCTTCCCTCCATGTGAGAGACCTGGTCCCAAGAGAGCGGGTGCCTGACAGCTGGGTTGCTTCCGCACACGCGACGGCTTGACATCACGCCACGGCCGCCGCCAGCCGGGGTGATGCCAGGAAGCCGTGGTGGCCGCGATGCGACTGTCGCAGTATCATGGTCCGCGCGCCCTGTATCGCACACACCCTTCGCAGTGACGGACGGAGATCACAGTGTAGGTCCGGCATCGGTGCCTCGACAAAGACCTTGAGTGCACAGAAACCGGGCAGCGTCATCAGAGAAGCATTTTCATCATTCAATAGTCGGCAGCGGCTGCTTTCCATATGCCAATAAACGCCAAATACATCAACAAAACAACCAAGAGATAAACAATTCAGCCACCGTCTGGTTTCCAACTCCAAAACTCTCATCAATAAGAAATTTCCAAAAGAATAAGGGCCTCTCACTTCCTTATTCACGCCATGATATGCAATAGTACAAGATCGAGTCAGCTAGACTTTTCCACGCATGTCCTCCATCGACAAGATAACTCCTGCTACTGTTCCTTAAATGTCCAATGGATTGTCTGTCCTACAGACTCCGAGTTAGTACTCCCGCGTTCGGTCTCCTGGCGTTGAGGGCAACGTTGTCCAGTTTGGGGGAAAACAAGGCAGAAAAATTGTGAAAGAGAAAAAAAATCAACGCAATTAGGAATAGTGGTGACTAACGAGCTGCTCCGAGTGACTGCCAGGAAGGCTCCACGTAATCCGGCAATGATGCTCCACAAGGCTGGGCAGCCCGGTTCCATGATGGATGATCCAGAGGTTTGCATTGAATGTCTGAATCCATGTGCCTGGTCAGGCAACCAGAACCATACTCCCAATTCTGGGTCATGTAAGGCACTGGAACCACGAACCGCCAGACTTGTGTCCCATGGCAGGCTATAACAATGGTCGAGACAAGCATCAGAGACCCAGGAATAGGGTGCCGCGGCAAAAAAATAATTATGGACAGCAGTCTCACACTCCGGACGGAGTGGCTTGACTAGCACGTGGTGATGGACCGGGATGTTTGGAGCTTACCCAAGCAAGGAGACATGTATCTCCGCCAAAAAAATCTTGTTTCGACTCGATGAGTCCAGCTTGAGTTCCAGTGGGAGTTTGAGGAAGCGGGCGCGAGGTCAGCTAGTCTCCTCGTCCTCAACATCTGTCCATCGGGTGGTACAGCCACGGCTTGGTCTGATAAGTGTGATCGTCCAGAATCCTTTAGGTTATATGTGAAGTCCATAATGGTCATGCCCAAGGGGTTGAACAGATCCATATGCCAGGGGTCCATGGGATATTTCCAGTAGGGTGATGTCCAATGGTGACAGATCCGGCAGACTGTGGCGTGAAGAATGAGTGTCCCTGACAAGAGTGGTACACTCCACAAAAGTCCTTGAAAAACAGGGTTGATGTCGTAGGAAACCCCCTTCTGGGGATTCGTTAGATATATACAGTCCGAAGACTCACCTTGCTGTCTAGACGTCGACCTCGCCGTTCTATTAGGAAACACCATAATCACCCAGAACTCCAAAGTCCAAGGAAGAAAATGAAACCCAGAAGAGGATAAGATGGCATCACATCCCACCAGGGTCCAGACAGCAAGGTGGTCCGATTTCATGTTGCCAGCCGCGAGTGTCAACTGAGAGTGCTTCTTTTTTTTTCCGTTCCAGGTCCCGGGCCATACACACGTGCAAACAAGCCAAGCCTGCCAAAGGAAACTTAATCGAGTAGCAAAGAGTCGTGGGCCAAATCCATATATGCAGTCGTAAAACGTCCAGGGTATGCGGCAAAAATGCATCCTTGGTGAGAATCCAGGTAAAAGTCCGGGTGAAGTCCAGGGTAAGATGGTAGAGAACTTGAGAGGGAACGGGTCCGGAGTAGATGTAGAGCCAAGGGAGCTCCGAGCCAGCGCGAAGCCAAAACGCCAGCATAGCCAGACAGCGGAGTGTGAGATGCAGACTTGCAACTCACGAGGTGGGGGTTTCACACCTCAAAGTCCAGGGAGGGATCTATCCGGAAGAAACAAATGATAAAAGAGGCGGGCGCCGGTGATGAGTCTCCAAGTCCAGGGTCATTAGGATGAAATTCATAACAGACGACTCGCGAGACTGGCATCTCGCGCAGTCGGAATGGCTACAATAGTCCACGGGTGGGGTAACGTATTAGCGGCGGGGAGGGCGGTGGCGGTCGGATTGGTGATGACTCCTGTCGGACTCCCTCTCACGACGGGAGTGCGATGATCCACTGCTTGACACCTGAGCTTTGGCATTCGTAGGGGTGGCGGATGTGCGAGGGGCTGGGGGTTGGTCATACTGTGATCCTTGGCCAGAGATTGACGGGCCGCCTGCTGGGGACGCTACACAATCAGATCAAGTTGTTAGAGGGCAATGAGAATGTTACGCACCGCGTCCGTACAACGGGTCCGAGGCTACCGGCGCCGAGCCGTAGGGAGCCGAAGTGGAGGGCGGGTAGAAACTGGACGGGTAGCCAGCCGGAACCTGTGATCCGGAAGAGTAAGTCTGTCCCTGCTGGGGGGCATAGTGGTAGGAGTCCGAGAAGGCTGTCCGGCACCGTACGGATCGGCAGGGTAGCTGCTTCGAGCCAGGTTCGCGGAGGTGGCCATGTAGGGAGGTTCACCATATCCTTGAGCCATTTGTCCTGCGTATCTGGGGTCCCTTGGGTCCTGTTGGGCGTACGAGCCCCCGGAATACGACGGATACCCACCACCTGAAGAAGGAAAAGAGGAAGGTTGCTGGGCGTAGCCCGCAGCAGATCCTTGGTAGCCTTGGGCGGAGTTCCCTGAGTATCCTGGGGCTTGTGATCCTGGGTATCTGGGAGAGCTGTCATAGGAGTCACGTCCTACGTCCGGGTAGCCAGTGGAATCCGTCGGACCATAGTGTTGGCGTGCGGAATGAGTCTCCGACTGGCGGTACCCTGCTGTAGGGGAGTTAGATCGTATCGACAAAGGAGTCGCCGCGTCTCGTGAGACTAAGGTACCTCCTGAAGTGTTCCGGGCGGCCTGCTGCCGCCTCTCTGCTTCCCATCGCGCAGAATCGGCCTTCAAGTCGTCGATCATGGCCTATGGAGGTGTCACGTCAGCATCGCAGCGTGCAGAAAGTGCGGCGGTGCGAAGCACTCACTGTTGTCAGGTTCCGGTAGGCCGTGATGTAGTAACCCTGGACTACCTGACCGGTCTGGGGGTTTTCGTAGTGACCCGGGCGAACAAGTGCATCGTTTCCGAGGTAGCGGCAAATATCGGCGGTGATGACCTCGCGATCAATACCGTCTCTGGGAACGAAGTACTCGTTGGAGCGGCCGCTGGAGGGGGCTGCAGGAGCCGAGCTGGCCGGGGACCGCGTGATTGTCTCGACATGGTTGAGGTCTGGTGTGGTGGACGAAGACGAGATAAAGGACGTTCGGTCGAGAATGGTGAGGAGGAGAGAGAGAGAAGGGGAGAGTGAGAAGGGAAGAGGAGAGGACCTGCAAGAAATGGGATTGTCGACAAGATGGTGGGAGAAAAAGAGAAGAACGAGAGCGAAGAAAGCGGGCAGGGAGTGGGTGGTGGGTGAAGAAAAGGAACAGGCCAGAGTCTGGCTCTTCTCTTGGGGGTGGGGCTTTGGCTGAAAAAAAACCGGGACCCCCAGCGTGCGTCAGTGAGCGGTGCGGCAGGTCAGGTAGGTAGAGAGGGAGGGAGGTACGAATAGGTAGGTACACTCCTGCGGTACTGGGGAAGATCCTATCCGGCCCTGCGGTAAATCATCGACGTGGACCAAGGGCCAGTGATCAACGGCCAGCGAACAAGTCTGTGTGTGAGTGAGTGGTTGGTCACTGACACACCCTTCGCACTTGTTTTGCCTGGGTATGTACTGATTGTGGTGTACTCGGTACTAAGGTACTGCCCATTCCATGCCCACACACACACACACACACACACACACAAACACACACACACGACATACACACATACGACATACACACACACGCACTAATTATCCTGTTGCCAGGGTGCCAGTGAAGAGGAGGAAGGGAAGAAGGAGGAGGAGGAGGAGGAGGAGGAGGCGGAGGAGAAGCAGAAGGAGGGAAGCCCTCGTTCCCAGCTCACTCGCACTACTTGCTTGGTCCAGTCAGGACACCGCGCAACTGACCAGGGAAGAATCGGCAGGGCTTGTTGGCACCACGTTGTTGGCTGACAGTTCCGCGTGAATTTTCTCTCGCTCTGCAAGTAAACCCTGGCAACCTGGTCAATATGCCCCCTAGCGTGTTTAAGAGGGGCTAGGAGGGGGTAGTACTGCGTCTCTGGGTGCCGTCTAAGTCGCGTCTGACCAACCGATGAGAGCCTGCCTGCCTGCCTATACCGGGCCTCAGTGGCGAGGATTGTGTTGGGAAGAAGAAAAAGAGGACCGGCAGGGCTTACAAGAGCCATCTAGCGAGAGACGGATGGCGGGAAGAGAACTAGGAGAGAAGGGGGATGAAAGGGGAAAAGGCGGAGAGCGGTTGGGCGACAGCAGGGAAGCTGGGTGGCGGCCGCTCTGAGTGGGCAAAGGCAGGACGAGGTGCAGCTACGGAACGGAGCCTGTACGTAGGAGAGAGGTTGGGTTGACTTGTCGCGCCCAGCCCAAAAGGGATTGCTAACAAAGACTTCCCTGCGTCGTGTTCGCACTAAAATTCACAGGAAAATCCACAGAGACGACTGGGAATTGTTGCCCGGAGAGCCAACATCGATACGGTTCCACAGGGCCACTGTACATCGTACCTAACTACGTATCACGTATGGGGTTGGGGGAAAGAGGCAGAACCCGAGGAAGGTTGATGGAGTCGACGAGCCAATAAGAGACCAGAAACCCGAGTGGGAGATCATGAGAGAAGAGGTTGGCACGTTGGGTACCGTAAACTACGTGGCTGCTAGATCACCGGACCAGATTGGGCCGCGTCCAAGTTCGGTGAGATGAATGAGGTAACCGTCTACTCCGTACATACCACCCCGGCAAAGCAATATGTCGCGACCTGTGCAAAGACACACAAAACTCCTGGCTCGTGGCGGCGATCCGTCATTTGTCGTTGGCGCAGTACGCACATGAGGCGAACGGACAGCTTCAAGCTCCCGAAGTTGCCAGTATCTTGACCGATCATGATGCAGCAGCCAAGAAGTACCTAAGCCACGATGCTAAGCATTCAATGCCTTGGATTGTCCAGCCTCCAAGCGACAAGAGCGACGGGACGGTTACGGGCTGCGGTGAGAGCCAGTGCCAGGAGCGTTGTGCTCGGGGGGTCGCAACGGGGCCCCAATCCCCTCGCACGGGCTCAGTTTGGTGGTGTGTTTTGTTTGTCACCGCCTCCGCCCTTCCCGACTGATACGACAAGGCTGTTATTGGCTGCCCGATGGGTGAAGGAAACGGTTGAGCCGAAGGCGCGAGAGGGAGCAACATTTGATAACGGTGGAAACTTTCGGTTTCTAGGACCTCTTCCAACTCGAACGAACACAAAGTACATAGGTGACCTGGACTGTTTGGTACGTCGTTACACGGGTCTTCCTCCAGGATCAGTCATCGTCAAACGTGGCTATGGTTCCCTGTGCCGGGGCTTCGGGAGGGTTCGGTTCGACACCAATCTAGACCTCTGGCATTGAGAACCCTCGTTTGAGAATGCATGCAGTGTGCCTCTGAGGCTGAGATGAAATGCACTCGTTGGCCTGGGATGGAGTGGTTGGCAAAAGATGTGGCTCGTGAGTAGTCCGTTCCAGACTCGGCGTTTGTTTGGACCATTGCCCCGTCTCAAGGATGTGGCGTCTTGTCGAAGACAACGGTCGGCTAGGTAGGTACATACCTAGCAGGTAGCAAGCCCAGCGGCGTTTTGGGACACGCACAAATCCCGAGGAGGCACATGGGGAAATCCTCTTTGTGGGCAAAGCGGACAACGCCACACAGAAGACGGAATGAACGGATGCTTTTCGGTCCCAGTACTCCGTACTTCGTACGAATAAACCGTCTGAATTATGTTGCAGGCCGGGCGCCAGCGAGGCGGGATTCCTGTGGGCCCCGGACCTCGACATACCTAGTATAGGTAGGTAGGTATGTAAACTAGGTATTGTGAGCCGCGATTCTTTAATTCTTTGTGTCCATCCTTGCTTCGCCAACCCCTTCCCGATGATCTCTCGTTTCGTATTTCAGTTTGCTCGCGATGAGAATGAGGTCGAGCCAGTTGTTGTCTTGTCCATTTCGAAAGAAGAAAAAATTTGCCGGCTAGACCGTCCCAGTGTTGATACCCTACCAGGACGGGACACCCCAGTTCTGAATGGCGACGATTTTACGGCAGGCAAGCAGGCTCAAGGGCACGAACCTGTGCGAGGTAAATCCCGACACCTGTTTTTCCGAGCTGGCTTGCACCAAGAAAGACCCTCCAAGAAAGACCCTGTGGTCGTGAAGCGTGGGGCGGCTCGGCTGTCTTGCTTCGAACCCTTGCTCTTGACTGCCCGCCTCTGCCTGACTTGACCGTGCAGCTCCCCGGCTCCCGTCGTCAGCCCTGTCATGAACCAGGCTCCGGTGGTTGTTGCTGCCGTCTTCTCAGCAATTGATAGCCGCGGTGCTTGCTGTGAACCCACTCGGAGTCGGCGAAGTGGTCCCTTGGTCCCTCTGTCAACCGTCAGCCTGTCGCTCCCGACTGCCGGGGATGCCCCGTCTCGACCATCTCCAGGCCCATCCGCGTCGACCCGCAGCCAAGGACGGTGTGAGGCGCAATAGGTAGGTAGGTAGCTAGTATGGGTTGCTAGTTTGGGTAATCGGTGCGTGCTATCGTAAAGTTTCATGGCAGTACATACATACCTACTGTACTCTACTGGACTACGTACTGACGGACGTAGTAGCGGTATCCGTAATGGTGGTTGGCACCGTTGGGTATCAATGCTTCGCGCCAAAAAAGAAATGTGGCCCGATCCACTTTAGCCCAAAGATGCCTAACGTGCAACCAATCACTCCCAGACGCAATCCGGATTGTAACAACGTGACCAGGCGCAACCAGAGCGATTCGTCAAGAACAGTCCAATCGTCTCACGAAACTGACCTCGATCGAAGGCGTGCACTAGTAAAGTGCTCCGTACCTTAGCATGTATACTACCTACCTACCTACCTACCTATGTACGATATCGTTTTTATTGTCTGAACCTCACCCACACGTGTATCCGTAGATTCTTCTGCTTCACGAGGCCGCCTGGCGTTGTTGCCATGTCCAAAACCTTGCTCGCTGCGCCCTATTTTCCCTAACCAATACCTGCTCCCCATATCCAGCCGCATTGATCCATTCGGATCTGTCGCGGTTGACTGCAGGCGGGAATTGGAATGACGACACTTGCGCGTACTTGATATCCACACGGAAGCCATCAAACCCGTCCCCAGTACAGAATGCTCTCAACACATGTCCGTCCCTGTCCCGTCAGGCTTAGGGGTTGGGTCACTCACTGCCTTGGGTAAACGCTTCGCCTGGTCGCCTCATTCTCGTGTCTCACATCTACCTATTCCGGTAGATTAGATGCAACCCAGCACGACTCCGGAAGCACCTCCAAGGCCCGCCAAAGAGTCTTGTGAGAGCGCTGACTGCCCGTCAGGTGGACCTGCTGGCTCCCCAGTTCCTCCTCCAGGTGCCCAACTTGGCCATTGAGACAGCAGATGGACCAGGTCCAGTACTCATATCGTCCCTGGCCAGTGGAACCCATTGCAATGTTGAGAGATTTGCCAGTGGTACAAATAATGCCCATCGGGGACTATTACTGATGTTCGCAAGGGGGCTCATGGTCAAAACCTGCCGTGCCGCGGCCATCCTTGAAATCAGTATCAGGGCGCGAAGTTTACCAACTTCCAAGTCTCGCCAGGTATCAGGCGGCAGGACCCGCTCGACAGACTTTTGGCATGGTGCCAGCTGGTATCTTTGACTACCAAGAGGATTCATCCAAACTTCAACTTGCTCTGTCCTTGCTCGAGCTTGCCGCCGCGTCCCCCCCGCTTGCCCGATGCACTCGATGACTTTTTGCTGGAATTCCGGGCGGAGGAGCCGCTGACAAATGCAGGCTTGCCACGTTCCTCATCTTCAAGGTCTTTGGCAAAGTGCCAGTCCTCGTGACTCTGGTGGTCTTCCAGTATTTCGAAACGTGCGTTACATCGCGAACATACAAAGGCTGTGATTGACACCTGACGAGCGTCAACGTTGGCCTCCTGCACCATCGAGGTTGATGTAGCCGCCGAAGGCTCTCCCGACGTGGTCTCCTCTCGGGGTTTGAGATGACTCTCGGCGGCTGCATTGGCGATTGGCAATTCGCCATCGGTGGAAACATTCCGTGTAAAGAAGCGATCGATCGCCCCTCCGTCTGTCCGGCGCCTTTTGGAGATTGGCATCTCTTCCGAAATGGGCAGATGGCTTGATCCACGGCTGCCCTGCCTTGATGTCTGAGCTTCTTCTCCTTTCAGCAAGAAGGCACCGATGCCCATGTTGCCCGTGACACCGTCTTCAAATCCGCCCACGCTCAAGCTGAGGTTGGCGCAAGGCCAGATACTACCTTCAGCCATGAACTGATTCAAGAGATTTTTCGAGAGGTCGAACAAGGCTTGCTCGTCAAGCGTTTTACCCTGAGGAATTGGACCTTGGCGTGATTTGGTTTGGCCATCATGTCGATGGTGCAAGTTGATAGTCCTAGGCCTACGTTTATTCTCCAGAACGCCCTCCTCGACCAAGCGGGCAAATATGTCAGCAGCAAAAATCCTGAGCCATCTGATGGCCTGTTCGGGAGTATTGATGTAGGGTCGGAAAGACTTGGCGGAAAGCATCGACTTGATTTGCGTGCGGGAGTTGACCTCGCTAGTGTCGACGCCACGAATGGTGTCATGTACCCAGATTCCTGTGTCACGGCCCAGCTTTGCTTTCATTTGGTCCAGAGGTATAGCCAGTAGATCACGAACGGCATCGGTGTTGAAGGTTGACACTACGTTCTCCCCGAGCTTTCCTCCGAGATTGCGTATCTTGGTGAACTTGAAACCGGACAGGAAATGGGAGACGGCTCGGTTCCGAATGACAGTCTGCTGGTTGGGCTTCTTGTGACCGGAGCCCAATTTGCTAAGTAGCTTGTTCTTGGCTATGCCTGCTGAGCACGTGTACTGTAGCCTCTCCAAGATCTGGCCCCGGACATGGCGCACAATTTCAGACCCAATAAGGATTGCCACATCGTCCCAGTCTGGGTCCACGGACTCTTGTTCCTCGTCCAAGTCGACGAGTGCATCTGCCTGCCAGTCCAGTGCTGCCACGGAGGGTCCAGGGAGATTCTCAGTCGGGTCATCGTAAGGAGGCGGGTTTGCTAGCTCAGGAAATCGTTCCAAGAGGATAGTGTGTACCTGGGCGGAAAGGTCGAGAAATACCTCATCGATGCTCGCCTTTTCAATCTTTTGAAGGTCCGGGGGCAAGCTTTCCTTGATGACGCCCAGAATCCTTCTGCTCTGGAGACGGTAAGGATCGAGCGAGACCTTGTCGCTCTGGATGTTGGCGGCGGCATCATCACGGTATGCCCACTTGTCGTCACCCTCACGCCATGTGGCCACATGCTGAGCAACCAGAGTAGGACAAAGCTTCTTGGCGTCCGGCAAAGTGCAATGGCGGCCGATTCCGTATTCACGAGCTGGGTAATTGACGGCAATCAGGCCTTGCCTGCCGAGTTGATCAGTTGATAATATGACAAACCACGGGCTTATGCGTACGTACCACTGCTGGACTGCCAGAGGTTGGTCCTTTGGCGCGCCCAGTCGTACCATCTCACATTGTGCGTAGAAGGCGTCCAGGTCAATGTGAGCTATAACTCTCAAAGGGCACGACGTATTGTATGTTGCCAGCTGGGACAAGTGCTTGTATCTGAATTGAGATTTCCTCCCGCCTGTGCCGAGAGGAGGAGAAGAATCCCGAAAGGGTTGCGAGGACGACATGGTTCCGAGTATTACAGTGGAAAGCCTGTAGGCGCCGGACCAGACCTGCTAGAGTTGAAAGGTAAATTTCAGCAGACAGTAGAGACGAGATAACCATGTGTCATTTGATTCTACTGTTCTTGTTTTCGGATGTGGTTTTGGGGGAGAGCGTGCTTGAATCCTCGACGAGATTGATGAGTCTGTACTGAGAGACGGATTACGCCTACGAAAAGTAGGTGGTAGTCGAGGTTAGTAGTAAACGCGATTCCAAACGCATTTGCCTTCTTGGCACAATGTCGAAGGTACTTACCTTGGCACCCGGGTAACGAAACAATGGCTGCTTTTCCTTACCACTACCATATGGCAACCGGTCAATTTTTTTTGTCACCCGGGTGCTGAGTAGTAAGTACGGTAGGTACTTGTACGGATACTACACTACGTACCTGTACGTCCCCGCGCTTGCCAAAACAGGCTTGGCGTGGTCGAGTGGTTCCACTTCCGTCCCAACAATGACCAGCAGAACGTCGTTCATTCGTAGCGCACCAGATTGCAACTAACTACATATATTCTTGCACTTTTCACACATGCACTAGTCTCTGTTTCCATACTGCTTTTGACGCCTCCTTGGGAGTAAACAAGCAGACGTTGTCTTCATCAGCAAGAGCCTTGCTTTTGCTATTTTTAAGCCCGGCTAGCACTTGCTATCTTCTCAAGTCTTACGGTACGGGTTTATGGAAATATCATGAACCCGGTTACCCCTGACACCCACTCGGGCTTGGAAACCCGTAGACCAGGGAATACCTACCTACCTTTTGAATCCGACTCGGTCAGAGACTTGCTCTTGAGGGATGGCACAGGATTCTTATGCTTCTATTAGATATCCCTTTAATCACACCTCGAATATTTCAACTTGGAGCAGTGGCCAGTATAAGAGGCGTCGAACCCGGCGATGAGAGCGATGATGCACAACACTCTCCTCGTAGCTCCACGTTTATCATTTCAGCATTTACATATAGATGGATAGACGGTACACTTCCCGTAAAAATGCCTGACGAGAGCAATCAGACGACTGCATTCGCCATCCATGGTCGTATTTCTCAGCTCTCAGAGTTATACAAACCACAACATTTTCTGTACAAAGAAATCTCATCAAGAGATACAACCAGCCTTGTAGACGAGTCTGAACGATTAATAAGCGACCACATCATCATAGAACCATGAAATCGTCAGCCAAACCTATTGTGAATAGACCACACTAGCGGCACATTTGGCATCCTCGTCAGAGTGGCTCGTCATTGTGCCCCCCCACGCGTTCACGCTTCGGACAAGCAACCAATATATCGCAGGGGGACGATAAATCACATTTAGAATTTGAACCTAATCATCGGATGGACAACTTCTTGTTAACTAGCTTCCGCCATTCTATGGTGGTCATCGTACGATCGTATGAAGAGAACGCCAAATCACCAGAGTCAAGGCGCCAGGCTTTGTTCATCTTTGTTGACACTCTGAGATGAAATGTCAGCAGGCTGTTAGACTTATCAGTTTAAGAGTATTTTCAGATGTCTCTGACTGAGTTTAGTCATTTCGTGTTCCTCGAGATAGTTTGGGTAAGGTTGTGTCGACACACACACACACACACACACCCACGCACACACGCATACACCCCCGGTACCGATTGACTCCCCGGGCTCAAGCTGATCTTCCATGACTTATAGACAAATAAATGACCTGGGACACTCGTTGAAGTAGTCAAACAGAATTCTCACGTGTACATGTGCTTGCTCAAAGCATTTTCTCCCGGTTCTTGGCCCGGATTCCTGGGATCTGTTCCAGAGAGGTGGGAAACAGCACGTGTGCTTCCCGATACTGTGGGCTGAAGCATTTTAATCAAAACTCAGAGACTCAAGCGGCCGGGGAAAATCTGTGTTTCTGTCAGCCAATGCTGGGGTCTCTCGGCTACCATCTTCACCACACTTTGTGGGTTTTGCACCCATTCTAACAGTCCGCTTCGGCAGTACAAGCGGCTTCCACCATTTTCTCTCGAACCTTTGATTGTATAGTCATTTGGTGCATCTATCATTACTAGCAGATACTTGAAATCCGGTAAAAGGAGATGAGCACTACAAAAAACCTTTCGATCTATTGCATTACTTATCGGTTCCTGACTCCATAGAAGGTGGATTCTTCCTACGGTACCGGCACAGCTCTTCGGCCTTAAACGGTCCATGCGCTATGTATACTGGACTTATTTCGAATACGAATAGACGGATAACCGCGCACATTGCGGAACAGACCATGGTGACCGGATGGGGTGTTCAGGTGCGCCGTGCAGCCGTACCGAGTGTAAGGATTGCACCGATGCGACTGAAGTAGAGCCTTCGGCTCATGATCTAGTTTGCAGCTGGAAAGGAAATGGGAGGCCCTCAGGTCGCAGCCCGGTCATGATCCATCTTGTACATTTATCTCTCACCGGGGATGGATCCGCTCGTCGTCACAACAGCCCCGCCGCCCCGGGCGGACGCCAATTCACATCGGTGGGTCCAGGTCCACTCTTTGCCGATCCGGGATCTCCTCGACGTCCCGCTAATGCGAAGAGGCAACAAGCCCTCTTACGCTGGGCTACTTCAAACCATGTCTGACGTTTTGTACTGAATTAATAATTACAAAAAAAGAAGATGGGTTAACAGATACACGTGTTCGCACACATATACACACCATACTGAAACTCCCAAAGTAGCTTAAACCGTTACAAACGCCCGCCCAAACATTGTCTATAAAAAAACCATGGGTATCTCCGCCCTTGACTACCTAATGACCACCTGACCGCATCTCCTGCATCTCCATCTCGCAAGAGGGCTGGTTGGGATCAATCAGGCCATGCCTTTGTCGGAGTGTCTGTATCAGTGAGCCCATCTCGTAGTCGCTCTCCATACTGTCGTGGTTGGCACACGGCGACCCGTGTACAGGCAAGATCCAATCCAGCCAGCTACGTCCCATGACAGAGGTCCAGTTTCTGCTATAGCCGAGATCCCATGGGTTCTCGTCTGGCTCCGTCCTAACGATAGCAAAAGTACGCGTTGCGAGACGATCGCGCGGAGTCTCGCTATACATGGTGACATCCGAGGAGGTTGGTAGTCCCCGCGGGTAATTTGGCAATGGGTAGGTGATTGTCCCGTAGTAATTGCCAGGACGGGTGCCGTTAGGCACCCTTATTGCGAGTTGGTGCACCCACGATTTGCGGAGGGCGTCGATATTGGTGATGTTAAGGAAGATGAAGCGCCATGAGGTGGCGGTCATCAGGAAGGTGAAGAGACCAAAGAAGGCGGCAATGGCAACGCCTGAGATCGTCCTGCCGTCTACCGTGTCATCTTGAACCTGCAAAGCAAGACAATAAGCTGCCTGGGCGAGAGCAATCGTGCAGTACAAAGTACAGTAAAAAGTGAACTGGGCGAAGAATTTGAAGGCTGGGATTCGTCAGCATTGAAGCCCTACAATGGACCGACCGGTCGTGGGACATCGGCCCTTACACGTCTCCGATACCATGCCGCCAACCCAGGGACAGTAGTGGTCCATCTTCCGCACGCATCGTCCCACCTCGCTCGAGTGATGGGCCCGGTCGGGCTTCCAGTTGCGGCATTCGGAGCACCACTTGGGCCGTCCGTCGCTCTCGCATACAAACACGTCTTTACTGTAGAAGGCCTCCAGGCCGGGGCTGTCCGGGTCTTGATCGGGGCCGGTGAAGTACGGCTGGCTTTCCAAATCGCCCTCTTTCCTTCGTTTGCGCTTCTTGTTTGACTTCCTCGACGGATGTTGGGCCTGAGGACCGAGCGGCACCAGGCCCGGGTCCATCTTGATCTTGATAAAAGTTCGCAGGTAGGTGGCGATCGTGAGAAGGTAGAAGAAGAGGTAAATCGTGATGGTCGACACTGCGGCGCCGACCTCACCCCTGGTCCTGTATAGGTAGTCGACTGCAAAAAATGTCAGTTACCGGATGCGCTACGGAGTCAAGGGGGAACTGACCGCCCAAATAGGCCACAATCACGTAGGTAGCATAGCCGCTTGTGCCCGTGATGACGATGGGGATGATGCGCGTCACCCATCGCGAAGCACATTTAGTGCTGGTGGCTTGCGACATTGCAAAGGTGCAATCATTGCCGAAACATTGGGAGACGGGGGCGGGCGGCGGAGCGTTGACCGCCGTTTGGGAGCGAAGAGCGAAGAGTGACGAGCGACGGGCTGTAGAGCCACGTCAGGCGATGCGGCGATACGCAGAATTGAAGCTGATCGTCGGAAGACTCGAGGTGGTATGAAGCGGGACGGATCGTGACGGGACGCCAACCGAGAAGGAGCCTGCACGCCTTTCTGGGAGGTACAAGTGCGGGTGCAGGTCAGGTCAGGTCATGGGTGCGATGCAGAGCAAATTTCCACAGGCCGAAAGACTTTGCGCGTAATTAAACTTTGGCGCCGCACTGGGACCCAAACATTGCACCTACCTACCTAGGTACCTAGGCAGGTACCCTGTGGAAGTGGATCAAAGTGTGCCGTCAGCCCTACAGCCATGTCTCCGCTGCCGACAGAAAAACATTGCTGTTGGTTTCACAGGGTCCAGCTGGAAAGGGTGATCACCACCAAGAGTTGTATTGTTGCTAAGTGAGATGATGATGATAGAGAAGAAGAAGAAGAAGGGAGGTTATCGCCGCTTGGCCAGCGAAGATGGATATGATGCTCCGGCTTGAGGAAGGTCACGTGGTGGCACACGTGACCTCTGGCTGGTCCCTCCGTTGTTCCGTGGGATGCATCATATCGCAACACTAGTAACTTTCTAAAGTAATGATAACCACTGGTATACCTATATTCTAGCCTAGATCTAGTCTACTACTAATAAGCCTAAAAACGTAATAAAAATAGAAGACTAAAAAGTATTTAATACTTTTATTTTTATATAATTAATTATGGGGTCTATGAAACTTATCCCTTTATCTTAATTGTAATAGTCTTATTGCTAACTAGTCTCTCTAGTATCTTATTTAAGGCTATCTTTGTAAATCTATTAGTGGGGTTATTGTTACCCTTAATCTATTAGACCTTATAAATTTCTTATTGTTTATATAACTATTGTAAAGCTATAATGTTAATTATTAGTTGTTTCTCCTTTGTAGTGCCTAGTTTTATAAGGTACTTATATAATAAGTATAAATTAGTATAGAGGATTGTGGGGATAGTTAGTAACTTAAGGTAGTTAGTTACCTACTTTATAGTTATAGAGATAGCGTAGGCTATATTAGCTCCTATAACTATACTGTAGATCTTACTAGTAAGTATACTTCTTGTTACTTATTTACACTTTATTAAACTAAAGTAAATAATACTATTAGTTATTTTAAATTAATTATTAGAGGCGTTATTAGTAGCTTTCTTAGTTATAAGGATAATAAGAAAACCTAACTATAAGGTTAAATCTTTGTTATTAGTAAAGGAGCTATTAATAAAGATAAAGAGGTTTACCCTAGTTAGGTTAATTAGGCGAAAAATTAGTCTATAGTCTAGGTTATTTATCTACTATTTAATATAGTAGTTTAGTGTAGCAATCTTATTAGTGGTTAGTTACTAGTATTATACTGCGATAGAGTAATTAAAACACACTTTAGGTTAGTAGACTAACATAATATAGGCCCTATAGGCCTATTACTTAATATATTACTTTGTAGCATTAGGTAAGTCTACTTTAATAGGTTAAAGTTTCTTACCTTAGTCCTTCTACTTAAAAACTAGCGAGCTGTTAGTAGTTAGTAAGACCACTCTACTGTTAAATATAAGAGGGCTATTAATAGTAAGGGTCTTCTTTAGCTTAGCTATAAAGTTTACTTTTATAAGCTCTTTATCTTTATAAGTAGTAAATACCTTATCTAAGAGGCCTAGAGTATTATTAGTCTATATTCCTACTACTCTAAAGTCTAGGTTACTTATCTTAGAGATAAGTAGGCATAGGTTATAGGTTAAAGTCTTTATTTAGAGCTTTTCTTTATAGTAGTAACTATATATTACCTACTAGTGTATACTGGCCTCTGCGATCCTGTAGAGTAGTTAGATTACTTATATAATAGTGTCTTTTAGGTAGAGGTACTAGATCTACAGTAGGAGGTGTACTAAGATAGTTTATAATAACTACGTAGTTAATTAAAAGTATACCTAGGTAATATCCCTTAGCTATAGAGTAAATCTACGTAGTTAGAGTATTATTATAGTAATCGTAAGTATTAACCGCTAGCTAGCGTGTTATATAGTTAAAGATTAAGTAAAGATAGCCTCTTTACTATTATCTACGTAACCTTAGATTATAAGGTAAGACTTCTTATAGGGTATCTTATTCTTACCCTTAACTTTATTTACTATACGTAATATAAAAATCTAAAACCTATTATAAAGGGCCTTATTAAACTAAATAAACTTAAAGACTCCGCGGTTAATTAGACCATTAATCTTAACCTTGCGGGAGTGTTAAAAGGGTGGTCTAGGGGTTATAATAATACCCTTCTTATATAGGTTAAGAGAGAGTAGCTAGTTAGCCTCTTCCTTTACTATTATAAAGGTATATAAAAAGACAGAGGTAATTACTCTATAGGTTACAACCGGGGTGGAGTAAAGACCTATTTTATTAAAGAAGTAGTTCTAGCGGCGTAAGCGTCCTAGTCTTCGCCTTAGGCTAGTATTAACGACGATAGTGTCCCTAGCTCCTTTGATAGGCGCGGCCGTAAGCTTGTTTTTATCATCGTCGCTAGTATTATTATATAAAGGACTAACTTTGTTACTATTGCTCTCTAGAGGGCCCTCTAGCAAAGGGTTACAATAGTATAGCTTAACTACAGTAGTCTAAAAAGTTTATAGGCTATAAGAAGTATTAACAGTGCACTTAGTTTTATTATTTACAATAAGATAAAAAGGTCCTTACTAACCTTCTTTCTTATAATAGACTTAGACTATTAATTAAAGTAGGAGTGTAATAGTCTTAGAGGTATCTAGGCTATTATATGTAGCTATTACCTTATTAACTTAGTACTTTGCGTAGATCTACTACACTGCCTCTATTACCTTCTTTACTGCCTCTACCCTCTTTATTATAGTAGGTAATAGGGGTAAAGAGTCTAAGATTTACAGGTAGGCGCTAAAGACTAGTAGCGTAGGGATAAGACTATCTAGACTAGTAGTATTATTAACTACTTTAATAGCTAGCTAAAGGGCTACTTTAGGTATAGTACCTTTATTACAGAGAATCTTATAGGCGTAATAAAGAGGAGTATAGTATTATTTAACTTTACTAATACTATAATATACTTTAATTAGTATCTCTTTTACATTAATAGAAAAGGATTACGTAGACCTCTTAAAGGTATCTAAATAAAAGTTAAGGTCTACGTCTATAATAATCTAATTAGGCAGGCTAAGATATACGTTAATCTAGTATATATAGAGTACTTCCTATATATACTTTACTATAAGGTTCTCTAAGAACCTCGCTACTTAAAAGGATATTACTATATTAATAATATAAAGAATAGGGTAGTTCCTATTAACATATATTACATTAACAATAACCTTATAGTTAAAGTTATAATTATCTTTTATAGTAAACTTAAATCTCCTAGGTGCTTTTATATTTATCTAGCACTAATAATATACCTTAGCAATCTTCTTAAGGATAGTAACCTTAGTCTTATTACTAGACTTCTATAATAGTTAGTAGAGTTATTAAATAGAAGGGTGCCTAAAATAGCGATAGATCTATTATAACTTAGGCTCCGTGAGATAATACTAGGCTACGCTTTACGCTAGTTAATCTAATAGTATCTATATATAGCCCTATTTATAGATAATAGGTATTATATTTTTACCCTAGATAAGTTTATTAGTAAGGTTATTAAACTTAATACCTTTATAGTCTATATCTATAAGACAAAGTAAGAAAGGAGTATTTATAGGTATTATATAGAAGGTAAAAGTACCTAGGGGTATATTAATATCTATAGTTCCTCTTAAGATAAAGTACTTACTGTTACTAAAGTAGATTTTTACCTACCTAGCGTTAGTAGTATCTATAGTAAGATTCCTATTAAGAAAGCATTATAGCGTAAGGTATTAATTAAACCTAATAGTTAAGTACTCTACTACGCTAGAGTTAAGTATAATACCTTAAAAAACTACTAATAAATACTAGTTATTAAAGGTAAAGATATTTAAGGGTTCTTAGTAAGTCTTATTAGCTATTTCCCTTTAAAGATCCTCCTTTATAATAAAGTATAAAGTTAACTAGTTTTAAAGAGTAGAGAAAAGAGTTAGGCTATTAACAGTAGCTAAGCTAAAGAATATTATAGATATAAAGAACGCTATACCTAACTTATTATTATTATCCTCCTTCCTATAACCCTTATTGTTAAAGTTAAGTAGCTTAAGTCCTTTATAGTTAGTAATAAATTAATAAAAGCTTTTATATAATACTTTAGAAGGGTACTAGTCTTTATACCTTTAGTATAATTATTACCTCTTATCCTTAGAGTGTTTAGTTAACTAGTATCTTTGCTTACTATAGATAAAGTACTTCTTTAAGTTATTATTACTATTAAGCCTTTATTGTTAGTTATAGTTAAAGGTATGCCTTAGGCTACTACCACTACTATTATAGTGACTACGGTAAGTACTACTATACCTCTGCTAGTAACTACCTTATCTATTATAAGTATAGTTAGTCTAGTATATATTATTACCCTTAAAGTTAAGGTTCTCTATCTCTATAGGGTACTAATAAGGTTATTATTTAAACTAGGCTATGTTACTAATAGTAGAGTATAGTTATATATATATACCTATAAAGGTTATAGCTAGGCTAAACAACGCAAGGGAGTATTCCTCTACTCCTTAGCAGGAGCTAAGTAGTATATTGCAAAGTGCTGCGTCTAAGGGCGTGCTAATTCTTATAATAGAGTAGAGAAAAGTTATAATCTTCTTAATAAGTAGCTTTAACGCCTTAGCCTTTATTTTATTAGGGTTATTATATATAATAGTTATAAAGTTAGTCTATTAGAGCTCTATAAGGTTTAACTAGTATACCTCTTCTATTTTAAAGTTATTCTTTACCTTTAAGACTATATTATAAAAGCTATAACTATTAAAGGTGTTATAGAGGTAGTTAGTATAAAAGTTAGATACTACCCCCTTAAGTATAATAAAGAAGGCGCTAGTAAATTAATCTTATAGGATACTAGCCTTAAAGTAGTGGTTGTAGAAAATAGTAAGCTTTAACTTAAGTAACTTATATACCCCTCTACTATACTTTAACTCCTTTAAATATAACTTTATAAGGTTAGTTAACTACTATGTTACTAGATTACTAGTAATAAGGGGGAGAGTTATAGTTACTACTATTACGTTAACGTTAGGCGTAAGAGGTAGGTTAACTAGTTAGTTACTATAAGTATTCTAATTAATAGGTCCTAGTAAACCTAGGTTTAGTACTAGGTTAGTAGGTTAACGGTAGGCTAATACTACCTTAGGGATAGTGCCTATAATGTTATTTACAAAGTTATTGTTAGCTAGCCTACCCTTAAAGCCCTTACTCTTTATAGCATAGTAGTTTACCTCTACCTAGGTCTAGAGGTAGAAGTTATTAGTATTAATACTATTAAAGATCCTAGTTACTACCTTTATATTCTTTATAGTCTATACCTACACCCCCTTACGCATAAAGTAGTCTCTAAACTCTTAGATAATCTCTCTAAGTATAAGTAAGAAGTTATTAATATTTTAGTCCTTAAAGTCCTTAATAAGAGTATTCTATAGTATAAAACTAGTAAGGTTTATAAGGCTATATTAAACTATCTAAATAGCGATAATATTAGTAAGTGCTTTCTCTTACTTAGGTTAGTTAAGGGTAGTAAGGATATCTTAGATATTTATAATCCCCTATAAGGATATAAGAATATAACCCTAGTAACATTTAGGGATAGTGTATAGGTAGTTAACATTATAAGGGTAGACTTTATTATTCTCTTCTAAGGGAAAATCTCCTAGCGCTATCTATAATAGCTATTATTATGTAGGAATAGATTATATAGTCCTCTATTAGCCTAATAACCTCTTAAACATAGGTACTTCTCCTTTACCTATAGACAGGGAGGTAGATCTATTTATTAGAGGAATTACTACTAATAGTATAGATAAGATACAGGGTAAAAGAAGGGATAGTGTAATAGATAAAGAATAGGATAGATAATAAGGTAAAGGATAGGGTAAAAGATAGGAGAAGAGTTACTATTACAATAGTAAAGGTAAGAAGAAGCCTACTCTAAGGTGGGTGAGGTTAATAGTTTAAATAACCTATTACTATATAGTTAAGCTATTAGGTTATATCCTTAGTTCTTAAAGTAGCTAGACTAGCTAAGCTGTTAGGTTACGTCTAGCGCGTAAGATTAAGTAGGTTAGACAAAGGTACTAAAAGAGGATAGCTAATAGAGAAGCTACGTAGTTAATAGAGTTTTTTATTTACTATTAATGTAGATAGTTAACTATAAGTTACTACTAATATAGGTAGGGAGGCTATAAGTTACTACTAATAAGTAGGGTTCTCTGTTTACTTAAGAAGAGAGAGAAAGAAGGTAAAAGAAGATAGTAATAGAGGTAGGCTATAGGTGTAAAGAATAGAGAAAGAGAGAGAGTTAAAGGGGTAAGGTTAACAAAGTTATCGTCGTTGGTTGACAGGATAAGTAGTTAAGAGATATAGTAGGTTAAAGGTTATAAAGGTTAACTTCTCTAAAAGTAACAAAGTTAAAGGTTGTTGCGTAACGGACGTGGGGTTAGAGGGGTCTTTACTAGATTATAAATCTAGGTATTAATCTTCCTCTACCTAGGTAGCACTAGAGCCTCGCAACGGGGATAAGTTGTTGCCTAGTAAGGTTATTATAGTCTCTTCTAGTGATCCTTGCTAATCTGTGGTAGTGGTAACTTACTGTAAAGTTAACTACTAATTAGTGTTAGTTTCATAGGGTCTAGCTAGAAAGGGTAATTACTACTAAGAGTTATATTGTTGTTAAGTAAGATAATAATAATAGAGAAGAAGAAGAAGAAGGGAGGTTATCGCCGCTTGGCTAGCGAAGATGGATATGATGCTCCGGCTTGAGGAAGGTCACGTGGTGGCACACGTGACCTCCGGCCGGTCCCTCCGTTGTTCCGTGGGATGCATCACATCGCAACAATTGCCATTTCTCCGACAACAAGATTCCATGCAAGAAGCCAGCCGCATATCCGTCCCTCTGCTTCGACCGTCAAACCTTTCACGCCTCACTCCGGCGACCACGCACAGACAACCAAGTTTGCTCTACAGAGTCTTTGGGGAAACGCCAGTCGGTGGTCAAACCGAGGGTTCAACTAACTAAACCTTGTCTCCCGAGTTAAGCGCGCGTTGAGGATCTGTGAATGGCTGCGTCTACTTATGCGGCAACGCCAACTTTTCCGACTATAGCTAGCAATTGCAGCTTCGCCAACCAGCTGACAAGGGCTTACGGAAACGGAAACCGGTGGAAATCGCCTGCCGTTTTCTCATACATCTTCAATGATTCAGCTCACCTTGATAGTACGCCTACTCCGAACAACAAAGTAAGACGGCATCGAGTTGTCCGATAACCTACAGTCCTCCGCCCCCCCCAAAGCAGATGAGAGGAACCAAGGCAAACTTGAACATGTCCCGATTGACCTCATCTCATATTGATGCTATTTCACAAAAGAAGCACACGGGTTTGCGGCATCTTTCAGTCGTACTAGTCGATCATGCTGTCGCATCAAGAGTGTGCCCATCTGCCATTTCACGACAACACTGACCGGCTCCGCTAGGTAGGGCAAGCTTGCCTGCCCAAGAACCATATGACCCTTGATTATTGTTCGGTTATTGGGTTCTGCCGCGAACAGTGGTTAAGAATGATTCGCCTCTTTCGATTGGTGACAGCTTCTGGCATCAACCCTGGATACCGTTCGATGTCGTCGGGCTTCAGTAAGTAAGCTGCTCAGTCATGCCTTGCCACCTGCTACCAACATGCTGCAGAAGGCCAATTATCTCAAGCTTGCTCTGACCCAACCTTCAGCCACACTTTGACTCCTTGTTGAGTCTCAAGTTCCCCATAGAATAACTCAAAGAGCAAAAGCAAAGCCACGCCGGAAGGCCAGGGGCCAATACCGAGGGCTGATCAGACCATGGAGATGTCAACCTTTTCTGCGAGGCTTGAGAAAATGATCTTTCTGCCTAGGATTTTGAACGTCAGGATTACCTTGATATCTGGCCTGAGGCTAATGACTGCATTTCCATGGTCATAGGACTAGCAGAGCCGCATGATGCCTCCATGTACTTAATTGCCTCATCACCCCAGACCTTAGATCTCAGACCATTTCTCCTCGTCAACCAGCTGCCATTCTCATGGACAGTGCCACCTCGAGAAAGAAACGTCAGATCGGGTTTCAAACTTGCCAACTAAAGTTACGCCCTTGACTACAGAAAGCCCCCTGGCTTCTTACACCACGACATCGCTGAGCATGGAACAACCAGCCCAGTTGCCCCGAGTTGCTAGCGATGCAGCACAACTTACACTACCGACTATCGCCCACGAACCCCTAGTCATAAGCTTCTAAGGTCTAAGCTTTGATTTTCGACTAACAACACCGACTATTGGCCAACAACCATCGCTTTATTCCACCTACGCCTTATAAAACACTGTTCCATCCTTCACAAACTAGTGAGAGGGGAACCGCGTGCCCCAGATGGGAGGCTGATAATAAATGATCCTTCCAATCACTTTTCCACTTGTGCTAACCGATGACAAGAGACATACTACTACAAGAGCACCGAGGAATCACCGCCCCGCTACTAAGTCAGCCCCAGGCCAGTCTATACCAATAAGTAGTCACCACTCGACAATTCGGATTGACTCGGGTTTGATCGAAACCTTGAACGGCAGTCACAGAACCCATCACGTGATTCGGTATTTATATGTTATCCGAACCGCATTTCGGGTGGTATCTGGACTACCTAGTCTAGGGTTCGCTGGGTACGCTTACGCAATCATGCATTATACATCTGCAGCCTTCTCGACTATCTACGCCAAAAGCCAAAGCCTGGTCCTTAAGTCAGCAAGGACTGCTGCCTACCCGGCCGAGTCATTTCACGTCAAGACACACCATTCTAGCCGGCTTTTTGGTATCGTTCCACATTCATGCAGATAGGGCATGCATGTGGTATTGGGGGTTATGAGACTGCAACTAGGGTTGGGATGTGTGGATTGTTCCACCGGCACGGCAATGTGACTTCAAGTCGAGCAACTTCCGCAGCGCCTCGAATCTTCTTGAGTCGAGAACACGGATCGGCAATGGGATGCGGCTCTGCTCTGAAGTCTGGCTCCGTTTCGAATCAGCCTCCGAACATGCCTCACAGTCGAAGTGGAGCAGTTGCCTAGTTGCTTGGTGTGGTCAGCCAGTTTCAGGGCGACCGGCTGCGCGCCCACCTATGCCGCGCTTCCTGGAATTCGCACAAGTTAACCGTCGTAAACCGCAGAGCCGCACAAAGTACGCCGCATCAGCCCTTCGGAGCCGCATATCCTCGCAGTCCCGACTGCACTCCGCATCTCTACGAAGTCTTATTCGGCCGCCCTGCTCCGTCCGTACTTTTGGCACAAGGCAAGGGGTCATCCGGATGTCTTGCCCCTCATTTCTCGTCCCCCCTATGTCTGTGACAATGTCTAGGCTAATTGTGCCAGCGACCTACCATCCCAAGTTCTGCCTGATTGACCATAGCATCATATACGAAGACACCCGGGTATGAAGCGCATCCGCACACGTCTCAGAGAAGCAAACGCTTCATGCTAGTTGACGTGGAGAGAGGCGGTGTTATCGATACACCAGACGGCGGGATGGCTTGCTTTGTTGCCTTCACAACCCTGTCAAGGTAAGGAGGGTGCCTTTCGAAACAAACTACGACGCTCACCGATTTTGGTCTGCCAGAGACCCCCACCGAATAGACCTCATTCACGCCGTCGGCGACTCCGCCTGAGGCTTTCTGTGCAAGCCCGCCTAGTGGTCACCGTCGCGTGGCTTGGACTCTTGTTAGCCGGCAGTTCTACTTCTACAATGGGATTGGATCTGGTCTCGTTTCGAACGCATATGTGACGATTCGTCAAGGAAATTCCGTCTTGCTTGATGGGCATGTATAAGAAGAGGCGAGGAGAGCGTTCTCTGGCCGGGTTTAATCTCATCATCGGCTTCGGTAACACTCTCCACGTCTTTTTGAGAGACGTATCTAGATCAGCTCAGGGTTTCATAATCTGCTTTATCACTCTTCCTCGCCACGCTAGTACCACCTCAACCTCCCGCGATGCCCAAGCCTAGCAAGCCTTCGTCTACTATCAGAGTCTGGACCTGCGTGAGTATTGGCATTGCTAAAGCATCCCTGGAGAAGAGACTGACGGCGAACAGTGCCAATGCGGTGACTCGGGCATGACCACAAATATCCCAAGCTGCCCTTCGTGCTCCTACAACCGCTGCGATAACTGTCATGTCCAGAAGGTCAAGGTCAGATAGTTGCCCTTTGGGCTGTATCGCGCCCTGATTCATGTGATGGGTGAGAGGCGGTAGCGGTCGATCTGACCCAGAAATCCTCGATGATCCCGAAGAGGTACATTTGGGGGCTCAAAATTGAGGGCCATGAACCGTTTCCGTCGAAATTCCCGGGGTGTACACGCAGTGGAGCATTAGTACTACGGCTTCGCCTTTACATGTTGGTCGTGTGGGCTTTTCTTTTCATAGGTTTGGATGCGCAGTTTTGCTCTTGTGAGTCACAAGTCAGGGGTGGGCGACTGGCATCGACCAGATTGGGGGAGTAACAAGGCATGAGATGTAGAGGAGGACGACGCCTGTTTCTCATCTGTCCTTTCTTTTTTCTTTTTTCTCTATTTCTGTATTTCTCTATTTCTTTGTGTACTGGGGGATTCAAGGCTGTCACATGCTTTCTAGATAGACTAGAAGTTCCACAACATCCTCAGCAACGGAACTGATATTGTTGTTTCGTCTACAGCTAGAATTCTCTGCATTATACCACTACATGACTACCTCTTGCTTCTGACTTGCCTGGAACTACAAAAAGGATATAGCCAGAACATGTCGGGCCCACCCATCACTGCCAAATCGTGCAAGCCGTGATTAACGATCATAGAGTTCAGCATCCACCATTGCAGCTCTCAGCGGCATTGTTTACTCCATGAATACGACGCAAAACCCCTCCGGCGCTTCCTGAGCTCCAAGACTGGACTGTTCATCGTACACAGTAACGCTCCCCAATGACTTTGAAAAAGAATTGTCATTCATATGCTCAATCGGAATGAAACACGAAGTGGCGGGGTCTAGTCTACAGCTTACCGAGACGCTCGGCGAGATTCTTGCCTCCTCGGCAGTAACAGGAACTTGAGAAATTGCGACTCTCGCCGGACGCACCGCTCGCTCCTCACGGGCCTGCTCCTAACCCTCGAAAACCGTCCAAACTGCCACATACCGCGAACCGTCCGCAGCTCACCGTCATTTCGATATTTTCCTCAAGAAACCTCGAAGCCCGCCTCGGGCCATCTTTACAAGCCGTAAAATCCACGTTGAAGACCTGTGCGACACCACATGCATGGTCTGCTAGCCGTTGAGGATACCGACGTGGCCTCAACGAGGCATGTCATCATATTCCCACCAAACAAGTGCACATTTGGTTACGAGGCTCTTGTATGCATCGAGTAAGGAGGAAGCTGACACGACGAAGGGCGGTGGCAGCTGCATGGTTCGACCACTCGATGGCCAACCACGCCGTGTAGATGCGCGCATGCAGAGTCAATCTGTTTAGGTACACACACATACCCACCGTGCCAAAGAACCTTGCTTGATGTCTTGCACATATAGGTCGGCGTGCCTCGCCTCGGCAGGGCGACCACGCCTCGGGCCTTGTAAGGGCTCTCGCGTGGCTTCAGGGGTCGGCGCATCCGGTGTGGTGGTTCGCATGCCTTGGCATTTCTTGCGCACAAGATGAAAAACCCTAACCCTCCGAATCATAGGTGAGAGTGCGTTGCCGACAGAACGGGAAGGATGCGACGCGCAAGGCTGCCGGGCGACTACGCCCCTTCCATGCACGCCCTATTCCCGAATGTAAAAGGACCAAGTAGCACCGTGTTGTGATGGAAGCAAAGTCGATGTAAACCCGGGAGGCAAGGTTTTTTTTCTTGTTTCTTATTTCATTACCAAAGAAAATATGACAAGGCAATCGTCCACTTGAGGATTGAGGAAAGTGGCAGGCATTCCGAGCGATGGGGCGCGCCGATGACTGGAATCCAAGAAATGGCAATTCCACTCAGAGAGGCAATGCTTCTCTAAGCCCCCATCTCGGAGGAAACCTCATTCATGAAGTAAGCACCAGCTTGCTCTTCACCGGATTCCTCGATCATGAGGGATGAAATAGGGCGCGCGCTTGTGCGAGCTTGGTTGCGAGAGAAACTCCAACGGCCGCAGAAGACAGCGTCGAAAGCATTGAAAAGTGACGACGTGACCGACTCTTTCCATCTTGAAAGTTGACATCTTCTCATCACACCATATCCCACCACTGCAGGTTTTAAGCGCTTGGCCCAGAAACATAACCGATCGACCTCGTTCCTTGCCATCATCTTCATCCAGTCCCGGTCATCGTAGTCATGGGCTCTCATCACAAGTCTTCCAGCTCCAAGGGCCACGGCGGCTCCTCCCACGGCAAGTCATCCAGCAGCAAGAAGGCAGTCGTTCAGATCAACGTCTGGTACTGCGTTAGTAAACTCCTTGCTCGCCGCTGGCGCCCCTTACTTTTTGTCTCTGTGCTGACTTTGCTTCTTTCAGGACACTTGTCGCTACGGACCGTGCAACACTTCCATCGACATGCACTGCCCTAACTGCGGACATCAACGCTGTGGCGGATGCACGACGGACGTGATCACGCAGCGCGCTCATCAGTGAGTAGGTCTAGTCTCGGCTCCGAGCCTCAAGACTAGACAGCATGGCGAGCGTGGATTTTCTCCGAGACCGGACATACAAGGGATGGGCGAAAAGGCAGCCGCTGGGCGGGCTTACTACAGATTGCAGGCATTTTCGGCCACTCGCTCGAGCCGGTGCGATGTTTTCGTTTGGACTGCCAGAAATTGGACAAGACAGGATGGGATAGACAGGAGCTTCGCCTAGCGATAGGCCCGAAAGAACATGACGATTTCATTTGTTGCCGTTATCTCTCACAATAGCCCCCTTGTGGCTGATGGTCCTTTGGCGCCAGTTGCCTCGTCTCTCAAAAGTGAATTGTGAAAGTCGCATTTCTTGAACTGAACCGCAGTGGCCCCATTTCATACTAGGTGGTCGAACTGCTGCAGCAAACCACCGGCCATCTACATGACGAAGAAGAATACTGCCCGTGGCGCTCAAAAGGCAACATGTCCAAACCAGCACGTCATCCGACAGTGCCAGCTGGTGCTTCTTTCGCCGTCGCCCCTAGCTCGCTTCCAGTACTTGCTGTGGAGGTCTGAGTTCGGAGAGTGTCTGCCCCGGCAGCAGGACGGACTGGTAATCAGCCAATACATGCAGATGAGGAACAATAAGGAAGGGCACCCGTGAAAAATGATGCGACAGCCATTAACGGTGTATCAAACCGTCACACCGAGGTAGTCATGTGATAAGCAGCACTGGCCGCAATGACGGGCATCTTTCTGATAGGTAGACTAGACACAGGTATAACACTATAGACTCGACACCCAGCTCATATTCGGTATGTGGTTGATGGATGCCTCCCCTCCTTGGCACCCGAATAACCCCGAATAGTGGCTGATGGTACCTTGTCTTTAGTGAAAGAGTCTGGTGGTGCGATGTGAGTCGAGATGGTAACTGGTCCTCTTGCAAAGTAGGGCAGCTTGACTGGGGAAGGAAAAGATGGCAAAAGTTCCCCTCGGTAAGGCACCTTCACGAGGATGATTGGTATTTGGTAGTGTGGCGCGGAATCGAGGGTGTGCCCCTTATGCGCCCTTGGTATTGGAAACCCACCCAAGTAACGTAGTGTCCTGTAATGGAATAGAGCCAGTGGTCATCTTGAAGAACAAGGCAATTGGCAAAAGGAAAAGCAAATGACGAAGCACTGGGGTCCATTGGCACGTATGCCGGTGTGTAAAGCGAGGTGGAATGAGGTGAACATGGAATTCTCCTCACCGGTGAGGCAATGCAACTCGACCAAGCCCCCTGGCGCCATCGAACATGAGGCAATCTTGAAAAAAGACACAAGTTCGCTTGATGCCCACCGAAACTGCGCAGCAGAGATGTGCGCAACTGCGCTCCATGCCTAGGCTTTTGCAACGAGATTTTGAGGCCTGGTCGAAGGTTTTATAAACCGAGAGTTGACCATCGACTTCGAAGAGAGCTGAAGCGACTCGCCATCAACCCCGACGCTCGAAATACAAGACGCACAGGTCCCGTTCCCAAAAAGACTCGAACACACAAGACAGCGTTGAGTAAAGTCGGCAAAAAGAAAAGAAAAAACCTCGCAGACATGGCGCCTCCGAGGATCAGGGCCAAGCTGGTATGGTTCTGCGTGAGTTCAAGACCCAGACCCATAGGAGAAGTCGCGTAGGCCTTGACTGATGCCTCTTGACCCATATAGCACAGCTGCAACAACGGGCCGAACAGCTACAGACTCGACGAATACTGTCCCAATTGCCTTATGAAAAGATGCCGTTACTGCACCGTCCAGGAGATCCAAGTGCGTGTCGACCGCTAGGTGAGTCTCGCTCCGAGGGACAACGCAAGCCCAGGGGGCCCAGAGGAATAGGCGGTTTGCTGACTCGCAAAGTACCAGATTCCCAGCCCGCCCTTTGCACTGGCGAACCACCGACAGAAGGTGATCGACGCTCTCGCCGGTATGACGGCGGAACTGAAAAGGATGGGAAGAGAAAGAGGAGGAAAAGGCGCGATCCAGCTGTCTCATAGGCCAGCATCACCACCATGGACCCATTCGTTCAAAGGAAACACCTAGACATACTCCCTCTCGGGATGTAGCAAACGTTGTAGAATTAGGAATCATAGACAGGAACCACGTCTCAAGGCCGGCTCTCAGACAGTACCGAATAGAATTTGCTGATTATTCTTTTCTCGCAAACAGGCCGCCTTAACAGGTTGTTGACCGTGGCTGGCGTGGCTGGCGCTACTTTAGCCCTGAACGCCTTGTTTTGCGTGATGAATCGTTTGGTAACGAAGCTCCGGGAGCTTAAAACGATGATGGTGGAGGGGCTTCCTCCCAACTTGAGTGCCCCTCGGTGTGCGTTCACCTAGGCTGCGGTCTACTAGCTCCGACCCGCGCCGGTGCGCGGTGCGCGGTTGTGAAGGAAGGGGAAAAAGAAAACACAAGAGAGAGACGGACGCCTTACTTACATATTGGAACGAAGCTCCACTCTGCCACGGCAAGCCACCTCGGCGTAGGCTTGGTTGATTCTGCCCATATCAAGGGTTCGGGGAGCGGTGAGCGAAGATGGCGGCGGCGATGGAAAATACCTACGTAGTAGATAGTAGACAGCAGAGCCGCAAGAGAATTGCAGAAGGGAATCGGCGAAGCAGCCTGTTGTTTCTGACGACTGATTGGCCGGAAAAGCGGGTCCATCTCCGAGGTGGGGGGGGGGCGCCGTCGCCCCGCCCGCCTAGGTACCCCAGCTCCGCTTCCCGAAAAGACAGCAGCCATATTGCGTGTTCGTACCTACCTGATAGTTACTACGTAAACTAGTACCTGCCTAGGTACCTACTGGTACCTAGGCAGCAGACAACTATACGGTGGGATTTTGACCAGGTCGCAAAAAGGAAGAACCGGGGGAGATGACAATCGACTCGAGGCATGCACACACGGAGGCGACGGTAGAAAGGACAGAGGAAATGACGAATGGATGGATCCCTCACGGAATTAATTCCCTCTCCCCTTGTCCCTCAGCCCCCAGCCAAAGCCAAATCCAAGGCTTCTAGAAGCATTCACCGAAGCTCCTCCTCCTCCTCCTCTTCCTCCTGCTGCTCCTCAGCTTCAGCAGGTCACCTTACCTTTTCTGAATGCACATAGCCACACCTCTCTCGGTGGTCGTTGGCCTCTGTTCGGCTTTCGGTGACACGATTGGCTCAAAGTTCCCTCCCCTGTTCAGGGATCCAATCACCGCCTCATCTCTTGTCATCGTCCCAAGCGTCATCTCACTTGCTTACCTAGGTACCTAGGCAACTAGGTAGGTGCTGAAAAGCAAACCTCTGTCGCCCGACACCGATGGGAAGATCGATCGAGGGTAACTCACAAGGAAAATTGCTCAGTGCCATAACATCGGTATACTTGATCATTAAACATGTGCCCTGCCACTGTCGGAAGATCGAATGATGCCACTGTGAAAACTATGGAGGAAGAAAAAGCGAAATAGAAAAATGCCCGAGGGCTGCTGCTGACCTCCGCGGGGACGAGTAAAAAGATGATTGGGCCCTGCACTAGCAGCGGATCCCACTTCCCTTCAATGTATGCAGCAAGATCAGCAGTTGATAAAATAAATATGGCCCGACTTCCCCTTTCCTCTTCGAACGGAGACCAACGTCGCTGTCCTTCCATCATGCGTACCTATTGACGATTATCCTCCTTGCTAGCAGCCGTCGCCTCTTCGTTCGCTCGCCCCCTCCCCCTACCGCCCCGTACGGTTGATGTCTTCTCATCCCATAATGTACAATGCCTCCGTTTCGCCTGTTGAATGACCGAAAACACCTTGCAAACGCCTTACACATACAGACCCGCACTCGTTTGTCGACGTCAATATTCAATGATAATGGGTGGGCATGACGGAGTGCCTCATGCAACATGGCTCATGTCCCCCAACGCCCCGCGTCTAGTCTTGTCGAGCCGTGATAGTGGCTTTGGGGCTCACGAGCTCAGGGCTCACGAGCCGGATCGTCGACTCTAAAGAGAGCTCCTCCAGCGCGTTGCGCGACGCCTTGCTCAAGCTTCGGTGGAGCTTGGAGGTCTTGGCCGGCGTTGCATCGTCATCCCCTGCTCCCGCAGCCACAATGGTCATGCTCGGCGCCCGGCTCGCCATCTTTTTAGGCGAACTCTTCCCGTACGTCTTGAGCGTCTTGCCAGAGCCCGACTTACGGACTGCCGTGACTTTGCGCGCCGGATTGGGAGCCGTGTACTTCTTAGTTGCAGCCTTCTTCGGAGTCGTCGTCTTCGGAACTGTCGTCGCCTTGGTCGTCTTCGCAGGAGTCGTCTTCGTGCCCTTGGTCGTCGTCTTTGCCGTGGTGCTTGCCTTGGTAGTGCTGCTTAGAATCGCCATGGCCGACACGCGCCTCTTCACTGTGGCCGCACCCTTGGCAGCAGCCTTAGTAAGCAGGCTGGTCGAAGAGAGCGACCTTCGCACCCCCTTGGCGGCCTTGACCTTGCGCTTCTTCGCGGAGCCGCCGGCTTCGTCGTCGCCAACCAGTGTTTCGATCTTACGCTTGCCGGCCTTGACAGCACTCTTGACTACGGTCTTGAGCGTCGACTTGGGAGGTTTGGGCTGTTTGACTTCCTGAGGCTTGGGCCCTAAGATCCCTCGACAGTTCGGTGCGCCACAGAGACACTTCTGGACATTTTCGTCGCTAAACGGGCTAAAGTTGTAGTCGTAGGTGAGCTCCTCGCCCGTCATTATAGGCTTGTCCCCTGCGAACAGCGCCATCCTCGGCTGACCGGACACGATCCACTTAATCATCCGGCAGTTGGGGGCACACGAATGGTTGACGAAGCGAGCGATGCTGCCCTTAGTGGCGTCGATGATCATATTCTGGTCGAAGCTCATGAGGTAGTAACACTGGCGATGCGTTAGCGTTGCTCGCCAGAACAAGCAAGTGAGCCGCCCCCCTACCTTGTTGTCCTTGTATTTGGTTTCCATGCGTTCTGAACACTCCTCGTCGGTGATGATCTCGCCTGTGTATTCCATGATGATTTGGTTAGGCTCGAAGCATCTGTTGGCGCGGATGCCGTAGCCACGGTCACATGTCTTGATGACCTCAACGCCGACGCGGTACTTGCCGCCGCCCGACTTTCTCTCTTGGAGGTCGGCGAACGCACGGTTTGTGCAGTGCTCCCTGCCTACGTTGCAGTTCTTGTCGTCGCACTCGTATAGCATGATTCTGTTCTGGCAGTCCTCACCACAGCCGTCTTCGGGCTTGCAAACGCACTTGGACTGGTCGACGAAGTGCGGCGTCTTCTTCCACAAGGAGTGGGACTCTCCAATAAATCGATCTATGACAGTGTCAGCACAGAGCCGGGCAAAGTTCCGCCCAGGGCAGACGGGTCGGGGAACAAACTCTTGGTAAGCTTCCGGAATTCGTCAGGTTTCGGCTGGCCTGGCGGTAGAGGATTGCAGACGTCGTAGGGTAGCTTGAAGTCGCGACCACTGAGAAGCAGGCGCAGGCCGTTGAACATGGGCAGCGGGAGAGCCTTGTTGGGGTGGCCATAGTCCTTCAGCTCCGGGGTCTGCGCAAGTTTCCTCTGCTCGGCCGCGCTGAGACCCTTGGTCAGGTCCAAAGGGGTCGCTTGACCGGCATACAGTCCGCGATCGAGGTATTTCTTGGTTCGCTTCGTCTTCTTGGGCTGCGGGTCGTCAGCTTCCTCGGGTTTCTCCTCTGGTTCCTCTTTCTTGGTCTCCGGCGGCTCAGACTTGGCCTTCTTAGGCGGCGGTGCGGGTATGTTGCCATTTTCGTCGAGGATCACGAGCTTTCCGTTAGACCAGACCGTTCTTATGACAGGCTTGTCGTCGATACCGGCGAATTCCTTCGTATCTTGGAGGCGGAGCAGCTCGCGCGGGACCCTCGCCATGCTCTTCTCGAATGTCTTGCGACTCCGCTTGCCGAGGTTGGAAAACTTGGTCGCGAAATTTTCGACGGGGGTGCCGATCAGACGCGCCGTATGGCGGGTGATGCGGGAGGTATCTGCCTCCTGCGCCTTGCTCTTCTTCGGGCGCGGTGTCTTGAGGTCTCCGACGGACCATTGAAGGTTCAACGCGTCAATGCCGTCGCGAACGAGATTGCCAGCAACGCGCGTCACATCGTCGGTGTTTAGATCGCCATTCGCAAGTGTCGCTCCGGAAATGGTCCTACGCCGATCTGCAACATCGTCACCCTTGGCGCGTCGTTTGCCGCGGTTTGCCGTGCCGCTCAGTTCCGAGAGATTGTACGACTGCCTCCCGGAGCATGATCGGCGAGGGCGCGCTTCGGACTGGGGTTCCGAGGGTGTTTCGGGTGCTTGGTCGGTGGTGATTGCAGCAGGGATTTCGATCCGGGTCTCGACTTGGGCTTCGATGAGGGTTTCTGCTTCGAGAATGACGGGGACGTCGTCGAGCTTGGGGCCATCCGAGGCTTGGCTGGCAATATCGGAAATGCTAGTAGGGGGTGTTGAGCTCGAGGACGCGATGTTGGACGAGCAATCGGTAGCGGGAGCGGACAGGCCGCTCTCGCTAGGGAAGAGACATATTGGGTAAAAATACCCAGTCTCGACGCGACTTTGAACTTTTGTATCGTTTGTCGAACGTCTGAGAGTTGGTAGGGTCGAAATGCGACGCGTTCCAAAATGGGGTGTGCGTGTGTGAGGTGGGAAGAAAGTTGGAGTGGGAGGCCCAGAGAAGTTCCAGATACGAAAAGCAGAAGAGGGATTAGACCTTGGACCAGGGTGTGGGCGGAAACGATTTGCCCCCAGGCACGCAGAATTGGCTCGTTCGCTACCCTTTTTTTTTTTAATAGCTTACTCGCCGCGCATTGAGCGGCAATCAGACAAGTATCCCCTAAGGGAGTGTTGGTATGGGAGATACCTTTGCTCTTGTGTGCTACAGCAACGATGCGCAGCTGAGTGCCTAGAACGCGGAGGGAGCTGAGAGGGAAAAGGGGGAGGAAGGAGGACAAGGGGGGAAAGAAACCAGGCGATGTCACCAGGTGAAGAGCTGTCTCGGTTGATAAAGGCGGAGGTCCGTAACCGGGTTTTTTTGGTGTTGCTGTCAATACTCACAGGTCATTTCCCAGTGAAGATGCGGATAAGAAATGTCGAGGTTGAGAGGGAGGGGTGCAAGGTGAAGAAGGCGAGTGTGAGAAAGTGAGAGGCTAGGTAGGTGAGGGAGGTGAGGTGAGATGCGCGAATGAGACAGACACACCCGAGTGAGTGAGTGAATGTATGAGAGAGGCGAGGCGACCCTGGGTGGTGGATGGCGGGATGGGTTGGTTGGCTTGAGCGAGGTTCCGTCTCGTTATCCAGTGTCGTATTGGGTTCAGGACAGAGCGCGCGGCGAGTGGGGACGCGACGGAATTGATTGATTTGGGATCAAGTCGACGTGCTTTGCCCCCCCCCCAGATGCTTGACTGATGGGACCGATTGATTGCTCGCCTGTTCTTGCTGGACTCGGCTGCCTTGACCTTCTTGAACCAACTGGCTGGCTGCTCCCCTGCACTTGGCCTGTTTGCTGAAAGGGAGAGAAAAGGGAACGAGTGAGTGCAAGAGTCAAGTCTGGAAAGTCGATGTTGATGAGCACAGGACGTGCTCGAGGATACCGGGCGCTCAATAGACGAAAAGCGCTAGACAGGGCTAGTGGATAGGCAAATGGAGAGAGGGAAACAAGCAAAGGGGAGAGAAGGTGCTTGAAGACTGCGCTGACCTTTGTACTTTTGTGTGAGGAAAAAAGGGCCCGAGGCGGGAAGGCTTATCTGGCGTGCTAGGTCAGTGTCCTTACTTGCTGTATCATTCTAGGTAGTGTGGTTGTCTGGTTCTGGCCCGGTCTCTTTGGTTCCGGTCTTCCGTGGACTGCAGATGGGAAATCGGAACAGGAGATGGGGATTGGGACTGTGGTTCGGATTGAGGCTGCGACAATGGACGTGGACGAGCGTGACCTGGCTTCTCTTCAGGCCTCGTCTCGTTCTAGGCATGGAGAGGGCCAACGTAAACATGACTCTTCTATGTGTTGTGCTGTGTTGCGTCCACCTATCTCACCTCTCCCCTCCTCTCTTCTTATTCCCTCTCCATTCTCATCGTCTTATCCTGGCCTATCCTCTTCGGGCTTGCTCCTCCTCCGCCTGTACCTCCGGGTTGGGCACTGAATGTTAGTCAACTTCACCGCTGGATAATCGGTGACGACGTCCAGACGAGAGGAGTGATATACCACGATATACAAATGCAGCTACTTGACTTCTCTCCTACGCTTTACGTAAACCCGACTCCCCGTCTCTGGGATTTTCGAGGTTAAGGATTATCTGGTTGCGCTATTTGTGTCTTCTCGGACCGCCTCCTGTGTTTCGCTTCTACCACCGACGCCACCTCAGTGCTGAGCCTCGCCGCAATACAGGCATGATGGTCAGCACCACCGCATACATGCACCCAGCTCTTCATCTTGAACTTACCGGGGCATTTGGCATTGCTTTTCAAGACAGCCTCGGCCGAACTCCACGAGCAGATGGCCCCCGCCGGCCACCATCCCACTGTGTATCCATTGAGATGTATCTAACTTGGATTTCGAAGTTCCGACACAAGCACTATTCGAAGCATCGGTTGGGACGCCCAATCATTTCGCATGAAGGATACTCCCGAAAAAATGGTTGGCATTCACAGGAGCTAGGACGTATGGGCATACTATGCTTGGCTCATGTGGTTGTGAGGCCATGAACCGATCCTTGAGTCGTGTGTCGCACACTCGATGAATCGGTTTGCGCAAAACAGGTGGCCAAGCCCAGTTAGGTTCGACAATCGACTAATGAATCTGGCATTGCTAGGTCACTTCCTTCTAACAGAGTGCACGTGGTTCGTTACTTCGCCTGTATAAGCCATTTCAACCCCCATGTTCTAGGACACCGCGAAGCCGCTGTATTTGACTTACGCTATATCATGGAGACTGAAACCCCCAAACTGCTTCGTCGGGTATCGCTTAGGAAACAAACGATCCACAGCTGATGAAGAGAACTAACTACCCGTATATGTGGTTCAAAAGACCATTGACGCCAGTCACGGAATCTCATGCGAATGCCTGCTTGATGCTCTGTCTGGCATGACAAACACATATTAGAAGCAGCCACAGTGATTCGTCTCATATGAATTCCAACTGTAACGGCTGAACAACAATACCATTACGATACGTACCGTGTATATTGCTTTATTCCACTTCAGTGAATACCGTCGCCTAGCTGACCAAGATATACGGCTGTCGCGGTTGGTCGAGCTATCTCCGCATCGTTAATAAAGTGACGGAGAATTGGTCAAACCACTCCCCAAAGACGCATTTCAATGACGTGACGCAAAATCCTTGGGATCATTGACATATGGCTTGACCGGCATCATGGGGCAGTATCTTTTGCGATATAGCGTCGACAAGACGAGCCGGTGAAGTCATGACAGGTGAGGGACACAAAGCACGACTGTATGACGAGAGAGATGCCGAGGATTAAATACACCGGGTGTTTGAGCACCGCGGGTTCCCTTTCAAATTTTGGATAATCATAGTAATGTCAGCTGAAGGGATTACAGGCGGATGCATTCAGCGTCCTTCCGTCTGCCTTCGGGGCATTAGGTCAATCGTCCGGGAGGGGGCATGGCAAACCATTGCAACTCTTGAATGATCTGTGTGGTCGTCCGGTACCTCAACTCGAAATTAATATGACTGGTTGATATCTTTGATCAATCGACCTGGCAATTCGTCGCCGTGGGCGTTGAGCGTGACGCCACGCGATATCTATTCATTAATGTCATGATCCACAATAGACTGCTGTTTGCCAGCCTAATCCAGGCGGGGATGCGATGCATATTGACGACGTGAGTGCACAAATGCGTGACTCTAAAACCCCAGCAGCAGCGTCGTTACCTCAATTGCTGCCCATCCCTCAAGGAAGATTCCATCCTGGACGATAGTCACATGCGGGAAGACGGACGGGCGATGGGAAGTGTGTCTGCGAGTCCTTCACATCATGTAAGGACTAGATGAACGACAACGAAGACAACCACGACATGAACGAAAATAACAGTTTTGGTTACGATTGGTTCCTACCACCAACTTCATCTATCTCTCTGCATGGTTCTTCCTCTCTATTATCTTCTCTCTTCTCTGGCTGATCTAAATCGAAAAAAGAGACTTTCGGATTACAACGCCACACGCGCGCACACACACACACACACAGACACACAAGAGAAGGGTATTATGGCTTGAAACACAAAGGGGAAAGAAAAAAAGAAAACCGAAGCCAAATCCTCCATATCCTGCCTCAAGAGAAAACCACCCAGAGGGTGATGGTGACGAACCAAGTGCCGTCTAAAGTGACCAAGACATGACAAACCGAGACTGACGCTTAAGGAGCAGTGGCTTTGGGCTCCTCTTTGGTCTCGGCCTTGTCGTTAATGTTCAGATCGGCGACATCGGGCACCTCTTTCTCCTCGGGCACGGCGGCCGCGGCTGGGGCAACCTCCGCCGCCTTCTCCGGCTGAGGAGCAGCGACAGGCTCAGCAGAGTTAGTCTCAGCGACTGCGGGGACGGAAGCCTCAGTGACTGGAGCAGGTGCAGTGGCGGGGGCGGCATCGGCGACGGGGGCGGCATCGGCGACGGGGGTGGCCTCGGCGGCGGGAGCGGCATCAGTGGCAGACTTCTCAGCGGGGGCCGCGGGGGCCGCGGGGGCAGCATCCGCAAGCTTGACGGTTTGGCCGGTGACTCTGATGCTCTCGCCATTTCCGCCATACTCCTTGGCGAGGGAGTCCTTGTAGGCAGGGAGCTCAGCGGCGAGCTCATTGCCAGAACCGAGAGGGTGGAACTTGGCGATGGTCTTGGGGGCGAGGAAGACTTTCATGGCCTTGAAGACCCAGCCCATGAGAGTGGGGATGTTGACAAAGTACTTGTGGACGAGGAGCTCTGGGTAGGCCATGGCGAAGACCTTGATCGTCTCCGAGGAAGCGGCCTTGACGGCAGGGTCCATGCGCAAGAAGCTAACATTGAGGTAGTCGTGGACCTGAATCATCTGATAAGGGTCTTCGCCGCCATCAGGAATGGGGGTTTGGACATTGTCCAGGCCCAGTTTGCGAACACTGAGCTCCATGAGGGCAGCGCGCCATTTGATGAATCTGTATATGTGGTTAGTCGGGGTCTGAGTCGGCAACCGAAGGTCTTTTCATGTCATGGGGCAACAACTCACTCGTCAACGTTGCCAAAGGTGGCCTTCTTGTCCTTGACAGCTCCGTAGATGTTCCAGGTGATGATCATGTCCTTGCCTTGAGCGTCCTTGTGGGTGGTAACATAGCCAAGGTCGTCAAACTTCTTCTTGTCGAAGGAGACGTCGTCAAGCAGCTTGCCGGGATTAGTATCACGGCGCCAGACCAGTGCCTTCTGGAGCTGGTCCGCAGCCTTGGAGACGTCGTCGTCGTTGGCACGAAGAAACTTCTGCAAAACGACAGTGGTAGGGACGTTAGTGCTATCGGAGAGCTGGACACCCCACATGTCGTTATGCTTAGCCTCGCTAATAATGCCAGGCAACTTGTCGAAAAGAGAAGCGAGAGGGGTCTGCTTCTTCTCGGCAGGTTTCTCGTCAGCAGGTTTATCACCGGAATTGGCCTCTGTGTTTTGGTCAGCGGGAGCGGTCTGCTCGGTCTGCTGCGGCTGCTGCTGGGCGGCGGCGGCGGCGACCTCAGGGGCGGCATCATCAGCGGCAGCGGGAGCAGCTGGAGCCGAAGTCGGATCCGCAGCAGGCGCGGCTGCGGCAGCCTGAGACTCTGCGACAACAGCGGGTGCAGGTGCGGCAGCAGGTGCAGGCGCAGGTGCCGGGACGGCCGTATCGGTAGCTTGAGCAGACATGATGGGGCCAGCGATTGCTCAAGTGAGACGAATAAAGAGAAATTGGGTATGCGTGAAAATGAAAGTGAGGGTAGAAAAGAGACAGTGGGTGTCCAAGATTCGAGTGACGACTTTTGGTGACCTTTTCGTTGGGAGGATGAAGGAGACGGAGAAATAATACGGAAAAAAAAATCAAAATAATAAGAAAAAAGTTTCAGGACTGGGGCTCTTCCCCGTACCAGGCCCCTCTTCCTGCAGGTTGTGCAAGGTCAAGATAATAGCGTGTGCGAGTCCGTGAGCGCGTGTAGGTATCCCGTGTTGTTGGGGTAGGTAGGTGTATGGGTAGATGGGTAGGTACGATTGGGAAAGGGTGGGCAAGAGGAAGAAGGCGCAGCCGGGTACTAAATGTAAATTAATTTAATGGACACGGGAAAGCGGCAGCAACAAACAGCGCTGACCAGACAGCTCTACAGAACAGCATTCGACACACCCCAGCCAGCCAGCCCAACTACCTACCTACCTACCTACGGATACACTATTCGTACTCGAGTCCTTGCTTTCACGAAAGGTACCTTCGGTACCAAGGTAAATTCAACTGATTTACGTGCAAAAGTGAGTGCTATCTCTGTACCGTGTACAACAGCTTCCACCTTTGTGCCCCGTGCGTCGCTTCCTGGACATGGAGGCACAGTAGTGCAGTACCTTGGATAGTACCTACCTAGGTAGGTAGTGCGGTATCTATTAGTACCTAGGTGGGTAGGTAGGTAGGTAGGTAGTGTCAATATGTGCCTACTATACCGTATCGTATCCCGTACAGATACCGATTCAATCCTCGTCCGCACACACTCTCGCTATTATCCATCTCAGGCTCCCTCCTCCGGCTCCTTGTCCATCTACCTCGATTCAAGCTCGCTTCTATTCCAGCTCAAATTTCAATAATCTAAAAGTTGGGCGGGGGCTCGCTCACCGTGACCCGGCCTGTGCAGATGGGAGAGTGGAGTGGGGATGGACCGACCCCCTTTATTCAAAGTGACTTGCGCCCTCTGTTTCGATAATCGCCGGTGCTTTAGATAGGTAAGTCCTAGCTCTGACATGGTACTCGCGCCGTGAGGACAATCCTTGGCCAAGATTGTTTCTTCTTCTACCTATCCGTACCTACTTCGTATAGTAGTTTACCTATCGAACGAGGCACCAATTGATTTATTCCTGCATATTGAATGAGATGGGGAGTCGGTGTCCTGGACATGTCCTCCCCACAAAGCTCACATCGCACGTCGCTCGGCCACAGCCTGATCAATGTAACCTCGGAACCAAAGGAGGTAGTAGATACGGATAACTTCTCCCCCTTCTCTCTCTCTTTTCGCCTTGAGGCTAAATGCCCACACATGGCCACACACGCAAACACAGCAGCCTTCACCAGCGGCCGGATCTCATCAAACTCACCCTGCCTCACATTTTCTAACCACCGAAATGGCTATCCAATGCCAGTGCCCCGCCGCAATAACCGGCGTCGGGGACTCTCATCAGCCAGTCATCGCATCATCCCAGGAGGGCTGCCCCTTGTCTCTGGTCAGGTCACAGACCATCACTCGTCCATGTCAATGCAACGTTTGTCCATATGCCACACTGCTGTCAGTCATGCTGTGACTGACCCTGCCGGCCGCCAAAGAGAATAATACGAGTGTCTGTGTGCCTACCTAAACTAGGTACCTAGGTAGGTAGTTTACAAGTCCAGTAGGTAAAATCCGGAATAAACATGGCCCCGCCGTTGTGGGCCCGTGCCTACCTATTCCCGCGAACAAACAAGCTATATCATTGGAAAACACACCCGCGCGCCACAAAAAGAGGAGAAGGAGAAGAAAAGAAAAGAAAAAGAGCAGATCGGCAATGTGCCTGCTAGTGTCCTGTAGGCATGGTGCTTAAGCATGACTGACCACTTGGCCACTGAGGGTCCCCTGGGCCCCTACCTATCGACCTGTGCTAGGCTGCTAGCGGATGATGGCCCCATCTGCCGCACGATGCCGGGCGGTGCCGCCACGGTACCTGCAGTACGTCCCCACTCCGTAACAGCATTTGACTCGCCAACATGGATGCGCCAGGTGTCCGTTGCTGCTGACTACACCAGTTGCCAACTTCAACCTCACCGCACAGTCCGGCTTCTGTCACCCAGAGAGCCTACGCCGCATCCCACGCTGTCAAAGGTCAAAGGCGTGCTACACCAAGCTCACGCCGACTCACGCCGCTTGTCCGGACGAGGGGTACGGGGGCGCCTGGTATCATTTGGAACAAAGAATCAACCGAACCGGAAACAGAAGGCGCAGGGAACTTGTCACTCCAAAGTCATTATTGATCGAGTATGGAAAATTGCCTCGAACCCCCCTACCTTGCCAAGGCAACGCATCTCCAAAGTCGATTCTTTACCAATGAAAGCAACCAATAAACATCGTTTCTCCCCAGGTATCGCGCTGAAACAACCCAACACGCCCCTTTTTGTTGTTTCTCGAGTCTCTCAACCAAGCCTTGGACTCGTCCAAACCCCAAGATGGATTCCAATAAACACCCATGCGAGGCAAATTCCCAAGAGACGTCAAGCTCAAGCGAGGGCGTCGAGGCCCAAATGATGAGGAAAGCAGTGCAAGTCATGCAGAGAAATATACGTTCTTTAACCGACGAGCTCGTCTCAGCACCCAACGTGTCCTAGCTGTTTTAGCCGCTTCCAATTCGCCGTACACGGCGTTACTGGAAATTAGTAGCAGTGAGCGCGCGACGAATGATCGATTCCATCGTCTGATACTCGCGCATGGCAAGCTGCGACAGGGTCATTCCGTCAAAGTCGGCGCCCAAGGGGTGGTTTAACTCGCGCCAGAAGAAACCAAAGTAGGCGTCCGTCTCGTTGCCCACGGTGCGGGTCTGAACCTTGTCCTGGAAAGACTGCATCTCCAGAAAGCGGACAGTCTCCTCGCGGATTATGGCAATGTACCACTATTGAATAGAACCGTCAGCTCGCATTCACTTCCACGCCGGTTTTACCCCAATGGATTGCCAAGCCAAAGGCTGCGGACGTACCTCAACCACGTCCAAGGGGATGCCAGTCTTAGGAACCAGCACATAGAGGTGGCGCCATGCCTCGGCAAAGCGCGGCTGGCCGAAGGCCCGCTGCTCCATCTCATCCATGCCGACCAGGTAGGCAATGTCATCCTTCTGAAGAGCCGAGAAGCCCTCGCAACGCATCGCAGCGGTAACGACCCGCTTGAGCAGGCGATGGGTGAGGTTGAGCTCGTCACGTTTATCCTGAATGCTGCTTACCAGAATTCGGATGAGATCGCAGGTCGTCTTATGGATCGCGTAGCGCTGCTGAACAGTGACGTTCGCCTTCATGTGCCAAGGGAACTTGGTGAGGGTGCTGATGAGACACTCAAAGGGTCTCTGGGGCACTCCTTGGAGAAGGGAGACTGCAAATAAGTTAGCTGTAACTACACCAAACTTCTCATCCAGGAGATCTTACTCGATGCGGGACCTCGACATGCTTCACAAGCATCGTCATCTCCTCGTTAGAGACGAAGCCCTTGAAATTGTCCCAGGGTTCTTGGTCGTTGTTGGGGAGAATCTGAGGGTTGGTACCAGTCCAGAAGACACCCTTGGCAGACGGGAACAAGTCCTTCATGAGAGCGGCCTGGCTCGATAGCTCAATGTCAACTGGCCGCTGGCCAATGCGAGTCATACGACCACGTCCGATGTTCTGCTGGTACTTCTCGACAGCCTTTGAAGCATCCTCCAGTGTATGGAACTCCACATACGCATCGGTCGTCTTGCCAGTGATGCGTTCCATGATGATATGGACAGGCTCCTCCGTGTCATTGAGAATGCGGGAGTTGCGACCAAGGACGGCGATGATCTCGGCCCTGTTGGTAATGAATGGGATCTACCCATATGTATGTCAGCCTCTGTCGGTGGTTTGCGAAAACCGGATTCTAGGAGCCCACTCACGTTTCCAATCTTGACAACGCCTCGGACCGCAAAGTGAGCAGGGCGGGTGGCAGGCTCGACAAAGGGAAAGTTGGCCTCGTGCAAAGCAACTTGGGCAGTTGGAAGGCCTGTAGCGCCAGCCGTAAGTCTGTTCAACTCCACCGACCGCTGAGCGCGGATGTAATCGGGAATGGGAGCGCCTTGGAGAGCAACTGCGCTCTGAAGTGGATAGCCAACCTGGTAGGGGACGAGCGCCGCATTGTTTCCCGCAAAAGGCTGGTGGGTTCCCGTCTGTATGCTTGCGAGAGCATTGCTATCAACGGCATGCTGAAACGGGATGACTTGAGCCACAGCGCTGTGAGCAGCCAAGCCCTGATTGGCCATATTCTGAACGGTATGCGCAGTCATGACAAGACCTCCGTTGCCAATATAGACCTGCGGGATATGACTGGCCTGTGCACTGTTTTGAGCAGACTGCGCACTGCTGTCATGAGGAATACCATCGAAGTTCAGGGCCTCGCTCGCGAGGGTAGAGAGCGTAATCTGTCCATTCGACAGCAGGTGGGTAGTGTCGATCTGCGAACCAAGGAGCGGCTGCTGAACGGTGCCTCCCTGCAGGTTGGGGCAATGAATGGGTCCTGGGCATCAGCAGCAGAAATGCCGTTACCGTTGCTGAAGTTTTCCAAGTTGAACTTTGGAGGAGCTCCCAGCCGAGCAAGGCTGGGCGTGGAGCGAGGCGCAAAGTTACGAGGCTCGGTCATCAGACAGGTGGCATTCAGCACCTTGGAAGTGTCGCTGCTAGGACTGGCGAGGTCGTACTTATTGGCGGCTTCGTTATCTCCCTGATTGCACTGAAGATCACTGTTGTTCTGGTAACCAGTGGTCAGACTATCGAGGTTACCCGTGGAGGCGCTGCCACTGAGCTGTCCATAGGCAGCCATCATGGGAATGGGCTGACCCTTCTGGGAGCCAGTGGAGACAAATTGGGAGTCGTTCATCGTAGACTGATTGATGTGGAAGTCGCCATTGACTGGGAGGCAAAGGTGAGGATCAGTGTTGTTCAAACTGTTGACGGAGAGCGAGATTTTGGGGAAAGTTGAATAGCCTATATAGAGTCTTACCGCGATACTTGGTAGTGGGCGTGTACTGAATCTGAGGCTGTACGCCTTGCCCACTGTGATGATCGTCGTTCTGGGAAATTGCGTTGCCAACTGGATCAGTGGTGTTGCTGCCAGTGTTCAGCTTCGGAGTACCGTCAAGTTCAGCAACTGCAGAATGGTTGATCTGGTGATGAGTGTCAGTCTATTATAACCTGTTTGGAAATTCTCGTCTCCTCGGATATATGTACCTTCTTGGCCACGTAATGAGCGGTAGTGTCAGTAGGGACCCAAGGGGAAGATGAAGGGTTGAGGACAGAAGCAGTCTTCGTCTGACACAGGCCCCGGTCCTTGTTTGAGTCGATGTTGTAAGGAGCACCATCAAGGCGGGCACCTCCAGGCTCCTTGTCATACTCGCTGTCCTCGACAACAACTTCGGGTAGGTTACTGGACGTGAAACCTGCCTGACGAGCCATATTGCGAAGCTGGTTCCGCATCTTGAGGCAATCCATCTTGTCTTTTTTCTTAGCGGCAGGCTTTGGGTAGACCATTGTGAAATTTTTTGAAGTGATGGCTGTGGCCCTTGGGAAAATGTGACAAGGAAAGTGACGGTGTGGAATACGCTAGACGCAGCGGCCTATGTGAACAGGCTCAGTGACAGTAGGTACTCTGAAAGTCTGGGGTTAGTGACAGAACCCAAATTGTGAAGAGGCCCAAATAACAAAATCAGGTTATGGAATAAAGGGCGGGCATGACCAGGTGGGAATGAGGGTGAGGAGGGCAGATGAAAATGAATCAGGAGAGGAAACAACTGTGAATTGTATGAACTCTTCAGAGAGCTTCCATAGTGTTATAGAAGGAAAATGGAGGCGAATTTGAATTTTAGAAAAGGTGAAGCGCAGGTAAGTTGACGCAGATACGTACTCTTCAAGATGGAGGTGCTTCGATAGCCCAGTAAAATTGTCGAAAAGGGAAGGAAGGTACCAGCGTACTTCTCCTGCCTACCTAGGTAGGTATTTGAGTAAGAATTTGCACCTTCCCTGTGTCGAGGCTGGCGAGGAGAATGGCAACAGTTCTTCTCTCCTATGTGAGTGAGCACACTCAGGAAGCAGAAGAACCCACCCACCCCAAAGAGAATTGATGAAGAAAGAATGGAAGAAAGAAAAGCAATTTGGCCTCACCAAAGAAACCCGACTGCGATGGAGGAAGGAGATGCAAGAGGTGTGTGAGAACTTAGCGAAAACGCTGAGATACAGAGAAGTCGTAAGCAGCCAACTGCCCTAATCTAGAAGAAAGAACCAAGAAAAAGAGGGGGAAAAGACTGCATTATAAAGCTTACCAGAATTCGCAAAGCCAATCAATCAAGCGATTTGACATCAAAGATGGACTATTTCCACTTCAGCAGTCTTGGAAACGAAGTCGGGGGAAGCTGAAGGGGAAGAGTCTGGTGTGGAGGGCAAGGTTGAAGGATGATGGGAAAGTGTAAAAGGAGGATGAGAAGAGCAAGATTGGTTTTTGTATTGGAGGCCAGGAGATCCTGCTTCCCCGTGTATTATGAAGACAAAGGTCAATATGTACCGTAGAGAAAGTGTGCGCAAGCATTGAATGTCAAGTTTTAAGAGTGTGTTCGGGCTTGTGATGGGATGCCGAAGAGGGACTAGGTGACTGGGCGGCGTTGATGACGGATGACGGCAAGGCATGATGGTTACAAGGCTGGGTGGGCATGTCTAGGAATTCAGGTGCCAGCTCAGGCAGTGGGAATGAGCATCGAAAGTGAAGCAAGGAAGCCAGCCATCCGATTCCATGATCCAGTCGTACGTCGCATCGTGTTGACCAGAATGATCAGTACTTTTCTTAAGTCTTAGAAACCAATCTTTCTTGGCACCAGAGGATGAAGCGAACCTCGACTCCGGGGCAAATATGCAGCGAGGGGTTTGTGGCGCTGCGACATAATGCACAAGACAAACAGAGAGCCCTCCCCTACCTACTGTAGTTGACATGTTGAGTGTTGGCTCACTCCCTAGAAGAGTAGCGGTCCGTTCCATGCCCACGGTAGATTGGCACATTGATTCGAGGCAATGCTGGTGTTTTCAATATTCCAAGCATATAAAAGGGCATGCCAATCGAGATTCGTGGTCATATCTGAATTTTGTTGAGAGTACGAGACTCCATGTTGTCGTTCCCACCCAGCTCCGGATTTGCGGCCCGCTATCAAAGTCGGAACCGTTGTGGATCCCGGCATTCCGGCTGCGCTCGAGCCAACATCCAACTCCAGTTCATAATCTAGGCCCAGTACTTCAACTTGGCCAAGGACCTAGGTCAACGCACAAGAACTCGTCCCTCAAGAGCTCAAACTCAACCTCCGAGCTTATATAACGCTTGCCGTTGGGTATTTTAATCGAACTTTAAAAGTGGTTAGTGGTTTAAGGACAACACAGCTTGGCCAGGAGCACTTACTGGAGTCAGGAAAGATTCAGCGACGAATCTAGCTCTGGCGTTCAACTGCAAGATGTCAGCAACAGTGCTTGTACCTCTAGAGATTTCAGGGGTACGCACGAAGAGCTTCATCTCCGAAATCTCCTTATCAACCTCTTCCATGAACTGGATGATAAAGTCTACCAGCTTGTGCTTCAACATCTCCTCCGTATGGAAGTTGGTAATAAGGAAAGAGATATCGTATCCCTAGCAAGTCTAGTCAGCCAATTGGTTCCATGTGTAGAAACGGTATGCAGTGTGGCATTGCTCTTTCCGCAAGCTCGTCCAAAGAGCATTCGGGTATCCCACATACCTTGATGGGTTTCCTTCGCAGAATAAAAAAAGATTCAGCTCTCTGTGTCAGGAACCGGGTGAACTTGTGGACCAGGATGTGCTCGATCTCGTCGGCCTGCTTGATCTTGATGGATATGCGCACGGAATTGATGCTCGGCTCGATCAGGACTCGCTCGTTCTCGTTTCGGGCGATGGTCAAGGGGGTCAGGAGAACCTCGGGGGAAGTTTGCGCCTCGATCTCGGGGACATTGTGTCGTTCGGCGGTTTGGGAAGCGAAGTTAGAGAGCGTCAGGGCGGCCGTCAGACTGCTCCGGACGGCCTGAAGGTAGGGTCGAAGAGACTGAGACTGTGTCGGCGACGTTAGCAGAGGAGGATACAATGCAATTGTCAAGGATGTTTCACTGACCATGATGGCAAGACGTGGCCGCGTCCAACCTTTGAGATGCTAGGAGGTTGGAGCTGGATGTTGACCGCGGGGTTCGTGAGGTTGGCTCAGCCGGAAGCCTGACGTTTCGTAGTGGGGCGGGTAGCACCGCCGCAGCTCCACTTCCTGTGTACCTAGGTAGGTAGGTAGCTGTCACCGTTCCTTGCTGAATCAGCTGTACCAGGTAGCTATCTCACGTGATTCGGACGCAAGCTCCAAAGTGGCGATCCCCCACCTGTAGTCTATATATGCATATCCCCACCCGCTCTATACAAGAGCTCGGATTGATGACTAACCTATCACTCTAATCCTGAAGCATGGTTGGGCGTTTGGCGGCTATCAGATAAGGTCAGAGATCCAAGTCTTCGATTGAGGGAATTTGATTTGATGACCGAGACGCTCCTCCTGTTGAAAGCTTGGAAGAGTGTGGAATGCAGTAGCAGATATGGCAAGAAGGTGCAAGAGGATATCGTAATAAGCGAATCGGCAGCTGAAACGGACCTGCAGGTACACCGCTTCCCCGCTAACAATACGTGTGTTGCCTTGTACTACCCCTACCTACTACTGCCCGCCCGCAAAGGTGCAAAGGTACTGACGCAAACCGCTTGGTGCCTTCAACAAACTTCTTCTTGACCTTGTCTCGCACTTGGTCTTTTGCTCATCAAACTGCACACATCGTCCTTCTCTGCAACAAGCTTGACAGCATTGCAACAAAATAATGGCGTCAATACCAGGTGAGCAACCTCAGCAAACCGTCGGGTTTTCTACTGTTTCCTGACTTTGGCGGCAGTCAACGTTAGCCATCAAGGCACCAAGTACCAGGTCGAAATCGACACTTCCTCCAACGGCGAAACCTTCAAGTATCAACTCTACAGCTTGACGGGTGTCGAACCTGAGCGACAGAAGATCCTCGTCAAAGGCAAGCAGGTCAAGGACGATGATGATATGTCCAAGTTCGGCCTCAAGGCCGGCGCCACGCTCATGATGATGGGAAAGCCATCCGGCGAGAACGCAGACCTTGCCCGCCCCAAGGAAGCGATCAAGTTCGTCGAGGACATGACCGAAGCAGAAGCCGCCCAGCAAGAGGGTGCCACCCCCGCCGGTCTCACAAACCTAGGCAACACCTGTTACCTCAACTCGACCCTCCAAACCCTTCGATCGATCCCCGAGCTTCAAAGTGCTCTCACCACATACAAGTCAGGCAGTGGCGTTGCCGGTAGCAGCTTTGGTCTTACCGCGACCGATATCGCCACCCAGCTTACGGATCTGTACAAGAATATGTCAGAGACCCAGGGGAGCATACCCCCGCTCACCTTCTTGAGCACCCTGCGCATGGTCTACCCACAGTTTGCCGAAAAGTCCAAGACTGGGGCTGGATACGCCCAACAGGACGCTGAGGAGGCCTGGTCTCAGATTATCTCTCAGTTGAAGCAGAAGCTTTCCGAGTCGGAAGGCTCCTCTTTCATCGATAGATACATGGCTGGAGAGCTCCAGTCCACATTCGAGGTTGACGAGCAAGCCGCTAGAGACGGTGGCGAGGAGCCGGTCAAGTCAAGCGAGACTTTCCTCAAGCTCAACTGCCACATTGACTCATCTGTCAACCACCTGCGCGACGGTATCCTGGCAGCTCTGACAGAGAAGCTGGAGAAGAAGTCCGCAGTCCTGGACAGAGACACGACGTACACCAAGAAGTCGCTCATCTCACGGCTCCCCAAGTACCTCACTGTTCACTTCGTTCGATTCTTCTGGAAGCGCGAGGTGCAGAAAAAGGCCAAGATTATGCGCAAGGTTACTTTCCCCCATGAACTCGATGTCGTCGAGTTCTGCACCGACGAGTTGAAGAAGGCTCTCGTTCCTGTGCGTGACAAGGTTCGCGAAATTCGCAAGGATGAGGAGGACATTGAACGGGCCAGGAAAAGGCGTAAGATCAATCCTGTTGACCGAGGCGATATCGCCGGAGCTTCCGGCGGTTCCGAGGGCAAGACGGCCCTGGAGAAGGCCAACGATAAGAAGGCGGAGAGAGCTGGAAAATTAGTCGCCACGGCTTCCGATGGCGACACTGAGATGACCGAGACATTCAAGACCGACGCCGAGGTCGAGGCCGAGAAGGACGCGGCCCTTATCGCCGCCAAGAAGGAGCTGTATGCACTGGTCAGCCAGGATCTGGCCAAGGACGAAGGTGCCAACCAGTCTGGAATCTACGAGTTGCGAGGCGTCGTCACTCACCAAGGAGCGAGTGCCGACAGCGGTCACTACACTGCCTACGTCAAGAAGACTGCCCCGTCGACCCCAAGACCGGCAAGAAGGGCGAGGAAGACGGCAACTGGTGGTGGTTTAATGACGATAAGGTGTCAGAGGTTACGCCTGACAAGATCGACGCTCTTGCGGGCGGCGGCGAGTCGCACTCCGCGCTTATCTGTCTCTACCGGGCTATCCCCCTTCCGACTATTGATGATGACGGTAAAACCGAGTAAAGGTTCCAGCTGGCAAAGGCTGTTGGGAGCATCGACTTGGCGTTTTCGAGCGGTAACGAGGTTATGGGAGGCATTCAAAACAAGCCATTGACACTGGGATAAAGCGCTAGGGCATAGACAGACGGATTGACGAATGTGATGGTTGTAGTTCATTACACATGCGGTAATCGCTATAACTATGGTTACAATGGTATACAGCTTTTGATGCGGTATTATCCACTCGTGATGCAACATGGTAGAATGTCGGACGAGGAGCTGCCGGTTGCTTGCTTCATGGCAACGTTGCAGCATACCCCTGAGTGAGGAGGCTTCACTCGAAGGGCGGCGGCGATTTGCACTCACAAACCAGGCCAGCAACGTATGGAGGGTTACAGGTGTCGACGCCGTCCGCTTCGTAGCGACAAACACGCACGCCCCGGCGTACTTAGCCGGAGTGGATTGCCCCTTGCTCGTCAGCTCTCGGGCCTCGGCTCTCTCTCATTTATCCTCTCCTCCAAGTACGTGAGCTTCCTCTCCCAATTACGGCGTTCTGTAACCAAGCGGGCGCGCTGACCCTCAAGAAGGGAAATTTGCTCGTCGTACGGAGACTCCCAGAAGTTTCTTCTTTCCTGAGCGTGCAATGTCAACATCTCTCCAGCCTGAGCCTAAAAAAGAGACAGGGGGCTGTTGTCCGGCTTACCTCTTTCCATTCCTTCTGGGTCTTGAGGCCGGCGCCGTAGGTGGCGCCGGTAAATATGATGGCGGCGCAGCCCGCGGCCGCAAGACCGGCGCGGAACTTTGTGACGCCGCTCATTTCGGCGCGTGCACGTGGGAGAGAGGCCGCTCTCCTTCCTCCTGTTCTAGACGACTTGGCTGCCCAAGAGGGGAGTGTTACCAGTATTCCCTCCACAGCTCCGTCGATTCCTTCCTCCTCCTGGCTTCGGCGTATTTGACGTTACGATCTGCCGTTGTCGGCTCGTCCTGGCCGAATTTCTCCAACTTCCCCCACCGAGAGCTTGACGTGGGCGACGAAGACGAAGCCAAAGACGCGGCCGAAGAAGAGGTGGTCGTCGAGTCGAGAGAATTGGCTCGCGTGTGACCCTGCAAGTTGCCCAAGGTTGATGGGCTATAGCGGCATCTCTTTACGGCCTGTGGAAAGTCGCGCTTGCAATAATCGAGCTCGTAAGTGGTATTTCCGTCCGTCGTGGTCTTATTCGTTGTCGATGTCGGCGTTGTCGGCGTTGTCAGCGCTGTTGCGGCGGGCGAGGAAGGCCAAGGAACGAGCTCCAGCGCAATCGCATCTGGGCCGGAAGCAGAAACGCCATGGGAGAAGTGGCAGTGGTAGCCCCGCTGCTGGATAGGGAGACCCAGGGCTCTTAGTAATCGGCCTGCCAGTGCTGGGCCTGGCGCGACGTCTTCGCCCAGATACATGGTTAATGTTGCGGTTTTTTCTTGTCCAAAAGCAAGGTATTGGAGCAGCAGAGTTGATGAGTTTAAGAAGAGCCCGTTTCCCCCTTCTCCGAAAGAATTTGGTTGCGTTCTCAATCCAAACCTGGCGTGGAAGAAGACGGAGATATCGGCCTTTTTCTTGTTTTTCCTAGTCGTTCAAACATTTTCCCGCAACCCCGGAGCAAGCGAGCGGGAACCCGACAGAGATAAGAAGGTAAGGAAAAACACACAACTGCCCTTTTCGTCTTGTCAGCCGGGCTCGCTCGTTCATTTCCACTTCTTTGCGGTACGTTGAAACAGCCTTCGTGAGATCTCGTCGCTCCCTCCCCCCACTCACCCTTACTTGCTATTGGCATTACATGTGTATTTCTTTGCACCCATCGTCCATTTCCCTCCTCTTCCTGCCTTGCTCTTGCTCAGCACTAATCGCCATGAGACAACAAGAACAATTACCACATCTTTCCCAAAGAAGCCCCCCCCAGATACTCACGCCTCGTCTCCCATCAACTACAGCAACCAGGCTTGCATGGGGCGGCGCACCTCCTCCCCTGCCCGTCTCGCAGTATCCTGAAACGCAATTCACGGCACGCGACCGAGGCCCCCTCGCCCCCACCTTCTCTCTCTCTCTCTCTCTCTCTCTCTCTACATACGGAGTACTGCCCGAACACTCCCCAATTTTCTCAGTGGTTCTTCTGGTCTTTTCCTAGTTTAGATCGCCTCAAACCAGACTGATGTCGCAGAAGCCGATGTCGAAGGCCATAGCGCGCGAGATGCGGCGATCGGACGCGACACATGTGGGGCAAGCAAGATCTCGTCTCGTCCTCTGAGTACATATTCATGCTCAGCATAGACAGATGTGATGCAGGGGTTCCACAAGGCTTGTCATTTTGTGGTGCCGAGGAAGATCAGAGAAACATTGGCAGACGGGCGGGAAGAACAGAGAGATTTGCAGCACTGCCTCCCCCGCATACATAGGCTTGGCTCATATACCAATGTACCTACATACCTCGGGGTGAAGGGCTAGGACCATCTGCTTCATCAGTCAAAGTTGGCTTTTGCAGGATCAAAGTTTGGGTGCTGTACAACCATGTTTCCACGAGTGCGGAGCTGAGATGGAGCGGAAAGGCGGGAAGAGCGGGACAGATGATGTGCACAAAGCCAAATCGCTCATCGGAAACGTCATCCATCGTCGTCGTTGCCGTTGTCGTTGTCGTCTCAACTTTCTCCCATCCACCCACTGCCCATCATCTCACAAACTTTGTCTCTGTATAGAATCGTCTCGGGCATATCTATACCTACACATTTGTAAGCTGGTAGCCACAGCAAGAAAAGAGAACCAAAAATAAAAAGTGGCATAAACTAACCCGGCATTCTTGTGCCCTCCATTGACAGATCGCCTCCCACGCCTTCGCATAACCATTTCCGTACCCACTTTCGAAACTACAACATCAACTTCAGACTTTTGAATAGCATCGACCGCCCGGCATGACAACTCCTCGCGTCTTCGTTATCCGCCACGGCGAGACGGAGTGGTCCCTCAACGGCCGCCACACGGGTAGCACCGACATTCCCCTTACCGCAAACGGCGAAAGCCGTGTGCGCGCCACCGGCCGCGCCCTCGTGGGCAGCGACCGTCTTATTGTGCCCAAGAGGATATCTCACATGTACGTCTGTGTTCGGCACCGATGACATCCCTCGCCACACCTTCAGCTTCAAACTCCTCCAAATGGTTGCCGGGCCACATCACCTTGGCCCAAGGCACGCAACCATGCATGATGAATATCAACTAAAGATAAACCAGCTACGTTTCCCCCGTAGGCGTGCGCAGCGCACCTTTGAGCTCTTGAACCTCGGCATTAGCGACGAGCTCCCTGGAAGTGCCACGGTGCTATCGATGGCGACGGGCCTCATTGCAACGCCCGCGTTGAGGTCACCGAAGACATTCGCGAATGGGACTATGGCGATTACGAGGGCATTACGTCCCAGAGATCCGCCGCATCCGTAAGGAGCAGGGCCTCGGAGAAAACTGGGATATCTGGCGGGATGGCTGCCCCGGTGGAGAGTGAGTATTTGCTTGTCCATTTTCCTTTGTTTCGCTCTCTCCTCCTCTCATCCCTTCTCTGTGAAATCCACGAGGGCGCCGGCCGTCGATTTATTACCCGAGAGGGCTCCTGAAAGGATGACAAAATATGGAAGACAACTTCGGTCACTTGTCACTTGGCGCATGTCGACAGGATAGTGTCAGGAAAAGTCTATTCGGGGTCGGTTGAAGAGTTTAGATAAATCAATGCTGATATCCCTGTAGGAGTCCCCAAGACGTCACGACGCGTCTTGACCGCTTGATCGAAGACATCCGTCAGAGGTGGCACAAGCCTGTTATTGGCGACAAGGACGCTCCAAATGGCGACGTTCTCGTCGTCGCCCACGGCCACATCCTCCGGGCCTTTGCTATGCGCTGGGCTGGCAAGACACTCCAGGACGGTCCGGCGTTTCTGCTTGAAGCTGGTGGTGTCGGTACTCTGAGGTGAGTTACGCCCGATGCAAGCGCAACCGCAGTCGTCGGGCCTGTGGGCATTGGGACATCTAGCCGTCGTATGCTGTCAAGTGCGAGGCGAGGCTGACGCGTGCGATACAGCTACGAACATCACAACATTGAGGAGCCCGCTATTCTGCTGGGAGGCGCTTTCGCTGTTGATATCATCGACAAGGAGCAGCAGGTGCAAGAGAGAAAACAGGCATAGCTGGTACAACAGTAAACATCCGGAACAGGAAACCGATGTGCAACCCAGTCCCATGTACATCGGGCTGCTGGTGTGTCATGGGCCATTATAGCACAGAGCTCAACTCCTCGTAGAACGACCACACGTGGCGGAAAGTCTATATCTTGGTTCCCCGCGCGAGGAACACCCTCCTCTTCATCCCTTCCTCTCCGTTTCCATGACTGTGCCCGTGGCCATGTCCTTGGTCATGTCGGTGTTCGTCACCATGTGTGTGCCCATGACCGTGTTCATCCCCTTGGCTAGATCCATGTCCCCCAAGGACAATCCCGCTCCCCAGCTCCTCCAAGGCGAAGTCCTTACCCGCGCCCGCCTGTTCAAAGACGGCTCGCATCCTCTCCTCCGAGAAGCCGTGGTGCACGACCGTTCTGGCCGCCGGTAGCGCGGCAGCATCCGCGGCCCCGTGTGGCAGGAAATCAAGGATGAAGAACACGCCGCCGGGTCGCAGCCGCTCGACGATGCGGCGCGCAGATAGCTCTGGGTCTGAGAAGTGGTGGAACCCGAGGCCGACGCCGGCAACGTCGAAGTCGCGGAACCGGCCACTCGGGTCGAACGAGGCAGAGAACGCGGCCGGGTCCGGATCAGACGGGTCTGTGAGGTCGCCTTGATAGGCGCGCATCTCGTCGGTGCTTAGGCCCTGCGTTGCGACAAGGAGTGGTAGCGTCAGTCAGCCGAGCTTTCTATGCTAACTCTCCGATCCCCCACCTCTTGTCCCTCCCCCCCCCCCCCCCCCCTACCCAACCTTGCGCAGAGTTTTCTGTAGTGTTTAGTCACCTGGTGCCTTACCGTGCGCGCCGTGGCCCCGTCGGCCAAGGCCGAAGGAGGGGAGGGGGGGGGGGGGGTCCGGGACCAAGCCACCATATTAGATGGGATGAGATGGTGAGATGGCGGGCAGGGCAAAAAAGTGTGTCCGCATCATTCTCAAAGCGCGCGGGCGGGCCAGGGGGAACAAGGTCAGCAGGGCTGAGATGAGACCAGCGTGAGGTGTGAGAAATAGATTTCAGACGGTCAGACTTCTGAACTGCAGCACCCCCTTTCCCACGCAGCCGCTGCCCCTCCATTGTCTGTGCAAACAGTCTGCTCTCGCTCGTGGTTCTTGGGGAAAGAAGAGGGGGGGAGGGGGGGGGAGAAAAGAAACCAAATCTCTCCTCACCGCTCAGATTCATAGAAAGAGTTAGAATGGTGATGACGATCTACCCAAAGGGCTTTCTTTTCTTTCCTTCTCTCTTCTCCGCCCCCCCCCCCCCCCTCTTCTCAAGATTGTGATTGTGTATGTGTGTGTTTGTTTTTGGGTATGAATATTGCGCGTACAGATCAAATAAGGAGAAGCAAAATGGGACAAACAGAGGGGCTTTCTTTTGCGGTTGCTTACCTGGTTCTCGGCCCGGGCGTTGTAAACTGCCACCATATTTTCCGATATGTCAATGCCGACGCAATGCGTTGTAAACTGCGCAAGGGCCTGCATTCATCACAGTTTGTCAGTCTCGGCTATCGTCCGCCTTTCATCTCTCCTATCGTAGACTGCTTTGTGTAAACTGCTGAAGGAGGATGGGAAAAGTTGATGCGTAGTCGTACAAGACACAGGTTACAATCACACTGCATGCGAAACAGGGAAATATGCAAACAAAACAAGTAACCAAACAAGTAAATGACTAGAAGACACCGCCGTTGGAAGAACCGAAATGGACCACCCTGACGAAGAAATAGAAATGAAGGGTGAAAAAATAATTTCAACAATACAATAAACGGAAATTGAATAATATCAACAAACCAAAGAAAGGGCGGTTCCTCTCCTATAGAGATAATAGCAGATAAAACCAACGCATGGGAAGGACTCACCCGCGATATCAGCCCGGTTCCGCAGGCGTAGTCAAGTAGTTTTATACGCTTGCTTTCTGTCGCCGACAGTTGCACAGGTCTGTCCTCACTGCCGTCTTCGCCACCATCGTCATCGTCATCATCCTCGTCATCATCCTCGTCCTCGTCCTCGTCGGCAACCCAGTCGGCACCGATAAATTCCTTCCGCTTGCGAACCTCCCTCTCGAGCTGCAACGTTGTTTTTTCATACCTGGCGTCGTACTCGGCCGCGAGTTTGCTGGATAATGTCCATATTAGCACAGCCTTTTGGTACTATCCCTTGTGTTACTTTTAGCTCAAATTTTAACGAGGGGATGGGGGGGGGCTCATTCTCTGTATTTTTCTTCCTCTTCATCTTTGGCTATTCACTTTATATCTTTGGCCTGGACCGGCCATAACGAGTAGAATATGCACCGAAGGCATCTTCACGTTCCACCTGCCCTTCCTCGTCTAACATCATCTTTCAAAGTCGAGAACAGGTCCATCAAATTACCTGTGACAACAAGCGATGGAGGTATCGAGTTGGTCTGCAGGAACTCGGGGAACAAAAAGCGAACAACCTGGATGTAACACAACCTGAGCCGCGTAGTCATGAACCCCCCCTCACCTTTCGTGGATAGAATAAATTATGAATGTTTACGCACTTGAAATAAGCCTTATTGGCACTGGTCGTGTCGGTGCTAGCCATTGTGTATGTCTTGCCGAACTTGTGAATTAGTAATGGGGGGAGCGGGGCACCTTGGCCTCGTGGAAAGTGACCGATTCTGATTTTCGTTGAGGGTTCGTTACCCTGTCTCTTCCCCTCTGGCGTCCAGTTCAAACCTCGTGGTTTTTCTTCTTCAGATATCCTCGTCTTTCGATTGGAGGGGGCAAGATGGTAAGTAATGATTGAGGTCTCCTGCAGCCGGGGAATGTGGAAAAAGAAAATAACACTAACATAAAAGCAAATCCACGAAAATGGATCTTACCCCTGTGTTTCTTCTTCTTCTTCTTCTTCTTCTACTTGGAACCTCAAAAGTTGTCGATATCCCAGAATTGTTACCAAGCACAACTGCCTTCTTTGACGTTGCTTTTGTGGTTGCTCACGGAAAGTTCTCGGTCACTTAGCAAGGGCAGAAAATTTCCGGTTTGAAGGGGCCGAAGCTCAGCGACCAGAAATACAGACAGAGAGAGAGAGAGAGAGAGAGAGAGAGAGAGAGAGAGAGGACAAAGAATAAACCACCAAGTGCTTCAGTTACGCACCTGAGGTTCCGGACTTGCTCCGCTAATGGAATAAATGGAGGCGAGCTTAGTCCCGGAGCGGGGGTACAGAAGAGAATCGGTTGGTTGGTTGCAGGACACACATGGCAAATCACGTGAGCATTATTGACTGAGACCGATGAGCTGTTTTTCGTGTGTGGCGCATTTCGGGGACTTGTGTGGTGTGCGGTTCCCCGTCCAGTTCGGGCAGGCCACAGGAGACGGCAGCATCAGATGTGCAGCGCAAGCGAAGGAAAAGATCTGTCCCGTGCAACCTACCTACCTACCTACTTGTCTGCGCATCCTGCAGTCTGACAAAGGCCGCCGCTGAGCCAAGAGGAGAGGGGAGGGGAAGGGGTTGGTTAGGTGGAACCAGCTTCTGTTCCCCCCTCCAGTCCGTCTTCTGTCTTCCGCCTTTCTTTGCCTAACCCCCTCCCCCTCCTTGAGAGTCGGGCTGCGGCTGCCTCGAATTCTCCTGACGCTTGCGGCCACGGCATGGCATGGAGGACCCTGGACTACTTGGTGTCGGCATGTGTAGGTATGTGTTTGCGCGCGCTCCAAGGGTCCACTGAACCCGACCCCGGGCGGGATGCGAAGACGCACCCGGAGCCCAAATCAGGCTATAGCCGCGGGGCCGGCAAGAAAAAGGGGATAGATGCCGTCCGAGGTCCCCGCTGTAGGAGTAACAAGTTGAACGGCAGGGCCTGACACGGTGGCACCTCACACGCATGCATTGCCTCCACACGCTACAAATCCGTACAGCCGCACCGCACCTCCTTTCCACATGGCGAAATACAGTCGTCCGGCCTGACTGGCGCGTCAAGCGAGACGGATCCAAAGGACACAGGGTGCTTGTCGGCTGGGACTAGCAGCACGCTGTGCGGGTACTCATGTAATATTACCCCGGAGCACGATGCATTCTATGCATGCAAGGTGATGGCCCCTCAGATGAGGATACCTATGGGGGGGGGGAGAAGACGAAGAAGAAGAAGAAGAAAAGAAGAAGAAGAAAAAGCAAAGGAAATCTTTCCCTGTTCTCCTCAAAGCGGAGGCGTAAGAGCCGGGAGAAACGGGCGATGACTGACGGTGTGACCGGGGCTGACGGGGGCCGGACTTGGACAGAGAGATAGCTGCCGTGGACAGCTTTGGTGGTAAAAACAAGCGGATCGACGCCGATCCTGCTGCAGGCCGCATCGGTCCGCAGCTTGTGACTGCAGCGCCATGCGGGCGGTGACGGGTCCCAAGCGGCCACGGTTGGAGTTGCACGAATATCGTCGAGGCGTGTCAGTGGTTCGAGTTGCCCCTCGTGTGTAACCTTTCATGCGGGTGGCCCGAAAGAAGGCCATTCGGGAGTTGGGCGACGTGGACAATGGACGATGCTCGGTTGCCTGGGTACTGGGCAACGCAAAAGTTTGATCAAAGTACCGTACATGGTACAGTACATTTCCTGCCCATGGATGACAACCGCATAGAGAGCCAGTCAAATCTTTTCAGTTTTTTCCCCCGTCGTCCTCTCATCGCCTCCATCTCGTTGCAAGCTGTCGGCAACGGCGGGGAGAAGGAGAGCAGGACAGGGTTGGTGAGGAGTAGTGGAGGGTGAGAAGAGGCAAACCCCTCACTCTTCTCCAATTAGGCGCTCACATGGCGAGGGAAATTTCTTCCATCTCCAAGCTCAGCCTTTTTTTGTGCGTGTGCCGTTTTGGCTGCTCGGTTCGACATGTCCGATATACGTTCCCGTAGGACAGAGGAAAAGTCGTCGGCCACGATGCAGTACATGGAAGGTATCTAGAGTAGGTATCTACTTCGGCATGGCCTGGGTGATAGCGCCCTGCATAATACTTGGCCTTTGTGTCAGACTTGATTACGCCGCCGCCGCCGCCGCCGCCGTCGCCGCGTGGCTTGCGACGACCCAGGCTGTCAGATCTGACAGGTCATTTCCGGCTCGTTTGTCGACTAGCAACAACTGCTCGTATCGCACAACAGGAGGGACAGAAGCTGCGTCTGCAGAGGTCAAGTTGCCCTGAGGTATATAACCTGTTTCCTTCCCGAAGCTCAGCTCCATTCATTCTACGGTACATGTGTCAGGATGGGGACCAAATGCAGTTAGGACGAGTCGAGCGAGTCGTCGTCTCTTTGACTAGGAGGACGACACGCACGGTCGCAACGCAGACGACAAGGGACGGGTGAGGTAGCAGAGGCATACACGAAAGCGGCAAAGCAGCGGTGAGCAGAAAATATAACCTCGTCGTACTTCTGCTACCGAAAGTTGAGTTGCTTCTCCCCACCATCTTGTATGCACACTATTCGTATGTGCCAGGCGCGCCGCTCACTCAGCACACTCCTTCCTTTCAACGGGCAGGGATACGATATATCCTGCAATAGTGTGCCAGTGTTGAGTTGGAACGCTGCCATAGTACACATTGCATTCCAAGCCCTCCGCCCAACAAGTGGATTTATTTTGCCGAACACAGATGCACTGTCTCCATTGTGAACGCTGTCCAAACAGACCGCAGAGCATCAATCAAATATTGATCCAGCTTTGGGAAAGGGACACCATGATCAGCCGGATTGCTGCTAGCCCGGTTAGGGATAATTTCCCACTCGGGAGAAGTAGTGTAGCCGGTCTGGTGAGGTTGCGTCAGTACGGTGCTTCTTGCCTGTGTCTCGGCCATGGTGTGCCGTAGTGCAATCATCAATCGCCGCCGTCGGGCCTTGAGAACGACGGACAATGACCAAGGGACGGACCATGGATGCACAGCGGGAAGTCTGTTGGGCAACCGTTAACCGCCCACCCGGCACGAATCCTGGCCTTATGGCCTTATGGCCTGGTCCATCTGCTGCTACCTGCCCACCACTCCTTGCCCTGCTGCTGCGGATTGTCTCCCACTCCAGCGGCCTCCCCCCCCCCCCCCCCTTCCTAGCCTGCATGCTGTCGAGGTCCCGTGGAGGGCAGCTGATGTGGCCAAACACACGGACACTAGTCCCGTTGGTTCAGGTGTACTGATCGAGGCGGATCGTCCAACAGCCTGTTCGTTGTATCCGTACGGTTGCTGTGATCGGCTGGGCTAGAGAAAGTAACCAGGACCAGACTCTGGCGTCGGGCACCAAAGGAAGGCTGCTGTCTAGTAGTAGGGCGGGCTGCAGGTGCTTGGACAGAAGCTCGCCAGCAACAGTCTGGCATCCATTGCCAGGAGCCGTTTTTGCGACTCCGTTTCAATCCCCACCTATGGGCTTGACTCGGCCTAATCAGCCAATCTCCCTGCTTGTTTGAGATGGTGAGGTTTGCCAGGTTTGCCCCAGATGTAGCAGCGTCGCAAGCCGTGCACATTTATTAAGTGCGCACTGTGATTGAAAGTCACTTCTTCTCCCGCCTTCGCTGCGGAATGGAAGCTAATAGATACTGCCAATGAGCGCTGTATGCTCATTCCATCAGGTAAGGCTCGGTCGATCGAGAACAAACAACAAGCACAAAGCGGCCCGTCTCGGCACATACGTCCTTTTTCGGATCATGCTTTGCGCAACTCGAATGGGCGTCAGTCCACACGTAAGTTGTGACGGATGACGGATGAGCAAGTCGTTGTGGTTGTCGAATCGCTATGATCTTGACATAGTCACCGGGCTGACCGTTCTGGTTTCGCCACATAGTCGGGTTCGTCCTCGACCTAATTCGAGAACGTGGACATAACCTCCCGAACTTCCTCTTCCGCCCCTCTACTTTGGTCACTCGCCAGACCATTCCACAAACAGCGTTCCAGGCTCGGCACTCGCTGAGGAGCAGGGGTTAAGAAAGGGGGGGGGGGGCAGGAAATGGATGGAGGGCGGCAAGGGGTGGTCACATACGACTCACCTTTTCTTCTTCTTCTTTTTTATAAAAAAAGTCCGTACTTGTACCATCGAATCCAACCCAAGGCAAGGTCGAGCAAGGATCAAGCAAAGCAGCCAGGCGTTCGTGACTGTCGGAGTCTAGGTACGTGGCCAGAAAGATGGCCTAGCTTACCACAGCTGACAAAGCAAAAAGATTAAAGCGTTTATGTTTTCGAAGAAGAAAAATACCATTCTTCTTTTTTTTGCCGAGAGGTTACTCGGTCTGTATTCCAAAGGTTGTACGAGGCGAGCCAGCCTGGATCGGACTTTGCTTCGCTTTCATTTTTGAGTGAGACAGAGGGCGAGCAAGACAGCAAAATCGATCGGGGGCAAGAAGAGGAGGCAGCTAGTGGTAGGGTGGTGAGTACCTCCACCGAGGGAAAGTGAAGGGGAAGGGGGAGGGACGAGGGGTGGTAGTTGTGGCCCGCCCGTGCAAGGGAATCCAAGGTAAAAAATGGAGAATCTGGCGGGAGCGACGGGCCAGAGGCGGCTGCATGCATAGGCGTTCCATCACGTGACGCCCTAAAGTCGATGTCCCCTGATCTGTCCAATGGCGAGGGCCGGATGTAAGCCCGCTCCCTCCGCCCCCTCTCCTGGATTCTGATTGCTACCTGCGAAATACCGGTGCTGGGAGAGAGGAGAAAGACGATCAAGACTTTCCCGGTGCACGTAAGACGCCATACCTACCTAATGGTGTCATGTGTTGTACACTAACTAGTAGCCGGTGTAATTGGGTTGGCTGTTTGGTTGGTTGGCCGACATGACCGTGTCATGTTCAATGGCCAACCTTGACGACGCCAACCGAGATAAGGTCTTGAAGGGGAACCTCGAGGACCACCCGGATGCTACTGGGTAATTAGAATTCTTCCCATTGGAAGTTCATACCCACATCGGGCTTGATGGTTGCAGCTACGACTGTTATCTAGGTATGTCAAGCAACCGCCAAACTGCTCTTGCCGCCCTGCCAATCTTCACTAGCTTGGCCCTCTGGCTGCCGGGCGCAACCCATACACCTGGATATCGTGTCTCAATCAGCCAGCTGCCTGTGTGCAGCTGACAAGTGCATGCAGGCAATGTCAGCTCCGTAATAGGACTCGCCCGTCTACCGGTGTCTAGTTTACCGGCTTGGCAAGGTTAGTTATACGTCAATGTACGAGCATCGACCAATCGTGGCGAGTTCGATGGAAGCAATGCCGGGGACTAAACGAAGTTGGATGTCCAGAGTTACTTGTCCTCACCGCCGATTAACTGCGGTCGAGCATATCTACCCCTGACTACATACCTAGGTCCTCGAGGAGCGCAGTGATGCCCTGCTGAGCCATGCCAGTTGGAGCTGAAATTGGAGTAACACAACGCGGCGAGCAAGACGGCGTCCCTGGCAGACCGAGAATGCAAATGCGAGGGGGAGACAAGATACTCGGGAGAAACAGGCGAGGGACAAGTGAAACCCTTGGTAGGGGGGATACTGATAACACAAGAGAGGGAGCTTGCTTGCTCCGTCCGAATGGATTGCAACTAAAATTGCATGACAGAGTCCTCGCCCCAAGAGAGTCGTCATGCTCTGGCAATCCGGCAACTTCAGCCCCAAAATTTGGGCTGATACGCCTGCAGGGCTCGCGATTCCTTGAATTGTCTATTTTGGCCAGATCGAACCAAGTGGCTGTTCATCCCAATCATCACGTACAGCATGAGACGGCCCATTTCCCGCGCTGCCAGAAGCCATGCTACAACCGGTAAACTGGAGCCGCTTTAACCAACAATTTTGGCATCATACGAAGCCCGCGGAGGCCGGTACGGAAACTCCTGAGCAAGACATTTAGGATTTTACGCAGGAATACGGCAGATGTACTCATACCCGGTGTCCTGATCTAATTAGCCGAGTAATATAACATTCCTTGACGACTGTGACGCATCATCGGCAACATAAAATGCTTAGAAGAGAGGAGAGCACCCAGACAAGACAACTCCCCGAGTTATGCGCAGATTGAGCCTCTATCTTTGGGATGGCTTTAGCAGACACCCATCAGGAGAATACTCTCAATACTCCGCGGCCCTCACGGGATTTTCCGAGCTTGAGCACAGCCATGGAAAAGAAGTTTTCTCCGCCAGTAACCATGTCGCAGAAGACGGTAAAATATAGCCTTCGAAGTCTAGGGGTGCGCAGCGACACACATGGAATTGGTGCAACAAGCCACAGAGCGATACGCAGGCCCAGGAGAGAAGGGGGAGCGAAGGAAAGAACTGGGGGGGGGGGGGGGGGGGGGGGGACCGTGACAAGAAAACCTACAGAGCAGTAACCATCATGAGGTGGCAGACTACCTACCTATGGCTGGGGTTGCATGGGCTACCCGACGGAAGAAATTATTGGGAACCAGACAGCACGTTGCTGCATGCACAAAGCTCATGTCTTGGTGCAGGAGCTGTTGCCCACTGGTGCTTCCGTTGGAGAATCCATTTCCGAAATACTTTGAAAGTATGGTTAGAGACCATGAGGGTAGGTAATTCGAAGTGACGGACACCGCACCATTGGATTGGATGAAATGGCAACTTGTGCTTTTCTCTGGCCATAAGTGGCTGGTCATTTTGAGCGGTCAGGCTGAGTGAGTGTTGTGCCAGGTAGGGAGTCCACTAGACCTTTTTTTTCAATGACCCGGTCCCGCACCACATAAAAAATGGCATGACGCTGCAGCTGACATCAAACCGGGTTAGAAGCATCTGCACGCGCACCTCAGCCGAGGTCGTCTCGCTCCATCGGCTCGCACTCTGTTGGACGTTCTGCCCAGAGATGGTGCACAGATGTGATGGTGATGATGTCGCGGTGAGATGGAATTTCATATACGGATAGTAGGGGGGCTGTCTCCGTGTAGGCCAAATACCTACCTACCTACACTACCTCCCTACTATAGATGGATGGATATGCGGGATATGTACGACGAAACGGCAGAAACGGGAGTATCCTTTAGGGAGCGGGCGGCGCGGTGTTGCATGGTCGGCAGCCCCCGGTCCTTGCGCAAGCCCCCGGCCCTTTTGCCTTAGCGCGTCGCCAGGGGCCAGGAAATGTGAGCCCCATCTTGTCCGCTCATCCTTGTGGCGGGTCCCCTGCCGATACGCCGTCGCAACCGTCCCCCAAGCCTGTCTGCTCATGAGATGATTCGAAACGGGAGTGCTCGAGGGTACTTACCACATAGGATAGATCTGACAGCGCGATTCACCAAAAGGCTAGCTAGATACTTTGATCCAAGGTGCGCCCCAAGCTTCGCGAGACAAAGGGGAAGGGGGGATGAAAGGGGGGGGGGAGGGGGTAGACGGGGGGGGGGGGGGGGGCTGTCTCTGCCTGACCCATGAAGTCGGTACGAAGTACTCCAATGTACCGGGTACGAAGCAACTTGGGGGTACCGGCAAACACCAAAGAGAAATCCATGAGCCCGGTGGAACTGGGGGTAGCCCCTCCCGCCAGAATGGACCGCTAAGGACGGAAAAAGAAAGCCTGACAGGCGATTGGGTCTGCTTTAGTGGCCCATGGCTCGACGGCGCTGTCAGCACAAGCCTCTGGGACTGGATTCAAGGAGCGGGGGGGGGGGGGGGGGGGTCCGCCCCCTGTTCCAATGAGGGAGGGGGGTGAGCGGGCGTCGCATTATCGCCGTCTCTTTTCTGTCTCTCTGGGCAGCCGATGGGGCGGGACGCGCACTGGACGAGGTCATCAGTCAAGTGATCGCCCGTAGGTGTGGATGGGCAGCGAAGGAACAAAGACGGCGGTGCTTCACTAGCATTTGTCGAGTCGACGGCGTGCATCGCCTTCTGATTATTACACCATCCATTGAGCTGTGACCCGAGGTAAAGCGTGCTGTCACATCAATTGCGGGTCGCAACCTGGTTGGGGACGACGGGAAAAGAGCAACCCTTTCGTTGTTGTCGGGTAAAGGGTGCGGCTCCCACACCGGAGGGCTCTCTGAAGCTGTTCTCTAGTAAAATGATGCCGAGGAAAGCTTCGTTGGGAGGGGGGGGGGGGGCGGGCGGCACGGGCGGGTGTTATGTTTCGCGTGCTGTGCGCTAGGGTACGTACGTTTAACGCTCTCCAAAGAGTGCTTGCTCATCTGCAACTGATCGTCGCAGATCTGTTGGCAGGCTGGCTGATGAACGGCAGCTGGCCTGGTGGCTCTGGTGGCTCTGTTGGTCACTGGCTAGCGTGCTTTGGTTGCGTGCAGATGAGACGACTAGGCAATGCATGTTGGGGAGGTGGTGGGCTGCTGAATGACATCGTGTGGCCTTTCTGTCATGACAGCGAAGGCTTTTTTACATCAGACCGTATTTAGCGGGTCGACCGACCGGTAGTTGGCGGACGGCTAGTCGGCGTTCCATCAGCTCGGTTCGTGTCAGGACAAGTTGATGCCGCAGGCGACGGCTCGAGCGAATACCTACGCCACCGGCGGCGAGACATGGCATTGGACTCAATTGGACAGGGTAAGGGATGGGCCGGTCGAATCGTCGGCGGATAGTGCGCCCGTACTGGCTGGATTTTTGCCGCCGATATGGAGGGGGGGAGGGGGGATTGTCGGGGCCGCCCTGGACGCTGCTGGTCATGGGCCATAAGGATGGTCAAAACCGAGAGTATGTGCGCTGCGCCGATTTGCCCCTGCGGCGAGCGGAAGCGACCCTGGTCGCAGCGTACGGAGAGCGCGACAATAGAACGTGAGCCTTTGTTGAGTCAAGGATGGCAAACAACTCATCATTTATCACAGGCGAGCTCTAGATGGGGTGAATGACCAGCACCCAATCATCGGCGGTACCGGGCTGCTGCTTCAGTCGGCCCAGGCTCGCCTAGGAGGGGGGCATCAACATCGCGTGGGAGTTTGCGTTTCCCCCCTCCCCTTCCCGGAGGAACAGACCGGCGGAGGCGACGGAGAAAAATGAGGGGCACTGAAGAACGTTGTTTTATTATTTGCCATTACCTTAGATTGGGAGGTGTAGAGGGGTGGAAGTTGGTTGCGCCGGGTCAAAGAGATGGGCCTTGTTTTGGAGAGGAAGGGTTTCCCTGAGAGCTGGAACAAACGTTGACACAGGGCCGCGACATGGTGGACAGCAGGGACGAGGAAGGTTGGAAAATCAAGAAGCGTGGAAGCTAAGTGACTGGGCGCGTTCAATCACGGTAATGCAAGAGGGATCGCATCCAGAACGTGACAAAAGACGAAGTGACGAGATGGGACAAAATGATTTTATCCAGGCGAAAAGTTCACCTAGGAGCAGTCAGTCAGTCAGTCAGTCACCTTGGACTTGGACGGGGCCAGCATCGGCGCGGAAGCAAATGGCTGTCCGACCAACTACCTACCTACCTACCTACCTACCGTGCGCAGGCCGCCGACTGGCCCGCATCGCGAAGCACACATGGAATTAGGTACAGGAATAGAATTCCAGATTCCAGATTCCAGATTCCAGATTCCAGATTCCAGATTTCGGGCAGAAGGCATGGACGGAAGAATGGGTGGGTGCATCCCCAACCCGATGCGGGCCCAGGATTGATTGATTCTCTCGTGGTTCTCGCGATTCGGGGCATCCCCTTCACTCCCTCTTGCCTCGCTGCATCCTCTCCCTAACTACCCAGGCAGGCAGGTAGGTAGGTATGCCGTGACATCGGCCTCCCCAGTCATGAGTCGAAAGGATTTGGCATCGTCTCCGGCGTGTCTGTGTCGTGTCAATCCGCAACGTCTTCCTGACCAGATGCTCCTGGTCCGCGACTGATTGTGTGGCATCTCCCCGCCGCTGCAGTAGCTACGCCACGTGCCAGGCGTGCAGCCATTTACTTGCCTCTGCTTTTGTTTCCTTCTTCCCTTCCCTTGTTTTCTTTCATCCCTTCGGAGCAATTTTCTCCTCGAGCCTGGGAAGATGCGAGATAGGCAGGCAATAGCGTGTGTCGTGCCACGAAGTACGTAACGACCCGGTGCGGAGCAAACGTCGTGAGTGCATCCGTCGTCGGCCATTCAAGTCAGCGGGCTGATCCTGGACGCCAAAACCGTTGACGCACTTGGGGATGGGGCCGACATGGTGCATGGCTAACCACCAGCTAATTAGCACATGGCTCTGGGAGTTCCCGCCCGTCCCATCTGCGTCCCGCCGCTCTCCAACCCCGCCGTTGTGTCATGCGGCAGGTCACACCGTCACACAACTCCAACGTCGCATCGCCTTCATCACTTTAGACTGACAGGGTATGCCGACCGACTTTTACTTCGACTCGGCGACCACCCCAATTGTGACGGAGCGGGCAGGGAACTGCCTGTGGGATGCCTCGGATGTAATGGGATGGAACTACTGTGTAATTACAACCAACTGTGTGTAGTAGGTACGTGTAGGCAATCCCGCCGTCAGCAACCTCGAGGCACACACAGTCTTGCCTGCGGCAAACGTCGAGCCACGGTTGCATGCCCAGGAGCTGGGCGTGGCGTTGGTCGTCGCGACACACGCTGCATCCGTCAGTCGCACTGGGCCTTCGCGGCCTTTGCGACACCTAGGTATTTTGGCATGCAACCTAGTACAACAGGACAAACGGCATGATACAAGACGCAATGTGTCGAAAGACTTTGTCTGGGGCCGCAGCAACCTTGCCGGGTTCTACGAGACGCAATGTCGTCCCCCTCCGATTCAGCACACCCCAATCTGGGCGGAGTACCGGATGTTCGTGGATCACCCGAAGATTGCAGCCATGTGTCGAAGGACACGGAACCTCCTGACGCATGGGAAAATTGGGTGGCGAGCCGCGGGCGGGAGCATGCAAGCCGACACCCGCCGGGGCCACATTGTATCCGGCCCATGCTCATGTTTAGTCTTCTTCTTTCCTGTGGTAACGTCTATCATTGGCTCGAACGCGAACGGTACCTTGTGCTTCGCCAGACATTCCAATTTGGCGTTGGATGCCGAGTCTAACTCGGCTGGACCAGCGTCATGATCCAAGGGCGAGAGGAAAATGGGAAAAGGGGCGGGAGCGGGACGAGAAGAAGAAGAAAAGGAGGAGGAGGAGCAAAAGCAGCGGCGGCGGCGGGACGGCGGCAGCGGGGGCAGGGGCCAAGCATGTGTGCTGTGCTGTGCTGTGCATCTTGAAGATGGTGCCATGCACACCCATAATTTTGGGCGCCAACTCCAGCCTCTTCCTCCTCCTCCGCCGCTCTCCAACCATCGTCGTGCGCAGCCGTATACAAGGTCCGGAGGGCCCGTGTACTAGTATCCGGACTCGCTGCCAAATTCGACTTTCTGTGCCCGGGCGGAATCGGACATTTCGTAGTGGCAGTGGGTGCCATCACATCCCATCCACCACCACGCCGAGACCCTGCTGTCCCCACGATGGTAGGCGGGAAAATCCAGGTACACAAGACAACATGTCCGTCCTCCCAGGTACGAATACCCAAGCGCACTCAGCTCTGCCTAGGTACTTAGGTACCTAGCTATCTACTTAGCTACCTAGGTACCTAAGGTAGGTAGGTAGGTGGTGTACATCGCAGTGTACAAACACTAGGTAGGTACGTAGGTAAGTAGGACACCCAGGACAACATCAAAGGGTACGTACACAATCATCTCGCTGTGTGTACCTATGTATCCGTAGGTGTCCCAGGCTTACCTACATACACGATACCTATAACTACCTACCTACCTAGGTATCCGTAGTTGCTACCAAATTGAGATACTACAGGGGTCTCCGCTCATGCAGGTAGGTGGTGGTTCGGAGCCAGATTCCAGAGCTGCTTGCACCTCCAATAGGTAGTCAATCTGTTCCAGCAGCCTGTTATCCTAGGAAACCTCGGGCCTTTTCACGTCGGCCGCGTGGTTCCACCCACCTTATCCCTACCCCACAGACACCTTGGGGGAGGAACGGCTCACCTTGTCGCTGTCAGATTACCACCAGTTCCCGTCCCAGTCCTGGGCCACCCCCAGGCTGAAAGGGCGGCCACCTAGGTGCGGGCGAGCCAGCAAGGGCAGGCAGACCGGGGGCAGGCAGGCATCATGGGAAGACATGGCTCCATCCGCACGCGGTCTGGGAGTAACATGGCCCCAGGAACGAAGTCAAGATTCAGGAGAGTGTACCCGGGCCACATTGCTGAGTAAGCTAGCCGGCTACCTACCTAGGTAGGTAGGTAGGTATGGAAAGAAAAGGGCCCTGGCCGTTGACCCCTGAGCTTGCTGACGAACCCGCCCTCTTCTCTACCTACCTAGGTATGTATTGCCATAATCTCCGACGGAAACGTGCAGAGCAGTGTGGGCCAAAAACAAAAATTCAAATCAATCAATCCAGCAACTGCGACATCCATCACGATACACAATGACCCCATTTTGTCTTTGATGGCTGGCGAATGGGACCGCGGATGCACAGAGCTCGCTGCCGACACTGCAACTCGGGCGTTTGTAGTTTATACTACTAGGCATGTATTCGTTCGAGTGCGGTTTAGAGATAGATGCCCTAAGTGTCGGTTCCCGAATGTCGTCACCAGGTTTCTTCATATTAGCCCATGGTACTAAACAAACTCGGCAGGCTTGGAGGAACATGCTGTCGGTAGAGTCAATATTATGCCTCGAAGGTCTACATACCTAGTACATAAGTTCTTGATTTGCTCATCAACCCAATTAATTAGCTTGATGGAAGGGATCCATCAAGTGTTGTGGTTTTTTGTTTGGCTCTTGCGTCGGAACATGGCCAATCGCGCGGCTGGCGAGAAGACTGGGCGGTTCAGCCATGTGCGACAAACAGTACTCCGTATAGACGCTAAACATACACGATTCGAATCCACGGCAGTCTCCCAAGCAGGTAGTGTAGGACTACGAAGTAGGTACACAACGACAAGCTACCTACACTGTCCTTACGTCGCCTGGGCTTTCCGAAACCAGATCATCGTAGATTTCCCGTCCCGGGCCTTGTGGAGGTGGTGCAACCGACTAGGGCCAGATTGACTGAATGAAGGGTTTGGGGTTTGGAGAGGGGGGGGGGGCTTCTGGTCTGGAATCTCTGTTTCACACGCAGTGTCCGCACGAGCGCGTACTTGGCGACGCCAGCCCCACGGCGCACGTCGCCTTACACATCGATTCCTCAGCGTTCAATCTATCGGGGTGGATGGGGCAAGGTCCGTTGGTCCATTCCGTTGCCGACCACAGACAAGCGAGGCGCAGACAGACGACATCACAGGACCACAGAGCACTGCGACGCACCCACGAGCCCGGCAGGGGTTGGGTCAGGTCTGCTGTTAGTTCATGTACGAATACATCGTACGTACACACCACGGCGCCGGACGCCCAGGCCGGGCGGGGACAATCTCGTCAGTACGTACCTTTTGATGAGTAGCAGCCATGAATCGATATACGCCTCTTGCACTTTGTACACTCCCTGCCTAGATTCCCAGCCAGACAAACCATCATTGGGCTGGGGATCTGCTTGGTTATGCATCACGGGGTGCTTGTCTCGGTTGCTTGAGCCTCTACGTAGCAGAGCTTGGGTTCATCTCCGAGCCGCCGCCGCCGTCCGGTCTCTTTACAGCGACGGAGCAGACGGCACAAAGACAGCGAGACCCCGGCTTGCAATGCACACATCCCGCCAGCGTTCTACGGTAAGATCCGCGCCACAAAGGTACCTACCAAACTACACACAAATCAAAGTTTTTGTCATCTACGGGGTTGGGCAGGCCTTCTGCTTGTTGCCCGAACTGCTTTAGCCCGGTCTTTCCAAGCTAGGTAGCTAGGTAGGTAGGCAGCTTGACCCAACGCGGCTCTCGCTAGGGCTCGGCCCGACTTGGCTCGCTTTCCTAATAACAGATGGACAAAACCGTCCTTGTTCAAATCATCATCCCTGAGAGCGAGTGCCAGGCCGCGCGCCTCTCTAGCCCAAGGGGGGGGGGGGTCCTTGGCCCCGTAAAGTTAAGCTTACTGCGATTTCCTTCTCTTCCCATCTTCATCTTCACCATCTTCCCCTTCCTTTTCTTCTTCTTCTTTTTTCTTCTTTGGTCGTTTCCCCTTGTTCTCCTTTTTCTCTCTTACCTAGGTAGTGTGGGTGCACACAGATGGAGGGGGTAAGGGGCGTCCCGCTCTGAGACACCAGCAGTAGTACACGACGCGGGATCTAGTTTGCATCAAAGGAAGGGCCGTAGGTGGCAGTTCAAACACAGGCAAGGGCCGCAGACTTGCCCGTGTTCTCCTCCCTGCAGACGTTTGTCAAGCGAGTCGCAGGCAACGAGATCGGATCGCGGCATTGTGCCTCGAACGATGTCATCACAAGCCTCCGGTGGACGTGAGCCGATGGTTGACAAGTAAAAGCCGTCAGTCTGTCTGATGGAGAGGGAGAGGGAGAGTGTGGCGGGCAAAACTGAGCCCAGTGGAACTTGGGGAATGCAAATCGCGCGACGGTGTACAGCGGCGGCAACTGCGCGCTGGCCGCGGCGCTGTTGTGCGCCGAGAGTTAGGTGCATACATACCTACCTAGGTAGTGACCGCATCGAAGCAACAACATGGTCTCCGGCACACTTCTCGCCCTGTCTGCGGCCAGATCTGCGACCACCTCCCGGGCTGGTGGGTTCGGACACGGGACTAGGCGTGGTCAGTCGAGCCAAGGCGCACGTTTCCCTGTTTGGGGCCGCACTCCACCCTGGCCGCCACATCATTGCAGGGCACTCACTGCACAGCACTGCAGTCACTACGCAACCTCGCACCCACAGACGACACCGGCCAGGGCCGTACCTAAGGTGCCGTGTTTTGGGAGAACCTGACAGGGCATGCAGAAAGACTGAGCCGGGGGGGTGGATTCGGAAACAGCCCCCCCTTCCCCCCTTCGACGTGGTCACCTGAGGCCAGCCGAGGAACAATCCCAGGCAATACAGCAAAAAGACATCTTGATGGGAGGGAGGGTTATGTATGTATATGACCTGTGGCGGCGTCTTGTTGCAGTTAGACACTAGCCATGATGTGCAGCGTCAATAAACAGAGTTCCCCGACAACATCGACTCGTTTCCCCGTCCGCAGCATACCTACGCATACATACACCGACGGCTGCGGACGCATAGTGCACCACGCATTCCGCACCAGATGGAGCCGATAGAGCCATTGACGATTAATTCCTCAGAGATCACGCCCCTTTCTTACGCAGCTGCCCTCAACCCATCATCATCGTCGTCGTCTCCGTCGCCGCCCCCGCCATCTTTACAAGTCTTGCTTGTCACAGACTTGAGAGCGTCCGATTCAATCTCTACAACCTTTTAAAGATGGGGCCTGCTTTGGTCAGAACCAGTCACGGCAGCCAGTACAAGTCATCAGCTACCGACTTACCTAGAGGCTAGAGGGATATCCCTTCGCCCAAGATACCGGATCCCCATGTACCGTCAAGTAGCCGCCCGCCTTCGGCTACCAGTCTCAAACGAAAGGCGCTAGGCCTCGATCGCCCCAGCGGCCCGTCTTGAATGATTGATTTGGCTTGTCGACGCACCTGCAGTGGTACCTACAACCCAAGAGAGGGCAAATGACTGCATGCACGGGTACCCTCATTTTCGGGGAACAAACCTATCCACCAGCGCCAGGTACGAAGCAATTCCTTTGTTCTTCTTCTTGCCTTTCTGTTGCCGCTATGAACCCTGGACCCTGGTTCCTCTTTGTCACGAGGCAGTCCGATTCCAGAGATCCGGCGCGAGCCGGAGCCATGTCGTGACCAAGGGAGAAGGGGGGGTGGGGGGGGGCGGGGGTGAGAAAGGACGGAGCGCTAATACCTACTACTTGTTGCCATCCACTGGCCCTCTATCCCGATTGCGCTCTCTCACTACATAATGTATGCGTAGCCACGCCATGACTCTTCCATCTTCCAAATGCCAGCTGTAGATCAACACCAAATGAATAATGGTGTGCGCTATGGCTCACGGTGTTTCTTGATACAGCTTGCAGACCCATCTCTTCGGCCCATCAGGCATGCGTGACGAGGGAGCAATGGCGCACAGAGGGCAGCAGCAGCCTTGGCCATTCACGATGTCGAGGGATGGATGCCGAGAGGATCGGCCGTGGTCGGTCAGAAGGGCAAACCAAGGTACAGACACGGTTTCACCCAGCCCACATTCGTTGTTTGCCCACAGCATGTCTGCCTCTTCTTGGAGTGGGAGAAAGAACAAAGGGGGGAATGGAGGAGCAAAAGAGACCAAAGATGGTTTGTTCCGGCGTCGTCCGCCTGGTCTTGGACTGGCCGGGCCTGGGCGGCGCCGAGTCGGCTGCGTACCCAGGTAGGTGTTTAGCTGATGTTGCCGTGTCGATGGATACGACGGGAGGAAGGGGAGATGACCTGGTGTACGAATAGGTACCTAGGTAGGTAGGTACACTAATGCCCGGCCGTTTCCCTTCCACCCCACCAATGGCACCTGCCGTCCTATCCCGCGATCCGTGTCTTGGAAAACACCTATTCGTATACTACTAGGCTAGGCTAGGTACCTACCTACCGAACTCGACGCGAGCCAAGCTTCGCGAGCGAGTGATTCCCACTCCAAGCGCACAGCGGCACGGGGCCACAATGGTCAGCTCAGGCCAGGCAGGGCAAACTGCCATTAGCACTGTTTCTGCCACGTACAACGTACGTACCTAGATGCAGTGCGCAAGTACCTACCCACCTACCGACCTGTAAGTCAGAGCACCCCCATTTTGAACACTCCCTTATTTCAAGCAAAATTACCTGTAGATAAAAGACGTTTTGTAAGTCACTATAATATTATTATTTTCTAGCTAAACCATATAAAACATACTATAAGAATTTAATTTAATTTCTTACAAGTTATAAATTTATTATTTTTACTACGTTAAAATAAAGTCTCTATACTTCTTTTTTAACTTATATTTACTATCAATCTTTATAAAGTACGGTAATCATTTAGTAACATAAATACTCTGCTTTTTACATATAGTTAGCATATCTTAATAACCTCTTTAAGTAAGTAATTTCTCTATTTTACTTACTTGTAAACGATAACCCCTAAAACCACGGTGATCTATATGCTACCAGGATCAAAGACGCCTACTCATTGAGTGGTGGACACCATCCGCCTGCCGTTCCACTCCCACTCGTTCCCACCCTTTTCACAAACACCACCCACACTTTTGAGGGACGGGGAACGGGAGACGGGGGACGGGAGACGGGAGGCGGAAGGGGAAGGTGAAGGTGGGTTTTGTAAGAGGACATGGAACGAAAAGAGAGGAGGAAGAGAGGAGAAAGAGACAGGGTGTGTATTGTACAATGTACGTATGCGTGCGGTTTTTTTTATTTTATGTTTGTACTTGTATGTTTGTATGTGTGTATGTCTGATGTGTGTGTGTATGTGAGGTGTGGGTAGTAGGGGGTGCTATAGCGGGTGAGCGGGTAGGCAGGAAGTAGTCACACCTATCTACCTATCTACCCATCTACCTACCTACCTACCTACCTAGGTAGGAGGTTGGTAGCAAACTCCCATTTCCATCTGGTGCAGAGATGGAGGTGTACGATGTACGAAGTAGGCTCTGCAGAACGGAGCGCGACGCAAGGGTTGCGGCGCCGAAGAAAGATTGTTGGTCACGAGATGGACCGTTACCACCGTCACGGGTCACCGTCACGGTTCACCAAAAACAATTCATTCTCCGTGTCTGCAGTTGTGTCTATCTCTGGATGCACTTCTCTTTTCTCGAACCATGGTAGGTGTATATACGTAGACAATGTACTTCGTACCAACGACACCCCCTTCTCGTTCTCGTTGATCTCCTTCATCCCCGTCTCCGTCTTATCATGATGCCGTACAACCTCCCACCCTCCGGTGCTCCTTGCCTTGCCTTGCCTGCCCTGTGCAGTTTGCTCCATTGTGCGTGTGCCCCTCTCCAATCTCATCCCATCCCATCCCATCCCGTCTCGCCTCGTCTGGCAACTGGGTAGATGATTCCACAATCTACGAGGAAGCACGGCTACCGGCCAGCCAGACCAACTGCTGCTACCTCGATACCCCCTCGTGCAAAAGCTGCCTATTATGCCTCAATCTCGCATACAGCCGCCCATCCTTTGCACATGGTACCGAGACAGGAACCGCGAGCCAAGACGGGAACAGTACGACGCGATCAAGAATAAACAAGCGACAACTGCCACCGATGTTGAGGCAAGGTATACGGGAGAGTCACGCGCAAACAACGGGCAGGGTTGGGCTTCCCGCCTTTGCCATCTGTCCTCCATCCGCCAAAGAGACGGGTCAGACGCGGGAGTGCGAGTCGAGTCGAGTCGAGTCGGTCGGGTCGAGTCAAGTCAAGCCCAGCCCAGCCCAGCCCAGCCCAGTCCAGTTTCCAAGCCCAACCATGTCGTTCTCAGCCAGCTGGCCCAGTAAGGACCCTCGGGAACAAGCAAAGATTGTCGTCCCCTTGACCCGTTACCTAAGCGACCTCAACCTTGCACTTCCTGGCTTGCACCGCTTTCGATACCTACCTTAGAAAACGACGGAACGGTCAAGGACGGTACGGTGCGGTTCGGTACGGTACCTTCCTTGCCTTACCACACCTCACCACGCAACTGGGCCCCCTGGCGTCCCGGCGTCTGACGTCTGGCGTGCGCCTTGCGCCTTGTGGGTGTGCGGTGTGCGGCAGGTGTGTATGACAGCGTGACTGTAATTCTTGTCTCTTGGTTGTCTGGCTCTCTGTTGCTCTCCTTTTACCTCCTTCCTTCGTGCTTCATTTGTGCTCTCTGTCGCCTATTCAATCAACGCTGGCCTAACCCGACCTACCCTACCTACCCTGCCTATACTGCACTACACTGTACCTACTGTACTGCAACCTACCTAGGTAGGTAGGTAAGGTAGGCAGGCATCTAGGCAGGTACTCACCGATTGCTCTGTGCTGGTGGTGCTGGTGGTGCTGCTGGCTGGCTGCCCCTTCCGCGTCCCATCATTTGCCAGGCTTCCATCGCTCATCCCCGTTCTTCATCCTCTTCCCACACCCCTGGGCCCCGAACCCCACACCTCAAAAGTGGGAATGCGGTACGTATCTGGGGGCGCCCTAGGTACCTGCCTACCTACCTGGGTAGGTACTTTGCCGGAGTACGAAGTACTTTAGTCGTGTGTAAGTACCTTTTGGGCCCCACACCACCCACTTTGCAGCTCTGGCGCTTTCCCAGTTCTCGCGCGCTTTCTCTCTCTCTCTCTCTATCTTTCTGGCTCTTCCCTTCCCCCTCCTCACCACGCACGCCTCTCCGACTTTGCATAATCCCTGCTTGCCCCGGCACGGTACCGCTTCTTCCCTGGTACTTTCCCTTCTTACCCCTACCCCCGTACCGCACCGCACCGCTCCATGCCATGCTTGCTCATCCAAGTCCAGAGGTACGGACGGGCCCAAAAGACCAAGGACCAAGGTACTCACCTCGTCGACGGATACTTCTATGTTAGTGTGCTTCTTTCCCTTCTTACATACATCCATCTCTGGCACAATCCCTCGCCTTCCACTCCACCACCTGGACCTACCTTTTTTTACATTACATTACCCTCCTTGCGCCTGCCTTGCCTTGCCGGCCTTACCTCACCTCTTCTACTACCTCCTTCCCTCTACCTTGACCTCTTCCGAGGTGCGCCTTCTTGCATCATTTTCTTCGATCCAATCCGCCGATCGGCCACAACTTCCCATCCATCCTCCTTCCCATCGAGCATCGCAACCTCGTCGACTTGGAGGGGTTTCTTCCTTTATTTTTCCCACCTCCTGTGCTGTCGCCGGATGAAGGAAGCCAAACCCGCAACTGTCGTCACCGACATCATCGCCGCCACATCTCTCGTTCAACCTTTTACACAACCACCACCACCACCACCACCACGAACTTGCTGGCTTGGATGAGCCAGATCTGACCTTGCCCCCATTTGACTACGACGACGACAACAACATCGCAACAACACCAATCGACGACGCTATCGCTCACCTTGGCGCACCTGTCATCATCCTGGAAATCGCGTTATTGCCAGATTCGCCTTCGGATTTTAAATCAATCATTTCAGCCACATCGCCTGCGCAACTGCACCCCAACTATCTATCCCATCTTATCGGACCTTTGCGTTGTGCGTACGCTGCGCACCTCACTTCCCGTGCGCCCACTCCTTCTGACGGCTTATACGGCAGCTCCTGCTAAACAGCGGCTCTCCCCCGCCACACCATCTGCATATCTGGGTGTTCCAAAGTATATCAACCGACTGGCTGCGCTCTTGTCCCTCCCGCCGCAGCCCACTTGGTCATGATTCTTGCCCTCCCCGCATTTGGACGGACTTTTCTGATAACAGGGTTCGACGGATAGCCAACGCGCGCGCGCTGGCCATCAAATATACTCGGGCGTCACCCTTCACACTACCCTTTTCCTCAACAAGACAGCAATTGCCCCACCACTACGACAACATCGCGAGGCAACGAGAGGACAGGTCCAGACGCGGCGCCCTGGTGGACTTGCCGCAACCAGAGCATGGCAGAGGAGCAAGGACGAGGGCCGCCTTCTGTACATAAAGAAGACCCGTCCATTCACCACCGAGAAGACGAAGCTCGTCACAGACTTCCTCCCGTGGGAGCACACGAAGACCCAAGATACCCCGACGACAGACATCAGAGACCCAACATGGCCGCACCAGTGACACTACCCTCCATCCAGGATCCTCATGGAGCCTATGGTCAGCCAGCGTACCCCAGGTCCTACCCTCCCGATCCCCGAGGGGATCCGCGCGCCGACCCGCGCGCCAGCAACTACAGCGCATCACCCAATTCCGTGAACGGCTACCCGCCTCCGCAACCAGGCGGTCACCCCCTCAACTGCCGTCGCTGCAGCCGCCAGGAGACCCAAGATCTCCCTCATATCCTCCGCAACCAGACGCGAGGGACGACTACTACAGGAGTCGCCAACCTCCGCCGCCGCCCCAGTATGGTAGCGACCCTTACTACCAAGACTACCACAGCCGTCAAGGCCCGCCGCCTCCAGGCCGCTATCCTGACTACCCTCCTCCCGGCCCGGGCGGGCCACGGTACGATTATCCGCCAGGCGCGCCCCGGTATGACTACGGCCCTGGAGGACCTGCAATGCAGCAAGCTGCGCCTCGGCAGCGCACATCTATTGCTTGCAGGTACTGCAGGAAGAGAAAAGTAGGTCTTTGATAGGGGGGGTTTCCAAATCGTGCTGTGAGGCTAACTCGAAACTCTTTCAAGATTCGGTGCAGCGGGTACCAGAGCGCTCCGGGTGGCAAGTGCGTCAACTGCAGCAGGATGAACCAGGAATGTATTTTTCAGCCTGTCTCTTCGTCTAGCTCGACAGCTTTCGTTCCCGTATCCGCGATCCAAGGTGGCGTTCCCCGGGAACGCCGCTCTACGGAGCCTATGGACAGCCTTTGCCTCCGGGCTCGTTGCCTCAGGGCTCTTTGCCTCCGGGCTCGTTGCCTCCGGGCTCGTTGCCTCCGCCACCCGCTCAGGGTTACCCCCCTCAACCCGGCAACGGGTATTACCAGCAGCCCCTACCATCCCCGACGGGCGGCTATTCCCCATATGATGCGCAACGTGCGGGAAGGCGGCGACCAAGAGATGACGATGTGGACGAACTCAGACCCCCACCGCCTGATCCGAACTCCTCAGACGACCCCCGACGTCGCTCACCAGCATCGAGTTCCAACCATAGCAGTCCAGGCGGTTACATGGCCTACCCACCTGCTGGGCCCGGTGCCTACGACGCCAGGGGACCCCCGCCAAGACACAGCCCTGGACAGCCGGCAGCCCCGGTTCCGCCGCAAACTGTGGATGAGCGAGCCGCAGCCGCAACACAGCGGCAAAGCAACTCTTCGACTCCTGCAGCCTCGTCCAGCTCGGTCATGAGCCTGAACAACTTGGTGGACACGAACCCCAGCGACATAGATAGAAACATGCTTGGAAGGCTGAACCGAGGCCCCCCGGGAAGTCAGAGGAAGTAACTCGAGCAGGCGGTTACTATTCTTAGGGACGACTTAATACTGACGCGGATGTCCGAATATCCTCATTTCTACGCGGGAAGATGGTGGGGAAGGGACGGATCTGCTGGCAAGGCTCTCTCTGCGCGCCAGAAGACTCGACGGCATCATGGGAACCTCACTCTTGGCTCGATCCTCACGATCATGTCTGCTACTACAGGCAGCGGTAACAAAGGAATTGTATATGATTCTTGGGTTGCACACAAAATCATGGGAACGCGTATGGATTTTTGACAGGAGCATGCGCTTTTGGAGCAAGGGAGGGGGTTTCTTTCACAAAAGTTGGGCGAGGACGGCTTCCCGGACCAGCCACAAAACAACACGGTCAGCATCGTCTGATATTTGCCTTTTCTTGTTCGGTGTTTGCTGCTGGGAGATGGGCGGGTTGGGGAAAGGGTGGGAGGTCTTCTGCTCGAGCATACCATACGGGTTTCCCGACAACTGGGAACCTGATTTTTGTCGCGCCGTTTTTTTGCTTTTTTTTTGTTTTTGCGTTTTGTTTTTCTTTCGTCCACAGTCATTTCCAAGCAAAGGAACGGGAAGGGTTAAGAATGGTTTGCCTCGCGGCATACGTCTGTTTTATGTTTCACTGCTCTGCTCTTTTGTGGTTTTCCTGGTTTTTTGTTTTACCTACAATGCCTGTGTGTCGTTTCTCTCCATGTAGCTGGAAGTGGGTCGGGCATATTCAACACCATATTCAACTTGCGTTTTCGCCTTCCCAATTTTTTTTAACACTAGTACACCCCGCCCCTAAGAAGAAGTTATTATGACGGCGAAGCAGATCGCGCAAGCGGACGAATCCAAAGGGTTGGGCGGCAAGGATATCATGTTTTCTCTCCCATTCGCACGTTTACAGCAGTTTCAGTGTTTCTTCTCCTCTTGTCTCCTCTGCCTTCAATGGTACCGCGAGGGTCACAGAAAACTAAATCTCTTCTTTCTCCTCCTCTTCAGAACCGGGTTGGCTTCCTGGACAAATAAATGCGAGGAGGGCTTTTCAAAACGCAAGGGCGAAGCATCACCAGAAAGGCGGAGTGGACTATATCGGATGGGAGGAGAGAGAAATGGCCTAAGACAGAACGGGAACGTGTTCGTTGAAGCGTAGCATCATAGCCTTCTACTACCACTTTTTTTTCCCTTTTCGTCGCAGCGAACAAAAATAAAACCCGAGTTCTGACAATGTCCCTCATAAATGTCTTGCTTTGTTCCCCATGCATGCGCGGGTATTCTCGACACTTGCGTGTCGTATATCACCGTGACATGGCATTGTATCGAGCCCTGGCCCCCGTTATATTACTCGAGAGTGTAAGTGACGCAGCCACATTTTGCAATACACGCGCGTACAATGCAAAGCTCGAGTTCCATTGCAGCAAGCATAAAATCGTTCGACACGTGCCGTTTGTGATATGGTTTGGACACCTTTTATTTGTTTATATTTACTTCGAAATCCAGCCCTCTTTGTCGCGCCCTTTCGGGACAGGGAAAAGAAGCAAAAGGGGGGAGTAGGGGGGAGGAGCTTTGACTACCCAATCCTGAGAACAGAAAGGGAGGAGGAAAGGGGGAGGAGGAAGCCATGGACGGGAAGACGGCCTGCCGCCCGCCAAACCCCAAAGTCAAGTCAAGGTTGGGGGCCGGTCCGATGCTGTCAAGTTCCGGAAGCTGCCTGGCCTCATGGCAAGCAGAACCCTCCTCCACCAAGGAACCCACATTTTCATTTGCCATCCAGCCTATATCTCCCGCTAACCGTCGGTCTTAGCGGGATGACGAGGATACAAGAAGGGATGGTGCCGTGGCATGGCGCGAAGACGGGCGGGCGCGTGTGCGGTCTGAGGGAGCGAACCAAAGCCTTGCGGCTTTGCCGTTCACCCTTTGCTTCTCCTCTTTTTTTATTTTTTTATTTTCTTAATTCCGTTGTCCTCTCCAACCCCGCCTCTATCTCTCTCTTCCTTTCCCTCTTTGTCACGCATCGCTCATGGTAGGCAAGGGATCCCCTCTCCCTTGATTCCCCCCCCTTCTTCGGCCAACCGCCGGCAGAGATAGGCAAACCTGCCCCCCCCCCCCCCCCCCCCTTCCTACCACACTCTCCTTCCCTTGTTTGTTCTGGCTCCAGTGTCCTCCTATTGCCGGGCAAGGTATAGTGCAAAGTTCCACAACAGAGTTCCGGAACAAAGGAAGGATAAAGATGAGCTTGCTCGAGTAGACAAAGAGGCAAAGCGAACGAATCAGCGGCAATAAGCAAATGAATCAGAATAAACTAAACAAGCCGATTGGATCCGCGCGTTCCAAATTTTACTGGCCCACTAAAACCATAGGCCGATTGTTCCACCCCACGATGTGTATTGCTTATGTGCATGCAGTGGCGGTCGTAGTGTACAAAAGGACGACGAGAAGGAGGAGGCGGAGAAGGACGAGGAGAGAGGAGAAGAAACTGAGCAGGCGCATCGAGGCTAACTGGGTCAAGCCAGGTACATTTGGGGAGGGGGTAGGTAGACAGGGCTCAATGCCATTTGTTGAAAGCATTTCGGGACCCCTAACACCAGTCCTTGTCCTCGTTCGCTTGCCCTCCCTTCCCCCTCTTTACGGGCCAACGAACGAGAGGAGGTGATGAGCCATCCATCAATGGTGCCCGGGTCTTAGTGCCCCTCCACAATCAACGCTCATGGGGTCCCAGCATTGGGTTGATCCTGGTCAAGCAAACCGCGAGAGCACGCCAAGGCAAGGGGGGGGGGGGGGGGTAGAGGAAGAGCAAGGGAGGAAAGCCGTTCGGCGACGTTGAGCACTGTGGTCCGAAGAACCGACCAGGTATATACTCGAGTCGCACACACACCACACGCCGTCCATGACACACTCACACACCCGCACAAAACCACGAGTCTAACCGACGGAAACGCTGAGTCTACCAGATGAATGAAGGCCGCTTGCCCGACCAGTTGAACAGCGCTTCATCGCGCACACACTTGCGGAGAGAAGTACAGTATAGCAAGCTTGTACATATCCTCAATATCGACAACATCAGAAGAAGACGAAGAATGGGTACAAGGACGCAGTGGCGGTTACAGCGGTACACATTAGCTGGCGATCTGGGGATGGCAGTTCCCCGTCGGTTACTTACCATGTACTCACATAAGTCTGTTTGACAAGTGCAGGTCATGGGAGGTCGAAGCGTGTGTTGACGCATTTGGTATGAGATTCTTGGCCAGTGTGTTCGCTTGTAAGCGTGTAAGTGCGTCACACAAGTATCTTACCGGCCTCGTCTCAACGGTGAGTCCAAGAACGCATAATACATACCGACTTTGCAGCTGCGCTAGGGATTCTGGATTACCAGGCTCGCGCGACATTGGGCGGAGGGGGCGTAGGGAGTGTGCGACGAGCCTACTATGTAACACACCATGAGCACAAGACAGGGAGCATGCTGCACCGCAGAGATCCCTGACTACACCAGCTTCCCAAGTTCCTCGAGCGACCAGCAGAGAGGTAAGCCTTGAAAGGAGTTTCCTGCTCAAAATGGCGACGGGCGTGGATGGGATCGGAGGGCGATACGCACGGCGAACTCACCAGCCAAAGCAAAAACAAGAGGCGAGAGTGAATGAAGCGACTCAGTCCCCTACCTTTCCCCGATGCGTAGAAATTCTACAGGCTCTGGCTTGCAGCTACGGTTGGTTTGATGTGGTTTCCCCTCCAAGTGGAATGGACAAGGCAAAATGCTTTTATGTCAGACGCCGTTGTGAGGGCGGGTTCTACGACCACATACTGGACTAGTTTATAAATACAAATGTATATTGAACCGGTACATCTCCAGCGATGCAGCAGATGGGGACGGCTACCTTTCGTCGTTCCCTTCACTAGGGAGGGGGAGGACTGGTATGCAAGCAGGCTATCAGATCAGCGTTGCCAAAGTAGGTTTGTGCATGAGGGATAGGGGGTCGAGGTTAGAGCATCCAGGCTTCGTCAGAAAGGATGTCCATGGCACAAGACTCATGATGAGGAAGGCACTGCAGTTGCGAAGCATTCGCAATCCTGTTCGGGCTAAGTTCAATGCGCGAGAAGAGAAGGGTTTACCCGCCAGCTGCGGCCAAAACAAAGGAGATATGGGGCCTAGAGAGAACCAATAACATGATCAGTGGACGACCACCAAGCTCCCGACATAGTTGAAAGGATGGAGGCGCGGTGCCGGACCTGACTGCTAGTAAGACATGCAAAGCAAGCGAGAGGTCAAAGTCCGATTGAGGCGCGCTAAACATTGGAACAGAGCGGTTTGAGCGACATCATTCGATCTGATGGTCTGGTCCTAGCCCTCGCTGGATTTGGTGTTTAGTGCCTCTGCTTCTGCCAGAGGGAGGGGCTCTAATTCTGAGGGGCGACATTGAGGTTGACGGTAGAGACTGAGAGACGGTGAGCGAAGTCCGGGAGGAGAGGGAGAGGGCGGGACACAACACACAGGGAGGAAGGATATGACAGGGAAGGGGCATGGAAAAGCCTGTGGACCTTGTCATCATGAGGTACCTCTACCTCACTCGAGACAAAAGGTACAAGCAGCTACGGCCAGTATCGATGACCGGAACCGCCGAGGCAGACGGAGGGGGGAGGGAATGTCCCTATTCAGAGACCTGGGTACGAGCGGGACTTGGGCGTGAGCAACACATATTCGTCCTGCCTTGGGATGCTCGGCTTGGGCTCTAGGTCACATAGGACATCCTCAGGTGCAGCAACCTTCCTCCCCAACTGTCCATCCGGAAGCATCTAGGCACGTCCGTTCGATCCCTGTCCCGATCGATACGCTTGAGGCTGTCAGGGTACATCCGTGTGGGCGATAGTGGTGCGCCTGGTAAGCGGGTATTCCCCAGCAAGCGTCGAGTCTGAGAGTTTGCGAAGCTGGTTCGGAAAATGACACATGGTTTGAACTTATGCGACCGTCAACGCCCCTAAGCCTGGTTTGTGTCTGCCGTCCGCCATGTACGAGAACACGTACGGGGGCGAGCCGGCGATCTGGCGGAAAGCTGGTCTGTGGACTGTGCGGTTTTGCATCATTTAAGTTGTCTTATCTGGACCACTCCCAAGGTCTCGAACGTGGCTAAGCCCGGGCGGCAGGAGACGATGATGAGGCGGAAACCATGGTGGGCAGACGAGTTTGAAGGTCAGATGGTGCATCAGGGAAAAGACGGTGGCAGGGCGCAAAAATGGTCGGATTCCAAGGGGGGGCGTGGGAGTGGGAAAACGGAGGAAAGGGATGGTGTGGTGCCTGCCCAACTGAAAATGCAGGCGCTATGAAGTATGAATCTTGGGTTAACACCCCCAGGCATGGCTTTCCCGTGCGCTCCAAGGAAGAGATTTACTTCGTGGCTTCCTCAGACCGGGTGAAAGGGCTGTGCTTCGGTGGAAAAGAAGCACTCTAGGCACGAGGCAGAGTATGCTTAGCGGAGGGAGGGAAGGGGCCTAGGGGCTTGGGGATACGGATGCTGATAATCACATGGCAGTCTTTTGTCAAGAGCCGGCCAGGTCGTCTGGTGGCTGGCCAAGGGCGGGAAATCGACCGCCCGGGTTGAGCTTCTCGCACTGGTTTTTGTCCTTTGTCCACATTCATTCGTACACGTACGAAGAAGGCAAACCTTGAGGCTCGACTCAGGGAAAGCATCAAAGAAAGCTGTTTCTCAATGTACAAGCTCCTGCCGTCTTCCTCGCTCTTAATTATTCCTTATCATACCTTTCAATCTCCATTTCAACATTGTAGTCATTGTTGTTGTCGTTCCGCTTTACTACCCATACCCAGTCTGGGAGGAGTTGTGTTGTTGTGATGCTGTTTCCCAACTCTACATATCCCTGGCATTAAGCTGATACCAGACTCTGGACGCGTCAGTGGGTGGCTCCTTGTCTCACAAGTAAGCAAGTGAACAAATACTGTGTTCAACGACACCTTGGTGTGAAGGTAAGCGGTATTTCTCGCCGACAATGCGAACATTCCTCAAGCCGCGAGTGTTGGCATGGCGGTTGACTGCCGCGCGGCGGGAAATTTCAGCCGGACATGAGTTTCGTGTCTGATACTCATCGTCCGTCATTGTTCCATTTCCGCCATTCTCAGGGGTATATGGTATATAATTGAAGGCTAAGAGATGCGAGGCTAATATCTGAAGATTTAGATGTTAATTATATGTTAATGCTCAACCTAGTTCAACGTGTAGGTATCTAGGCTAGTTCCAACTCCAAAGGGGGGAGAGCTGCCCGTCCGCCCGAGCAGCAAGATGAATCAGATCGAATGGGATGGCACGTTGGTGAGACTTCGACAAAGTTACAAGCTGACGGTGGCTCAAGACAAGCTGCCGCCCTGTCTCACCCTTTTCGTTGCCCAATCCACAACTGGTATTCTCCTTTGAATGACTCCATCTAGACTGCAAGCAGATGGCTGCCGCTGTCGATCTCGACTGCTCTGCGGCTATTGTTTTGGCATTCCTGGGCAGTATTGAGTTTACCCTGTCACCTTTCACCTTTCGTTTTTCAAACCGAGACTGATTTGTTATTTGGGGCAAGAGCGGTTCAGGGGAGAAGATAAACCAGGAAGACACCCACCGAGTTTATGAAGCGAAATCCCGATGAATCAACGCTATTGCAATACCAAAGATCAAGTCCAAAGATTTTGGTTGTTGCCGTGTACAACTTGTCATCTCAAGTCAACATGAAGAAGGAGTATGAGGCTGGTTAGACAAGCTTGCAAAGAACTCTCGGATAAACCAGACGCAAACCCTCCCAAGGGTTAATTAAACCCATCCGCCGTCCGGGTGATTCGAAGCTTTCCCTCCGTCAGAAAAACCGACCCTTCGGGCCCTAACATGCCGAAGAATGTGGCATGGCTATAGCAACACGGGAAGAAGAGACACAACCCAAATGGCGATATACGAATACATTCTCCATTTGTGCGGCGCAGGTCAGGGGGAAAGGAGAATACGGGGCGGGCCAGGTTGCCGCTAACAGCTAGCCAAAAGCATCCACCAGCATGCCAACCTTATTGCGATCTAGTCCTGCTTTCTACGTCTCTTTTTTCGACAACAACGGTACAGGGAGGGTGTATATATTATAGGTATCGAATGAAGAGGCAACTGTTGGTATCTTTGACCCCCCGAGTGTGCCAATAACAAGACTCGCTGCAATACCGGTACGCACGCACGTATCTTTCTTCGATGATGTTTACTTGTATATCGTCAAGGGTTAGGGTTACAGTTGCTGACAGGGAACGCACGCAGATCAGATGACTAGTAAGGCTTTTCCCTCAAAGTCGTACAACCGTGGATACGAAGAGACAGGTACCATCCACGGATCCTTCCGGTTGCACATGTCTCCCATGAGGGATGGGAAAACTTCGATGCGGCCGAGACATATTTTGGCAAACATGTCAATATCCCTGGCGCAACTAGATTCCCGGAAATCATCTGTCACTCCTTGGCCGACGGCCGGGTGGCGCAACCACTTCAGCTTCCTACACCCTGTTGGGTGTAAGACACGGCGATGAGTTCAGGCAGCCTGGGGAACCTCCTGTCTTGGTGTCTTGATGTCTCTTTCCAGCGGGCACGAATTTTCTCTCAAAACCCACAGCTCGAAGAGGCAATACCTAGCCAGCCATGTTTGACTACAGATCCGTCACGGGATCTTGAGGCCTCACACAGTGTGGGGCCTTGACCTGGCATGGCGGTCGACCCGATCACCCGCCAACACCAATGCTTGCGGCACTGAAATCCCATTGATGAAGACTGGGAGAGCTGCTGGAGGTGCTGAGAGCTGTTGTGCTAGGGAAATTTGACTTCCCCGGCCAGAGCCGTCACAACTATCATGTCGTATGGACAGATTGGACAACAGCATTCTCTCTCAATGCTCTGGGCGCACTTCCTCGCAACGCAAAATGGACAAAGTAACGTGCTTCTAGCATTTGGGCGCCAACGGTCCCCCATCAGACCTTTCTCCAAAGCCTGTGTTGGAAACAATGTGCCAGTGCTCTTGGAATTCCTTGCCACTGTCCGTTGCTTGTTTGTGCACGACTGTGCCGGCGGCGACTGCGACTAATCACGATTAGCCAAGCAATGCTTCATTCAAAAGACGGAGAGCAGCATAGTCTTTTTCCAGCATGGCGCTTTCCTGATATTATAACCAAGGATAACCAACAGCTCCTTGAGCTATTCTGTACCTTGGAAAGGTAGAAAGCGCCAGGAAACGTCGTTTCTCGCTTGGTCTTGACCTCAAATATTAATAATATTTATTATAATTCAGCCTTTTGTTTCACTAGCATCAAGGATAGCATGGGCTACTGAACAAATTGGCGAAGTGATCTGTGGACTTTGAAAGAGATGTATATAATATATTTTGTACTGGATACGCATCTTTTAATGCTGTATTGTTCTCGTTTCCTCAGCAAACACCATAGCCGAACTACCTTTTGAAAGAATACATGATACCGACGCAAGCCACTTATTCTGCCGTCTGCTATATGCTACAGCCGTTGAAAGGCATCCAGAAGATGAAAACAACATAATTACCATTTTATTCCTTACACATTGGCCCTTACTACCATCCGCTTAAATTGTACTGTTCTGAATTACCCCAATGCGTAGTTAAGACCTTACGTCGTCAACCGCCATCGCAGCGTCATGAAGTTAAATAAAGGGTTAGAAATGATCATCCAGGCTAACAGATTGACATGAGGCTAGCACCTTGAATTATTGTTTCTTTCTGCCCACCCGTTCCCTTCTCGCCTACCTCGGTGTGCGGTGTAAGGTGAAGCCATGATGCTGATCGAAATTTCACACCGGTGAGCCTGCGTTCCGCTTGTCAATGGGACAAACGTGAATAGAAGAAGTGGGACAGGGCTGGAAAGACGATAAGGGGCACCTCATTATTTCCCCAATCCTTTCCCTGCGGCACGTGGACTTTACCTTCACCAGGGAACAAATGTATTAGTTCATCCCCGTTGCAAACAAATCCCAAGTGCCAGGAGATCGTGAGCCTGTGGGTGGCTATTGCTAACAAGCCTCACCACATCTATAACAATGTGTTGCTTTGGGTTCCATTCTCAGGTAGATCCTCGACCTCCCGATCATAGGCCATGGCGTATCAATCGAAGCACCATTTGCCGGATCTCCGTGTCGGTCCCTTTAAAAACGGGTCTAGTCCTAAGATGAAGCACCTCATGCCTGGCCCCTACGGATTAAGCTCCGACGGATATCAGTATATAGACTTCCGGTCTTTCCGCGGGGTTGGTCCTTTTGTCATCTTTGCGTTCCGCCGGCCGGCTCTGCCGACCGTTCCGAGCTCGTCGTCGATTTATGCTCCCATCTTCTTTACATTTGTCGAACGCAACAATCCGCGGGCGATCATGGCGTACTATTCCTGCCTAATTGTTTTGCTGCTGATTACACCGCAGGCACGGGCGCCTAGCAGTTCAGTGCGTTATGGCCAAGTCGCGAACAATGCCGTTCTAGGAATTGGTGGCATTCCTACTCCTACTCGGGGCTCTGACACGTCGCTCGTGGTGAACTGTGTTGTTTGATTAGCCGATGTTGTCAAGCCTAATTGGGCTCGGATGAAAACTGGAATCTGGAAAACGACAGTTAACTCGCGCATAGTTGGAAAGTGTTTGTAAGTATCCCTGTAGTATTCACGTTCGCGGGAACTGATCTCAATACGAAAAATAATTCGGTGGTCATGAACTCGTTGGTATCATCAAGAAAAGAGTGCTGACGTTGTCAGCCCCTATATATCTGTATGCTAGCGGATTTGTAGGGTTTTGAGCCCTGTCCTGCTCTTCCGTGGTATCAATGCAGTCTTCCTCGTGCTCGCTCCGTGCGCAATAAAGGCGAACGGTCAATCGAATTTGTCCATCTACTCCTCATAGCCATTCTCCATATCAGGCGTCGGCGGGTCAGGCGTTGGTGTTGATGAACGCCCCTCGACGCTCATTTCCTCTCGATAGGCCATCTGGCCGTATTCATTTCTCTCCAAAACGAAGCAGCGTTCGGCGTAGACGCCATTTTCATTCTGCTGACGCCAGGCGGTACTGAAACGGCGGACCATAACCTTCCTCCAACCACCTACGTTAATGGTGATCTGCTTCCACGGAACATCGGGCGTGGTAAGCTGTTTCTCTCTTAAGAGGAATTGGAAAGTGCGCAGGGCCGCGTCGTAGTCGCGGTCCATCCCTGGGTAGACGACTTCGAGGGGGCGAAGGACCGTCTGAACATGGAGCGTTACTGTTTGCAGGCTGCGGAAGCTGCAAATGGCGCGCAGAAACTCTGGCGGATCGCATAGAGCCACATCCATATCTACCTCCAGCGTGTGCACGAATGGCAAGCCCTGTGCCAAAGTCGCAATGTCCTCAGCCCAGAGCGTCGGGCACCGTCGGTCTTCATCTCCGAATCCCACATGATCACGAAACCGCAGTACTTGTAGGGAGGCGCCATGTCTGAGAATGCCATCCAAAGGGAAGAGTTGGATGTGACAGGTCACGCTCAGTGTCTGTAGAGCCCGGATGTGATGCGCCACCAACAAATAAAGACCACCCGTCGCTTCTTGTCGTCTGTCGGCTAGGTGAGCGCTGAAGTCCTCGCAGTGGAGCCGCCGTAGCCCTGCGAGGTGAGGAAAATCAACGGCTGTCAGAAAGTTGAAGACAGGCACCGAAATCAAGTCGAGGGATTCGAGTTGAGTAAAGTCCCAATGTGCCCGAGTATCCTCCCTGGAATGGTTCCAGTCGTAGGACTTCAAGACTAAATCCTTTAACGGCGGCATGCGCTCCCCCTCTGCGAACTTGAAATTAGTTCCTTGCCCTCGGTCTTCGTAGTGGAACGTCTCGAGACGCCGGGACAGCAGGACAAGTTGCTTCAGAGAGTTCAATCGTGTCGTGAGCGGTGGGGCTGGACTAGCAAGCTTGAGGGAGACCAGAAGATCTGTGGGAATGGCTCGAACGTAGGTGTCTCGCAGCTGCCCCTCGAATTCACGCAATGGCAGATCCTCGACAAAAAGCTTCGTGCCACTAAACCGTGTCTGTTGGGGATTGAGCAAATCTGACGGGAGCCAGAGGCGTCCCGATCTGAATTCAGCGTCGACGTAATGCCAACTGCAGAGATTGTTCAGCAAATTGTGGACAGAACTATGCAGTCAAGGGTGACGCACCGTACGGTTTTCAGTCGGTGGACCCTATCCAGCACCCTTCGAATGCCGTCAGGGTCAAGGTCGCTTCGTGCAATCACATGATTGGTGTAGGTAGACACATTGCGTAGAAGATTAGGATACCGCGAGTCGGCGTCTGGTGCAACGATGCGTTCGTTGAGGCATAGAGTACGGTAGGTGATAGGGGTTGCGATAGCCTCGAAGCGCCTTGACAAGCATCGCGCGGCAGCGAGGGCACGGTCGTCTATTTCCCGGAGCTGGTATTGTAGTGTAAGAAGAAGCGGAGTAAAATAGATGGTTAAGAAGAGCAATGGCCAAAGCTGGCCAAGAAAGATGTAGACGACATACCTGCTCAAAAATGAGAACTAGGAGCTCGGAACTCAGGCCGTTCAGAGACCATTTGCGAGGCGCTGCGCGGAGGGAGGATGCGGTAGCCATTCGCCGATAAATGGCGCTTCCACATGGAGGAGCAGGCGAGAGTCAGGAGAGGAGGTGTCGAGGAGAGGTGGTATTGGGAGAAGAGGCCTCGTGGCCGGCACAGAGGGGAGCGGGGAGGGTAAGGGTCTTATCAACGGTTCCATCAAACTCGGAGGTGTTGTGCTGTTGAAGGGAGCTGGAATGGTCCGAAGTCATGATCCGCCGGTTGACAGACGGGGCTAACCTGTTTGCGGACAATGTCACGAGCGGGTACAGTTAGATGACCAACAGCAGCAAGCTAGTCGCGTGGCGACTGCGGGACGAGGAGCAACTAGAGGCACCCTAACAACGAAGGGGGGAAAGGCGGAATGAACAGAAGACGGGTCCCGGTAGAGGAGAGTGGGCGGGCCGAGAGCCGGGAAGGGGGATGTGATGTGATCGAGTCAATGGGGAGTGGGGAGGGTCCAACGACATTAACTTGCAGAATTGTCTGCAAGATGGAAGCAAGCTAAGACGCAGAAGGATGCTTGATTGGGACCACTGGTGTGCGTGTGTGTGTGTGTGTGTGTGTGTGTGTGTGAATGGGGCGAGATATCAAGATGTACAGTACATGGCCTTGAATATGGGGGAGGCAGAACGAGAACGGGGCCCTGCCAAAGGAATCTGATGACAATTGTACAAGGGGATAAATTTGGTAAGGAGAGACAGGGGCCAGGCCAGGCCGGTCACTGGATAAAAGAAACAATAAGATGAGGACGGAAGAAGGGGAAGTTGCGGAGGACTAAGCAGAAAGGTAGGGAAGAAGAGGCGGATGGTTGACGAGGAAGGACGGACCAGAAGAGATGAATGGAAGAGAAGAGAGTTTTTCAAGGCTAACAAGTCACGGGCTAAACCAGGACGGGACCTGGTTTGGAAAGGAATGATGAGACAAGCCAGCCACGGCAGCAACTACGATCCGTAACAGGTCCAGTGGAGGATGATGGGTAGCAAAAGATCAGCTGCAAGAAGAATGGTTGCGCGGCACCGCAGGTACGTCGCACACACCACCGACTGCGTGGAGACGCTGTTGCGTGTCAAGCACTGGCAACAGTGAGTGCTATTATCAGCAGGATGCAGCAGAGGAGAAGCAGGTAGGGATTCCTGGGAGAGTTTGGGAACCCTGGGCAGAGAGAGAGCCGGGTGGGGCATAGAAGATGTTTCAATTCCCTCGATCCGCCTTGGAACGAGGACCCCTTGTACCCTAGGTACCTCGAGGGTTGTGCACAGGATGAGATGTCGTTGCTCCCCGATAGGCGGATCAGTGGCGAACAGACAAGAGACGACAAGGAGGAAGAGGAGGAGGAGGATAGATAACCAAAGGGAGGAGGGTCCAGCGATGGGGTGGAGATTCAGAGACATGAGAGTATACAGGTTGGGCGTTTTGTCTGACAAAGAGCCGTCACGGTGTGTTGTTTGCATCGCACACGACTGCGAAGGGGAATTTGAAGCTAGGTGGTAGGAGTGAGGGATGATGAGGTGAGGTGGTGCTATGAGGAATTGTGAACGCGGATGGATGGATGGACGGATGAATGGATGGTTGGATGGAACCAAGGGAGAAGGAGAGGTCAATGGACGTTTCGCAAGAATGTCCCAAAAAGGCAAGGGCAGCTTCCCGTAACATAACCTACTAGTAGTAGAAGGATCCCGGCAGGGTCTGTCTGAAAAGAGGGTCCCCCCACCTCGCCCCTGGCCAATGCGGGGGTTGGAGCAATTCGAGGATGGATTGCTGTGAGGGGCAGTCAGTCCCGCATAAACGCATGTCATGGCATCTACCCCATTTAACACCCACCCTCCAGTCCAAACTCACTTTTGTGCGGATTTCTGATGAGCTACCTCTACCCAGCTACTCACGGGCATGGATGACATGCTGACTGTGGCTTGGCTGACAAAGCCAATGACGCTAGCATGGCGATGGAATCAGCATACCTAGGTAGCTCACTGCACGAGGCTGCTGAGCTATCAACGGCTGACGATTGGATACCTACTTCCTTTGTGATTTGCTCCCGCGACTACGAACTGTGTGTGGGTCTCCCACTGAGTTCACCATCCCATCTATGGGCATCACTGGATGATGACAGTCTTGTCAAAATGACTTACCTGTATTCAGCGGCCTCTTCCACGGCGAATCCCATTCCACTCAAATCCCCTCGTTCCCCAGTGGCCTTGTCAGAATGCATATACGATCGGTATACGGATGTAAAATGTTGGTTCGATCGGCATACTTGGTAGATGGCGTGTCGTCTTGACAGCCATGATGTCACTCGGGTCAGCTTCTTCCACCCTAGATCATAACCCAATTGCGAGCCATACCGGGAACAGATAGGTATATAGCTGAGGGTGGAGAATATTATTAGCGGCAGACAGGACATGTGTGTTGCAGGGGCTGGCCTCGACTTGCATCCTCGGGGGCCCGGCCTTGTCCATGGTAAGAGCAGACAGCGGTGAATTCGATGGCGTACGTCCCATATCAACTTAATCGGCCACCCGTATCGTCCGCTCCAACAACCACAGAGGTCAGGTGAATTCTGCGGTAATTATCCGACGCTTACATAGTATATCTAATCTGGCCCCCAGGATAAAGGCCCTTATTCAGCAGTTGACCCGAGTGCAGTCTGCGAGTTATAGCAGGCAAGTCGTTTGGGACCTCAGACTGGTTGATGGGCTGAACTAGAGTTGAGATTTGAATAGGCCCGGGGGTGGTGAGCATCATCGATAACCATACTAGGAATCGGCAAATATTCAGTTATCCGGGCTGGTATCCGCACCTGCCAGCAGATAAACTAGATGCGATTTGCTCGTCTGGTTCTGCATGCTAAACTAATAGTATGTACGGATCCCTGCTGCATTTGTTGTCAAACAGGGGGCCCCAGATCTGCTGCACCACCCAGTCATCGGTACCTCACACCCCCGGCACGTGGGACTACGAATACCTACATAGTAGGTATCGTGCCCAACGAGTGTTGTTCGCCTGTGTCGCATTTTATCCACATCCATCCTACGGTTCTAACTGTAGGGATGGATACCGACTGCGGCTACATCAGTTTCTGCATACCCGCTGGCATTCAATGTGTCGACGGCGGGCAGCTTACCAGTCGATTAGTCAGTCGACTGTGTCGTCCAGCACTGTTACGTGCGCAAGGCATGCTGTCATGTAGGCATGTATTTGCCGGACCCGGTTTCTGTTATTTTCGTGGTGCAGTAGGTAAATAACAACTTTGACACTGAGGGAATGGACGGATTTCACGTGTGCGGATACGACTACTTATGCATGCATGCATGCACAGGTTGACGAGCGAGCCGCATTAGGCTCGAGTCGCGATGCCGGTGCCAAGGAAAATGTCGGCAAGCCACACAGACAGGTCATCGTGCATGCGGCGAGCTCTAACACCGTTTAGGTAAATGACCCCGCCACCAGCTGCTGCAATGGCTGCATTTTCTTACCTAGGTAGCTAGCGGGAGCTAAACTCTCTGTGGATCACTCACGATCGTTTTTGAGACTCGCAGCCCCGTGGATTACTGCCACCACCAGTGTCCCCTCCCCCTTCGAGCCTATCGCTCTCTTGAGTTGGTTACTTCGTGCGCCGCCTTTTAACACAGAACGATGTTATCCAAGTCATGGACGTACTACGTAAAAATATGTAAGGCATGCCTATATCCATCCGAAAGCCCCTTTTCCACGTCAAAACACAGCTGGTGGCCTTTCTTCCCGAACAGAGTTGCGGACTCTCGGCCCGTCCAGAGCAGCACAGGTACGGTGTACAGTGGGTTGCATACCTAGGTAGTTCGCCCACATCGATCCCAGAGCGGCTCGACGTGATTCGACCAAAACCCATGCTTGATCCGTGGATCCCCCCTCCCCTGAACAAGACGGACGCACAGAACCCGAGAAGGCGCAATTACCTAGTGGAATGTACGGAGTAATAAAGGTAGGTAGACTACCTAGGCGAGGTTGGTCGATCTCTGTTCCATCAGCCGCATCGTCTGATCTCCGTCCAAAGATTCCAGAGATGCGAGTGGTCCGCTAGACCCATGCAAAGTTCCCTGCACAACCAGCCCGCACAAGGTTTTTTCCACGTTGTATCCTGGCTGACCGGTCCTAGACGAACTTTCCTCACCAATCCCGTCAACCATTGCCCTCCCTTGTGGGTACTGGGCAGGCCTTGACTCCTTGCCTTGAAGATATCTACATACCTAGTAAGAATGAGCTGACACACTTCCAGGCTTGGTCGGGATAACTTGAGTCGAGTCGGGTTACATTTGACGTTGTGATCGGGATCCCCGCCGAAGCTCCGACTCGGGCGCCTGTTCGACCCCAACGCTTCACTACCGGTAGACTTGGGGTACTTGTCTGTTATAGGTCGCCGTTGAAACAAGGCTGAAGGGGAGAGAGCTCTGACTCCTGAGCCACGCACACCCTCCCCCCCACACTCCAATCTAAAGTCGGAATGCGACAACCGTTCAGGCCAGGCTCGACCTGGGATGGTAGGCAACTCTAGAAAAGCATGCTGTCACCTCAATGGATTGAGGCTTCGGACGTCAAATAAACGGAGGGCCGCCCTGACCTCGACATCTCATGCCGAGACGGATGATGTTTGCACCCCTGGTACGTCTCATTTCCCGGCGGTTTTCTGTCCAGCATTGCCGGTCAGAATTGGCCTCGAAAGGATGCGTGAACCGTCACAGTTGAGGTTTCCTTGTCTGTCTGGAACTGCGTTGCGGTGTCAATACGCCTCCACGCCTCACGCCTGCCTAGCACAATTGTGGCTGGGTTTGGTATTATTAGCGTATCATCAGCCGCAATTTCCACATCGGCCATCAGGCAATGTGGGAGCTATAGTAGGTCACTTACTCGTCTTTCAGTCGATATTCGAGAGCCTGTCGGTGATATGTTGTGAAGGACGCCAAACTGCCAAGGGCCCGTGTCGAAGCAGAGACACAGGGCCAGAGCGGCCGCAAAGACGAGCTCATGTCAAGAGATACGCCGGCCACGGCGCGCCCCATCAACAACGGAAGACTACCATGATGATGGCCATCTTTCTTTCATTTCACACGTTAACTTAGAGCTGAGTAGCTTTTAATCTGGCTTGCACCAATTCGCCATGAACCAGTTCAGGCACGTGAGTAAAATAATGAGTGTATCTGAACTGTCTTCAAGTTGATGTTGATTTAGAGTTGTTTGTCCAGAGAAGTAGATATCACCATTGCCCTACTTAATAATTACGCACAGTCTCTGTCGGCACATACGATCATACCTACTGGAGAACTCGGGATTCCGTCCGCCGTCCCATAGATAAACAAGCGAGGGCCGGATTAGCGATGGCCAGCAAGCATCTAGTTTTGTATTTCAAGTTTGCCCTTTTCATCCTCATCCTCCTTTCAACGAAGTAAATAGTGTGCTTTTACTCAGGCGGCGCGTTCAACGAACTCCTGTTTTATAAGGCAACCCTGCATTTACTATTTACGCTTTCATTTCGTCCAGGACCAGGCAGGCACACTCCCCACGAGGCAAGGCTACGAGAAACCAACACTTCCAGTGCCGTAGCCTTTTCTCTCGTTCAGCAGAAGACGTCACAAATTTTGAGCCTTCATCATGCCTTGACCCCTGCATGGAATGCGATCTTCACAAGAGAGAGAAGAAGCTTCACCGTTTCACGAAGACGAAATTATACGACCCGTTTTGCTTTCTCGCCTCCTTTGTTCTCCCTGGCTCTTCATTGAGGCGGCAATGTCGCCCCATCATGAGCGCCAATCAAAGATGACGAACCCCCGTAGACACGCTTTCAAGAAGGCATCCGAAGTCACGGGCCGCGGTCAAATAACCCTTGGTAAGCAGGGTCGACTTACGGGGCCCATTCAATATACAGCCGTTGTGATCAGAAGCACGTGGAGCGCCGGATTGCCGAGAGTAGAGGTTGAGAGACCGTCTCAGTCTTCCTGGCCAGTGTAGAAAGGTTGGGTAATAGTTGAGATAGCGTATTCGTCGCTGTTTCCAGGTCAAGAAAATCTTGCGAGAAAGCATGCGGCAGCCTGCTTGATTCCGGTTGCCCCTCTTCGCACGAGAAGATGATTAGGGATGGCAATAAGAGCCAAACCTAGGCGAAATCAGTTCCGGCAACAGCAGGGCGAGTTAAAAATGAGACATTATTCATTCCATGCCAGGTCGATGCATTGCGCTACTGTGTGTTGTTGGCTACAAATCCATGGCCGGAACTATCCACTGAAAAGAAATGAACTACAAATGAAACGTCAAACCTGACGACGTGCATAACAAGCAAATATATCAGACCCAAAGTTGAAGGATTCTACTTCAGTCGAAAACCGTAGGAAGATATTCAACTTACAGCACTCGTGGTGTCATGAGGAGAGGCAGACACATCTGTAGTAGTAGCTGGGCCTTTTGGGATGAGTCTCAGTTTGTGCCATGCTATCACTGACCATGGATCAACCCTCTAGCATGAACCGCATAGAGTCGTATAAGGGACGAAGCCGAGCCACATCGGTATAGGAAAAAGAAACCTCATGCGTTGTACTTGAGGCAGGGTTTGACGCATCCCGAAAGCCGAGGGTGTGACGGAGAGTTTTGTTGACGGGTAAGCCTGACGGATACCCAGGATACGTCTTTTATCTCTCTCAATCTTCATCAACTCTGTCCACTTTCTTTTTCGTCTGTGATTGACCCTCCGTCTACAGTCCGCACAGTCCTCTCTTCCCGCTCCTCGGCCGCATAGACTAAAGGGGCAGTCAAGAGGAAGAAAGGGCATAAAACGATGCAGCCCCCCCCCCCCCCCCCCTCCTTGGCCCCAGAGAATAAGCAATCGCTTCAACAATCAACAAGGAGTACTAAGAACGCGAGAACGATTGGTCGGATCACTAGGTAGGCAACAACAGCACTCTTTTCAGCACCCTTCATGGGTCCAGTGCCTAATCCGATAAACACATTTGCTTCTTTCCTGGCAAGGCTAAAATGCTTGATCGCACCAGTCCCCTCAAGCCAGGAGCATTCAAATGCCCCCTGTTCCTCGTGCGTGTTGCAAAAAGGGTATGACACCATCATGATGAAGCATGCAGAAGAACGTCGTTTGGGGATTAGTTGCGAGAAGTTTACAACTCTTCGCCCTTCAAATATGTGTGTAGAGTAGACGAGTTTGCACAACATCAAGATCCAAAGATAGGAACACAATTTGAAAAGGCCTAAACAAGAAGAGGGAAAAAGCAGAAGAAGGATAAGGTGAATGAGCTGATTTCATTCAGGTTTCCCTAGCCAGACGCCGTGCTTTGCTGATGCCCGTACCCAAAGACTCCAACTCTGCTCATCAAGCTGGCGAATCTCTCTCAATCCGCGATCACATTGCAAAGGGACGTCCGTTCCCGCCAATTAAGGCTTGGAACCAGCGTGCTTTAGAACTCGATGCTGATTGACATGCCCGCTTGACATGCCACAAAAATAAGCATAACAGGACCCAGCCCTCCCATAACAGAAATCAATGCCTGTACCCCGGATCTTTTTTCTTGGAGCTCTTGGGGGTCGATTCGTAAAGGTCGTCGTCCGAGTCTTCGTGGAGTGTATCCCGACGGTTCCTGAAATCGCTGGTCTGAGCAGGATTACCACTCAGGGGAGCAGGCGTAGTAGCAGCGTCAGCACCATGCATTGTAATCTTACCTAGAGCACTGTCTTGCCGTCCCAAATAGCTTGGGGTGGAGTTGAAGCCCGGGTGGTAGGGTTCGAAAGCTAAGCGCGACTCCTCGCCCTGGAGCCCTGCCGCGCTACTACCGGATCCTCCAGGTCTACTCGACGAAGAGTACTTATCATTTTCCTGCTGGGGATCTCTAAACGGATCCTGATCTTCCACGGGGTGCTGATGTTGCAATTTTGGCGGAGGGCCGGGAGGCGGCGCAAAGGACTCGGATGCCTTTCCCTTGCCGTTGCCTTCAGCTGGCCTCGTTGGTAGGGAAGGAGCTGGTGTCGAACCAGAGGAGGACGACTGCGCTTGGTGCCAGTCTAGCGGACGGTTCGGATGCTGGTGTTCAGCTGTCTGAGGACTCACGGGGCTTGCGTTATCCGAGCGTGGACCGATGCCGAGCTGCTTGCGGGCGCCAAGAACAGCTCTCTGATGCTGGTTGAGTGCCGACTGGAGTTGCTCATTTGTGTCGATTAGGTGCTCCATCGTGTCGTTGTCAGGGGAGGGGTTCTCCGCCACCATGTACATCTGTATACTTCTTGAGGCGCTCTGGCATCTGTCGGAGAATTCCTTGATCAAGTCATTGTCGATCACTTCTTGGGGAGGCGTGTTAACCACAACCTGAGACAGAAGTTTAGCAGACGTCCGCGCTTCCTCCAGTCTGCTCGCGAGCTCTACGGGATCGGGCAAAGTCCGGTTGATATGGCTTCGGGCAAAGTAGTTTTGAGAGTGGGTGTTGAACGGTGGGGCATTCATCGTCCTTGGCTCAGGTCCTGTCGTCGATTGTCTTGGGTTCTAGAGAGGCATGTCAGCTGGGTGGATGATGAAGGCTGGTTCGAAAGAGCTCTTACGCCATATTGCTTGTAACTGCGCTCTTTCTCTTTTTTCCACATCGAAATCATTTCCCCAAGCCCTTGGTCATCAATTTTGGTAGCCTCAAAGGCATCCAGCGTCTCCGACAGTATTTGTCTGACGCTAGGGTCGCGCGTAGATCGGTATAACTCCTTTACGGTATCGGCGAACTTTTTGTCCATGTTGCGCGTGAAGGTCGGGCCGGGGTTGTCAGTCAGGATGCGGATGAGCATGATGGCATTGTACTGCCACGAGGATTTGGCATGGTTGTCCTTGGCCAAATATTTACGGATGACGCGAGCGCACTCGGCGGCGGCGACAGGGGAGGACTCGGCAGCGTCGACAATGGGCGGAAGGTAAAGGACTTCATCACCCTGGAATACGGATCAGTAAGCGACTTGGAGGGATTGAGGATATGACAAGGACGAGCACACCTGAGCATTGGGGCCTCCGGATTCGCAAAATTGTCTCTAGGCACGAGGTAAGCAACGGGCTCTTGGCCTTGAAAGGACGGGATTTTGCATACCACACTGCGCGTAGCGATAGCTTCGGGCGTCTCATTCTGCGGGTCTGCCGACGCATCACTGGGTCCACTGAAGCCTTGCGGAGAGAGATGTCAATCAGCACTATCTCGGCGACGACCCTGCACGCCTATGCTGGAGAGGACAAGAGGCGGAGCGCTCTCAACTCACTATTTGTCGTTCGCTTCTTGATGGTGCTCATCATGCGATTAACGCTAAGCCCCTTCATGGCCTTCATCTTTGCGGTCGTGTTCTGGACAGGTGTAGAAAGCAAGCCTGTTTGGGGGGGGGTAGACTTGGAGCACGGATGCAAGGACCCCTCAAATGGATCGCGGAACCGGACGATGGGAAAGGACGGCGGAAGCTATCGTTGCTCAGTGGACAGGCGATGACGGATGTCTGTGTCTAGGTTTCGTGCAGAAGCGGACGGGAATGAGGCATGCAGCGACAGAAGTTTGGAAGGGAGAAAACAAGCAGGGCCTATTATCGTGCTGCAGGCTGGAGGTGACGCTCGGAGGTATGGCAAAAAGGGAGGTGAAGGCAAGGTCGGACGGGCCAGACGAACGGGGGTTATCTTAAATTAATCTTCGGCCTGCCTATTAGTGTTCCCGCGCTGGTCCACGGGGTCCTTTTTAAGCGTGTATGGGTATGCGTCGTAGTGCGCGCGCGCGTGAGGAGGCAGCGTCAAGTGTGAGGGAGTGACGGCGACGCCAGCAAGGGTCAAGGCCGGGTGGGTTTATCTGCGCCTCTTGACGTGCGTAGCGGAAGTGACTGCGGACTGCCTGCCTACCTACCTAGGTAGGTAGGTTGAGTGGCGGCAGCGGCAGCGGCAGTCTCAAGTTTTGCGAATACCGGCCTGTTTGATACATTCCAAAGTACCTACCTACCTGTACCTAGGTATGCTTGCTACCTATAAGGCGCCGTGGCCCCTCTTCGTTGCCGGCAGCTGGGGTTGAGGACATGCGTCGTTTGATTGGACGGCAATGGCGGGTGGGATGTATATGTAGATGTCCGAGAGGTCGGTGAGGTGAGTGAGTTTGCGAGTTCGCGAGTGCGTGTATGCAGCTGTTCCTAGCAAACAATCTACATCTGTACTACAGACCGTCTGCACTAGACAATAAGTGTATACTCCAAGTGACGGATGTTCTTACCCTCCCCTCCCTGCTGTGGGAAAGTACCCAGCAAGCATGACGACAATCAAAGGCAAAAAGATGATCGAGTCGAGAGTGCGTGCCTTATTATCGTATAAAAGGTGGTACAGGGCAGGAAAACGAAACCAACCAGCGCCGGATTCCAGGGTACTTTCTTGTGCGCACTACTCCGTACGCTCTCCCCCGCTTTTGGTTTTAGGCATGCATCTCGTTCGGCGTTCCTCCTGAAGAACTGCAGTATATCTCCTTTCAACCCGTCCTTGCATCATTGTAGTTTACCTCGGGGGTAACGCGGCCAGCTGGTGGTGTCTCAGAGCTGAGCTGGTACCTAGACGGTGTCCCCTTTCTTTCCTGGAGAAAGACCACGTCAATGTCTGGGTCGCATCAGTCAGAGACAGGCCCCGCGGGTTTTGGCGTATGCGGGCAAATGGACCGGGCGAGATTCATGCGATAATCCAGGGTCCTCCTCCACACAGGATCGGACAACCGTCCTGCCATGATCTGTCTGGCTCATTGCTCTGACCGGTCAGTCCTGTCTACTACTTCATCGACGACTCCTACCTATAGCTTTGGAATTCTGCTCCTTTTTCTCTTTCCTTTGGCAATAACCGTCGGGCATTGTCCTGCGTGCCCCTGAATCGTCTCTGTCACCCTTGGTGCCGTTAGCGCCGTTCATTCATTCCCTTCCCTTAAACGCATGCTCCGCGGCCGTGTTCACTTACGCTGTCATGTACATTTGTCCGTTCTGTCTGTCTGCACAGCCTCCCACTTCCACGCAAGCACTTGCACTCTCGCACCACTTACGTACATCGCCGAGGCACCGGTCGTCAGGGGCCACGCAAATCATAACGTTTAGCTTCCTTGCATCATTGGGTTGCCTCTTTCTGTCTCTAACCTATTCACCTCACTTGCTAGCCAAGGCGCTTCCCGCGGCATGTTCACAGCCGCAGCGCCCACGTGTAGTCTGTAGCCACCTGACCATCACCTTGCAGAAACCCAGGTATTGGTTTCCAAATTCATTATCGACTTACATGCGCGAACAGTATGGCGCCATTGGCTATCGACAAGACGTTTCCCCGGCACGACGTAAACCAGGTAGCTACGCTTGATCGAGTGCTGCGGTGCACATGGACTATCTAAGACAAGTACTCGTCTTCTTCGTCTGACTCGTCGTCGGTCGACACGTCTTCCACAATTAGGTTTCCTGACCGCCCAATCTTTTGCGCCATCGTCTCCTCCTTGCTAGCCTCGTACACAATCCGGGGCATCACCGATGCGATACGGAACTGGTATGTGTGTTCATAGTCTTTGGGCTGGGCCGGCGCCTCCTCCGTAACTACCTCAGGTGCTGTCAACACGTCGTAGCATTCCACGAACGCATAGAGTGATTCCATCGTGGTATCGTTGTGGAATCTGCGCACAATCCTCCCGGCACCAGATGACTCGGGCATCTTTAAAGCAATCCGGACAACGTCTTTGCTGCTCGCAGGCGGCTCATCTTGCATTGTCGTCGCCCGCCAGCGTTTCCACTTCTCGCGCTGTTCCTCGCGTCTTGCGGCTGCCTCTGCCTCTTCTTCGGCTTTCCGCGCAGCCTCCGCCGCAGCCTTTTCTGCTTCACGCCGTTGCCGTGCCCTCTCTCTGTCCTTGGCAAGCGAACGTTCGTAAGCAGAATCCTGTTCGTTCCTGAGGCTCCGCGTCACTTCCTGCGCTGTCCTCTCAGCTCGAACGCCTGCCAAGTCCGGGGCGTATTTGCTGAGGGCGGCCTGTGCCTCTGAAAGATATGCAGAGGCCGGCATAGGCCCAGCCATGCGTTTGACGATGCTCATTCTGGTGCTTCCTTCCTTGGGTGTGAGGCACACAATTGCCGAGAACGGGTACTTCGTGCAGTTGTATTCTTGAGCAACCTGGTATGCTTCCGAGTCCAGGATGTTACCGCCCCACACAATGATGTTGTTCGCTGGGTCGTTGATGAAGTTGACCACGTCCGGGGCCAACAAAGTCTCTCTCGTGAAGGATTCTGTATCGTCGTGCTCGGGCGACATGAGGACGACGAGCAGAAACTTGAGCTCTTTTTTGGCCAGGTCTTGGGCCTGGGCAATACCCCCTTCGAACCACGGCAGGTCCGTATTGCCATACTCTTCTTCAAACTCACGCTTGAACCGCGCAGCAGTATCCCGGGGCATGAGCATGCGGCGCCCGTTGGTGCTCCTAAGCCCAGTCCCCGGCCCACTCGTAATAGCGCGTGGCCGAATCTGCCTCGGAAGGAAGTTGAGCAGGTAGAAAACCGTACGGAAAATCTTGGATGCAATACTATATCCGATGCTGAAGGGTGCCAACAGCAGCCCGATCAGAAACGGCGGTCGGTGGACGGTATTCGGCCGGGGAACGATGCGCGGCGCGGGGTCGGGACGCTCTCTTCGAGGGGCTTGCGGTCGACCTGCTGAGGCATGCAGACTTTCTTGGAGGTTCTCATGCCGTGCTGTCGTACGAGGAATTTCCTGTGCCATGGCCTCTGCGACTGGGTCGGGGCCTTCGCCGTCAAAGAACTTGGCGATGGCGATCTACGGATATGATAATTAGCGCGACTGATAAACGAAGTGCGGCAGGGTTCATATAGCAGGACCTACCTGGACGTTCCATTGCGATCGCTGCAGTAATTGTATTGCATCCTTGAGGTCTTGGTTTGTGACACTAGTATACTGCTGCAGAGCCTCTTGCTGACTTGTCGACAGCTGTCCCAAGTCTAGATCCCCGTTGTCCGCCATGTTGACGGCTAGTCGTGAATGCAATGCCAAAGATCAAGAGGTAATGAATGTTGCGATGCGTTGCAGATGTGATACTGAGCTCAACAGTCAGTCCATGGATCAGGCGGTTGAGAAAGCCACCAAGCAAGCGTCGCGGAAGACTTCAGATGAAGCTAGAAGGAGGAACCAGGTGGTTATGGCCAGGCAATTGTCAAGCGGCTTGGTATCGGGGATTGGACCTGAGAAGTTAAGATGGACGGAAGCTCGAACGGAGTATGGTTGGGAAAGTGGCATGTGCCGAGGGAGGTCGATAGGTTAGTCGAAGGGTCAAAGGGGTTTGTTTAGACGGCAGGCGTTTGGAGATAGGTAGGTACCTCACTAGGTACGTACGGATAGTAGTACCTGCTTAGGTGGATAGGTATGTTAGGTATCTACGGATACGTGGGCTTTGATGGAAGCTAACGGGTGGGGTGTCTGGTGACGACACTTGGGCAGGTATCTGAGGCTTCAAGGTGGAGGTATCTGGGTAAGGTAGACTGCGTGACTGCCTACCTGATTAGGTACCTACCCGCCTAAGCACTGCTATGGGTGGATGGATGGATACCTAAGGGGTACCTAGGTAGGTGAGGAGGCTTTGGTAATCGAGGCCTGAGGTTCGGATGCAGCATCTACAATGGTCCGCGTTCTGAGCCGCAGCTTACTTATTAAGAAGCCTATCGCTTATCAGCATGAAACTCTATAAAGTCTAGATATTAGGTAGGTAGCCTGTCTAAAATTGATATAGTGTACAGTATGTATTCACCCGGTCATAATGATAGGGCACTGTTCAACCCTTCCGCATAGGTAGGTACTTAATGTAAGGAAGAGTCGTGGATATTTCTGTCTAATCGCATGCCTTGCGCGAGCATGGAAACAGATGTGACAAGCAGGAATCTGGAGGGGCGCGTGATTCAGGCCCCATGCATCTAATGAGGGGAGCGCCCAAGTTGACTGTCGTTAATATTGCACAGCAGATAATGGGACTCGCACTCAATCTGTCCGCTGCTTCAGCGCGCCTTTCATGCACATTTAGCGCAAGGTGTGGAAAGTCCAGCGCCGGAGAGCATTGACTTCTAGTGGCCTTCAAGTCACGGCGGTGTGTCATCATCCAATCCCATCAAGGGGTCAAGTCGTCCGTCCTGGGTTGGTTCTCGTCCGTCCTGCAGCGGGCACCCATCTATTCGTACCTTCCTACTACTAGGTACTCATCTCCCACCAAGTACGGTACACCACCAACAAGATCCGTTTCTCTCTGCCTGCCCGACCTCCTCCGCAGGAAAAACGGGGGACATCTTACCTCCTCGCGTTCCCACCAACACAACTGCTCTCCGCCGTTGCCGTCACCGGTCCCTTGTCCACCTACGTCTTCTTATCTGCGGTGGGCTGCAGACATCCTCCTCGCCTCGGCGCGCGCGCGCGCCTACATCTAACCCTGCCTTACCGCCGTACCCTATTCCAACGACTTCGCCTTACGCCTTACATCATCCTACCTTTGCTGAGCTCGTCGGATTGATCGCCAGCCAACCTTACCACCTCCGTTCGGACATCGTGCGTGTCCATGACCGAGACACATACCCCACCAAAAGTGTTCGAGCCATGGGAAATGTCTGCAAGGATCAAGTGCGTCCGACCGAAAATCGACCCCCGTCCGGCTTCGCGCCAGCCCCACGCGAGCTCCAGCCCTTCACTGTTCTCCTCTGCCCGCCTTTGTCTTCTGTTCCCTCCCCCGCCCAAACCAGCCCGGTCACTTACTTCCCCGTCCTCACCCAGCGCGCGCGCATCCTTGCCATGAAAACGACATCGACGACAGTTCGACCATGGGCTATGTATTTGGCTGACTCTATGCAGACGTCGTAGCGTCGACCAGGGCGGCAAACTTCTTTTCCATCGAACCTATTGACCATGGCGACCTCGCGATACCCCCAGTCCGACCTTCGTCGACAAGTTGGGTCGCCAAAGCCCAAAACCCGAGGCGAGTTGACGCGCCCATACACCTTTCCCGGCCACTTTGCCGTAACACCACAACTGACATATTGTCAATCGCATCAGAAAGCAAAGAGACTCTATGCCGAAACATAGTTATCTACGGGCACTGCCGATTCGTGAATTCGGGCTGTGCCTTTAACCATGACCAGAACCGATCGAACTCGGTCCAGAACAGCCCCGGCGGCCAGAGTAATCAGTCCGATTTGTAGGTCAACACCCGCTACGCTGCCTTGTTTCTTTTGTTCTTCTTCCGAACCGGAAAATGTCCGATCTCCTGCTCCAGATGAACGAACGCAACTCGGTGTCACCACCTTTTAATCCCTTCCGATGTTCTCCTCCGGCATTATGGGAGTTTGTTTGCTGTTGTGAGGCCTTGGACGAAGCTGCGATAGGAATGTCGTAGTCTCTTCGCTTGGTGGTTACAACTGTACATGGCACATCGTCTATATCCACGGGGCTCTTGACAAGAGCGGAGGGGGATACATCTTGCCGTCCCGGCAGGAAGTGCGATATCTTCAAGGTGCCTTGGGCAACGAATCCTATCTGTGCATTGAGTTACTGGCTCCCTCGATGTAGTCAGACCAGTCGAATATCGGGAGAGGCATTGTAACGCTGGGCATTCAGGTGCCGCAGAGGATGTGACGCATATACCAGAGTCACGGAGTTCCAAAAGTTGAAACAGCTTGGTACTTGGACTATGGAACTTTGAAGAATATGGCTGACATTTTGTACTCCCATAGTGCGAGAAAGGCACTCAATGTTGAGTCACCATCATTCACTCCGGCCGGGCTGCCGTCCGCAGCATCACCGAGCGCAAATCCATCAAAGAAATCAACATTTTCCTCACAAGCAGCCAGTGCAGCTGTCTTTACTCCCAGGGGGCAGGCTGTATGTCATCACCCATCCCTTTGACGAGTGTCGTCTCAATACTAACACTCTGCTTTCATAGCTGCAACACCTGCTGCCGTCCCAGATGGTGAAGCTTCATCAACTGTTTTTAACCCCGCAACCTTTCGGGAATTTACCCCTTCAAACTTTGAACTGAGTACCGGGGTAGGAGCACGAAGACCCCTTGCCCAGCCATGATACCATAGACTAATACTCCTCCTAGATAACCGCCAATGGCGCCGCCTCGGACACAGGGCTCCCGTTCGACCCCTTTACAATGCCCAGCGTTGGCCAGGCTTTGCCAACCACACCCTTCAACCCATATGCGGATGACCCGACTGGCCTTGCTGGCTCAAGCGCGGCCTACTTTCAGCATCAAAATGCCTACACCACCCCCCTTCAACCCGTAAGATCCGCCAGTTGGGAATTAGATGTGACGAGACTGATCGAAGGTAGCTTCAATACCACCTGTATGCTCCTGTGGGACCATACAGAGACGACTTGTTGCCATTCCAGAGACAAGTACACGATTTTTTCTTGCCCGAAAAACTTCGCGAGGAAATGCAACGAAAGTCTGAGGCCTTGCAGCAGGTCATGCCGAGTGAGTTAGAACGCGGATTGAGATGGCTCTTGAAGCTCATGTTTCTACAGACTCGACGCTTCCTCCGCTTGATAACTACTACTCTCTCGTTCCTCTTGATACCAGCCATCGAAAGAGCTCTAGCGTTTTCGGCTACACCACCTGGGTATACAAGGCCACATCGTCGAAGAGCGGAAAAACCTACTGCCTCCGACGGCTCGAGGGTAGGTTTCACAACCTATCATGATTGAAACCAAACTGACGTAATCAGGCTTCCGGCTAACCAACGAGCAATCCATTCGGTCGGTAAAGGAATGGCGGAAACTCAACAACGGTGGCGTGGTTACAATCCACGACGCCTTTACCACTCGGGCATTTGGCGACAGCTCTCTCTTCTTCGTTCAAGACTATCACCCTCTATCCAAGACACTTGCCGAGGTACACTTTGCCCAACCCAACACGACTCATGGCACCCGCTTCAACGCCAAGAACCCCATCTCGGAAAGCGTCTTGTGGGGTTACGTATCGCAAATAGCGAACGCATTGAAGGCCATCCATACCTTGAATCTGGCTGCACGCTGCCTTGATATGAGTAAGGTGATAGTCACCGATAAGAATCGTATTCGGCTTAGTGCTTGCTCCATCCTGGACGTGGTTCATTTCGAAGCTCGTCGCCCGGTCCAGGAGCTACAACAAGAAGATTTGATTCAGTTTGGCAAGCTGATACTCTCCTTGGCAACTAATACGCCGCCCAGTCAGCTCACAAACCTAAAGGGGTCCATGGAACAGATGAGCCGAGTGTACTCAAAAGAGCTTACTGATACTGTCTTATGGCTCTTGACTCCAGCTCCGGCAGGCGCCACGCCCAAAGGGATCGAGGAATTCGTCCGAGGCATTGCTGTTCACATGGTAGCCACACTGGACGCTAGCCTGCAAGAGGCTGACACGATCAAGTCGGAATTGTTCCGAGAACTGGAGAACGGCCGGCTAGTGCGCCTGATGGCCAAACTCGGTACCATCAACGAGAGACAGGAGTTCGATGGCGACAGAGCATGGTCAGAAAACGGCGAGCGGTACATGCTGAAGCTATTCCGCGACTACGTCTTCCACCAGGTCGATGCAAATGGCAATCCTGTGGTGGACATCGCCCACATCATCCGGTGTTTGAACAGACTTGATGCTGGCAGCGACGACAGAATCTGCCTCACAAGCCGAGACGAGCAGACGAGCTTTGTAGTCAGTTATAAGGACCTGAAAAAACAACTCGGCAACGCGTTCGGAGAACTTCTTAAGGCAGGCAAACAATCGACGGCACGAGGATTCCAGGCATCCTCTCACTAGAGCGGAGGGGGGTTGGAGGGTTTTCTGTTCCGATTATGATTATTACCATTGTCATCAACCCTCCATGAAAGATGACCCCAGTTATGGGGAGCTTGACACCTGGGGTGAAATGAACAACGAAACACCCAGGGCTTGGGCGCGATGACCCTTGACATTGGTTTATGGTGTTGGATTCTGGATGGGTGGTTCGAGCCGCGCGTAGAAGATGAACAGGCGAGGGGCGCGAGGTGGGCAGCACGGGCGAATTCGAAGATATAAGAGTCCACCGACTAGGCCGGGAAAGCGATGCAAAGACGTATAGATATGACGACAGTCGGCCTCGTTGTATGCGGGGCCTCTCACTCTGCAGCACGGGGGAGGATATAGCGGCGAGGAGAAAAAGTATAACGACACCAGTTTCAATGTATTTGTTCCTTTGCGTTTCCCGGCGAGAAGAAATGTATCGATGAGTTGGTTTATCCGTTTTCTGGAACCATGCATGCCAGGCCCTCACGCCGTCGTCATATTCGGCGCCATAGTACCCTCATTTTAGCCAGTGTTTTGATAAGTGTTGACATGTCACCATCGCTCAGTATCCTGTTGCTGCGGGTACAAGTCTCGACGCAGTCTTGCCATTAACAAGATCGCGACGTTCCTTTGTCGATGCTTTCGTGCCGAATGTTGAGCGTCTCGGAATCATTTCTTTATCCCTCTCTAAGCCCAGACACCAACATTGTCACTCCTCTTCGCCCCAGCCATATCATGAAATCACCCCCTCCGGTTTCCTCGCGGTTCCTCCCGATCAAACATCATTCCTCGTCAGCCTGCGCAAAGGGATTCGCTATGGGTTCGCTGCCATCGACAGGGCTGACAAGGACGAGCAGGGTTCCGCGGGCGACGACGAGGCCGAGGGATCTCGTTGTTTCGTTTCCTTCCTCGTCTGTTTCGTTCATAGGACGTATCAGCGTTGGCTATCGCCCGGGTGTCCAGTAGGAAAACTTACCTCTCATGACCTCCTGGACTTCGTCCAAGACTAGGTTCATCAAGGCATCGTATCCCTTGAGTGTGCCGGTAACTGCATACGTCGTAGGTTAGCGGTGCTCCCTCCCTCCCTTGGGTGACGCATTGTGTCGGGAGCGTCATGAGCAACCGACCTTCGCGCCCGCCGTTGAACTTGACGGTGATATGTTTGTCCATGTACTTTGACAGGTCGAGAATATTCTCCTTCTTGGGCCTCTCACGGTCGCCGCCGGACCCTTGGGCTCCTCCGCGGTCGCCGCCGCCGCCGCCGCGCCCTCCTCCTCCGCCCCCACGTCCACGATAGCCACTGCCACCGCCACCTCCTCGACCGCCGCCTCTGTGCGATCCTCTATCTGCCATTGCGCGTGTTTGCGTGCGTGCGTACGACTGTGTTGTGTATTGGGGGGTGTTTGTGCGTGGAGGCTCTCGTAATGAGTACGACGAATATGTCACGAGCGGCCCGCTTGTGACAGGAATAATCGATGGGCCCTCGCAACTGTCGTTGTAATAGTGTGTCGAGCACAGGGAAGCGTCTGTGATTGTCGTGACGTCGTTAAGGGTTGCGTTAGGTGTTTGCTCATCTGCAGCCGGGGGCTGAGGTCTGCGAGGAAAATAAAGAAGCTTGAGCTTGGTCCGGGCTGTGGTGGGGCTTTTTGGTGCTAAACATGGTCCCCCGCCGCGTCCAGAGTCCCCGGCCTCCGTGACTGGCGGGGGCTACCGTCGGGTTTCGGATCACCTACAGAGGTAGTTATCCGTACCTAGGTATATAGGTATCATTCGGAAGGCAAGATGAAGATGGGAATGTCATGAACTCCACGGACTAAGGTGGAATTGAAAGACCCATGATGCGGGCCCTACGGCTTCGAGACAACCGTTTTCTGCCTTGTAGAGAACTACGGCGCGTCTCACAGTTTACAACGCGCCTGCCCAAGGCAGTTGATTGATCCCCATGCATTGATAATCGACAATTGTCATTTCGTGCTGAGAGGGGATACTAAGAAGATCGGAGTACGTTTCCTCTTCAACTCGAATGGTTTTCTGGTGAAACCAAAGTATCGCATCAAGGCGTTCTGGAGGCTCGAGTCAGCGGCAGCTGCTGTCGAGCAATGGCCAGTACCTATCACAGCATCGGAGTCCTGTCACAGTATTGTATTTGATACGATCACGGCCTGAATGGGACTCCGGCCTCGTCTGCTTATTTTGCATGTCCAAATAGCACATGTACACGTAAGGCTCTTTTTGATGAGAGATGGAATCTACAGATATGGCTAAACATGCAGTTACTGGCTATCATGCACGACTGAGCAAGCAGGAAATCGGGGAGTTTTGCCAATCCGTTGGATCGAAGAGGTGACGGATGACCTATGGCAGGTTGGCAGAAGGAGCAGCGTCCATGTGAGACGGCTTGGCGCTGTTAAAGCAGGTGGCGCTATCAGAATGATAACGACGATCGACCAAGGGGCGGCGCGTCTAAGCAAGTGAAGGCAGATGACGGGCGTGTGCTGCCAAACGAGCTGCTTAGCTACCTCCTAGCGAGCCAGCCAGACGAACGGCCAGGAATTAAATGTTGGGCAAGAGAACTTGTCTGCGCAAACCAAGGGAAACGATTCACCCCCAAAGGACTGCATGACAAAAATTCCAACCCCATTTGGAACAAGACACGTAGGTAGTAGAGTGAGCGACATATTTCCTCCGCGTAGTAGCTGCTGCGTGTGTCCGAAGTGAGGACTCCTGGGTGGTTTACCAAATATCTTGGCATTGCCTCTGCGCCACTCCGATGATTAGCAACGGAGAGACATGGGGACGCGCTAGTCTTTCTAACGCGACTGGCAGCTGGGGTATGGACCAGGGGGGTTTAGACCTTGCTGGTTAGTTGGAAAGAGAGAGAAGGAGAGAGGCTGCGGGCGTTGGATTGTGGAATTACGCACTCTGTGGCCATTTGGCCACGAGTTTCGGAGTTCTCAACGCGGCAGGTTGACGTATCGTGATGACGAGGCCCTGGCAAGATGCAGGTGTGGGCGGAGGATGGCGGAACCGAGGGGAAAGAGAACAGCACCAAAGCTCAAAAGAGTAGTGGCCGCCCTTGTAAGAAGATGTATCAACGGGAACCGGAACGATCAAAATAATAATAATGTGCGAGGGCGGAGCGGGGAGGGGGCCGCCGTCCGTGATCCCAAACGTGGCAAACCCAAAAATAATGTGGTTGTTTTGCCCATCAGCGTCGGAAGTGGTTACATCCCAGCGCATCTTGGGATTCCGCACGTGTGTGAGGAGGCGGGGGTGAGGAGCGGTTGTGTGGTACGGTGTACCTAGGTAGGTTAGGTATAACTAAAGTTGGGAGGTTTTAGTCTGCCGATGTGAGGTTTGAGGGGTGTTAGCTACCTACCTAGTAGTACCTAGGTAGGTAGGCAGGGTCAGCCGCCCAGGTACCTAGGACAAGTTGAAACCCACAAACGAGAAATATGCCATACGTGGAAAGACGGAAGGAAAGAAATACAGACACAAATGTCGCTTCTTGTTCCACGCAGTGCAAACACAGCATGGTGAACAAGTAATGATATAGTACGGAAACTGTACCTGCCCAACTACGGATACTTATACGTAGGTATCTTGTTTGCAAAGGATTATACCACATCCTCACCCCGTTGAAAGGCCAGCTCCCTGAATCGCCCCGAAACGAGACCAGTCGGCAATCATCCCAGGCGAAGAGACAATATCGTGGTTGGTAGTGAGTGGATGGATGATGTGTACCCACGAGGCGTTCCTTTGGAAGGGAGCATACTTGTGAAGTCGATTGCACCAATTTTATTTATATAAATGTATACTCCGTACCGACTAACCAATAACCAGAGGGGCGTAGGTTTGGGAGTGCGTTCCTCTCCGTCCGAAAGAGACAAAGCTTCCCAACCGTCGGGTCTCTCCTCGTCCCCCCTCCCCGATGAGCCCTCGCCTTTCTAGAAAGATTCGACACGCCCCAAAATGAGCGGGCGCGTCCGGATTCCTCCCCTGAGGGACCGGGCCCGGTATCTTACTAAGGGGGCGGGTGGTCTTCGGCTCCACCCCTCTATTCTCGGCATACCTACGAAGTAGTCAGCGTACGAAGCACGGTGCAGTGTAAGCGCGAGTAGGGTAAGACGGCATACCCAGGTTGGGAATGGGATGCCTTTCCAAGGGTTGAGAGACGGCGTGTGCCTTTTCCCAGGGGGTCGGACCAGAGATGCGATGCATGTCCCGCTACCTTTCTCGATGTCCCAGCCTGGTCGAGGAGCGGGTGAGGATCTACGATTACACTGGCTTTCCCACAGGTCGCCGACTTTCTCAAGTCCCATCTCTCCCTCTCCCCCCTCCCACACTTGCTCGTGGGGGGGCGGGGTGTATGTGCGTGTGCGTGTGCGTATGTCCTTCGGGGCAGGCTTGTCTCAAGATTGTTAGCGACGGTCCATCGCCCTTCCTATTGTGTAAATGGAGCGGGCGGGAAAAGTCTTTCCTTTCAAAACACTCGATGCCGACTGGCTATCTGGAAGCCTATGTTGCCCCAGTATCCGGGCTGTGCATGCAAGGTGTTGGAGTCGGGTTCATCTTGGGTCCAGTCCTTCCGGTCCCCGCTCGTAATCATTTATGTATGATACTGTTTGGTAGCCCGTTCCGACATCCAAATTTCTGCGTTTTCAGCACCTTCTCCTTGCGCCGAGGAGAGTGGTTTCGTTTCGGGCCGGGTGAATGCATCGACCGGTTGCCTCGAGCCCCCTCATCTCTCTCTCTCTCTCTCTCTCTCTCTCTCTCTAGTACGCGAAGAAGCTGCGCGTTCCACACCCCCAGTCAAGTCAGGTCTCCTCTCGGCCGAGTTCTAGCTTGTAAGCCTTTGCAGGCTCCGACGACAAACGGATACGGCATCATCTTGGCTGCTCAACTCCGTTACAAACGATTGCCCGGGAACAGTGACGGCCAACCACCTACAACCGTTAGAAACGGCCAGTCTTCTTTGATAACAACCAAAGACAGAATCGAGTCTAGTCCAGTCCAAACCAGCCCAGTGGTGTACCCCCCTCCGCACAATTACCGCTTGATCTTCGGTTCTTACTTCTTTGTACTCCCGGTGGTGATTTGGACATCATTTAGGGCTGCATTGTGAAGGTGAGCGAGTACTAGCTCATTCAGACGTGCATCATCACACCTCACTGCATTACCCTCTCTCCCCAAATCCCGACCCACCTTATCTCACGTACACCATCTATAAGAACAAAACAAAACAAAACAAAACCCGCTGTTCGAGTTGGACCCATTAGTCCTCGGGTTCCGTCAGTCCAGGCTTTTTAGCCTCCCTCTCGCCCGACAAAGGAAGAAGAAGAAGAAGAAGAAGAAGAAGAAGAAGAAGAAGAAGAAGAAGAAAAACATGCATGTCCATCACTGCGGTCTGCACCTCAGCGCAGCGCTGTATTTCCCAGCGTCCACATTAGGTACCTAACGTCCTTACGGAAACACCTTCGCCTCGCCTCTCTCTCTGGCTGACCACCGTTCGTCTCACCCTAAAACCCATCGACACCAGCGGGAGTTGCGGCACTGGCTTCGCCTCTTTGTTATTGGACAATTCACCGTTAACTCCTCTCCTCTCGCTGCGCCCGCCGTCCGCCCGCCCGCCCGCTCTTCCCCCTCTGGAACGGTCTTTGCCGCCTCCTCCCCGATTCCCCATCCTATCCCATCCCATCCCGTCCGCCTACTTCGCACTTATTATTCCCTCCCCTCCCTTCCTCTCCCTCCACCTCTTTTCCCCAAGTACCAGCGAGGTCTCCGCCGGTAAGTCACCTTTCCCTTACCTTAGCCTCCCGACTCCCGCTTTCCGCCTCATTCCAACCAGTCCCGTCATCCTGTGCCCCCCCTCCCCCTCCCCCCCAGTCTGACCCACCGTTCCCCGTCCACCCCCCGTACAAATCCCAAAACAAAACCCGATTCCAACCCTCCTCGTCCTCGTCCTCACCTTCCCCAGTCTTTCTTGGCTCTGCGGCCCTGTTCGCGTCCCCCCCCCCCCCCCCCCCCCCCCCTCTTCAATCAGCACTTCTCGCATTCATCTTTCCGCCGAAGCTTGCTCCATCCAAACTCCAATTCCCGCATGTTACTACTACCTGAGGCACTCCTTGCCGGGCCCTGTCTGGTCGCCGCCGCTGCCACCACCTCATAAGGTGCTGCCTCGCCATGAACTAACCAACTCTTAGATTCCGGATTCCCTCTTGTTACACTTCGAGGCTCTTCAGCTTTCGTGTTGTATACGCCTCAGTCAGCCACTTTCCGCTTTCATTTTTCTTGACGGGGAAAGAAGGGCCATAACAAGAAATAACACCTCGCCCTCGTGGGATCGTCCAGCTTCGCCAGGTGACATTCTCGCCATGGCGCATGCCCAGGATTCCCAAGAGCCCCATAAACGGAAACGGGACGCGGACGACAGTGGCGCGCAGCCAGCTCATTCTGATCGCATTCCCCAGCCTCCTCCGCCTCAGTCAGGTATGTGCGGTGCGCCAGTGTGTGTGTGATCCAAGGCCGAAATCTTGCAACAAACCCAAGATCAAAGAAAGAACAAGAGCAAAAAACACTACGCGCGCAAAAGCATGAGCCGTCGATCTCGCCCATCAACTGCATCTTGTCGTCGTCGTTGTTGTCGTCGCGCCTGGAGGCAATCGAGGTTAGACTCGCCATTGATCCCTCGCCCCGGCCTGCCTGCCAGCGCCGCTCGCACCTTGTTTTCTACCTCAATCCACCCCACCCTTTACACATCCGTTCCTTGGTCTTTTGTCTCCATCTGCATCACGGCTCATTCCAAGCCACTTGGCAATGCTTAAATCGCCTTGCGATAAATTCTACCCCGTTGGCCGCACCCGCTCGCAATGCATCTCGTCTTGTCCGTCCACTGAACAAATGCTAATTGTCCACTCCAAAGGCAATGCATCCATCATCAACTATCTGTCTAAAGCCAGCCCCGGCAGGCTCAGGCTGATTCAAGGAGAACCCGACACATTCTCTGACGTGCTCGGCCTTTTGAACCAGTACGAAGGTATGCATTTCCGCTTTTTGACCCGTACCAATAGAACGCCAAGCTCAAACATCGACAATAGGGGTTCTCAACAGGCATGAGAGTCTCGCCGCCAACCTAGGCGCCAAGCTGACGGGCCCTCGTCTGCTAAAGGCCATGGAGGGGGCATTTGAAGGCCCAATCATCACCAATCCACCGCCTGCCTATGGCGCGGCACCTTTGGGCTGGCTAGACATCGTCACTTTCGCCAAAACGAACCCCGAAAAGTTTATCTTGACGACGGGTCACGATGGCGAACGCACCTGCCAGTTTTTCCTCAACGGAGTACAGGTCCAGATACTAGAGGACGACTGGCGCCTAATTATGAATGGCGCGTTGGAAAGGTTTTCCAGCGTGTCGACGGCTCCTCTGGAGGAGGACGAGACGGCAGAGGTGGCGACGCTCGAAATCGTGGAGCAGAGGCTACAGGTCCTCATTAAGAAGGCTGATGAAATCGCCAAGAGGGCCCGACAACTGAACTACCATCTGAGCGGCCGAAGGGCTGGTATTAACTCACGACATGGCGGCCAACAGGGGAGCAGCTCCGCATTCCAACCCGTCAACCACTCTAGGGGTCATGTCCCTCATGGCTCCGGCTACGACCTACACGCCGACTTGCTCCAGCAATTTTTATCGTCTCCCCAGCTGTACCCCCGCGGGTTCCTTCCAGCGCTGGGCTCGAAACTGCACACTCCACCGGCCAGCATACGCCACCGGCGACAAATCTTCACCCACACCCACTTCCATTGCAGGGCCGCTCGGCTGGCGTGCACGCTCCCTTTATTCCCCAACGAGATTCATCTTACGACCCGTCATCGGCACACAGAGGCATCATCACGGCTAGGATAGAGAAGTTGAACAAAGGCGATCAAATCTGGCCACCGTGTGACCGCTGTCGCAGACTCAAATCACCATGCATAAAGCATCTGACAGCCTGCCAAGGCTGCACTAAAAAGCACGCCAAGTGTGGGTGGAAAACCGTTACCGAAGAAGAGATTGCATGGTTCAATCGTGAAGCGAGCAGCAGTGCCGACGAGACACATGTCGAGCCAATCCCGGCACACCCAGCGCCAACAAGGCTATTGCGATACGACCCAACACAAGACGAAGGTCGGTCCAACGAACCGCCACCGTCATCCAACAACCTCATGCCAGGAGATGTATCTCGGCCCTCCAGCAGAGGGCAGCAAGAACACCGCCAGCGATCACCTTTAGATCCAGGTTCCCGCAGCAGGACAAGCAGCTTCATGGACGTAGAGCATGAGCCTGCACCCCGAACCAGAAGCCATGGACGGCAGAACCACACCGGGGAGAGCAGCTCCCCAACATCAAAAGGGACCTGTTGCTCAGCCACATGGCATCGGCTGCCACAGCAGCAGCTGATGCGCGGGATGCCAACTCAACACCTGCGAGCACCATGGCTGGACGGTAGCCAAACAAGAGAGAGAGAGAGAGAGAGAGAGAGAGAGATAGTGTGTGTGCGTGTGTGCAGTATGCGTATGTGTGAATGAATGTGTGTGCATTGCGAAGTACGACTGGGGAGGGAGAAAGAAGAAGAAGAAGAATAAGAAGAAGAAGTAGTAGTAGAAGAAGAAGAAAAATACTCACAATGATACACACTGAAGCCAACTTTACTGTCTCTTATTGTATTTGGTTTCAATATGTTGACAGTCATTTGACAGGCTAATGTGTATCATCTCACTCAGTACTTCTGATCATTGAGGTTATGGCACTGGTCCGCAACTGCTTAATAACTGCCTGCAAGATCCAACTAATCTTATGACGGCTCTACTGATGTTGACATGGTATGTGGCGACAGAGTTACCAATACCCAGAGCATTCTCTCCAGGCAAACACATTTGACAGCTTGCTACGTGTGTACGCCTAATTAGATGTGTCATCCACTTTGCAAAGTTCGACGCAACTACAGCTTGGCCAGGGGTCGATACGCTGAATGACTAAGACAGGTACCATAAAGCACGGATCATCCACCGGACTCACTGGGTAAAGTGGCACTGTCCAATCTGAGGCGCGTTCTCGTATCGAGCAGGGAAGGGGGGAAAAAGTTGTCTGTCTCCCATCATCATCCATGATGAGCCGCTCCAGCGACATGGTCTCGACGTAAAGACCTCCCATCGCGAACCGCCACCCTCTTAGCACCCCCAAGAGACGATACATATTACATGGACATCGGACCGCATCCATCATTCTTGCACATCCGCCCCTAGCCGTTTTTCTCCGAAATAACTGGCCTCCTTTGCCCGTCGACACTTTTCGCCTAATGGCTCACTCTCCTGTCCATCCCGAGTTCATGTCTGCAGCAGGCGACAGGCCGGCCACGCGCCGCGTTCCGGATACCACCTCCTACCCGGTCTCCCGAGAGAATGGCGGCATCATTCCCGATACAAAACAGAACCCGTCCGTGGGCGAGAAGGAGTCACCTTTTGCCAAGTCGTGGGTGCACTTTGTTGCTGGAGGGTAAGTCTTCGTCTTTTCTTGGCCCTCTAATAGAAGAAAAACGTATTGTGCGAAGAGAAACTAACAGCGCTTTTCTGCTCTTCAGTGTCGGAGGCATGACAGCGGCGACCCTGACAGCTCCCCTTGATGTTCTCAAGACCCGCCTACAATCCGACTTTTATCAAGCACAACTCCGCGCCTCCCACCAAGCCCGCTCCCAGGCTGTTGGCTCTCTGAGTCCCCTCAGGGCAGCAATGTTTCATCTACGGGAAACGTTCCAGATTCTCGGCTCCGTCTATAAAATGGAGGGTTCCCGCGCGCTGTTTAAGGGCCTCGGCCCGAACCTCGTCGGTGTCATTCCCGCAAGGAGTATCAACTTCTATACCTATGGCAATGGCAAACGCCTGATCGCTGAGTACGCAAACGGCGGCAACGAGGCGGCATGGGTCCATTTATCAGCGGGCGTGCTGGCGGGCCTCACGACAAGCACAGTGACGAATCCTATCTGGCTTGTAAAGACTAGACTACAACTCGACAAGAACGTGGCGCACCAAAAGGGTGGCCTACACAAACGACAGTACCGCAATAGTGTGGACTGCATCAGGCAGGTCCTGCGCACCGAGGGGTTCAAGGGCTTATACAAAGGCATGAGCGCGAGTTACTTGGGTGTCGCTGAGAGCACACTACAGTGGGTTCTTTACGAGCAAATCAAGAACAGGCTGGCAGCGAGGGAGCAGCGCATCGTCGCAAGTGGGAGGGCAAAGAATTTTTGGGACCAGACGGTCGATTGGATGGGCAATGCCGGCGCTGCTGGCGGTGCCAAGTTGGTCGCCGCCATCTTGGCTTATCCTCATGAGGTATGAAGTTGCTGCGTCTACCTAACTTGTGGAAACATAAACCACTAACATCACGGACGTAGGTCGCGCGCACGAGATTACGACAAGCACCCCTTGCCAACGGACAACTCAAGTACACTGGCCTCTGGCAATGCTTCCGCGTCGTGTGGATTGAAGAGGGCTTCATGGGTCTATACGGCGGTCTCACCCCTCACCTTATGCGCACAGTTCCCAGCGCTGCCATCATGTTTGGCATGTACGAGGGTATTCTGCGTATATTTGGCGCCCCCAACAAGGCCGCCGCAAGCTTGTAATTCTTGTGGTCTATGGTAAATAGCCAGCCACCTTCATCTTCGACCATGGACGATAATGCAAAATGGCAACGATTTCGAAGAAGAAGAAGAAGACGACGACGACGACGACGACGACGACGACGACGACGACGCAACCTGATTTGATGACTTCCTACCGCCAGCGGGAAGCTTTTCAACATCGCCGACTATCCCAGACACCATGGATGTACAAAACATAATTCTCTGTACTATATATTCTATACGACCGCCAACCAGCGATGACTGGTCATCGCAGCTCTAAGTTCAACGGACGGACGGATGAAGGAAATACAAAACCCCATCAGCTTCGCATTTTGACAAGACCTTCCCTTCTCATCTTTTAGCATTATGTTCTAGAGAAAATCGGTCACTCAAAGGCAAAAAGATTTCCTCTTCCCCAAACCTGGGGGAAGGTGGAGGAAGAAGAAGAAGAAAAAAAAAAAAAGGGGGGGGGGGGTAGCATGACCTCTTTAGCATGTACGATATAAGATGAGAACGAGTCTAGACCTTTTTATGTGGGATAAAGAGGTTTATGGCCTGGTATAAGTCGGCTCACAGAGGAAAACCAGCTTTCTTGGTCAGTAGATAGTCTTGTGCTTTGGGGGGGGGGGGGGGGGGGGGGTGGGGGGTTAATCAGATGGATGGCGTTCCGTGGAAAAGCGGTCATCGTGCCAAAGTTTGAGCTGCACCCGTCAGTGTATGATATACAAAAATTGAGGCTCAACAATTCGTGTCTACCCACGGATGCTTGAAAGTCAGACATTGAAAGAGAAATACTAAAGTCTGACTGCACGTTTCTGGATGTCATTCCGACGTTTTGGGACCCGGAAGGCGCTAGGCGGGGGCGCAGAACGATGAACAAGCAAGAAAACAGATGAAGGTATAAACAAAACACGTCATTTTAGTTGAGGAAACATGTATCCAAGTCAGCCAAGAGATGAGGATTCAGCTAAATAAGTTTCACGGTTGCTGTTCGATGAAGGCATGCATCTTCATCGTCTCCCTTCAAGCAACTGTCTACCTGCATCTTTCCCGCGTGGAATAGGGACATAAGCTTGCAAGCAACCATTTGCCATACTCACACCCGAATCCAAGCTGACGCGTGGACAGATGTACTTTTTTATGCCCTCCCCCTCGGTTCCCGAAGCAGTGCTTATTATTTGCCTCGTTTCATTCAAGTCATAGGCCGGGAAGCAGGCGGCAGCCATAATCCTGAACATGAGAACGCCAACCTCCTCAGCCCCCTTTGAAGGAGGAAAGCAACGCTGATGCTGCCCGTCTCGGTGGGTTTCATGCTCGGCGCAAGGGGAACGGTGTAGAAAGGAACAAGCTACGGATAAGTGATAACATCAACAACAAAACACACACAAAGCTCAATAAAAAAAGGTCCCTTCTCAACGGGAGAGAAGCACGCATCCTAAGCCCGCAATCCACCACATCCTTCGTGAGACTTATTTTTTGACGTCGTCCCCCCCACTCCCCCCTTCCCCTCGACCCGGGAGATCACTCAGAAGAAGAGATAGAGCTCTTCGTAGCCAGTGCTTCCAGCTGTGTATCGGAGCGACGGTGCTTGGGTGGTCGTTTGCGCAATTTATTCGGTGTTCGCGAAGCTAATGGCGAGAAACTGAGCCAGAGTTTCAGTCACCATGCGTTACGGTCCCAGTTGGGATCTGAATTCCTGTCGTATCAGCTGTCTACACCTTCATGCTGGGAGCCGTCACCAAACCTACCTTGCACAAATGCGGCCAAGACTTTGCTGCCTGTCTGAAGAAGGGGGTGGCCGACGACGATGCGCAGAAACTTCTCAAGGCCAGCACGACGGCCCTCAATGACGTCGTCACTGAAACGGTTCGTAAAGACCTTTCCAGGCAGGGGCGGGATGGTGACACGGGCGCTCTCGCGCTCAAGGATGTCGCGGAAGTACTCAAAGTCGGAGTAGCGACGGCGCACGCTCGAAGCGCGGAGCTTGAAGGCGGGGATGTTGGTGCGGCAGACGATTTCGTAGTCGGTGTACATGCTGCGGCCCATGCCATGGGTTCGAGGGTTGCGGACCTGTGACCCGAGAATGTTAGGAAGATCTCACGAGGCTTTGGCGGGTAGGGCGGCGGAGTATGCGGGACAAGAGAAGCAACAAGTTGTCGGGAGGGCGACTGCTGCTAATGACGGCCACTGCAGGCTTCTCACCTCAATCTCAAGAAAGTTCTCGGGTGGGCCGTAGATCTCGTCAAACGACTGCTGTCTGTTGTCCGGCATTGCTTGCATGATGGGCCGATGGAAGCGCGGCGAGGCCTGACTGCCCACCTGCGATCCGGTCGGGGATGTAGGGGAGGTGGGCTCAGCGCTGGTCGCGCGAGCGACGTTTCGGTTATGGGAATCCGTTTTGGCGACTTTTCTAGGGGAGCAAGGATTGGTCGTCGAATTGTCTGTGCCAAGGAGAAGCTGCCGACACACGGTACGGCGTGTGAACCTATGTGAGTGATGGCGGCTGCGAGATATGGGTTCGAGGCGACGCTGTTTTTGACGTGGTAAATAGGAGAGGATCCTCCTCTTCCTGCTTCTCAATGCGGGTGGCTGGAGGCCTACGTGGACTATTGCGATTTGGATGTTGTTGTGGTGAAGTAGTAGCCAGGTAAGAAGTCTCGGTGCGAGTGAGGTGGGGGAATGGTGCGACGGCGGCCGATTACGATAGAAACACAAGGAGCCCGTTGTTTAGCTGGTATTTGCGGGGAGCAATCATCAGTAGTCAGCCCAAGCAAGTCAGGTTGCAGCCGCTACGATAACTGATTCGGCGATTACAACGCCGGCAGGATAAGAGAGGGGGGCTCAGCCTCAGCACCGTCTATTAGGTAGGGGCGGGGAGAGGGGGTTGTTGTTGTTTGAGCAGGTGGGGTGCGACTGAACAAATTGGAGAACTTACACTTTCTCAACACGAATATATCTAGTAAATCTCAGAATTGAGCTGAGGCATATGGAGGTCAAGGTTGCTGTGTCGATTTCTTGCGAATCTCAACTTTTCTATTCCGTTTAAAACCCCCCTCGCCTTTGAAGTCCATTTCTTCATTACAGATGGCCCTCCGCTCTCCATGTTAATGCTCCCAGCGAGTTCGATTCGCATATACGCCGGTCTATAAATACAACGTGACATACATTTGATGGCTCCCACAGTGCGCCATGCTTGATTTATCTTCGACGACAGCTAGTTCTGACGTTAACCCGGCACACCCCGCCGTATCGCACCAACCACCGCAAATGCGTCTTATAGCCGAAAGGGGAATGCTGAAATGAAACATCGAATAAGCCATATGAATTCAAGAAACCGGTAAACGCCAATTCCCTCCTAAACCTAGCCTCCATACACATGTCGATACAAATGCCCGCTACTGTCTGTTGTAGCCCCTTCATCACCCTGGTAAGGCAGACGAGCAGGCACATTCACAAAGGACTGCACAGCCGAGCCTGAGCTGTGTGGGACTTCGAATGGTGGTAATCAATGGGCTCATTGTAATCCGTTCTCACCGGATCGTCATGAGATCGTCTCAACCTTACTTCTTGTCGGCAAATCTCTGGTGAATAGCCCGGATTTGCTCCTCGACGTTTAGGTTGTGCAGGTGGTTGATGTGTGCTTGGCTCTTTCCCTCGGGATTACCATCAAAGCTGTGAATCGTGGCTTTCTTGCGCCGAGAGGCTTCTTCTTCCGACAAGGGCTGGCCGGTAACGCCGTCGAATACGTCGCTTCGCTGACTTGCCAGACGCTTCAAGTTGTTCGCGACGTCTGCCGTAGACAAGTTGGTCGTGGCGTATCTTGCCTCCGCCTTTGCTTTTTGATCCTTCCATTGAGGATCCAGAAGTTCGACTGCGATAGTGGTTAGCCCGGTTTAAAGGCCATCTAGAGATGGGCAGGGTGTGATTACTTCTCATGTGATCTTGAAGCTCGTCCATGGGGACCTGCTGCTTGCAGTTTGGACATAGTGCCATCTGAACACTTTGCTTGTTGGCCGCCCGTTGGAGTGCTCTGGGCACGTAATTCTCCTTGATTTTCATCGGAGCAGAACCACCACGTGCCTCAGCCCGCGCCTGCTGCTCCCGAGCACGCGCTTCCGTTCTCTCTTGTATCCTCCGCTGCTCCTCCTCTTCCTCTGCCGAACGCTGCGAGGGACCGTTCTGATATGACTGATGACCTGCTGGAGCTTGTGCCTGGTGAGGTTGCTGAGGCGCATAACCCGTGTGTACTGGCAAGGTCTGTGAGTGTGAGGTCTGCGGGTAAGCATTATAAGTGGTCTCTTCGTCAGTCGGCATGGCCTCTTCAATGCGGAGATTAGTGATTGAAGCCTTATTTCTTTCCTCAAGAGACGCGTATTGCAGCTCGGAGAGGTTGGTCGGAGGCGGCAGGGTCGCGTGTTCATCAGCATCGGTGAAAACGATTGTCTCGACAACCACAAAGTCGTTCCAGTCGATCCGTGCGAATTCAAGCTTCTTCCTCTCATCTTCTTCCTCCTTCTTCTGCTTTTCGATTTCCTGGAACCTCGAGTATTCAGCGCGTTGTTTTGCGCGGCTTAGGACGTGGTACTTGTCATCGATGTTCTGCTGGAGATGAGCAATGCGCTCTTGCTCTAGCTTGCCTCCTTCACCACCCAGCCCGCTAGCCCTCAGCAATGCCGTGTATTGGTCTACCTGGTGCTGGAAAAAGTTGTGGAATGTGTGGTTGGGAATAAGGAACTGAAACTGGGGGTTGCCAGCCTCACGTTGGGCAAGCTGGGTCATGAATTGGCGGCCGTTCTTGGCGACGAAAAGAGCAGTCAAGCGAATGACCTCGAGATCCTTTTGGTTGATACGGGGCATACGAGCAGAGAATTGAAAGTCGGGAGGCTTGGGTGGGCCCTTGGGCTTCTGTTCGGCAGGTGTCGCGGCTTCGTTGGCACGGCCAGCAGCGATAGCAGTGCCACGACCGGCCTTGATCTCATCGAGCCGCCATTGATAGAAGGCATGATAAGCATCGGTATTGTTCAGAAAGCTGAACTTTGGGTTGGAGCGCTCCTTCTCGCGAATCCTGTCCTCGAAAATCAGACCGTTGCGTGCGACGTAGCCTGCCGTCTTCTCGAGAACATTTCGAATTTCGCGGGGAGGCAGAACAACTCCGGCGGGAGGCTTGAGCTCGTCTAGTGCAGCAGTGGCATTGGCGTTGGTCGCGATCGAGGCCATGTTGGTCGGGAGGCGCGCGCAATCGGGGTTGATGTCGTCAGGATGCGGCGCGAGAAGTCAAACCAAATTGGGTGGATAAAAGCTACAGCCTCCAGTAACTTTTTTCGCAGACACCAAGGCAACCAACCTCGAGTGCTAGTCTATGTCTTAGTCAGCAGCGCATGCATCTCGGAGGAGAAGAAGGGGTGTGCGCACGGTCCAGTCCATTTCCGAGGTTGGGCCCTTAACTTTTGAACTCCAAGCCCATCATGTTATTGCTTTGACTGTTCATCCAAAAAACACATCTGTAGAGAGTCATTGACCATCCAGCACCGCATAACGCCGGTAATATTTCAGAAGCAGCGAGCCAAAGGCTTCGGCGCATCTCGATAGATATGATATCCCCACTGCCCTATCGCCACACCCAAACTCAAAGAGTAGCTAAGGAGAGGAAGAGAATAAACAAAAACAAGAATGATAGTTGCAGCTGTCACTCTCAACTTTTTATTCAAGCTCTGTGGTATCTGTCTGGGAGTAGTCCGAAGCAGTTGTTGAATTTCTGGACGGCAAGCAAGGGACTGTAACAATGGGAGAAGGGAGGCGTTATAACTGTAGCCAGTTGGTAAGTCTGCTTTCAAGTTGCCAAGAATATTAGGCGATGTGGGGTGCTCGGACAAACATATAGCACCACCACGAGTTTCTTTGCTGTACCTACATTGAGAGGGGAAAGCCAAGTGCTCATGTGTCATGACGCGTGGGAGATAGAGTTGTCCTGCATGCCGCCCTTTTTCTTGTATTTTTCCTTTTTCCAGCCACATTAAATCGATACGATCTGGCCAAAGTCTGTTGGAGGGCATGAGGTTGGGACATGGGATGGAACGTGGGAGCTGGGCTTTGCAGAGAGACCGGGTGCAGCGAACCATAAATAGCACGTCTCCCGCCATCCACTCTGGTCCTCGACAAGCACGGGTGGCAGGCGTCCAGATACCGAAGGCAGTACATACGGATACACTACCTAAGGTAGGTAGGCAGCTGTCTCGCTGAACAAGACACTTCCCCAAGGAAAATAGTCCGTTTGCAGAATACCGTGCACACAGTTGACTTCAAGGCAATATTGTAATGCTGATATATGCCAACGGACAATAGGCTGACAGTCCTAAGTAGACAATACTGTGAACCACGTAAAGTCTATTCCTCACTTCCAGCGGGGCGGACCAGTGGGGGTGAAGCCGCAGTATGCTACAACCTACCTACGTGGGAGGGGGGGGAGGGGTTTAGACAGTACCATATCACTATAACTAGGTAAATAGATACGGTACATAACATCTATTTCCCACAGTCTGTATCTAGAGCGATACATGCGATTTTCTACCACTTTTTGGCCTAGCATCTACTCTCTTCTCTAGTTCTATTAAAAAGCTTGAAGATGTAGATCTCTGTCAGAATAACTAAGCGTAGACATAAAAAGGCAAGAGTGAAGAACGTGGTCAGAGGGAAGGAGCTGTAAATAACTGGAAGGATATATATGGTATAGAATATCTAGCACCTACTATATCAAGCAGGATGTCTCTGACCAGTGTGGCTACTATAGATACACTATGATGGGCACTGTCCATACCCCCCACCCCCCCTCCCGCGTAGGTAGGTAAACTGTTATGTAGCGTATCCATACGATACGACAATACTACCAGATCGAACGCATTGTCCGGTTCACTGGCTGGCTGCACAGACTTAGGGTGACATATACATACCCGGGTAGCTACAGAAAGTTTGCTCTCGCTCTCCTCATGTAATTTCTCGACTGAGCACGCTTCCCATGTCCTTCAGCGTGTCTGTCGGTTTGGGGGCTCATGCTTGGGATCATGAGAATCGTGTACGCAGTAAAGGTAGGGAGAGGGGGTGCGTGGATAGACTCCAGGGGGCATGGATATGGATGCTGGGGAGGCGATCACTGGAGGAGCCAGGCCGGTCCCAGGCCAGGTCCTAGCTTCGACCAATCGTTGGCGTCAACCCATATGGGATGAGGCCACTTAAGCTACAACTTCGACCCTGACCTATCCCCCTATCCTCCCTTCCAGCCTGGCCTTCCCCCAGCTGTCATCAGCTCCCGCGGTTGAACTTTCCGTCACTTTACTTTATTTTCCCCGTCACCCCTGGTCCAAACTTCCTCCCTCTCAACTCTCAGAAAAAAGTATCCTCCTTTATTTTCCCCTTCTATCGACATCATTGGGGCCATTCATCAAGGTCGCCACCCGTCATTCACCTTTGCCTCATGACGGCTTTTTAATGCTTGCCTTCCCTTCTCGACTTTCGTTGATCTCCCTTTTCTCCATCCTGCGACTCGGCTCACTCGGGAACCCTTTGCCCTCCCTGTTCTGGGGTCGAACTCTTATCATCTTCGTTAGGCGTCACTGTCAGTAAACTGCTGCCGCTGTCGTTGACGGCGAGGAAACGAGCTCCTTACCACGCCCGACCATTCCGCGTCTGACGTTCACAACCCTCCCAATACCTCGATCCACGATGTCTGCCACCAAGTCCGTTCACTCTCCAAGCCCCAAACTCGTCAAGGCTGCCAATGGCGCCAATGGCATCAATGGCAAGGCACCTGCCGAGCGCGAAACAAGCTACAAGTCCGACGGCGTTGAGGACAACGATGTCTTCCTTCTGCCCGTCTCTGATTACCAGATCATGCTGGGCTTAACCTTTCTCGCTGCTATCATTCGCCTATTCCGCATCTACCAACCCACAAGTGTTGTTTTTGACGAGGTCCAGTAAGAACACCCGCCACGAGATAACCCATATAGTGTACCCTTCTCTGACCTTGTTCTCTCGCAGCTTCGGTGGCTTTGCTTCAAAATACATAAAGGGAAGGTTCTTCATGGATGTCCACCCGCCCCTAGCCAAGATGCTTATCGCTCTGACCGGCTGGCTGGCTGGTTTCAACGGTGACTTCGACTTTAAGGAGATTGGCAAGGACTACCTCGAGCCTGGCGTGCCCTACGTCGCCATGCGCATGTTCCCCGCCGTTTGCGGTATCCTTCTGGCCCCTCTCATGTTCCTTACCTTGAAGACCACTGGATGCCGTACTACAACGGCTCTGATGGGATCTTGCCTGATCATATTCGGTACGAAAAACCATGTCTTCCCGAGCCTTCCGGATATCACTAACACCTCGCTAGAGAACGGCCTTCTTACCCAAGCCCGCCTCATTCTCCTCGACTCCCCGCTCATGGTTGCGACCGCCTTCACCGCTCTATCCTTCCAGTCCTTCACGAACCAGCACGAGCAGGGCCCTGATAAAGCTTTCCAACTTAGCTGGTGGTTCTGGCTGCTGATGACTGGTTTGGGTTTGGGAACAACTGTTAGCATCAAATGGGTCGGTTTGTTCACCATTGCCTGGGTGGGCAGCTTGACACTCATCCAGCTCTGGGTTCTTCTTGGAGACACCAAGAACGTGACACCACGCCTTTGGGCCAAGCACTTTATGGCTCGTGTCTTCGCCCTAATCATCATTCCCGTCGGCTTTTACATGGCCATGTTCGCCATTCATTTCCTCTGCCTGGTCAACCCGGGTGACGGTGACGGCTTCATGAGCTCTGAGTTCCAGTCCACTCTCAACT